>OX465579.1:101747498-102947498 GCA_950022655.1 Alentia gelatinosa
GGTCCAGGGGGGGAGGTAGAGCCTTAATACAGGCCTAATACAACCCACGCTCTGAATCCACATCAATGCTTTATCAAAGAAATGACCTTGTCATAGACGAAATGTTGACACGTAAATCCTCATGATGTAACACCGGTTGATCCCTCTCATTATAGAGGGGTAACAAACCTGACCATGTTGCCCGTTTTGGATAACCTCATTTTCTGGTGTCCCTGCACCTCTAATATTCTATATGGTTGACACTCACCTTGTTGTCCGTATCTTTTTCCGGGGACGTTGACCTCTTTGTTGCCATGGCGATATCACCTTGACCTTCCCAGGGATTACACCCCGCAATATCGCCCTCTGTACTGCTGTCAACCTTTATGCCACCATCTGAAGAGGAAGAAAATGCAAAACATAAACAAAATACCAGCACAATTCGTGGAGTTGACACTGAACGCTTTAATCGCAATGTCAGTAAACGTAATGTCCTTTCAAAAGGACAGGAAGGTCACGTGAGGGGTTGGAGGACAGAGACCATATGGCTTCGTCCACGTGCCGGGGTGCATTAGGACTGTCACTTCCAATCCACGAGACAATACGGGAAACAAAAGATGCCCCATAGCAAGTGGCCAGGTTCCTCGGTGCATGTATATATAGCTAAAGACAACTAGTTTAAAATCAATACCAGTGTTAGAAATGGTCCTTAATATATCAACGATCTCCTAGCTCAGGTTCTGCCAATTCCCTCCCTAGCTCAGGTTCTGCCCATGATGGCTTTCTTGAGACATTATTCTTTCTTTATCTGTTTTGGGCTTATTATTTTCCTGAGAATGTCAAATACTGCTGATACCGATGGTGCGAGGAAACGAGCCCGCTCCAATGCTTCTACCCCGAGCCCTGATAATTCGCCGTCAACAAAACAAATTTTACGAAACAAGCAGTCAACTATTTTGGAGGGGAAGCTGGAGCTGATGAAGTTACTACTGGTGAAATCTTAGTCATTTTAAAGAAAATACAGTTGAGGGAACACATATTAGATAGTGTAAAAGACTGCTTGTGAGCGTACCCAAGAAAAAAAATCACAATCTACTTTGCATTAAGGTGAACATTAGCACCCAGCTTGCCAGTACATTTGATGTTATTAATACTTAACTTGCTTCTCAAAAAATAAAATAGATTTACTAAAAGGGCGTATTTCTGAGCTGTCTGTAAACCAAACCAAAGTTTAATCTGATGTTGAAGTGCGGAATGGCAGTTATGCTAGCATGTGCCTGGCCCGAGTACTTGTTTCTACTTTGCCTTGCGTGAAAGAAACTTTGTAATCCAAGGGCTGAGTATTGAATATGACATGGACCTAAAGCCCTGTCTCCACTGTGCGATTCTAGGTACATAGGTACGTCCAGTCTCAGACTGGGCGTACTTCCAGGATCGCAACTCGGCAAAACGCACAGTGGAGACAGCAAGTTTCCATCCAGTCTCAGACTGGAGGTACCGCATGTACCCCGGATCGCAAGTGTTTTTAAATATCAAACATGTTTGATATTTGGTACGCCCAGTCTGAGACTAGGCGCACCCTATGTAATCGCAAGCCCTCCAGTCGCAAGCAGGGGTGTCTCCAACCAGAATCGATGATACCTTGCGATCCGAGGTACATGCGGTATGCCAAGCCGGTACCTCCAGTCTGAGACTGGAGGTACAGGATCGCAAGCTCCCCCAGTCGCACAGTGGAGACAGGCCTTTAGGGGTGCGGTTAATGCACTTTGTATTGAACTAAATGTTTGGTTTCCACCCGGGGAACCCATGAATATCAGCCTTATAATAAACGTCAACCAACCCCCTGGTAACCAACCTCCACGGATTTTGCTCTTTTGCTCGAGTGTAAATGCCAAGAACAATTTTCTATCAGTCGCTGCAAGAGCCAGAAGTAGTTCTTTCGGCTGCCTATCAATACATCTGGTTGAGTCAGCGAAGCAACAGAATATGAGGGGACTAATGAATATGATCTCTGGCTATCATAAAAAGAAAGGAACTAAAGTCAATTTGCAAGAATTCAGCCTAACTGTTGAGGATGAGGAATATAAAATGGAAGAAATAGATAAATTTCCATCTAATTTACACCCACCTAACCTGAGACTGAAAAGAGACAAGGGTGAGCCCCTTACAAATTCATATGGTTGGTTTGGGAGTGACTGAAATAACAGATCGAATCAAGACGGTCCAAGAGTAACCAGTGCATAAGCTAGTGCACTCTTAGCCTGGAAGCCTGGCCTAGTCACATTATAGGCCAAGTAACGGGTTCCATTTTCATGGTGTAATATGGGTAACGCCTACATGTCTAACACTCTCCTAGCAGAGATCCTGTACTCTATTTCCACAAAAAATCTGCTGGCAGAATGTCACATTGGCAGACTGAGACTGTATAGCCTAGACTAGCAACAGTCCTTGTATCCTTTTCTTTTTATTTCATTTGATTTATCTGGACCTGTATTAGGCCTGCAATTCTATCTTCCTGATAGCCAGTACAGCAGGATTTCTGTTAATCATTCAGCAGCAGTATTTCTTCAAAATAAAGCACTGGAGGTAGTAAATCGCTAGTATTAGGAAATAATACAATTTCTTAGGGCTTACTGCCTGGATTTATGTATGGGATGATAATGTAATGGTGTGATTATTTAATTCATAACTCTCTTAACCTGATTTTGATTGTAACACCTTTAAATTGACATATTTTGGTTGTGATCTAGCCAGGATTGAAAACCAAATGTAATGTTTGGATCTATGACATGATAAAAAAAGAGAAGAAAAAAGTCTTGGCCCAAGTCTATGTAGAGCCAAGTGAGGCGGCCCGACTGTCAGTTCAAGATCTTTATAGCATTATGTAAGAAGTAGTTACCAGTCCCTTGTTTCATTTGGACAGGGAACCAGTCTAGTGCACTCTCTCAATACCAAGTGACCTAACCCACTCAAGACCAATACAATTACCCCCTAATAGATTCAAGGCACAAAATGCTTGCCCTACAGGTACACAGTCCACTGACTCGACTGACAGTTTGTCACTGGAACGAAGTTCTATCCCCAGAGGAGGTGCACAGCGTAGCGCCCTCTACAGCGTTGAGCGATAATAGAGAACCAAAACAAAACGCTCGAACACTACGATCTGCTGTTTCCTTCTGGACACGGAATCGCTTCTAAATGTTTTTCTAGAGGTTCTAGATGGGTTTTAGCAACCAGCATCTCCCCAATGCTTTATTTTGCAGTAACATTGCTTCATTTAAGAATGCCATTGTTTATTAATTATGGAATTGATCTGGGTTTTAGTTGACAGTTGGGTGAGACTATTTTCCTAAAAAAACATGGCAAATTGTCCTAATGACTTTATATGAAAATTGTGAGAACAGATATGATCTGAACCTTGCCTCTGATTGACACTAAACGGTTTTGGTGCGAGTTAGACTGGTGAGCTTAGTCTGTACAGAACTGCATCCAGCTTCGCAATATGGTTTGAGAGCCTGAGCAGCCAGGCCCTGGCGACAACAGGACGTACTACAGTCTATGGTGGTCCTCCTACACTGGCAACCAGAGCTACAAAATGATAGCTCTGGTCGGGTTAAATCCAGATGTCGCCTTGCCCCTTTGCTGGTTCCCACCTGTGTAGTACTTATACCTTTAGATAGGAATACGCCATCTAGTGAATATTGGGTGCATTAAAGGGTAAAATATGTTTGTTATACAATGTCGTAACCTCAAAGCCAATTTTCCATTATCTTTTATTCCTTTCCTGTGTACTATTTCATAATATTTTGAATGTAATTTGTGGTATCTTTGTCACTTTGTTAGCAATAGATATTTCATATTAAGTATATCAGCTTTTATAGTATTCATAGAATACAACTCGGTTTGAGGTGAACACAAAAGGGATACCCAGGGGATACCGTGTGTGATTTAACCCGACCAACCCCTATATCGTAGAAGGGGTTGGTTGCCAAACTATGGTCCTCCCTGCTGTCAGGTTTGAAAGTGGCACCGTGTGCCAGCCGCGATCGCATATATGGGTCAGGTTGGTTTAGGTGGCGCTGTGCTGTGTACCTCCTCTGTTCTATCCCCAGACCGCCGCCGATAACTATAGATACTATGAGTTCCACTCTGTTTGTACTACTGGGACCTGTTTCACTAGTTTCGTGACATGTCTAGATGGCGTCTAGATGGTGTGTCCGGTTTCATAAGAACTAGACATTAGACTTCGTTTTGTTCGTTCTTACTTGCACTGTTGGTGCCACTTTTCATGTCTGTCTAACACTTTTGTCACGAAACTAGTGAAACAGGTCCATGATGTGTAATTTGTCTAATTCTCATGTGTGGGGTCTTCTTTTCCTAAGGGCAGCTACTTGTGTTGTCACGAAACTAGACAACCCCAATATCTGTATGGTGTCACAGACATGTCACAAGACTAGTGAAACTGGGACCTGTTTCACTAGTCTCGCGACATGTCTGTGACACCATACAGACATTGGGTTTGTCTAGTTTCGTGACAACACAAGTAGCTGCCTTTAGGAAATACAGACCCCAAACATAAGAATTAGACAAATCTAGACACATTATCGACCTGTTTCACTAGATGCAAAAAAGAGTAGTTGTGGCTAGTACTGACGAGAGAATGACAAGACAAGAGTCTAAAGAGAATGTTACTATAGGTACCGTTCTGTAAAGAGAATGTTACCTGCCAGTAGTAATGTTGCAACGATTGACTCAAACGTTCTGTAACGAGAATGTTACCAGGTTTATTAAAGAGACCTCGACATAATCATATTTGTCATTCTGTAATCTGACATCCTGGAATTACCATTGCGATTACTGCCAGAGAGATCCTTTGTTTGAAGACGTTCTGTAAAGAGAATGTCGCTGAAACCGTTTTGTAATGAAAATCGTCACCAAACAAATGAAACAAATGAGACGTTACCATACAAGCTTGTTTTTCATATGTGTATGCTACTAGATTATTTTCGTTCCGTGATGATAATGTTTTGCTGAAAAGCTTTATGTTAAACCTGATATAATGTTCTGTAAATAGAATTGCTTTGAGGTTCGGCATTAATGAGTTTATGTAACAAAGAGAAAATCATTTTTCCTTTGGCCAACTGAATATAAGCGTTCTGTATATAGAATCGCTGCAATTTCCGCCCATTCAGTTCATTTTAGTCTAGTCTATTGTTAAAATCATATATACGTATATTGATCCCTTTTGTCTTCACCTTTATGTTTAGTTGTTTTATATAACAAGGCTATCATTGGTGTCCTTTTCCTTGGACCCCCCCCCCCTACTTACTTCTTTTTTCTATCTCTTTTCTTTCCCTGTTTTCATTTTGAATATTAATTGTGTAGCTGCTTTTGCAGTGCACAATCAATTAGGATCCTGCATGGTTGGATCACTTCATTACATCACTTTTCAGCTTGAATCATCCCTCATGTTCTAGGCATCCTGTCACGTCAGCTTTCACCTCTGTCCACCAAATTAGATATGGATAATCTAATTTCTAATTGCAATGGGACTCTTTTGGTTGGTCAAAACATAAGTACAGTAGAACCCCGCCTAACGGACACCCCGCGTAAGCGGACACCCCGCGTTAACGGACACCTTTGCTCGGAACGGTTCCCTCTATTAGATGTTTATTTTAACCTCGCGTAAGCGGACACCCCGCGTAAGCGGACACTTTGGCCTGGAACGGAGGGTGTCCGCTTACGCGGGGTTCTACTGTAGTCTGTACTAAAAAAAAGAAGAAGTGTTTCATAGTTTTAATAGCGCTTCTTTCATATGCCCGACCCAGACCCTGCTTCATGCAGGATATACAGATACATTGCTTGTATGGAAAGACCATATGATTTTTAGTCATGACCGGACCAGCGGTACATGGGGAGATGTAACCTGCTATGTTCCCAATCAATCTGCCAAATTCACACATGTTGATACTAAGTTAAGTTTGAGTAAAGAGAATTTTGAAATACTGATACTAAATGCTAACAAACCTGGAAATAGGATATACAAACCACCCCCAAAATCGGCTAGATTATTTTACAACTACCTACTTAGTATTATAGACTCTCCTGAAATGATCAATAGGGAAATTTGGATAATTGGAGACTGCAATGTGGACTTCAAGCTAACTAGCTCATCTGACTATAAACTGGCTCACAACTTTATTAGACAATCTGGTTTAAAGCAATTAATTCAAGGAACTACAAACATAGACATGCCCATGATTGGAGTAGTTTTATTACCGCCCAAAACGTGGATGAGCAATGGGAGATGATACTATCTTGCAATGTTGGCTACCTTGATGAACATTGCCCAAAACGAAAAAAAAACGAAAAAGGAATAGCAAGCTTGTATGGACGAGTAAATCACTAATGGATCTCATACAACAAAGAATAATGTTGGTTAATCATTATAGAATATCAAAAAATGTTATGCTGCTTCAAGAGATTCGCCAAATATCACGAGATATTCATTACAAATTACGTAAAGATAAAAGGGATCACTGTACTGCAAGAATATTTGAGGCACAGGGAAATTCGAAAAAGTTTTGGGCTACCATAAATGAACTCCTAAATCCAAAGGGTAGCAACCCCAATTGTGAATTATCAATTGATAATGTAAGAGTAACTGAGGCGATGTTGCTAGTATATTTAACCGTTTCTTTGCAGAAACTGGCAGTGCCTCATTTGAAAAATTGGATTATACAAAGTTTGTAGAGAACAAAGAAAATTTATTTGCAACCGGAGTCAAGTCTTTTTTTGGACCTGAGTTTGAAAATATCGGATGATGTTATGATTGATACCCTTAAAGCAATTAACTTGTCAAAAGGTAGTGGGATTGAATCAGTCCCAAATCATGTGCTTATAAAGTCTGTATTAGTGATTCCAGATATATTTACTCGGTAACTAAATAATTCTATTGAAATGGATACATTCCCTACAACATTGAACACACTACAGTGTTCCCAATTCCAAAAACCGGGAACCTGACTTATTTGGGCAACCCATTTCACTGTTGAATATGTCGCCCAAGGTTATGCATAAAATCATTTATGGTATACTACAAGACACAAATTTACTTTCCGTGCAGCAATATGGTGTTCGACCCAATCTGGGCACATTTTATGCGATTTTCGAATTTCTTATGGATTTGTATGAAATATAAAATAAGAACTTTCTGGTATCAGCCAGTTATGTGGACATGGGTCAAGCACTTGATTCCGACCACCATCATTTACTTCCATCCAAGCTGAAATATTTAAAATGCCAACCAATATTGTTCAATAGGTTATGGACTATCTGAAGCATATAATAAACAGCAAAGGGTTTTTATAAATGATACTCTATCAGAAGCTATTAACATAACCTTTGGAGTTCCACAAGGCCCCGTGTTAGGCCCGCTTCTTTTTATTCTATTCATTAACAACCTAGGGCCCTGCCTCAAACATTTGAAATTTGTACAGTATGCTGACGACCTTGTCATATATGTAAGTTCTCCTGATGCCACCATTTGTAAAAACCTGCTACAGACTGACATAAATAATTTATCGGACTGGCTCCAGGCCATTGGTTTAATGGCTACTGTAAGGAAAAGCAAAATGTATGTGGTTCGGTAATCAGAATAAACT
The DNA here is from genome assembly GCA_950022655.1 of Alentia gelatinosa. NCBI lineage: Eukaryota > Metazoa > Annelida > Polychaeta > Phyllodocida > Polynoidae > Alentia > Alentia gelatinosa. Next base: position 101,755,142 of record OX465579.1, read on the forward strand.
TAGAGCCTGTCCCGATCTAGACCTAACCATGAATGATCAGCCTATTGCCAATGTGACCACTACTGCTATCTGGGAGTTGATTTGGCTTGTAGACTGGGCTGGGGTCCATTTGAGAAGAAAATGATTAAAAACATCAGCAGTAGGCTTTTCAAATTTAGGAAATTGCGATATTGTCTAAAGAAACCTGCAGCAATACTAGTCTAAAAAATACCGTAAATTAATTGAGAGTCTACAGTCCCGTGAGTTACATATTGCAACAGGTCAAATTTTCTTTGATTCAACTTCAATTGGAATGTAATCTTAAACCACTATGGGTATGCAGACGGAAACAGCTTGCTGTAATTATGTACAACCGTAAGAATCGAACTGAAGGGATTGATTGTCCAAAACGTGTAACTAGAAGAGCCAGGAAGACCACTTTTAAGAAGGAATTTACGAGAAGTTCTGTTATTTAAAATATCTCGAATTTTAGAGGTTCAAATTCGTGGAATTCCCTATCACAAGAGGGTCAGGACATAACAAACTAAAGAAGATTTTAAAGACTATATGGACAGACTCGAAGTAGGATAGTTCATGTACAGCTGAATTATAACTGACTCATGGACTTTTTCATTTCATGTCATTGTACATTGTATTGTGCTCTTCTTATTGTACCTTTTTTGTATGCTCTTTTCTCTGTATAACAACTGGTCATAAGAATGTCTACTATAGACGCAATTATTGTACTCTCGATTACCAGACTACATCTGAAAAACTCACCTCAGTTAGAGATGTTCTTGACCTAATAAAAAAAAAAGTAAGGACAAGCTCAGTAGAGGTTTGTTGGTTTGATTTAACGTCCAGTTAACCATTGCAGGTTCTCACCAGACTTTCTCAAGGTTCTTTTACACCACAAGGGTGGTGATCGAATCTATGAAATGAATTTAGGTGGAAACCCCACCCCTACCACTGCATGAATATCACCATTTTACATATGAATGCATCCGGCGTATAGAGGTATGCTTTTGCGTATACAAAGTCGTCCTATTCCCCGTATGTATACACCTAATCTGTAGGTGCCTAATTCATATATACGCCTGATTCATGTATACGCCTGATTCTGTTGTATTTACACCACTATCCAATAATTCCGATCCCTGCCACTTGGGGACACCACTGGTAGCATATTTTATTTTCTATTAACCATCCAAGTTGTATCATATGAAAAATGCAATCTTATAATGCCAATTTATTTCATAAAACCTTTATAAAAACCTGATTAAGTATAAATATATTAATTACAGATGATAAACCCCTTTTTTGCCCAGATTGTGTTTACGACTGAGCTGACTGCAAGGGATATATGGTCAATTCTCCCAGATCATGATCGATGCCCACGTACGGTGACCAATAATTCAAAGGGTCGTTTTTATATCTATATATCGTTTTATGATATCAGAAACGATATTAGAGTACGTAGAAATGAAAGATCTGTCAGGGGAACCCCACTTTCATGTACTTATATCTTGAAAGAAAATTGATAAACCACTAAAATAGGCATTTTTAGGCCAAAATTCATAGATGGAACCTATATAACCAGACTTTGAAGGTCTGTTATAAATTTATAGTTATAATTGCATATCTGTTCTGATTGTATGATGCACACAAATGTGTTACAGAACTTATAAAAGATGATTAATTTTTAAATGGGGAAATTTATATGTAGTCTAGGTGTAAAAAATCAGTGGTGAAGGGTATGTCACCGTACATGGGCAAGCAACATGTACTGGTAAAAAAATCATAGAAAAATAATCTGTTGGCTATTTTTCAATCATCCAAATTAAGGATACACATGTACAGGTTGCATAAAAACTGGAGTGTAAAGGTTTAACATTCTATCAAGTATATTACAGCTAATTGAACATGGTTGGTGAACTTGAAGTGGTCACCGTACATGGGCAGAAATGGTTAGGTTTTTGTGATGTAAAGAAGAAGATTTTCTATATTAGTAAACAATAATTTTCAGATAAATAGAGTATTACAGGACACTTCAACCCTACAGTTTTCAAAGACTTCAGGCTATTTGAAGGAAATAAATAAACAAGTGTTTTAACTATGTCACCGTACGTGGGTCAGTCACCGTACGTGGGCATTATGTTCTGAATATTAGGCCACTTAAAAAAAAAAAACTTGTTTCTCATCACCGCGCGCGTCAGCAAAAACGTTTTTAGAAGATTTTTTTTGATTTTTTTTTTTATAGATGAGATGAAACATTGATAGAAATCATGAAAAATATGAGTATTCCTGATGTAAGGAATGTAATCAATGTGGTTATATGGTTGGCAAAAGTGATGCATCAAGTGTTGTCATGTAACCAATTAAGAGGGGCATCCACCAACCACTACAAGGCTACGACAATGGCTTTCCGACAACGTCCACGGCAGCTCTACGATTGGAAGCCTTGTCGTAGCCTTGTCGTGGTTGGTGGACCCCAGTTCCCGACAAGAGGCTACAACAAGGCCACGACAGGCTGCGACATGAAGCTTGTCAGGGGCCTTCCGGAGTTGGAGTGTTGTGGATTCCTCGATATCACTGTCGTAGTGTGTCAGAACCATGGGCGCCTTTTTTATTGCAACCAGCAACGTCTATGACACGCCACCACACCGCTGTTCCGACCCTGCTCTTCTCACGATAGGGCTGCGATTGGAACTTTCATGTCTGCACTTGTCGTAGCCTTGTCGTGGTTGGTGGACGCCCCCCTTTAGAGTAAAACCCCACTCCTGGGACACCCCACACGCTCCCGACATGCCATGGCACGGCTGTGTTGGTGGACCCCAGTTCCCGACAAGAGGCTACGACAAGGCCATGACAGACTGCCACATGAAGCTTGTTGGGGGCCTTCCGACAAGGCTACGACAATATCAAACATGTTCAATTTTTGCCACGACTGGACCTTTGTCGTGGAGTGTTGTGGATCCCTCGATATCACTGTTGTAGTGTGTCATGTTGTAGTGAACCATGGGCGCCTTTTTTACGGCAACCAGGAACGTCTACGACACGCCCGCCATGCTGTCCCGACACGGCTCTTCTCACGACAAGGCTGCGACAAGGCTGCGATTGGAACTTTCACATCGGCACTTGTCGTAGCCTTGTCGTGGTTGGTGGACGCCCCCCTTTAGAGCAAAACCCCGCTCCTGGGACACCCCACACGCTCCTGACACGCCATGACACTCCACGACAAAGGTCCAGTTGTAGGAAAAATCGAACATGATTTTGTTGTAGCCTTGTCGGAAGGCCCCTGACAAGCTTCCCAGTCACAGCCTGTCATGGCCTTGTCGTAGACTCTTGTCGGGAGCTGGGGTCCACCAACCACGACAAGGCTACGACAAGTCCACCAATCGTAGGCCTGTCCTGGACCTTGTCGGAATGCCATTGTCATAGCCTTGTTGTGGTTGGTGGACGCCCGCCTTTAGCCCTTGTCGGAAGCCTGCCTCCACTAGTGCAGCATGCTACGATAGCCTTCTGACATGCTCCGACACACTCCAACATGTCGGAAGCCTCCCGACACAATCCAACAATTCCACCATGTTGGAATTGTCGTAAGCATGTTGGGAGGCCTCCGACAGTCAGGTAGGTGTCTGTGGGTGTCTGTGTGGTTATAACAGTGTCTCTATGCCAGAGTATGGCCTGTATGAAGTAGCCTAACCATCCGCTTAAGGGGACAGTTTGCTCGGAATAGAGACACTTCAAAAGCCATCTCTGACCCAGCAAAAAAAATTTAAAAAAAAAAAAAGAAAAAAAAAAGCGCCCTCGTCATATTTTTCATGGCTTGGTGATGAGAAACAATTTTTTTTTTTTGAGTGGCCTTATTAATCAACTTTAATTTACTCTCATTTTCCCAGAATCTCATTTTCTGAAAATTAAAAACCGATTCTGCTAATAAATTACAAGCCATATTTACCCTTAGACCTCATTGAACCCACTTGACCATGTACGGTGACATATTGGTTTTAAGGTTAAATCTATTCAGCTAAAAAATTTCTAAAAAATAAGGTATCATCTTCCATGATATATTCCCACATTTTTATCAAGATATAACTAGTTTGAAATTTTGGTCACCGTACGTGGGCATCGATCACGATCTGGGAGAATTGACCATATAGATGTATATAGATATATATATATATCTATATATATTCCCCTATTTGCACCCACGCAGATTGTGTTACAACTGTGTTATACGATCCAAAAATAGCATATAACGAAAAGGAAAAACAAATAAAAAAGGCTGATGTGTATCCCCTTATTCAACACAAGCTTGGATTGCATTGCTACCAAGATTGAGTTATCTCCACTACACTGGTATAATATATAGTATACATCTGGTAACATGTTTTGTGTCGGTAACATACGCCATAACTCTTCAATGTGGCTCTGCACATATACTTCACAGCTTGGATTGCGTTGCAACCAACAAACTGTAACCTGTAAAGTGTAATTTATAATTTGCGACTAAATCGCCTGACGTAAACTCTGAGCATATTGTACAAACCTGTGATATGATCGACTACAATATCCTTTCACTTTGATAACACAGTTCAACATAATAGGTTATTTACGACATTTATTACTATTTCCTGAGGTAGGGAGGACCTGAAATTCTACATTTTTTTATCTAACTATCACCATAAATTCTCATCAAACTCATACGCACTGGTGTATTTCCCAGAAAAAGACGAAAATTGACCATTGTATGGAGCCAGTTAATATGTTATGTAACACTTATGCACTATGGGACCAGACGGAAGATCGGCCCAGCCGAGTCTGGAAAAATCGAGATTGGAATTTGACCCAAATAAACGAGATAAAAAAAAACAAAAAAAACCCCTGCATTATGTTGGTTTTTTTTACCGTTTTTCTAATAGATTTTCCCTAGAAAACACCACTCTTCTGGGTATTCCCATATATAAGCCTTTAAGAAGTTGATACTATAAACATTGAGTCTATACCACACCGCCAATGTTAGAGCTCCCACTCGGTAGAGGCAAAGAGTATATAGTCTCTATACTCGTTGGTAGAGGTGAGAATGTTGATAATGTACGTAGCAGGGACCCGGATGAGTCAGGTATCCGGGCGGCGGCTTTCAGCGGCCAGCGTGATGGGCGGTGCGTGACGGCGGGATTCGCCGTTATCTGCTACAGGGCTAGACTGGCCTCAGTCCCTGTATCCTATCCCTCCACCCCTTCTGAGTGACACAGGGACTGGTCTCATCCGTAAACGGCCGCATAGACTGGCGTGCTGTTGCGCCACACTCCCCAAGCAGAGGTCCTGAGCTACTGGTCAAAATATCAGCTGGGAGATGGACCTTTGGCTGGTTCCCCCTGCTGTTTAGAGCGATCAGGCAGGTAGTACCTCCCGAGTGGAGTGATGGCAGTGGTTGACAGCTGGTTTTGGATTGCATCACTGGAAGTGGGTTATAGACTGGAGAACCAGCATCATTTTGAAACCCAATGAATTCATGTGCATCAGAACCTGTGCAAATCATGAAAAAAAAAATATACCTTTTGCAGAACACACAAACTCCTTCTTGAATAATTCACCTCTTGCACATAAGCGTGGCGTGGCGATCACCGTGATAACGGGTTTCGCTGGTTCTATGTATTTGATAAAGTACCAGCCGCATACCAGCGAAATTTCCGCACTCCAGAACGAGGCCAGCGCTGTATGCACTTCACACACCCGATTTTAATCGGGTCGGGCATTACTAGCGTGGGGGTAATGACCGACTCTGCCCGACCATAATAGGCCTTTTTCCACAGGGCGGTGTCACACTTTATCTGGTTGGTTACGCAATGCCTGCAGCCAAACAAGCCCCCGGCAACGTATTTCTTAGCACTGGATCACTCAGTATATGAGTGTAATGCGTTCATAATACCCATGTATCTCATTTTCAGAGAAATGATAATGATTTCATCGTATTCTATGGTATTCCAGCTCCAATTTGATGTATCATACCTGCATATCACCTCAATGATACTTTAGATATAGCTTAGGTAACACAGGAACACCGAAACTGGATACACAGTAATACATTGGCAGGTCTAGCTATAACATTCTTATCTATTTCCATTTTCAAACCAAGATAATCATCAACTATAAAGTTTAGACAGCCCAGACTCGTTAATACAATACCCTTGTTTGTTCCAGCAATTTAATCTGTCGAAAAGCAACACTCCTACAATCACACCCACCGTTCACACTTAAGGTGTGATTGCTATATATCTCTATGTGCATGTGGGTGGACTCGCGGTGTTTGTCCGAGCGGCCGGGTAACTAGACAGTGGACCGTTAGGCGGCGCTGAACGGCAACACCTGTATTGTTTCGCTGTACGCACTTCACCGACTGTTCCCGATTCTGAGAAGGCCATTTGAACATCTATGCTACCTATCCCCTAGTCCGGTTTATAAGTGCTTTATACCGATTTGTAGGGGAGACAGAGGTGATAATGAATCTGAAAACTGTTTTTTAATATCTTAATTGAATCCAAAGTTATCAAACTTTGAGTTACTTTATATGAATCCACACCAGCGGCCCGTGGCTCACCCCGGCTCGGCTCCCGGCGGCTCTATTTGATCTCAATCGGGTCGCTTAACATACAGGTCATAAAGTGGAGATGTGTGATCGGCAAAGGTTATAAGACAGCGACAGCAAAATTTATTGCAGGCACATTTTATATATTAAACACAGGCGGCCAGGGAACTGGAGGAGGGGTGGGGTATGGGTAGGAGGGGGTGTAGGGTTACAGGGAGTGGCTTGGGGTCATAAATAAGAGATTCTGGTCAGCGTGGACAAGTCTTTGATTCATGGGCCAGTCAGAGAAGGATACATACTATAATGACTTGTATTCTGATTTTCTTAAATCATTTAATGAATGTTCATAATCAAAGACTTGAGCAAGTCTACTACAGGGCATGCCGTGTCACCCGCCTAGAGCTGTGGAGATAGTCCCTCATAGCTCCGGGTAGCTCTAAGCATACAGGGAGCACCACACTCCCCTCCCATCATTGACAACATGCCAGTAGTATTTGTGAACATCATGTGAAAAGTGGGCCCTGGCAGCCGATACTAAGAAATCCGACTGGTATCAATCACGACAAACTGTGCAAAAAGAAATGTGTCTGTAATTCCTTATAGTTGGGCACTCTCGAAGTTACATACTTCCCAATACAGGGCAATTTGTTATCTAAACTTGGCTGGGAATTTGCTCTGGCTATGACATGCATCCATTGTGACATGCATCCCTTGTGATCACACCTTGTGATATTTCCCCTTGCAATACCCTTGCGACATGCGCAAAGAAAAATCGCCTGGGACTTCCATATCCACAGCAGGGGTGGGGGAAAAGTCGCACAGAATATTCCTTCTGCTATCGGTTGCGATTCCTGCCTGGGGTAATGGGAAACAATGGCAAGTATGGGGGGGGGGGGGGGGAGGGGTGCGGTGGGGGGTAAATATCGAAAGGGCATATACAAAAGCATGTGTGAACGAGGTTGCAAGCAGAATGGTTTAGGTCCTTCCCAGTAAACACAAAACATAAATCTACGTGGCTCACAGGTAGATTCCCTACGTAAAAAAACGTACAAATGTTAAGGTTTACTTACGTCTGTATCTAGGGTAATTTTAGGTAAGTTCACATAATTGATATTGCATTTATTCACGTAAATTTACGTTTATGTGTATGAATGTGCATGAATTCACTAGATGGCATGACAGTAGTTTCTGTAAATTTGTTGTACTTCTTGGGGAGGGTATGGTCTGTAACGTTGGTTTACTTACCATACAAAAATGTTCTTAAACACTGCACGAAACTAACAACTTTATTCACATACACGACATCATGGCAGCGCATGTATCGGCCGTATATTGACATGTTTTCATATATATATATATATGTCTATAATTCGCGCCAGCGTATGAGGCGTATACAAGACTGTTTCCTTTAAAATACACACGCGTCTTGGTTGTATTTCATACCTGGCGTATACAAGAGGAAATATCCTCTGTGTGATATATATACGCCAGGCGTATATGTGTACCGATTAGAAATAAAAAAAGGTTCAATCCCCCAGCTCCACAGCCCCCACCATCGCACATTGCACTTGAGTCCAGTCCCACCTAACCCGAAACACCTCCCACCTAACCCGACATCTCCCGCCTAACCAGACACCTCCCACCTAACCCGACACCTCCTGCCAGCACCCGCCGCCTGTGTTGGTAGAGCTATAGGTGGTATCAGTGGGAAGTCCCCTGCCACCTCCCTCACAGCCACCCTCACAGCTGCCCTCACAGCCGCCCTCTCTGTGTGCCAGCACCAACACTGATGTCCTCCCCCTACATATTGTGAATGCAGCCACCTCCCTCACCCTCCAGAGAAACACGATCGGCACACATATACGCCCAGCGTGTATATAGGCTGGGGTAAGATGATTTCAGTAGTCAACTATAAGTTTGAAGAGGGCCATTATATAATAGCCCTGGACTCACTTCACATAGAAATGGTGTTTTAAAGTAAAATCTATTAGAAAAACGGTAAAAAAACAACAATGCAGGTTCTAATATGTGTAATTAATTAATTTATACTCAATCGGGTTTTTATAAAAGTTTTATAAAATGAATTGGTAATATAAGATTGTATTTTTCATATAATAATGCTACCAGCAGTGTCCCCAAGTGGCAGAGATCGGAACTATTGGATAGTGGTGTAAATACAATGGAATCAGGCGTATATATGAATCAGGCGTATATATAAATCAGTCGCCTACAGATGAGGCGTATATACACGGGGATTAAGACGACCTTGTATACGCAAAAGCATACCTATATACGCCAGCGACATATATATGTAAAATGGTGGTTTTCATGCAGTGAAAGTAAAATCTATTTAAAAACGGTAAAGAAACAAAATGCTGGGATTATTATGTATGTAATTAATGAGAAGATAATCAATAGGGTTTAAGAAAGATTTTATGATAAAAATAGATAATATGATATTAGATTTTTCATATACCACTGACTTTGATGACTAATAACAAATGAATAAGAGACAACAGTGGTGTCCTCCAGGTGCAGAGATCGGAATGATTGGACAGTGGTGTAAATATGCATAAACATAACTCAAACTGGCCTAGTATGGAATGCATCCAAAATCAGGCGTTTATATGACGCCAAATAGGACCAAATTATTTACGCCTGGGGAGACTTGCATGTAAGTGGAATGTTAACAAATGTAAACTGAAATTTTCATGCTCTGCATGCAGCCCGCTACACAAGTCTTTGGCTAACATTTTTCGGCCCCTGGCAACGTCGCCAACTACCTTTCAGGCAAGAGGATGTGGGTCTGCTATCATGGTAGCGAACATGCCCCTTTTCTCAACGAGGAGTTTGCTGCCTATCCACCCATACTCCGTCCCTGGTCTCAGTCATCTGTATTACACAGCTTCGGATTCTGGTCGACAAGTTTTCTAGGATGGAGCCCTGTGTCCTCATCCTCAGGGCCATTGTCCTCATGTCATATTACAATTTTCTCAGGGTGTCAAACCTACTCTCCTCCTAGATCACGGCGTGGGGAGGACTACACACCCTCCTCCGGTAGGATATCCAACTGTCCTCCAGAGCTCTCCAATTTAACATCAGATCAACGAAGACACAGCATTGATCGGGCCCAACACATGTCACAAAAGCAATTTTTATAACTTTACATTTGTCAAAATAAATTGTTAAAGTTCAGACGATGCTGCCCCCTGACGCCCACTGGATGTACCGTGCGTACCAGAGGGCGCCTCAGGAAACGCCTGCACCTTTTTGAACCGACCCGACTCACATCAAATGACATACATTCCGTCTCATATAGGGTTTTATGCCGTTTTACCCTTTGGCATTAGAAATTCATACTCTTCCTCACCTTAACTTTCACCAACTGTTCCCAGTTGGTCTTAGGACTGTGTATATCCTTGTCTTCAGCAAGTTTAGATCGATTTGTTGAGTAGACTAAGGTAATGATAGATTCAAAACCCATTTGCCAGTATCTAAAAAGTTAATTAGATAAAGAAAACTGTACTTATTTTCTTTGGCGGCCTATCACCTAGCGCATGGCCCAGCCTGGTAGAGCCAATGATCTCAACTGGGTCCATGTATGAGCGTATCATAACGAGGACAATGTCACACGTATTAAACATACCCTCTGTGCATAGTGCCTCTGCTGGCAGGTGGGTAAGTGTTGCCAACTGACAATGGCGAATAGGTGCGGCCCACTGGCGGTTGACGAGGCCGTAAGTGCTCGTAGATTTCCCGAAAGACCAGGCTCAAGTCAGCGCTGTGTTTTGGCTTCATCCTGGCTTCAGGGCAATACCACATGGCACCACAAACGGCGACCACCCGACCACAGACCCACCACCTATGTCTGCGCCCCGCCTTTTGAAGCAAAAGCACCACGACTCACTAGCAATGCAAACTCAAAAGTCCGGCAAACCTAATGATGAAGTTTAGTTGCGATGGTGCATGTCTCAGAGGGCTGCGGGATTGGTGGACACGAACGGGCCCGTGTCTCACTGACTACTAGCGACTTCGTCGCGTCGTAGTTGGTGCCACCTTCCCCCATCCCCATTCCCGCATCAACAGAGACACAAAGCATTTAATTTCATCTTATCAATTTTCACCAGATAGCGCGTCCATATGCTCTGGTGACAAAGTCGCTAGTTAACTACCATATATAAAAAGGATCTGCTTGTAGTTGCACCTACACATAAAGACAGACAGAACCAGACCAGTGTAAGGACTGATTATCATGAGAGTGAGAATCACATGTGCAGACAAATTTGATCCTGCTATTTCTTTTTAGTTGGTCTATACTCAGATTTACCTTATCTCTTTTGATTCATTTCCAGCACTGCACGAAAACCACCGTTTTACATACATACATGCATGCATGCATGCATGCATGCATGCATGCATGCATGCATGCATGCATACATACATACATACATATATATATAAATATAATATAGGCATGCTTTTGCGTATACAAGGTCGTCCTATATCCCGTGTGTATACACCTCATCTAAAGGCGTATATAAGCATAACTGTTGTGATTCATATATACGTGAAGTATACACAATAATTCCGATCTCTGCAACTAGGGGGCACCACTGTTTTTCATTTCATTCGCCATTAGTTATTAAGTCCTTGGTATATGGAAAATCCAATGTAATATTATCAATATTAATTATAAAATTATTCTAAAACCCTATCTATTATCTTTTCATTAAATACATATAATAAACCAAGCGTATTTTGGTTCTTTTAACGTTTTTAAAAATAGATTTTACATTCAAAACACCACTCTTCCTAAGTCATACTTTGGGTACCGTATATACAAAATAAGGTCTGGTCAGATATCAACCTATACCAACTCCCACTCCGACTCCTACCCCTGCCTACCCCCCGCCTACCCCTGCCTACGTGCCTATGTCCTGCCTAACCTCCGCGTCTCCTTCTGATGTATCACAAGGCTTATAGCTGGAGAAGTCCTAGTTCCACCTGTCCCCCACCACCGCCCCCCGCGCCACGTATGCCACCGCCCCCCGTCTACCGCCAGACAGGTACTGAAGGAGTGGGAGCGGGGAGCGAGAGCGGGACTCTCCAAGGCAACGGGTAGTAAAAGTACAACATAAGCACCAGTCAAGTAATACAATCCGCATTTGACCACTGAATAGTTTTGGTTAAATATTTCTTGAATATTAGGACCTTGCTTTAAGCAATAGGTCGTCTTGGATAAATGAGACTTATTATAAAGTACAGTCAACATTTATTGTGTACATACGTACGTCAATAAGAGGAGGTAGATATTAGTAATTATATTAGAACATAGCTGAAATATTGATCGAAAATGAACTTTGATGACTTTGACAGGTACTTGGGTGATAATAGGGACTGCAGACGCTTGACAATTAATTATGACAATGTATCCTGCTCAGGGATTGACTGTCAGTATATATAATACATTCCAAAACAAAGGCAGGGTTATAAAAATTCATATCCCTATGAGATTTGCTATAATACCGTATATCTAGTTACATTGTGCATTATCCAATACATATGGTTTCTAATCACACTTGTACCACAATCACCATAGGCCGTTTTAAGGTTTCCCAGAATCCTTTGCGCGCAGCCAGGCTCCGGTTTTGTTTGATTTGAATATGGTGGCTTCCACTGCATTCACTTCACATGGCAGTGGATATGGTCCTGTAATCGCCTGTCACTATAGATTGAATACTCAGCAACAAAGACAATACCCGGTACTTCGATGCATCATTTCACAACTTCATAGGTCTTTTAATACCATTCTACTCAATGTGAGTATTAATTGCGGTTCCGTCTTGCCTACGCGTCGTACACACTTGCCATGTTGTTTATTTACAGTCTGTAGCTCGCGCATGTGCTCTCAGAGTTAACACGATCTGTGCAGGGAGCTGTTTCAAAATCATAGACTTAACCCACGTTTTGAAACAGCTCCCAGGCTGAACGAACTCATCGGGCTGTCCCTGCGGGTATATCTCCGCCGTCGGTATTGGTCAGTGGCTCTCAGTATTGGCCTCTTGGTTAATCTTAGTAGTCAGTCGGTAAAGGTCAGTCGGTGTCGCTCATTCAGGATCGGGTGGTTGGTATTGGTCAGTTGGTATTTGTCAGTTGGTTCTGGTCAGTCGGTAAAGGTCAGTAAGTATACGTCAGCAGTATGAGTCAGTCGGTATTGGTCAGGCGTAGTCAGGAACAGTCACACAGTCGGTATTGGTCAGTTAGTATTAATCTGTCGGCATTAGCAAGTCGGGAACCCCGGGAACCAGCGTATATATGTGGGGAAGCATAATTAATTAATGGGTGGGGGGGAGGGGGTCGAGGTTACTTTCAAGGAGGAAGAACTTCTTTCTGGTACTCTCGTGGTGATGATGAGGTGGGCTTTTTATTTTCATAGGGCGGGGATTCATATTGGTAACTCTGTTGGGGGGGGGGGGGGGAGCTTATTTTCTTTATCTTTATCTTTAATGTTCTATGTATTTTTGTTCTTTTTAAATCATGAGATGGTTCTATTGATTTAATCATATATTCATATATTCCCGGGGGAACTTTGGGGGTAGATAATTCTTATCAGATGGTTCTGTTAAGGGTGTGTGCGTATGATTTTTGTTTGTATATTCATGAGGATGGGGGGCTTATTTTGGTAAATGTAGGTGGTAGGGCTAATTTATTTTAGATTTGTCTAGGAGGTGGGGGGGGGGGGGTTTAAGAATTCATGGGATGGTGCTCATTATTTCTTTATATTTCTTTATATTTCCAACCTGCCAACCAATCAACCAACCCACCAGCTAACATGCCCACTCACTAACATGCCCACCCATCAAGATTTAAGTACATGAATCACCATTTTTAATGTTTTGTTCGTTGTTAATGTTTGTGATTATGATACATGGTAATATAATCTACGCAAAAAAATACAACTATCCTTGTCGTGGTTTTCTATATGCAATGTTATAGCTGAGATGGTCATTTGTCGGAAGACGAGATAAAAAAAACTTCCTTGGGTTAAACGTTTTATATTTAAACACTTCATAATGCTAAACATTCTATGCTCAAACATTTCTTAAACTTTATATTTAAGGTTAAACACTTCCTAACACATTATACATAAACACTTCTGAATCCTAAACACTGAAGATACACACTTACCAAAACTAAACACTATGAAAGTAAGTTTACACTTGCTACTGAAACACTTTTAAAAATTAGAGTATAGAGAAAAAATTAACAAAATTCAAGACATTTTGAAAAAAGGGTCTTAGATGAATTTCAAACAAAGAAATCCATAGCATTAGGAGATACTGGGAGAAGAAAAAGTCACAAAGGAAGGTAATAAACCAGAGGGAATCCCGGAAGAAACATAGTGGGAATCATCTAAAAACACATGACTCCCCATGACCAAAAAGCTAAAATACACTTGGATCTGCCTAAAGCCAACCTGGTAGGTTACAGTGTCAGTATGCACCAACCATGGCAAAGCTCTCAGAATGTGTGAGGAAATGGACCAATAAGATACATGGAAACGGGGTCGGTAGGAAAAACGCGAACGCGGCGGGCCCTTCTCTCTTAATTGTGGTCATGACAGCAATAGGGGTTTGATCGATGACACGCGTACCCAAACGATTGTTCGTATCTACTAAATGATTTTTTAACTCGGGTCTCTTGGTCAGTGTCTCTCAGTATTGGTCTCTAGGTCAGTCGGTAAAGGTCAGTCGGTGTCGCGCATTCAGGATCGGGTGGTTGGTATTGGTCAGTTGGTATTTGTCAGTTGGTATTGGTCAGTTGGTTCTGGTCAGTCGGTAAATGTCAGTAAGTATACATCAGCAGTATGAGTCAGTCGGTATTGGTCAGGCGTAGTCAAGAACAGTCACACAGTCGGTATCGGTCAGTCAGTATCGGTCAGTCAGATTCTAAATCTTCAGCCACCTATTCATCGTCCTTGATGTAGCCATCTATACAGCGTTATCAACATAGAAGCTCTACAGCCTCGTTCGCAGATAAGCCATCTATACATCACCATTCACAGAGAAGCCATATAGAGGTGAATGATACTCGATAATACCCAGATATATGGCAGGGTCCCTTATTAGAGTGGCTACGCTCTTGGTCCATTCTTTCAGCGTAGCTGTCAGACCAAAGTTATGGTTCATAACCCAACAAGTATATAGGGTCGGACCTGTCGGACTATCTGACTATAGCTGTCAGTTGTCTTCTACACTCTAATAATACAACCTACCACCTGTGGCATTACTAAACGTCTATACACACAAACTCCACTCACAGCTCCAAACAAATACACTGAACACTAGTACAGTCACATCCAAGCTGTTTAGGGTAATTGGTCGTAGTAAAATACGGCCATCCCGTACGAGATGAACCCGATGAATGTCTTTGCCCATTCACAACACGGCCTAAGCTGGCCCGGTTATGAGTGAGCATGCACCCGCCAACCCGGCGGGGCTCCCGGCTAGATTTCACTTGCTGAAAGGGACTCCAAATCGCTGCACTTACCGGGCAAAGAGGGGCGATCATTTCCACGCGGTGTCAGTGGCCGCCCATCAGTCAGTCAGTGAAGAGCGGCGAGTGGATGAGCCAACCTACCACAATTTACTCCAATCTGCTCAGTCAACTTCTGAGATTACTCCCGTGCGTGATGAGCCAATGTGAGTTGCTTAGAGCCGCCAGTCGTCAGCCCGCTCCCTGCTGTGCGTGTCCCTGCTCAGAGAGGTGTCGTGACTTTTCTAGTAGAATTCGCAATTCAAAGCGACGCGACGTTAGGAGGCCCATCTACTTCCTTATATCCTCAAATACTCTAGGAGCAAAGTAGTTGGTAGGGCTACCACCTCCACCACCACCAACATCAAACGCCACTTCATGCGCTGACGTGGTGAACTCATGGAGTACAGACCTAGTTCTGGGA
The DNA here is from genome assembly GCA_950022655.1 of Alentia gelatinosa. NCBI lineage: Eukaryota > Metazoa > Annelida > Polychaeta > Phyllodocida > Polynoidae > Alentia > Alentia gelatinosa. The sequence continues at coordinate 101,770,672 of OX465579.1, forward strand.
GCGAGCTGCTCGCCGCCACAACCACACAACAAGGTCACTCCGACCAGCCGTGCACGCCGCTGCCTCACCTGCCCGCCTCCGACCGCCCGCGCCCTGCGTACACCGGAGGGACGGGGTTGCCCGGGACTCGTGCTGGTGGCGTTGAGTCTCTCCGAGCAGGCTTAAGACAGCCCCATGCCTACACGCTAACAACACATCGAGAGAAAGTTTCCGGCGGCGACACGGATCTAGGTCAACTGGTGACCCTGGGTCCCGCGCCGCTCGGAATTCTCGCCCCATGGCCACAGCGGTCTGCGGTGGCGAAGGCCCCCGGCACTACATAGTACAGTGTGCTGCGGGCGAGATCGTTTTGTCTAGGGACTCAGCCATAGTACAGTGTGCTTCGGGCGCATACGCCGTTTGGTTACACCTGTAATGTGCGGTAAGGACATCCGTGGGGGACTAGCGTTGATTGGGAAGATAAAAATGTTGTCTAATGTCATCCGGACTTCCTGGTAGGTATACTGTCCACGAAGTTTGATTAACGCCGGTGATATTTATACAAACACAGCACGAAACTTGTCGTTTACATGTACAATTCTTTACGATGTCCGTCAATACAATCTTTTTTGGTCGATTTGGCGTCTACAACCCCGTGATTTTTACGTTCAGTTGACACCAAAGTAAACGGGCGTTTACGTTTCCTTCTTATTTACTCCTACTAACGACTAACGTTTGTATGTGTTATCTCACTACTGTTGGTAACTCATATCAGTATTTGTGTAAACGCCCGTCTATGTAATTGGTATTACATTTCTGCGTAATGGCATTTTAACACTGATTTATACAATATTTATGTCAGTTTACATCGTAGCTTATATACATTTACTATGATTCCGTTTGTGTGTGTTTGTCAAGCGTTTGTCAAGCGTTTCAAACGCCATAGACACCAAAGGCGTACCAGTAAGAAAACGTTGGTAAATATAATCATTAATCACGGAGACAAATAAGACAGTTATGCTGAGTACACATACGCATACATATTTACAGTTGATCTACAGTGTATTTCTTATAAATAATATATTACATACATCTTACTTATTACAATGTCAATTTATTAGTGACTTATTATCTGAAAAATATTTTTGATATACTTGTATCAATTGATAGTATGTGAATGATTATTACTTAGATAATTAATTGCTATCTGGTATTTGTCTTTTTTCAGTCTCTTTTTGTTTCATTTCAATATGCCTTGGCAGGCCAGTTCTTGCTGAGCTACCCAGCCTGTAGAGGCTGATTTATTTTGAAATTAACTTTAAAATACTTTCAACTCCTTCACAGATCACAAAATATCTAGGCATAATCATAAACACTAGAAAGATGACTTTATCTTTATCAGAAGAAAAAGTTAAGAAAATTATCTCATTAATCGACAATTTATTTTTTAAGAATAAAACTAAATTCATTGATGTTGAAAGGTTATTAGCTATATAGTGGTCTGGGTGCACTCCCTCACTGCAAAACACTGATTTTTTTTGTTTTTAATGTTTATTTCCGATGAACAACAGTTCACAGAAAATAGACAATTCACACAATAGACGATTCTCACACATGCAATTCTCACAATAGTCGCATGGCTACCAACACACTGAAAGCGGCAGTATGGTAAGTATACAGGAGATAGCCATAGGATATTCTGATGTATTTCGTATATATTCTAATACTCAGGGTACCTCTGTACCTTTATACCCTTTTAGCTACGATACCTTATTTACTGATCGTTAAAGTATAATAGATACCAAGGGAAATTATACAATAGGTCAGGTAAAATTGACGCCTAAAATATACGCCTAATTATGTTGTATAAACGCGACTATACAATAATTACGATCTCTGCACGTAGGGGACACCACTGTAGTATATCTCATTTGCCACTAGTCAATAAGTCCTTAGTATATGGAAAATTCAATGTTATATTATCAATATTTATGATAAAATCATTCTAAAATCCTAATAAGTGTTATTTCATTGATTACATATAATAAACCCAGTTTGTTTTGTCTTTTTTTACCGTTTTTTTATGATTATACTTTCCAAACACCATATCTGGTTTCAGATGAAAGTGTAGCAATTAGGATACTCCAAGTAGCTGCGGAAGAGGGGTACTTACCCCTGGTCCGCTTCTATAAGGACAACGAGGATCTGTTATGGTAGCATGGGGCGAGCTATTTGTGGTGCATGTGGCCTCCTTGTCCGTATGTCAAGGCACTACCCATCAGGTACCACAGGAGCTTCACCCAACACATGTGTCCTCAGAACCCTCGGAAATGAAATGGTTGGACTACTCAGGGGTGCTGGTGGCCTCCCTAACCCCGATGGTAGGGCACTACCCATCCAGTACCACTGATACACCCGTATACCATGGATTTTCTAAATCCCCATACCTAACAAAGTGCAGGGACACTATGGGTGATGCAAGTGGCCTCCCTGACCAAATGGCAGGGCACTACCCACTACGTATACACTCTGTCTGCTATTGCCAGATCCCATCTGGTAGGGTATACCAATGATAGGATCTCCAGGGTAACTTTATACGTCATCATTATTGAGTAGTTACATACATAGCTTAAAGTAGGATTCACACGTTGAAACAAATGTACCTGAGACTGGTGTCCTTCCCACCTTTCCCCCAGTCTTAAATGGGATTCACACGGTGGGACAAATGGACCTGAGACTGGTGTACTTCACACCTTTGCACCAGTCGGCTACTATTTCCAACTGGGAACAAAGTTTCACAGATTGGGGTGTTCTACAGTCTCAGGGGAACATGGCGGATTCAATTCACATGAGAAGATTTAACAGGTACATAGTCTCACCCCTACACCCCTACACAGGGTACACAGGGTACACAGTCGCCGACTCAGGGTACTTCCCCGTGTGAATAGGTGTTATTTGAGACCGCTGAGACTCACAGATTGGGGGAGAACGTGTGAAATACATTTGTCTCACCAAAATGTCCCTCTAAATTTTAAACCTGTTTAAAGTCAAAATCTCATGAGATTCTGTTCCTTGTTAGGGGCGATTGTCGCCGACAATTGCAAGAGAAAAAAGTTGTCTCAGCAAAATGAAAGCCTGTCATTCACACGAGGAGTTTGTGTTCCAGTACCGAATCTCAACAGGATTTGTCTCAGACAAACGGCCTGTGAGGTACATGAATCCCACCGTGTGAATCCCGTTTTAGACAATACCCCTTTGGTACAAGATTCTCATGGCAAGGTGCTTTTTACCAGTCTCAAGGAAAAGTGGCTGATTTGATTCGCAGTCGGCCACCACATCCGGGAACGCGGCGTCTCGGCCGCGTTGTGTCACCAAGTCACACAGTTGCTATGACAACATTCCCTCAGTGGTCGGATTCAGGGTTACTATGGCAACAACCATCACGCCCCGCGGCGCGTCGTAATACTGACATCTCTTCATGTTTACTTATCACCAACTCTAAAAGCTAAATGAAAACGCTCACATCTGTTTTTAAGGTGTCGCTCGCGGCGAAGTCTGAAAGTGCACTTTGAGTATTGGGTTGACAGAGGCCACTGCAGGGATGTCTGCACATTTATTTTAGCTATCACTGCGCGAAAACCACTAGTTTAATCCTGTAAACGCCATCGCGGAAGTGCATCGGCTGTAAATTGACTTGTTTTCATATGTATAAGCCAATATTTCATGCCAGTGTATAAGGCGTGTACAAGACTGTTTCCTCTTGTATACGGATGCGTCTTGGCTGTATTCCACACCCGGACTGCGCAACATGTATACGCCGGTCGTATACAGGTTATATATATAGTGTATATGTATACTGATTAAAAAAAGAGAAAGAATCGCAACCCCCACTGCCCCTGCCCCTGCACTGGTGGGCGTTGTTAGAGGTTGCTCTAACATTGAAACCCCCGCCGCGCCCCACCACCCCTTCCTGCTGCCCCCGCCCGCTGCACCTTCTGGCACACAAGGCTTATAGCTGGAGAAGTCCTAGTCCCACCCTCCCCCGCTGCCGCTGTTAGAAGTTGTCGTGGTAGAGGTTATGGTAGTAGAAGTTGTGGTGGGGGTTAGGCAGAGCTTAAGGCCTTTATCCGCTCTGCGATTGAGGGGGCTTGCGATCCGGTACCTTGAGTCTCAGACTGGAGGTACCGGTTTGGCGTGTCGCATGTACCTCGGATCGCAAGGTAACATCGATTCTGTGTGGAGACAACCCCCCCCCCCCCCCTAGCGACTGGAGCACTTGCGATCCTAGCTATAGAGGTACTCCCAGTCTCAGACTGGGCGTATCAAATATCAAACATGTTTGATATTTAAAAACGCTTGCGATCCCGCGTACATACAGTACCTCCAGTCTATTACTATACACCGATAGCCGAATGTCTATGAGTTACTACCCGCTGCTAGGCATATAGCATAAATAACGTTCGGGCCCGCCGTGCAGTAGGACGTAGTGATTCCCATAGGCTTCATAATGTAAAAACATACGGCCCACTGCTACAGACACTACGGCCCGCTAACGTAAAATATCGCAATAAAGCGAGACCAGTGACAGTGTCGAAAACAAACAAACAAAATGGCAGTTCTCTCCCATTCATAACTTCAGAGGCAGGCCCCAACATCCACGTAACAACTATAAGTGCGCTATGGCGAAATATCGAGGTAAATAATGTGTAGCTTTTACCTAATACTGTTTAAATAGCTGAAACATATGAAATCACTCAATAACAACAAGTCCTATTGCCTCCTTTTAAGCCGCTCCGCGTTGTCGACGTCATAATTACGTTGGCTACCAGAGTTCCAGTATCACTGGCTGCCACACATTTCAGAGACCGCTCCACGTCGACAGTTGCCGAGTTTTTTCCGCTCTCTGTCATTTGATGAAAAAATACGGCCCTCCCGCCTACGGCGTCGGGCCGTAATTTTTCATCAAATGACCTCGAACGGCCACCCGTATGGGCTCAGTGACTATGTTTTCTCATAAGACTGGGTGTACCGGTACGCCCAGTCTCAGACTGGAGGGAAACTTGTCTCCACTGTGCGTTTTGCCGCGTTGCGATCCTGAAGGTACCTCCCGTCTTAGACTGGGCGTACCTATGTACCTTGGATCACACAGTGGAGACAGGGCTTTAGGCCGGGGGTTAGGCGGGGGTGTTGGTGGTGGCTGAGTGGCTGCAGTCGGGTGATACATTGTCTATACACAAAAGTTCCTAATCCATTACATGGAGAGACATTCAGGTGCCAACAGAAGAGGTGTTTTAAAAGTATGAAAATAAAAAATGCCAATAAAGACAAGAGAATGCAGGGTTAATTATATGTAATTAATGAAATGATACTTATTAGGGTTTTGGAAAGATTTTATAATCAAAATTGATAATATAACATTGGATTTTCCCTATACCAAGGACTAATGGCAAATGAGATATACTATCGTAGTGTCCCCAAGTGGCAGAAATTGGAACTATTGGATAGTGGGGTAAATACAACAGAATCAGGCGTATATATGACGTATATATGACCGCAACATGGGCGCTTAAATATGCCTATCGATGAGGCGTATACACAACGGAAATAAGGACTACCTTGTATACGAAAAATGATACCTTTATATGCTGGGCGTATGAATATGTAAAATAGTGGTTTTTGTGCAGTGTATGTATTTCGTCAATGCATCCGTCAGCACTGTTGCCTTGATGTTATCATACTGAAACATACCCGGCATTTACACTAGGCAATAGTTATCAGATGTACCATTTTCCAGGGGGCTGTCCATAAATTATGTCACACTTTTGTAGGGCATATTTAGGACACCGCCCCCCTCCACCCTGGCACACTTTGTCACACATTTTGTAACCCCCCCAACAAAAAACAATATTATGTCACACTTTCTGAAACACCCCTCCTACATTCTAACACAACAGTTATTACATCTTTCAGAAAGTTACTATAATGCACCATTAATTCAGAGGGAGATATTATATGAGACACAACTCCTGATTTCCAAGATCAGTGATCTACTGTAGTTATTGTCATTTTAGACCAACCAATCATTTATGCAGTGCTGAACCATATTTGGTGTAATCAACCATATTTGGTGTAATCAACCATATTTCCTTTACAATTCCAGTAATAATGCATATCTAATGTTGATGTTTTATCTGTAGATACAAAAGGATATTATATGATATCTCATAATATCTAATGAAAAAAAACCAGTTCCAAGTTAGAGTATAAAATGATCGATTTGAGACCCTTATCTACTATCAAATTTCACCATTTTTGCAGAGCCGCAATGCCATTAAAGATTCTAGGTATTCAGAAAAATAATTTTCCATAGATTATTTCATATGATTTCCCGTTTGAAGTGCATCTATACACACCGACTCGCACTGACGTGTACCGATGTGCTATTTCGTAGACCCTCTATGATATGGTTTTTTTATCGGTTCGCGTTGGTGTGTATCGGTGCGCATCGGGCCGCGTCGGTAGCGTTATCATAGAAACCTGACCAACTGCTCCGATAAGCTCTATGATTTTGCTATGATATGGATTTTGTATCGGGAGGGCAATATCGGGGCCTGGTGGACACAACCCCCCTTAAATTTGCTTTTTGACAAAATGCTCTTACAGTAGAATTTTGGAAAACCACCCAAAATAAAGAGGAGCGACAAGTCACTGTGAAGGATGAGATAAATTCAGAAACCTATTCAAGCTAAGGGTCAGAATTCGCTCCAATCTACGCCTGTACCTACCAGTAATAACCAACAGCTTGTAAAGATCTGTAGTCGATAATTCTAACTTTGTGGTATTTTTGCGTTGAAAAAGCAGCATTATTAATTATAACATATATATTCAATCTATTCTAAATTCTTTCCTCCGAATCCAAGATGGCCGACACTGGCCAGGCTAATTGGTCCTTCCTGCTGTAGCTATAATCCCCCCTTTGAACCCGGCTTTGGCCGGCGGTTGTTTGTTAACCCAACTTCCTGGAGATGCGGGCGCGCTCGTTGTTACAAAGGTGACGCTAACTGGCGCCTAACACGACCGCCCGTATAAGCGTCCCCCACCTGGAGACAAAGGCGCTACGATTGTATATAAACCCGGGCCCAGATTAAAGAACCATTCAGTCTTACCTGGATTCTGTTACCTACAACATCTATGCGTTGACTCCAACCTTATTTAACGTATATCGACCGCTAGGAGCAGAACCGCTAATGGGTATAGCCTAGAAACTTTACATTGGCGACCACGACGAGACGACGCTAACGGCGGCGGTGGGATCTGTGGCCGACCTCCCTGCAGGACCCGCCGTCACCGCCGCCGCCGTCCCGCGCCCCGCTGCCATCAACGCTGATTGATTCGAAGTCAGACGACGTCAAAACCCTACGAGGATGACCACACAAAGATCGACTGCGGCACCGCCGTTACTTCAAACCAGAAAAGGGAAGTGCATTCGTTCATATGTAGACTATGAAATGACGCTGGAAGCCTGGATAATGCTCTAAAGTTATATTGGCTGTGGTGATGTCTCTGACGGCATGAAAGCGTGGGAAAGTCGGGAGTTTACTCCCGGGCCATACGGGATGCCCTGCCTCTGCGGCACTCGCTGCTACCCACCTCCGCGGACCATGAGTGGTCCCGAGTCGACCGCGAGTGGTCCCGAGTCGACCGCGAGTGGTCCCGAGTCGACCGCGAGTGGTCCCGAGTCGACCGCGAGTGGTCCCGAGTCGACCGCGAGTGGTCCCGAGTCGACCGCAAGTGATCCCGAAGTGTCCAGAACCGGCCCCGAGGTGTCCCGAGTCGGCCCCGAGGTGTCCCGAGTCGATGCTTAGGTGTCCCGAGTTGACTCCAAGGGGCCCCAAATGTTCCCGAGCTGGTCCTAAGTGCTCTACCCTGTGCCCTGTCTCCCCCTGTTATTTCTCTCTGCTGTTACTTGCTGTTTTGCCCTGCCGTATTTCCTTCTGTCCCGTCATCATGGCTGTGCTCCCGTTTCCCTCAACCCCGGCACTCTGTTTATATTATGGTTGGATATTTGTGTCTGTAATTTTCTGCGGTTAACATGATGCACTAAGCGGCGAAAACAATCATGTAAGGCCTATGATATTTCAGTAGCATATTTAAGAATGGTAGAAAGAACCTGCCCTGTGCCGCCACCCCTCTTGCACCCCTCTGGACCGTCCGATGTATATGACTGCTGTCTTGTCCCAAGTTCCCGTATGTCACTGTGTATGAGGGCTTGGCCTTGCGCCATGTAGGAAGCCTCATTTTGCAGGTCTCACCCACCTGTTCCCCTCAACCCTAATTCCCTCGCACCCTCTCCCCGTTCTGACACCCAACACCCTTAATTCCCTCCAGTTCCCACGTACCACATGTCCCTAATCCCCTTCATGTCCGCCGCAATCGCGCGGCCGAATCCGAGATGCCCCCCTCCCCCCCCACTGGTGCGTGGTCCGGTCACTTCCCTCCCGCTCTCGGGCCGACCCACCCACGCGACGCGGGACGACCTTAAAAGACGGGCGGCGGCCCCGCTCAGTCACTTCACCCGTATCACGCGCTCATTCACCCGGTCGTTGGAAGCAGAGACTGCGAAACGCCAAACCCTCCAGCCACCGGACGAGGCCGAGATACAAGCGGAGAAGCGACTGTGCATTGCAGCCGTCGCCCAGCATTGTCGCCCCCAACACGTCTAAAAACCAGTGAGTAGATCCAACTGTGTGTTTTCATCATGTGGATGCCCGTATTTCTGCTATGCTTATACGCCCCCTTCCTCGACGCGGACCTGTTCTCGGACGATGGCGTGTTGGTCTACACGGACGGTCGTGCGCGTGCGGTCGCGGCCGCCTGGACTGTCGCCGTCACGATCCGACCACCGTCCCCTCCCTGTGTAGATGACCTCGTACACAACCTAACTGTCGCCATTGACGCTGTCGCGGACGTGATGGAGCCGAATCACGTCCCCTACTGGCGCCGGCATTTGTCGCGTTTGCTAACCCGCTTGTCCGAACTACCCAGGGCAAGTCGGATAGTAACCGACGGCAGGCCGGAGGCCGGCCGACGGCGTCGGGGCCTGCTTAATATTGTGGGGTGGGCTGGAAAGGCTCTGTTTGGACTGGCGACTGACCGCGACGTCGCATCATTGCGAGGAGTCGCACGCGACACGCTGGTCCAGCAGCAGCAAATAGCCCACCACCTGGAGCAGATGGTATCGGTAGTAAACGCCACTCGTGGAGGCGTTCTACAGAATGCCGATAACATCGCCACAATAAATGAGCAGGCCGCCCGCGCGATCCACCTCGCGGAAGCCGGAGGTACGATCGCGGTCGGGGCCGACGAAAAGGTGAACAAGGTCTGGATGGCCCGGCAGATCGAGCTGGGCCTACGGATCTTGGAGGAGACGGTGCGCCAACACGAGCTTCGACGAGTGCAATTCCATAATCAACGGATGGAGCTGGAGCGGGGCCAACTGACCGAGGACGTTCTCCCCCGAGAACACCTGCTCCAGGTCCTCCGCCGCCTCCGAGACGCCGGATACCACACCCTCCCGGCGATGTGGTACTACAACTACGTGGACATCGACCCCATCTGGGAGGAGGGACGGGAGTTGATCTACCGTGTTGTTGTTCCCGGGCTCACGAGCGAGGCCTACCTGGTGTACAAGCTGCAGTACTTCCCCGTGCAGCTGGACGCGTCCCACCTGCGGACGGTCCAGGGTAGGCCCCGTTTGGCCGTGAGCTCGTCGTCCTCCACGTCCTTCGTCCCTGATGTCTGCGTAGGTCGGCAGCCACGAGTGTGTAGGCCTACGGTAGTGTATACCGAACGGTCCTGCGAGTCGGCACTCGTGCGCGGGACCAAGCCGACCTCGTGCCACATCGCCATCACCGCCCGGAACAACGCGACGGCCGTAGTGTCGAGGCCCGAGGCAGGAGGCCGACAAGCTGTGGTAGTCGCCTACCAGTCGACCTCCGTGCTACGCCTCTGCACCGGCCGCCCACCCGTGAATCTGCTCGTCAACGGCCCCACCCTCGTCGACTTCCCCCCAGGATGTTCGCTGGAGTCGCGTGGGTGGCGCCTACACGGCATCGCGGCTGGGCACCATACCCTCAATTTCCACTTCCGGCGCCCCCTTCAGCTTTCCCCCCTTAACATATCCTGGCCCCGCACCCTTCCTCCCACCTTCTCCGAACCACTCAAACTCCTCCCCCGCATAGTCCTGCCCGTGATGGAAGTAGGCCGCCTACAGGGCTTACGCTCCCCGGCCTCTATCTTATCCTCTGTACCCTTCATCTCCACTTCCTCCATATCCCTCCTAATATTCCTCGTCCTCCTGACGGTCTGTTGCTTGCGGTACAAAAAGCTTTGTTGTATCCCCGTCACTCGCTGGTGTTGTAGGTTGATCTGCGTGCGGAGTCCGCCGAGGTCGGCTGAAGAGGACCGCCCATGCGAGGAGATCAGCCTACAGAGCCTACAGGCAGCACCAGCATCCCCCTTTCTGTCCCTCCCTGCCCCCACCATCGTTACCGAAGATCCCCCCACTGAACCCTTCCCCCAATCCCTACCCGTAATTCCTATACGATCAGAAACCGCGACCGCCCCCATACCCCCTCTCCGCTTACGCCCAACCCTGGAGCGGTTAGCAGGCTCCTTCGCGGACTTACGCCCCCAAGATATATATCCCCGGCTTCCCCCCGTGTAAAACCTTTTTTTTTTATGAATGACACGTTGACGATACGGAATTGACCCACGATTGTGAAACTGGAATGATTAAGACCGATAGCATGGTGAAACCCGTGGGGTGCTTGCAGCCTCGCTGAGACCCACGAGTTTTTGTTTTATGTGCTCGGCCATCGGTAAGGGCCTTGGTTATTCGAAGTGACCTTGGCCCTGTGTTTGGCGGTCAAAGGCTGGCCTTGCGGCCACTCGGCCAGCCCCTTCGCCCCAGACCCTTTGGCCGAAGGATGATTATGTGGAGAAACGACGATTTTGAAGAGGCACGAGGAGCACGAGAGGTCCGCGGCCTAGCTCAGCCTAAATCGTCTGTGTGTGTTTGTCTAAATATCGTGTGTGTACGATATCGTTTTGTGTTTTTTATCGTTTATCGTAGGAACGATTTTAAGGGCCTATGCGCCCAGGGAGGAGTCCATGATGGGACCTGCCCTACTAGTCTGAAAACAATTTTTTTACATATATCAAACATGTTACTTACCGTGCTTTGCCGCGCTAATTTTTCTTCTTGGGTGGGCACGCCGAGAGTGGTTGAGTTATTTTTTGAGTAATTCGAGTATTGCAAAAATTTAGAGTGTTGGGGGAGTGAAGTACGTATGATGCCTACGTATCCCCTGGCACCGGTTGAAATTTTTGGCAATTTTCTGGAAAGAACCACTCTCAGCTGCTTCACAACCCCCTATTTTTTTAATAACCACGCTGCACGAGTCTTATATACTTAAAAGTGGCCACGCTGCACGACTATATGTCTGGGTTTTTCCTATACTTAACGTGGCCACGCAGCAAGATATTATATTCTTTTCAATTTACAATGTATATCAATGACACCTATTTATTGATATTGACGAGCTCCTGCCTATATATAATATGCTATGCTTTATATTTTATAAGGAACCGACCATACTACAATCACAGCCCTGCGCTAAGTATTACTTAATTCTAAAATGATTCTCTTAATTAATGTCGGTTCCTTAGTCTATTGGCCAGAATTGTTTAATATTATTATGTAATTTCAAATGTTATTTTATGTTCTTTTGAATAGCCCAACGAGGCGACATGGTTAGTATCAAGGTGGATCTGAGACAGGTAGAAATATTAGTTACAAACCAAAAATTTAAGAAATTATAATCATCTAGTGCATACCAGCCGCGTGCGAATAGTAAGTATTACTCGGAAATTAACCATAAAATTTAATTAAATAACGAGAAATATCGTTTATATTGATCTCTAGACTCTGAAATTAGGCAACAAGTAGTGATACAGTGAGTTACTATCGGTTAGGTATGCAATAGCTGGAGATGGGCCGATATTTTAGGCCGCTGAAAATTTCTATAAATCGGGGATTAATCGGGAGGGCTCTACGATTTATTATGTTTAGGCCACAGTGTTATCTCACCACTCCTCGGTAACTTGAGTAGACTTGGGAAGGGATGAAGGCTGTAAGCGAGCGTCTTGTGAGTAGCGAGTGGCGCGGCTTGATCTCCCGTCGTCACCAGAAGTCGAGCGCTAGCTGCAGTCGATATGTAGAGAATGGCGATGTCCAGGCCTTAACGCATTACTCAGATCCACGCTGAAAACGCCAATATTATGTTTTATCACCATGTACATATATGTTTATAATACGGCCACAGCATATTTTCTACAATCTTTATCAAGATTACGGGAGCTCGTCCCCTTTTTGGTGTCATTTACCGCCTTATCAATTTTATCGTAAGATTTACCGTCCTCAGCGGCGACCAAATTGTCTATTTTTATCGTTAAGCACCCCGCTGCTACTTATATGTCCTGCCTTTCACGGCGATATTATCTTCTTTTTTTTTAGTACTATCAAAATGGCTGCCAGGATGTGCGCTGGTGAGGAGCCTGAGATGTGTAAAATTGTTTGAATTACCGTTTTTATTGAGGAAAACGTGTAATCTACGTGTCAACTGAGTACGTGTGACTCACATCTATTTTTCTGTAACCTTTTATGACCTGATTGTGACATGACGGGCTCCGATCCTCCCGCGAAGTGCTTCGCGTGGGCGGCGGTCTCGGGCTGGCGCCTACGCTCGGACCGCCAGCTGTCGCACTTCGGTAGCCCGGGACGCGGAGTTCCGTCGCGGCGGCCTGTCAACAACGAACAAAGGTGTGTTCTGCACTTGACAGGCCGTTCCTACGTGTATATACCTCTACAAAGAGTAACAATCGTGTCAATCGTGCTAAAGTGTGTTTTAGCGCGATTGACTCCACCCCTACGATTGGCGAGCGAGTCAACCAAGAGACACTGACGCCGAAGACCGCTCGCCATACCCTGTGAGATCCCTGTGATCTATCTTTTTAAATTCATAACCACCATCCTGAAGCAACAGGATACAGACACTCGTATCCCAGCTTTATATCAAAATGGACTACGCATTTATATTTTATAAAGACATTCGCTGGCCATTTTCTACACTCGCGACTGGTTGTACAGCCGAGTACCCATAACCCGGACACGGTCGGAGCTCTGACGCCGAGCGGGCCGCAGTGACATTTTTTCAAAATATAACCTGTATTTCTGTTATCATCTCTGTTACTCTTTACCCGTGTGATCTATATGTGTTAATGATTGAACCTACCTTATTTGAAGACCCGATGGCCGCCATTGTTTGCGTAAGACCCGTTTGTTTAGCACGCCGAGATGTGGGCGCTGCCATTTTTGTTGTTTCTGGGTGGTGACCGGAAGTTGGGAATTGCTGCCTTTTCATTGGTCGAGAGATCGTGAGCGCGCGCTGGTGGCGCCTCCGCGTTCGCTCGACGAACTAACCGTTCCCGCGCTGGTCTCAGCAGCCGCACGACTGCTCTGAGACGGAGCAAGGCGGTTAGGTTGGTTTTAGCGACTGCACATCTTTTTCTTTTCTTTTAAAGTTCTCCGTTGCTCTTCGAACTCAGAGTGAGGGACGTTTGTAAAGATCTGTAGTCGATAATTCTAACTTTGTGGTATTTTTGCGTTGAAAAAGCAGCATTATTAATTATAACATATATATTCAATCTATTCTAAATTCTTTCCTCCGAATCCAAGATGGCCGACACTGGCCAGGCTAATTGGTCCTTCCTGCTGTAGCTATAATCCCCCCTTTGAACCCGGCTTTGGCCGGCGGTTGTTTGTTAACCCAACTTCCTGGAGATGCGGGCGCGCTCGTTGTTACAAAGGTGACGCTAACTGGCGCCTAACACGACCGCCCGTATAAGCGTCCCCCACCTGGAGACAAAGGCGCTACGATTGTATATAAACCCGGGCCCAGATTAAAGAACCATTCAGTCTTACCTGGATTCTGTTACCTACAACATCTATGCGTTGACTCCAACCTTATTTAACGTATATCGACCGCTAGGAGCAGAACCGCTAATGGGTATAGCCTAGAAACTTTACAAGCTGTTCATGAGACATACAATCGGTCATAAGATCAGCTAGGCGAGTACAAGTCATGGTGGTTCAGTTTGGATTCCACCAGAGCTCCCTTTAGTGTGAGCTGGTGGCCACTGTATGACACACCAACCCCTTGACTGTAGTATATCCCAGTGTCGCCACGGCCAGGGCGCTCAGACTCTTATACGCCAAAGGGGTAAGACACTTGGAGGCACACAGGGCAGCACACATACATGTGGACTATCCTGGGACCTGTTTCACTAGTTCTGAGACATTACCCAAAGTTAGACATAAATAAGGGCTGCAACAGTGGCAGCAACAGTGGGAGAAGTAAAATCTTGTTTCAAAAGCAATGTCTAGTTTGCTCGCCTTGTTGGTGCCACTGTTCGCGACATGCTGTCTTTTTTTCTTTTTTTTCTTTTTTTATTCAGGAAAAAATAGGATACGCAGAAATCAGAAACATGACATAACAACATTAAGTATTTAGGACTCGCTTTCTAGTATCTAGTTGACAATGGTGTAATACGTTTGCACGTTTGTACCTTTGTAGGTCATGTGACGCTACGATATATGAGTCCGACATATTTCGTCGTTTCGAAGTATATTTTGCTTCGATTATAATAATGTTGAGACATAATACAGACGAACAAGACAAAACATGACACTGACAGATTGGACAATTCACAATACACAGCATATAAGGCAGGTTACCACATAAGGGGTGTGTTTCATTTCTAAAATATAGTTACTTTCTATTAATATAATATATTGAGAAAAAATTTAAATTGTGTTTGGTGTTTCATTTTTTGTATATCCCTAGGGAGCATGTTCCAAAGTGTAACTCCTATATACAAAGGACTATGGCGACATTTTTCTATTTTGGGGCATCCCCAGTCTGTTGCGACCAACAAAAGCAACCTGAATTTGCCGATAGTACACTGCACCGTTCTGGTTCCAGATCGATCGAGTACTGCAGTGTGTTACAGATGGGGGCGCTGCCAAGTAAGACACCCAGACAATAGTTAGCTCAATGTTTCGAATGTAACTTCTTTTCTCGAGGCTTGGGATGGAGATTGATATAGGGTGTGGGCAACGTTTTTCCAGTATTTCCAAGTAGGGCCAACTTTATTCAGGGGTATGCTATGGTTGGAGGGCATGTTCTTGGTTCAAGGAGGAGTAGGGGGATTTATGTTTGGGGGGGGGGGGGGGGGAGACTTTCTTTTCAATACTCCCAAAGGGGGAGTCAGCTTTTATTGCATTTTTATAGGGAGCATTGTTTTTTGTATTCCTGTGTTGGAAACCTTTTTGTCAATACAGGGTTCCCACTAAGACTGGAAAGTCCGGAAAATGAAAGTTGTGATGGAATTGTCATGGAAAGGTCAGGGAAAATTATTTTTCAAAGTCTGTGGGAACCCTGCAATAACATGCGAGTCCTGGCCCAAAGGCTCTAGTACCTACCTAAAGCCGAAGCAGCAACTGCTTGCGACATGGCTCCGATAGGGCCATGACTCAAAATTCCTGCATCAGAGTTTTGTCAGAATGTTGACAAATTTGCTTTCATAGAATGTTAGAGTAAGAAACTAAATTGCCGCATCGTCGCTGTGTCGGAAGGTTGAAGTATTTTGTGTCGTAGTGTGTGGGAACGTTGTAGTGTGCAGAGAATTCAGTGGGATTCATATCTAATACTATATATAGAATATAGAGAAAGGATCCCACACACACATGTGCCCGCTGGACTTTGGAACACAAGGCGGTTTTCCCGGGAAAAAGAGAAGTCATCACCTCTCACACAAAGAGAACCAATCCCCGCCGTCTGCCGGCCTGTGATAACCTCTGTCCACGCGGCAACTACTAACTCCAGTTTTGGGGCTTTGTTCGGGATATGTCAGTTTTAACAGGTCTGTTCACGGGGTCGTCAGCAAAAAGAGTTAGTGGGCCGACTATCCCTTCAATTTCCATCCCATAAATGAAAAAAAGATAGGGATAGCATAAATCTGTCAGTCTGCGATATAAGTATTCAGAATTTACATTCATTCCTTCATTGCTATTTTGAAATAGCTTCACTGCTTTGGTTGTTAAGTGTGAGGGATCGCGGAGGACCTATTCTGTAGCTGAGTCATGTTCTCTGGGGTAAGTATATAGCTGAAAATATAAAGGTGAACAACCTAGATCTTCTTAAATACAATTCCAATTGTATTACCCTCGAATCGATTTGGTTTAAACTGGTGCTTGATAATCAAAGAGATCTAATAATAGATAACTGCTACCGACCGCCGAAGGTACAGGACTTATGGAGGAGACTGTAGATAATATCAGGGAAGAACACCCGACCTCAGAACTAGTTATCCTAGGAGTTATAAATATTAATTATCTAGACAAGAAAGATCCTGACACAAAACAGTTAATTGCTTTTGAGAAAGACTACGGACTTAGACAGTTAATTGAGGAGACGACGAGGTTTGGTAGCTGTCTGGACTTAGCTTTTACGGATGCTAACTTTATTACCCAGGGCAAGGTGCTAGACCTAAGCGTAGCAGATCACTCTGCAATATGCGTGGTAAAAAAGAAACAGAAGGATAAAAACATAAGAAAGCAATTTTTGGGGAGGTCGTATGCCAAATACAACACACAACTGTTTCAGGAAGACCTGCTCAAAGCAGATTGATGATGGGATAGAATTGTGGTAAACATTAG
The DNA here is from genome assembly GCA_950022655.1 of Alentia gelatinosa. Lineage (NCBI taxonomy): Eukaryota > Metazoa > Annelida > Polychaeta > Phyllodocida > Polynoidae > Alentia > Alentia gelatinosa. The sequence continues at coordinate 101,787,491 of OX465579.1, forward strand.
GCAGACATTGTCCTATTAGAAAACAGCAAATAAGATACAAGGAGGAAATTTGGATTTCACAAGAAATATTAGAGGCAATTGTGGACAAAAACCGAGCTTGGGGAGCGGCTAGAAAGAGCAACCTGGACACAGACTGGGTCTTAGCAAAAAGATTAAGGAACCAGGTTAAACATAGAGTTTGTTTGGCCAAAAGGGATTTTATACAAGAAAACATAGGTCAGGACTTTAAAAAGTACTGGGACAAAATGCAATACCTAATTCCTAAGACTGCTAAATCTACACAAATAAATTTGATATATCATGTCAACAATAATGCTATTTCTTTGGAAAATATGTCTAGCTTCATTAATGAAATTTTTTTCAATAGGCGGGAATCTAGCTAGGAAGTTTGAAAATGAATGGGTAAATGACAACCCTACCTTTGAGTCTAAAATGGGTTTAGACCTCTTGACCATTGAAGAAATATCAATATAAATAAATCTTCTTCTATAGATCATATATCCTCTAGAGTCTTTAAAGACAGTATGGTAGTATTAATTACAGAATTTACACACCTGTACAATCGAGCGATCATTTCAGGAATTTATCCTAACTCATGGAAGTCAGCGACAGTAGTTCCACTCCAAAAGCAGGGAGATAAGACCAAAGTAATCAACTTGCGCCCAGTACCTCTACTACCCATTGTAGGCAAATTCCTTGAGAAACTGATTCACAAAAGAATGGGAAGTTATTTAGAATCTAATTATATCTTAAACAAAACCAGGGAGGGTTCCGTAATGCTCACTCAATGATCTCAACCGCATCAGAGTTCACGGATGATATTAACGTCAACATAAACAATGGACAAGGTACGCTCGCCTTCTTTATAGATTTTCCCAAGGCGTTTGATACGGTTGATCACGAGATTTTAATATGCAAACTAGAAGCAGTAGGGATACATACAAAATTAGTGGACTGGACAAGAAACTATTTATCAGGAAGGGATCAAGCTACGATGGCTAACGGTGTGCTTTCATCTAAACTGAACCTTAGTGTGGGGGGTGCCTCAAGGCTCGATTTTGGGCCCTCTTTTCTTTATAGTTTATATAAATTACATAGATATAGGTCGAAATCACAGTAGGATTAAAATGTACGCAGATGATGCAGTTATCTATTTGCCATTTTGGATATTCATGAGGCTGAAACTACACTCTAAACTGATCTAGCTATGATAGAGAATTGGTGCCAAAACAATTGCTTAACTATTAACGCTGCTAAAACCAAGTTTATGAGATTTGGCACAAAGATGCAGCAGAAGCCTGAAGTTAAACTAAACCTTGTCCTAAACTCACTAGATCTGGAAGAAGTTAAGAATCAGGCGTATATATGACGTATCAATGACCGCACCATGAACACATATATCTGCCAATAAATAAGGCGTATACACACGGGGAAAAGGATGACCTTGTATATGCAAAAGCATACCTATATATTCCAGGCACATATATATGTAAAATGGTGGGTTTTGTGCAGTGATTCACACTGAGTTTGTGCATAGGTATATAATAATAACAAATACGTACTTAACGTCTAATTCTATAATCCCTTACATATACATAGGCAGACACAACTTATTGACTTTATGATCAGTACTAATAAATACAAACATTGTGACAAAAACTTTCTGCAATGTGCAAAATAGACTATTTCAGCATATTCCATGATGGGCTTAACTAGTTTAAGGCTACAGTCCTCATTTAGATAAAAGAGTAATTTTGTCTGAAGTAAGAACATATCTTGTTAATTTGCTGATTAAATTTCAACTTACATGGAACAACCTGTAGGGACCCAGCAGGGTTCCGCACATGCCCAGTGAGACCCGGCAGGTGTATATAAGAAGCCTGCTGAAGCTCAGCTGGACACACTGGGGTGGAGGAACAACTTGCGGTTCCTCCACAGGGATTAATCTCTGTTCCCTGCCTGGGTAGACCTTCACATCCCCTATGGGTGGGGTTCAGAGAGTCCTGGATCTCTCGAAGAAGGGGGTTGACCTTCGGGTCCTCCCTTTGGACTGAGTCCGGGATCCCAGGTATCAACAGGGGCTGTGTGACTTTCCAGATCTACCCTGCATGATCCTGGGCCGAGCAAGGTGGTGCTGGGTGGCTGTGGTAAAACACAGCTGAAGGTTTTACAGGTGGGACCAGCACCGGAAGGATGTTCTGGACCAAAACTGTGGTGGTACTTAGGATGAACTTCGGCTGTACCCAACACCCAGCCACTAGATTGGTGCAGTGGTTAGGATGTGACGTAGAACTGAGGTATATGTTGTCCCTGTGGTGTCATGGCTTTTGGGATACAGGACTCGGGTCCATAGCATATGTGCCGCAACCAAGATGTTGATCTAAGGGATCCCTGTTGAGGGCCCTCTAGAGGTTGCATAATTACCTTTGCGTAAACTGTGTTCCCTACAGTTCAGCATACCACGTCCCAGGACAGTGCTGTGACAGCCCGGTGGTGTCAGAGCCTCGATCCCTCAGCCGTGGGGGGGGGGGGGGGGGGGTGTGTTGTTTGGGAGACTCCCAAAGGCGTCACTCTTGACAGTTCCCCTAGCCGGGGGGGAGGGGGGGGCACCTGGATGACTCCCCTGGGTGCTGCTGTTGGCAGTTGGTATGGAACTGGGGGTGGAGGAACTACTTACGGTCCCTCCACAGGGCTTTGTCTCTGTTCCCTGCCGTGTTAGACCTTCGCATCCCCTATAGGTCCCGGATTTCTCAAAGGAGGGGGTCGACCTTCAGGTCCTCCCTTTGTGAGTCTGCGATCCCAGGTATCAGCAGGGGCTGTGAGACTTTCCAGGTCTCCCATGTATGATCTTGGGCTGAGCAAGGTGGTGCTGGGTGGCTGTGGTAAAACACAGCTGTGGGTTCGCAGGTGGGATCAGCACCAGAATGGCATTCTGGACCAAAATTGTGGTAGTACTCAAGATGAGCTTTGGCTGTACTTCACACCCAGCCACCACATTAGCTCAGTCATAATTCACCAAGACTTTATGTCGTTAGGTCCAGCTTCGAAGTTCATTAAGATCATAATCTACCCTGTCAATAATTTTGTCCTGTGAAATTCCACTAACTATATGGACAGGATCGTCAGCATATATAGGACTCCCTTCATGAACATTAGATTATTTAGTATCTGTCAAAGCCACTACAAACCATGCCTCAAACTGCTCAGAGAAGTCAAGTCAGGCCCTCAAACTGCTCCGAAGTCAGGCTCTGATATAACTGAACATTACCGTGATTTATTATAATAACCAATGATAATTAACAGATTATGGCTTCAATATTATACCCACTGTTAGCATGATCTCCAAAAATGAAGAACAGAAGCACACTAAAGAAGATATAATGTAGAAACTATGGAAACACCAGGATTGTAATCTTATTGCTCCCTAAGTGTACTTCAGTGCTTGTAGGAGGAACGTATACATAGACAATAATCAATGGTTTTGTGGACAGGCGGCTGTAAACCACGAGAGGTTGACGCGTAGTAATACACGAGCGCTAGCGAGTGTATTACGAGGTCAACCGCGAGTGGTTTACAGAGCTGCCTGTCCACAAAACCATCGTTTGTTGCATTTATTATCCATCTTTTCGAATAGATTAAACTCAGTAATTACCATATTAACGGGTATAACATTAGGAACTATTTCTTTGCTCTATAGCAAAAGGGACTATTTTTCCCGTATACCAAGGTTTTGAGGCCGTATACCACAGGTTTGAATCCGTATACCACAGTTATGGTATCTGACAGGTTTTATACAATGGGTCGTGGTTTAATGAGTCCCCATGCATTTTCAATGGGGACTTTGTATACGATGGATAATAAATGTTGGGAGGGGGGACGTGGGGTAGGTGTCAATATGGAGTGACTGGGTTTAGATAGACTAGAGTCATATTGCTACCCTTCCACCAACCCAATACCTCCTTACTGGGTCTGTGTTTCTTTGTCTGTCTCTTCAGATACTAGGAGCTAATGATATTTCCATTTACAAAGGATGAACGCGGTACTTCTAAAGTACAATAAACTCTTGCATAATAATTCCCATTTTTCTGGGGTAGAGATCACCTTGTGTTGTATATCTTTACCCTAAAAAATCTTTATTATAAGACTGTTTTAAGACTGTTGCCAGACTTGTAAGACTGTTTTAAAACTGCTGCAAGATTGTTGTGAGACTGTTACAAGACTGTTGTAAGAGTGTTGCCAGACTGTTGTAAGATTGTTGTAAAGCTGACACTAGACTATTGTAATGCTGATTAAAGACTGTTGTAAAACTGTTGCAAGACTGTTGTAAGATTGTTATAAGACTTTGCAAGACTGTCGCAAACTGATTTACAACAGTCTTACAAGTCTTACAACAGCCTAACAAGTCTTGCAACAGTCTTACAACAGTCTTGCAACAGTCTTACAAGAGTTGTACAACAGTCTTGCAACAGTAATACAACAGTCTTGCAACAGTCTTGCGACTGTCTTGTATCGGCCTTAAAACAGTTTTCCAATAGTCTTGCAACAGTCTTGCAACAGACTTGCAACAGTCTCACAACAGTCTCACAACAGTCTTACAAGTCTTGTATCAGTCTTACAACAGTCTTGAATCAGCCTGTGGTCACTAAAAGCACAAGGGTGAATAACTGGTCAAACAGGTTTACTGGCTCTGTGCCATGTAGGGAATCTGTCCCATTAGTTTCTGATTGTTAGTAAAAGTCAGTGAGTAGGTGTGGGGGTGGTGGTGGGAGTGGGCAGGGGGAGGGGGCTGGTCTGAAGTCATTAAAAGCACAAGGGTGAATAACTGGTCAAACAGGTTTGCTGGCTCCGTGCCATAGAGGAAATCTGTCCCATCAGTTTCTGATTGTCAGTAGAAGTCAGAGAGTAGTGTGGGGGTGGGGGTGGGAATGGCCAGGGGGAGGGGGTAGGTCTGTAGTCACTAAAAGCCCAAGGGTGAATAACTGGTCAAAAAGGTTTGCTGGCTCTGTGCCATGTAGGGAATCTGTCCCATCAGTTTCTGATTGTCAGTAGAAGAAGTCAGAGAGTAGGTGTGGGGGTGGGGGTGGGAGTGGGCAGGGGGAGGGGGAAGAGAACTGGTTTTATAGCTCTCTGCAGAGTGGGTTTGATTACCACAGGCTCAAGTGTGTCCCATCAATTGTGACACTTTGAATACTGTTTCTTTAGGTGTGTCCCATCAGATTTGAACATGTATATACCATATTTAGTCATTATTATCATCTAATAGTTTCCTTTTCTAGTAGCAGATGTCAGTATCCATAACTAAGTGTCTGTTATTCAATGACAGGATAGATATAGTGAATATTTTGTCCCAAAAAAAGACAGTAAATTAAAAAGTCTATTTGTACGAACCAAGTCAGTAGTGGGGCAGTACTGTCAACACCCGCCACCTCCCATCAGCACCCACCGCCCATATGTGTTGGTAGACGTAGGTGTTTTCAGTGGGAGGTCCCCCGGCTGTCCCCCGTGCCCCCTTTGATGTATCACAAGGCTTAAAGATGTAGAAGTCCTAGCCCCCGCCCCGGCCGCTCCCCGGCCGCTCCCCGGCCGCTCCCCAGCTCTCTCGAGCACTCAGTGTTGTTAGTTGAGGTTGTGGTTACATCCTTATATACACACTCACATTGAACCCTACAGAAGAACGTGGTTTTGAAAGTAACGTAAAAAAACACCAATAAACTCTTGGTTTATTATATGTTTTTAATTAAAAGATAATAAATGGGTTTTAGAACAATTTTATAATAAAAATTGATAATATAACATTGACAAGGACTTAATGACTAATGGAAAATGTAGTATGCTACCAGTGGTGTCCCCAAGTGGCAGAAATCGAACTATTTGAATCAAGCGTATATATGACGTATAAAAGACCACAACATGGATGCTTACATACGCCTACAGATGAGACATATACACACGGGGAAAAGGACGACCTTGTATATGTAAAAGCATACCAATATACGCTGGGTGCATTCATATGTAAAATGCTGCAATGGTGAATGTTTTATGGCCAACTGACTGGGATATCATGAATACTGACAACCAATGTGATACCATCTTGAACATAATAGAGGAATATTTGAATAAATATTATCCACTAACGCACATGACCTTTCGAGACACAAAGCCTTATTGGATGAGTAGGGAATTAAGTAACTTAATTGAGCATTGATGAAACCTCATACGCCTATGTTGGAAGAATAATAGTCTCCAAATCATGAAAATGAAGGCGTGCAAGTAGGGACATTGAGTTGAAAAGAATGAAAGAAAATAGCTGGTTTTGTAAGACTAGGAGTAAATAATATGTTCATCATTGATGAATGAGCGTGCAATTATAAATGAATAACAATTGGAAGGTTTAGGTTATATTTAGTATATATGGATCTTTTCCTTTTAGCCACTTGCACTCAGTCAACTTGCCATTTCTTCAACTGCCTCATTCTAGGATCCAAATATATCAAGTACAAATAAGTCAATCAGGTATTTCGGTCTTGATTGATTGGTCATGGTCAGTTGGAGACACTTGTGATACACTGAGACACTGGCACCCTGCTCCTTTACCAAAAGTACAGTGAGTAGTATGCAGATAGCAAATTGATTCTATCTTTGCCGCAAGTCGTCAGAATTGCGAATTGTAGGTTGACTTAACGGGGGTATCCAAAAAATTAGATATTGCCGTCCGACGGATTCCCAAGGGTCCGTCCGTCCAAATTCCGACACCGTTCCGACACGAGTCACGATATTTAACACTGCCAGCAGCCTGCCATACTGCCCCTCCATCATACTACCCCGCCATCTGTACTGTCCCTCAACTATACTGTCCTTCCCCCATACTGCCCCTCCACCATACTGCCCCTCAACCATATTGCCCCTCCACCATACTGTCCCTCCACCATACTGTCCCTCCACCATACTGCCCCTCCACCATACTGCCCCTCAACCATACTGCACCTCCAACATACTCCCCCTCCACCATACTGTCCCTCAACCATACTACCCCTCCACCATACTGTCCCTCAACCATACTGCCTCTCCACCATACTGTCCTCGTTGGAAGTATATTAAAGTGCCGCACCCACTTACTACGATTTTGCTTCCGACATGCCCCGAAAAACCTTACGACACGGCTACGACACAAAATCAGACATTGTGTCGTAGCCAGGCCCAAGCGTACCTCGACTTCTACGACACGCCCATACACACCCCAACATGGGCTGCAACACGCCCTGACACAGGAGCCTTGTCGCAGCCCTTCCAACACGGCTACGACATGTCCAACATGTTGGACATGTCGGGGCGTGTCATAACGGCTGCGATACGGCGGGGCTTGTCGGGGCGTGTCAGGGTGTGTCAGAACGCTGACGTAGCATGTCGCACAAGTGGAGGCAGGCTTCTGACAAGGTCTATGACACCGTTCCGACACAAGTCACAATATTTAGCACTGCCAGCAGCCTGCCATACTGCCCCTCCAACATACTGCCCCTCCAACATACTGCTTCTACACCATACTACCGCGCCATCTATACTGGCCCTCCACCATACTGCCCCTCCACCATACTGCCCCTCCAACATACTGCCCCTCCACCATACTGTTCCTCCACCATACTGCCCCTCCACCATACTGTCCTCGTTGGAAGTATATTAAAGTGCCGCACCCACTTACTACGATTTTGCTTCCGACACGCCCCGACAAACCTTACGACACAGCTACGCCACAAAATCAAACATTGTGTTGTAGCCAGGCGCAACTGTACTTCAACTTCTACGACACGCCCAGACACGCCCCAACATGGGCTGCGACACGCCCTGACACAGGAGCCTTGTCGCAGCCCTTCCAACACGGCTTCAACATGTCCAACATGTCGGGAAGTGTCATAACGGCTGCGACACGGCAGGGCTTGTCGGGGCGTGTCAGGGTGTGTCAGAACGCTATCGTAGCATGTCGCACAAGTGGAGGCAGGCTTCCGACAAGGTCTACGACACTGTTCCGACACAAGTCACAATATTTAGCACTGCCAGCAGCCTGCCATACTGCCCCTCCATCATACTACCCCACCATCGATACTGTCCCTCAACCATACTGCCCCTCCACCATACTGCCCCTCAACCATACTGGCCCTCCAACATACTGCCCCTCCACCATACTGTCCTCGTTGGAAGTATATTAAAGTGCCGCACCCACTTACTACGATTTTGCTTCCGACACGCCCTGAAAAACCTTACGACACGGCTACGACACAAAATCGAAAATTGTGTCATAGCCAGGTGCAAGTGTACCTCGACTTCTAAGATACGCCCTGACACGCCCCAACATGCCGGGGCGTGTCATAACGGCTGCGACATGGTGTGACACGGTGGGGCGTGTCAGGGCGTATCGGAACGCTATCGTAGCATGTCGCACAAGTGGACACTATACTCCTCTTCTACCATACTGCCTCTCAATCATACTCCCCTTAATCCATACTGCATCTCTACCATGCTGTCCTTAATCCATACTGCCCTTAGACCATACTGCCCCTCAACCATACCGCCCCTCACCCATACTTTCCTTCAACCACCATATTGCCTGTCAGCCATACTACCCTTACACTATACTCCTCCTCTACCATACTGCCTCTCAATCATACTCCCCTTAATCCATACTGCATCTCTACCATGCTGTCCTTAATCCATACTGCCCTTAGACCATACTGCCCCTCTACCATACTGCCCTGAACCATACTTGCCCTAAACTGTACTGCCCCTCATAGGGGTACTATAGTGAGGGACAATGTGATTTAGGGGCAGTGTGGTTGAGGGGCAGTGTGGTGGAGGAGTACTATGGTGAGGTGCGGTATAGTGGAGGGGCATTATGGTTTAAGGGTTGCATGGTTAAGGGGCAGGGCAGTATGGTGGAGGGGCAGTATGGTAGAGGGACAATATGATTCAGGAGCATATAGTATGCATTTATTGTGAGAGGGCTAGTATGGTTAAAGGGCAGTATGGTAGAGGGGGAGTATTTTAGAGGGGGAGTATGGTGGAGGGGTAGTATGCTGGAGGGTGAGTATGGTAGAGGGGCAGTATGGTGGGGGTGTAGTATGGTGGAGGGGCAGTATGGTAGAGGGGCATTATTGTGGAGGGGTAGTATGCTGGAGGGTGAGTATGGTGGAGGGGCAGTATGGTAGAGGGGCAGTATTGTAGAGGGGCAGTATGGTGGAAGGACAGTTTGGTAAAGGGGCTGTATTGTGGAGGGGTAGTATGGGGGAGGGGCAGTATGGGTGAGGGGCAGTATAGGTGAGGGGTAGTATGGTGGAGGGGCAGTAATATATAGAGACATAGTTAGTGTGACCTAATGGAATCTGTTCAAAGATATATAGGTATTATATGGACAATAATCGACGGTTTTGTGGACAGGCGGCCGTAAACCACGAGCGGTTGACGCGTGACGTATGGTGGAGGGGCAGTATGGTGGAGGGACAGTATGGTAAAGGGGCAGTATTGTAGAGGGGCAGTATGGTGGAAGGGCAGTATGGTTGAGGGTCAGTATGGGTGTGGGTCAGTATGGGTGTGGGTCAGTATGGGTGAGGGGTAGTATGGTGGAGGGGCAGTATGGTGGAGGGGCAGTATGGTGGAGGGGCAGTATGGTGGAGGGGCAGTATGGTAGAGGGGCAGTATTAAAATATTTGATAATAGAATATATAAGAATTCTAAAAAATTAAATTTCACTCAGTAAAACCCATGCCACCTTCTTCAAATTAAAAAAAAAATCATTGGTCACTGTCACCAGTTTTTAAAAAATTAAGGAAAACTGTATTTTGTCATAGCCTGTGTCGTAGCCCTTGTGCGGGAAACTAGACGGATTACCCAGACGGATTTTGAAAACGTCAGACGGAATAGTGGCTAGTGGAAGTATGTTTGTCCGTCCGTCAGTAAGACAACCGTCTGGATTTCAATTTTGTAGACGGACGGACCGTGACTTGGGACGGACGGATTTGTAGTAGTCGCCTGTGGAAGAGGCCTTTTAGCTGTCAAGGAGTTCTCGGGAAAAGTTTTGTTTCGTAAGGAAAAGTTCTAAATGACCTGTCAATTCCCAAAGTCGCATGCGACTTTCTCCCTTTTGGAGAAAAAATATTACACGTGACCTTGTACCTCAGCGGAGAATAAAAGGGGATGCAAAAGGGGTGGTGCAATATCGCAAGCGGTGCAAGGCACACTTGGCGATATTTTACCTGGAATATATCGCAAGGGGCCCTTTACAGCGACTTTTTGCTTGATGGATGGAGGGTATATTCGCCAAGACAGCTCTTCAATATAAGAGGGACAGTTCCACTAGAAGTTGAAAATTGACTCTTTGAAGAAAATCACACACGTCATCTGCAAGTTCAACAAGTCACTAGTTCAGAGGTAAGGGGCGTAATCTAATATCAAGTTTGGATAAACTCGTGTATAATATTAACAACGTGTGTAGATAATAGGTAGTAATTTATGGACTTCATTTTGTTTTTTTCTCATTGTAGCAGGTGTTTACTGGCATAAATGTAAAGGTTTTGCCCGCAATCAACGAATTTAGTTCATTGGAAGATATTCTTATATTATCTTATATGTAATATAGTCCAAAAACAGTGAAATAATCCTCTTATTTCTGCGTTTCACCACATGGCAGCAACATTCATTCTTCATGTTCCCCTATACCCTGTACTCTATACTTGGACCCCAAATCCCCCCCCCCCCCCAACACACACACGTTAAACAGGTTTATACCTGAGAGCTGAAGGTTGATGAGGCTACAACGCGACTAACGAGCAAGTGACAGAATGGGATTCATGAGCAAGTCGTTCCCGCCGTATCGCATTCACCCGTGTCCTACATATCTAGACTGTGATTTGCATGTTTCGTCACATGACCGCAGTCCACTTCGCGGATTTGCCGTTGCCATGGACACCCCTCTTAAGCTTGTTGACTGAGCGTTGTGCCAATGAGGAGGAGGTTGTAAGCTGGTTCCCTAACCGTTTTCAGTGGCAGTACATCCCTATGGGTCACGCAGTGCTGTAAACTGGTGGTACTTGTGGGACCTATCTTCTCCTGTGTTCTGCCCCCCATCTGGTGGCTTGTAGGCGAACTGATATCTAGTTTTTTCAGTGTAGAGCGGTTCTGTAAGTAGAATCCTCTCTCTTACTGGTTAGATTCAACAGAGATATGTAAGATATATTGTATCCTTTTGGGTCATTTTGTGTCAAAACAGAGAATATAGCTCTGTTTTGACACTACTGAATGGACTAAAGGTGAGTTTTTCAGTTTTGTTGGGTGAAGCTTGACACTGTCACTTGTGTGTTGCTATGGATGGTGAACGTGTTCAAACTCTCTTGTAAAATTCTACCGTTGGATTGGTGTTCTCATCCATATTTGCTATTGATCTTGTTCAGCCCCCTTGGTGCTTGGCACCCGAGACGGTGAATCCAATTATATTCAATTTTGTCTCATAGGCGGCTCCCATGTTTGTTTTGTGGATGTTGGTATATGTAGTCCAGTATATATAGATATAGTTGTACATCCTCCACTCCTCCAGGGTCCTTCATGTTGTAGTGTTTTGGGACATCGCTTATCCCGCTATTTCTGTGTATGCTTCTCAGATGTTCTGAGGGGCTCCATTTGATTGGCCCACGTATTGTGTGCCGCATCGTTTACATTCAATGCAGTAGAAGATATTCAAGCTCTTGCACGATACATTGTTTTTGCATTGATCTTTAGTGTCATTGGTCATTTTTCTTTTTGATATTTTCCCTGTTGATTTTGGGCATTGGCTTATTTGCAGCCTGTCATGGTGAAGAAGTTTTCTTGGCATATTCACCATCGAGATGTTGCCCATTTGGTTGTCACCCTGATGGTCTTGGGTCTTGTTCCTTGGAACCTGATGGTACTGGTTCCAAGGGTTTCCCCATAGCTATGGGAATCTTAGAGACAGAAGTCTCTCTAGCATGGGCTTGCCCAGTGGTGTTAGGGCCCTTTTTGTTTAGCTGAGGCCTAACCACTTTTTTCAGACATTTCGTCTCAAGAGCAGAGTTTGTTTTTCTCTGTGGAGTTATGGAGCTTGGTGTTCTCTTGGCTATTTCAGCATAGCTCACAGAATATGTGGGAGCAGAAGTTGCCTGCACAATTAATCTTGCTTCTTTAAAAGAAAACCTGCGTTCCATGCAGACCTTTTGAATTTCCTTTTCTTCTTTAAAACTTTTACAGTTTTTTGAGGAGGCAGGATGGGTCCCAGCACAGTTTTTTATAGTGGGGATCATCCTGGCACTCCTCAGTCTTGTGAGCTTGTAAGCTACACTTTCCGCATATTTCCTCATTGGAGCATTTCTTAGAAGTGTGGCCAAAGCGCTGGCATCTATAGCAGCGCATAGGGTTTGGCACATATAGACTCACCTTCAGCACCTCATAAGCACCTTTGATCTTTTCAGGTGGGTAAGATGTGTCAAAGGACAAAACATATGTGTTTGTCTCAATGACCTGGCCATTCCTTTTGATCTTAATTTGTGTGACTTCCGTCACTCCATATGTGGCCAAACCCTCTGCTATTTCAGCCTCAGGTGTGCCTTCCAGATCTTGCCATCTTATGACTCCCTTTGAGCTGTTTACGGATCTATGTGGGCTGGCCTTCACAGTAATCCCATTCAAAGTGGTTGTCTTTAAAAGGCTGAGGCTCTGATGTTTCTTGCCTACCTGTACCAGCAAATTACCTGCTGCCATTTTCGATATTTTTATCTCTTTGTCATCCTGGGGGTTTATTGCGTTATGGATGACAAATGGAGATACTCTTTTGAGACTCTGCTCTGATTCTATTACGAGGAATCTTGGCCAGTTGTGGTTGTTGTAAACCTTTTGGCCCTCTTTTGGTTTTTTGTTGGCATGGGAGGCAGAGGTTTCTCCTGTGCTTTCATGCCCTCTTTTACTACCAGACTGGGTCTGGTCTGTTACATTTTTTGTGGCACTGCCACTCTTGATATCCTCAGCTGTCAACTTGCCGAGCTCAGTCTGAGGTAGCACTGAGTCAAGCGGGGGTTGTTTTCCCTGAAGCCCCGATCCAGCCAAATTTGGTTTATGTCCTACTCCCTCTTATGGGGATGATCCTTTGGTTCCATGAATCATCCTACAAGGGGGGTATCTTTAGTTTTGCTTGCGTGCAAGCATATCCGGTCTGCACCACGAGGAGGCAAGGCGACCAAAAGGGTGAACACACTGGTAATTGCTGTCCACACCAGCAGGGACGACAATGTGAACAATGTGCCAAGCGATCTTAGCTTCTAAAGGCCTGAATCCACTGTGCAATTCTTGTTCCTTTGCCTGTGATATATGGTACCCCCATTTTGCATCGCACAGTGGGTTCAGCATTGCGATTTCCAGCCCTGTGATTCCGATACCACCCCCCACTAGGGTACATTTTCTCGGCGACAAATTGTACCTCAGAGGTACCCAGAATCGCATGCAATAAATTTCAAACATGTTTTTTCCTGCGATTCTGTTCCTAGACCCCTGTACCCCCCGTGGAGAGGGTCGTCGGCCGCCGGATTTGGTCACGTGGTGTCAACAACAACACTGCCACGTGCCACAACACATGCACACTTATGTGATTATTTTTTCCAGAATACTCATTGAGGAAATCTACAAATACTCTATGTTTGTCTTATTTTCTTCAAATAATATTAAGGCAATGGTGGAATATCCTACACTGATTGTGATAATATTAAGTCATTACTCATAGGTATTTAAGACATATTTATTCAAGTTTTTACTCTGACTATAAGGTTTTATCAGAGAAAAATACATACATGATCCACATGATCCATGATAAATTTACTGCAAGGAACATTTATCGGTGACTAGGGGAGGGGGATTTATCACAGGGAAAAATCGGAGGTCGACGAACCAAAATAAACTGTCCCTCCCTGAGATTTGAGGAGTCCCAATATCGCAGGGAGATATATCGCACAGTGGTTTCAGGCCTTAAGAACCAGATATTACTTGAAATGACAAAGCAAAGAATGGAGCATTACAAATGCTCACCGCTTTACAGAAGTACATTGTATTGGAAACTGCTGGAGGTGGTTGGGTGCGGGAAATAATAACGCCACGTCCTTCTCCATTCCAGTCTCCTTTCCCAAAATGTGTTATTATTCTGTTTGTCCCCACAGGACCGGGGAAGACCCTTCTGGGATGGTAGAATGAAGTCACACTAATGCGGTCTATGGCGTTCTAGGCTGGCCAGCCCCGATATTGAAGGAATAAACTTCTGTTCCCTGTAGTGGCAAGGCATGGAATTGCAGTTGGATTTACTAGTGCTGTGCACTATCCTGTGGAACTCCCGAGTATAAGCCTGTTTTACATTGGGGGGGGGGGGGGGGGGGGGGGATTTGGGGTCCAGAGTATGGAGACACGGAAATATGAGGAATAAGCATCCCATGCCTCGCCGCCATGCACGTGAAACGTGGAAATGAAATTATTTTACTGCTTATTACCAATATATGATGGTGACTATATTTCTTATTGATACAATAATATTCTCAAATAAACTAAGCTTCTTGAGTACTAGCCAACCCTTTACAATTGTGATGCTAGATAGTGATTAAAACGGCAAGAAATAGAATGAAGTCCATAGTTTACTACATATACATTACACACGATGTAATATACACACGTTTATAACTGCTCCCTAACCATGTTTTCAAGTATTTGAAAAAAGAATCGATCACAATATATATAATTATCATATATTCACTAAACTATGTCATAGAAGTTATACCTTGTCTGTTATTCCTTATTTGGTGCGTTTACTTTCAGTGGCTGTCCTCATATATCTGTCCTCATAGACTTCTATTGCTTTACTTCGTTAAACATGGCGTCCTAGGCTGGCCAGCAACCATGCTAAATGGGTGGGTGCAGAACTACACTCCTGCGCTCTGCCGTATAGCGGCAAATCATGGAATTACAATGGGATTCACGAGCCCTGTGAAATAATCTACACACGTGGTAAAAAATATACACACGTTTATAGTAGCACTCAATGGAAGCGTTGGTGGAAGAAATGAGTGGAAACTAAAGTGGCTTTCAAAAGATTAGTGAAATATATGCCTAACATAGCCAATCTGCTGTCCAGATAATGAAAGTAACATAATAACATGAGAGCCTACATTAACTGAGAAATTCATAAATTAAATAAACAGCACCCTGGACGTATGTCATATTTTATGTCATATTGTGTAATATATATAGTTATGAATGGTCTGAAGTAAATGGGGGAATACTCAGATAGGATTATCTTTAATTGTTAATAATAATCATCAACACTGTAAAACTCATATCATATCATTAAGTTAACCTGCTTGGCCTGGCTACGACAATGAAAAATTGAATTTCATATCTATAGTTAGAACAATATATGCAAATGATAGACCGGAAAGAGAGGATCACAAATATTTTTGAATTTTAAAGATCGGTCACATAGTTCAAGAATTATGGAGGAAAGTCTAGTTAGATTAAGATTGAAGTTGAGGAACTCAAGTATATAGAAAACAGTAGACGGCATGGCACCACACAATGATTAGCACAGATGAACAGCTTTATTACAATAACTCTCTAGATATTGGTGATAGGGACATGATCTTCTGCATATAGGGGTATTTCCATATGCTGAATCCAATGGAGGTATTTACTTTTAATGTATATTGATGATCTCATAGCTAATTTGCATATTAATAGGGAAATCTGTAATAATGATGCATAGCTTTTGCACAAAAACACACAAATAATACTCCTCTCTAATCTAGATCATGCCTTTGACTAATTTATCTTGAACCTGAAGTCTCCAGCTGGATCAGAGAATTGATAAATTCAGTTTTTCAGTGTAGTAATTTCAAGATGCTGACCACTTACATCTATAAAACTATGGCATTTTATACATCACATTAATCCGCTATGTATGCTCTTTGTAATGGTTTAGGCACAAAATTGTTTGAGTCATTCATTTTTGTGTGAAGAGCTTTTCTTTTTTTCAAGTGGTGCTTGATCAAGTTGTTCTGGTAATAGAAATATTGTGCTATCACTAAAGTGAAGCCAAAGATGTCCTCTGATTGGCTGAAATAGTGCTTTGGCACTTAAAGTTGCAGAAGAACTCAGCAAATGGATAAATTAAACACTGTGCCTGACAGAACAGTGGCCATGAAGCAGGGTATAGGCCAAGGCCAATCTTTCTTAGATAAATTCACCAATTTTAAAAAGATAACACACCTTTACTCTTATATCTATATTTACAGGAAAGCCCTGAATCCCACCTTTCAGAAGGTGTATTGTGATAGTATATGCGGTAAAGGGGCAGATGTGGGGAACCATTTGAAGATCAAAGATTGAGAAATGTATTGTTTTCGCACTGTGTGACGGCCACCACGCACGTTGCTACTTGACCATCTACCTGCCTACCCATCAACCAACTTAATCATCTACCTGCCTACTGCTCATGTTACATACCCCTCTGCCTGCCTACCCATCTACCTACCAACACGTCAACCTACCTACCTAACCTGCCCACTCATCTACCTACCTACCGATCAACCCGCCTACCCATCAACCTAATTATTTATCTACTTGCCTATCCTTCAACCTGTCTACCTATCTACGTGCATTAATTGTTGTGACCTACCTCTTCCCAGAACAAGTAATAACTCATTATCACATAAAACGTAAACCTTCACTATACTGTAAGAACTCTTTAAAATTACTCTTTCAGAACACATCTGTTACCGTTACATGTGTACCATAAAGATTCCCAAAACAGTAAAAGATAATGTTGGTTCGCAGTATAATGTTGGCTGCGCGTCTCCGTCGTACGGAAAGTCTGCTCCTTGTTTTATGTGAAGTTTGATGTATACCCGTCTTGTACTATATTGTATTGTCAAATACTTGTATCTATGTGACAATCCCGTGGAGGATCGTTGGGCGACCAATGAACGAGATCTGTCGTAAATTTTCTTGAATAAAAAAACAAACAAAAAATCACAAAGGCGTCTGACAAGATACTTTATCATTTCAATTTGATTCCTGAGGACAAACTAATGCAATGACCAATTTGTGACTGATTGAAAGCGTCATACATACAGTAATATTCAGTTTATATCTATGCATTGGCCCAATTGCCCGACAAATGGCATTACAAGTTATACGCTTACTCTAACGAAACTAGATCTACAGTGAAGGGAATGTTACTCGCTATAACCGTGGATGTAACTATATTATAACTATTATATCTACTCACCGCTGACGCAACCCTCCCCAGCTCCGTTTGGTAATATCCGGGGTCAGGTCTAATCGGTGCAGGCTCGACGGTAAGCACTATTTGGCGTATTGTTGATTAGTGGGTTAGCGTGTTTCTGCAGCTGCTGGGACTTCCTTCTCTAAGACTGATACCTACCAAAACAATCCCCACGTGGCCTCGTCTTGGGGCGAGTAAGTCGCGGTGAGGAACCCACCAACCTGGCCTACGGCCCCCAGTGACAGCCTCACGCTTAACATGAATTCATTGCGCGTCCGAACGCTTGTGGCATGTATGTTGCTGAAAGCTGTCACGAGGCCTGAACATGTGTAGGAGTTGCTTGAGTGACTGTACAAGTTCCTGGAGACATCTACATATGCGTACACAAAGCCGAGGTACAACGTTCAAGCGAGTGGCTGACCTAGATTGCCGATTCACGCCTGCCAACTTCGACGGACGTCCCAGTGACACATTAAGTAGTCCGTTGATCTTAGTCACTCCTCTGTGTTTTGAATTCTATTACATAATCTACACACATGATAAACTCTAAGTCTTGACATTTTATTCAAATACTGTGATTCCTAGCTAATGTTACCAGAGGAACCTGTCAACAGAGCAGCTCAGTGAGCTGGAGTGCGTCGCTCGCACTCGCGCGCATGAATATAAGAATCTAAAAATAGCACATCCCTTACCTGGAGGTGTGCGCCCACCGAGTGGTGATTCTAACGGTGTGTATGTGTATGGGTATGGATGTATGCATGGTTATCCTAGGGCACCATTATAGTGTCATAGGCTCATAGGAACATCAATTCCCCTTCAGTACTGGGTAAGTACCTCGGGTAATTAACTATGCATGTGCGTGCTTGTCTGTTTCTCTATGATTTATTTATTTTTTAAATTTGTACTCCTAGATCCAAATAATTCTTTGAAATTCTTTATACAATGTCAGGAATTTCTTCAAAAATAACCCAAAATAACAAAAATCTATGTATCTACAACATCAGAGACACTTCTTTCATTACAATAAGGTCATTAACATATATGTGATAAATAATAAGGGACTCAAGATGGCTCCTTGTGGGACCCCGCATGTGATCTTTTCTTGGTCGAACTTAACACCCTTTGCTATTGTAGCTTGAGACCAATTTTGCAGATAATTTGTGAACCAGTGATATAGTAGTTTATCCCTAATTTACTTAATTTTATCCCTGATTTACTTAATTTCTGTTAGCAAAACTTTGTGATTTATAGTGTCAAATGCTTTCTTTAAGTCTATGAATATTCCTATGGTGAACTTATGTTCAGTGTGTTATAAATATGGTTGGTAAGTTTTGTGACTGTTTCTATGGTAGAGCAACCTTGTATAAATTCGTATTGCGATTTATGTAAGACGTTATTATCATAAAAAGAAATTAAGATGTAGCATTGTGTACTATCTTTTCGAGAATTTCCCCAGGTACTGGGAATACTGAGACAGGTCTCAAGCTACTTACACCCAGATTGTTTCCCTCTTTCTGTAGGGTACAATCGTCACACACTTCTATTCAGTCGGGAAAACTCCCTTTTTCAGCGATGCATTTGATAAATAAGTAAACTGCTCACATAATATAATTAGTGCATCTTTCAAGTATCTCACACTGCGCAAAAACTGTCACTTTATTGTTATATACGCCATTTGTACATGTATTGGCTGTAAATTGATTTGTTTTCGTATATATACGTCCATATTTCACGCCAGCGTATGAGGCGTATACAAGACTGTTTCCTTTTAAACAGTCTTGGCTGTATTTCACACCAGGTGTATACATGAGGAAATATTCTCTGCGCAACATGTATATATGCCGGTCGTATAAATGTTATATACGCTTGGCGTATTTAACATAAAAAAAAGAAAAATGAATCACCTACCCCACACCTCCCCCCAGTGTGTGTGGATGGATTATCTCTTCCTGCAGTAGTCCCTCCCTCCACTCACAGTGAAACCCTGTTAACCCCAGCCACCCTCAAAGCCACTCTCACAGCCGCCCTCCCGCACTCGTGGATGTTGGTAGAGCTTACAGCGGGCAACAGGTGGGGGCCGGGCGGCACATTCGCATATGTAGGGAGAGGGTTTTTGCTGGCATTGCCGCAGGTGATGCAGGTATACTCTTGGAACCACCAGGGGACGCCACCTGTACCCCCCTGACCACCTGTAGGGAAGTTATCCACTCCACACAGTCTTCTCACGCAAACCACTCAGACCGGATTTACCCTACACCACCAGTTACCCCGGGGTTAGGGGTGAGGAGTCGGAGACTGTGAGGCTGTGACCAGTAGGTTGGTGTTTGATCAGACCTTGTGTTATATATACAGTACCTGAAGTATGACTTCAGAGGAGTGGTGTTTTGAAAGTATAATCCATTTAAAAAATATTAAAAAAGGAAGAAGTTGGGTTTATCATATGTATTTAATGAAAAGATAATAAATATATCAAAATTTATAATATAACATTGATTTTCCATATACCAAGGTTAATGGCGTATGGCATATGAAATATGATACAGTGGTGTCCCCAAGTGGCAGAGACCGGAACTATTGGATAGTGGTGTAAATATAACAGACTCAGGCGTAAATATGAACTAGGCGTATATATGAATGAGGCGCCTACAGATGAGGCATATGCACACGGGGAATAGGACAACCTTGTATACGCAAAAGCATACCTATATACACCAGGTATATGTACATATATAAAGATGTTAGTTTCGTGCAGTGTCAAAACCTTCTATGGCAGACAGTTTAGTGCAGCTCATATCTTTTAGTAGTTTCAACACTTCTTCATTGTTGATATCTAGGCTTCCAAGTTTGTTTTTATTAGAGTACCCCTCATAAAACCATTCTTGAGTATGTCTTCTGGCTAGATTTGGGCCTATGTTTGAGAAATAAGTATTTATATGGGAGGATGTTTGTTCAGATAGTTCAGATTTGTTCTCCTATAGTGCCTCCCTAATGAAATTCCCCTTGGCTTTTTTTAGTAGTTTGTTAACAATGTTTCTCTGTATTTTTGCCTTGTCCCAGTCTTCAAAATTTTGGCCTTTCGGGCCTTTCGGCCACTCTTCTCTCACCGTTCTCACCTTATAGTGTTTCTCTCTGGTTACAGGGATGTGAGGTCACCGTGTTGCTGTGACCATGCCAAGCAAGTTAGTCTATCTCAACTTCCAACGTATTAAGATTATAATGATCAGCTCTTGAGGAACAACTACTAGCTACCTAAAATACTAATTAAGAGATCTAATCAAACCCAGACAACGGTGCACTCCAGCTCGTCCCTGTCAATTCCAGCTTACTGGGATTGATCTTACTCCCCAAAAATAGGCTTCATTAATTCAATTAAACTCTCCCCACACACTATGGAGTTATACTGCTAAATTTTGTACATGGAGGCAGATTCTGCCTCCGTGTACACACTTCTGCCTCCGTGTACATGTGTACAGGTCTGTAGAATGAAAGGGACACTTGAGACATCAGGGGCAGCACATAAGCATCGTATCTGATAAATAAAAATATAGAAACAAATTTTTGTTGTTGTCAGACATTAAAGAGAAAAAAAGAAATGACCTGCTAGAAAGGGCCATTTTCGGTTTTAAATTGCTCTGAAATGATATATAAAATCATTCCAAATAAACCATACACATAATTCTTAATATTTCCTAGCAGAAATAATGCATAAATCACCATAAAGGAAGGGAACAGGCCAAGTTGAAAGATTTTGTTTCTGCCTCCATGTACACTTCTGCCTCCGTGTACAACACTTCAATATTTTTTAGCTCACAGCTGAATGGTACCTGATCCTTGAAATCAACCATAATTGTAGGGGACTTGTTGACCAACATGTACATATTTTTTCAGATTTTTTATGTCACTTTATAGAAATTGCAGTATTAATGGAAAAAAACGCCAAACTCTGAGAAAAAAATATCATCCATTCATTTGGCAATCCATAATTTTAGTGTATTAGATCTTGTTCATTTTCTTTTCCAAGGTGAACATGTTCTTTATGAACAACAAACTAAGAAACTTCATCATTTTAATACTATAAGAGTCTAAAATAGAGTTTTAAATTGATATACCTATGTATACGGAAGCAGAAATATAGAAGATACTATAAATTCAGTATGACCTACTAAACCCAATATTAGTCCAGACTATGAGCCATTTCGGGGATAATTTTTTTTTTTACCATCGTAGACTGAATTGTCGCCAAATTCTGAATAGCCACCAAATGTATTTTACTAAGATACATCTACGTAGATGGACGTTTCCAAACTATGTGAATTTACGTAAAATTATATAAACCTACCAAACATTCTATAGACGACAATAAACCTTAAAAGTTACCAACCAAACGTACATAGATGAACGTTTTTAAACTACATGAATTTATGTAAAAATACCAAACGTTCTACAGACAATAATAACCCTTAACAAACCTACATTATTTTATGTACAAAAATTGTGTAAAATTACTGACCAAAACGTATGTATCTAGGACGTTGGAGACAAGTTTGAAAAATACATAATTTATGTTCAAAAATATCCATATTCCTTTCACGTTTGTACAATGTTTGGGGCATGTTTAGTAGAAAACGAATGTATATTTACCTGTAAGGCACGTACATTTGCGTCTTGTGTTTACTGGGTAATAGCTTATATCAAAGATCTGATCAAGATATATAATCTGTTAAATTCAGATTTCCTGAATAGATCTAGTCACTTTTCATCCCTCACATTCACCATGATCATTGTTCTTAATCTATTTAATGTTCTTAATCGGTGTCCAGCTGCTAAGGTAGTGAGATCACTCTGTGTATTCTCCCTACGAGAATCAGCCCACAGACTGTTGGTAGTACTAGACTCACAGAGCAGTCTTTTCCACGCACACAATCCTCACATGGCGACCCTACTCCAGGTAGAATAAGGCCTCCAATGCCCGCATTGGCAATGCTCCCTTACCATGAATGTCACCCACACAGTTGAGTATCTACCCAGCAAACACAAATACATTCCAGCAATGTAAAATACATATTAATTTTGGAGAATTTACGTACATTTTTATGTAGAAGGAATGTGGAAACGTTAAGGTTTACTTACGTCTGTAGAACGTTTCCATAAATTTTCGTAGGTCTACATAAATTGACATAGATTCACATAGTTCAGAAACGTAAATTTACATTTTTAAACTACATGAATCTATGTAAATATATCAACAGAAAAATACGTAATTTTACGTAAATGGTAGGTTATTTTATGTATTTAAAAAAACCGGAAATCTACATAATTATATGAATCTATATCTCTGGTAGCTTTATCTACATTGGAAGGGAATGTTTATTTTGGGATTTCTCTATGAAGGGGAAAAATTGCTGACTCTTTTCTTGGTAGGAAGTCAGACTTATAATCTGTAAAAGAGTAGTGCAGTCATACTCGGTCCCTCAACACGCCTCGTCACCTGATTTCCTGTTCCACTGAATTTACCGTAAATCTGTGAAAAGTCTGTGAAAAGTCAGGGCTTAGCCATCATTGCATGCTAGAAAGTCAGACTTTGATATTTTGGTTGTGAAGATGTGCGATCAGCGAGCGACTGCTGGTATGTGACGGCGTTCTCTCGGCCCGCGGGCGGCGTGTGAGTTAATTTATTCCGGTCAACTTCAAAGGAAGGTACACACTGGTTAATGCTGGTCACATGTTGTCTGATTATGTCCCTGATTGGTGCTAATTAAGACAAAGAGAGGCGGGAAATGTTCTAAACCAATGTAATGGTCTGACTTAGGAGTGCTTGGGTGCCTGTGGAGGGGAACCAGTGTAGACTGTGCTGCAGTGGCGTCCTCTGGTGTGATTTTTTGGCATTAACGGTCGAGAGAGCCTGTGGTGGCGCTCCCTATAGTGTAATGGGGGGGGGGGGGGGGGGTGTGTACAGGGTTTGTCCAGGTGTATAGTACCTGTCTGGACCATACCAGCAGTTTCAATTGCGTACAATCTCGTCAGGCTATATTGGCTGATCACATGTACAGGGTTTGTCCAGGTGTATAGTACCTGTCTGGACCATACCAGCAGTTTCAATTGCGTACAATCTCGTCAAGCTAAAATTTTTTGCTACGTTAGCACGAGTCCCCCACACCCCACCGGGAACGCGGAGATGGCCTAACCTACGGGAAAACTTTTTTACCAGACTTTGATATTTTTCCATTGTGAAAAGTCAGGGCATAGCTATCATTGTATTCTAAAAAGTCAGACTTGGACATTTTTCCACATGCACGGTGGAAAGTCAGGGCTTAGCCATCATTGCACTCTAAAAAGTTAGATTTAGACATTTTTTATGTTGAAAAATCAAGACAGTTTTTACACTGTCGGTACTGACTCTTTTGCGGCTGACAAAAAGGTGGAAGGGGGGGGGGGTGGCCGCCCCCTACCCCCCTATTCTGACGCGATTGTTACGTAAATCATTGTTTTGTAAATCTATTCAAAGTAATCGCAGAAACAATGAAAAAATGCGTTTGATCATTAGATCTATTTTAATATAACATAAAGTTTTTATCACAGATGTGTTTCACATTAAACTTCGCCAGCAAAATGATTGTTTAATACGATGTACAATTCATGTATCCTTGATGGAATTAGCAGTAAACAATGACTAATCACCACAAACGTAGTAATCATTGTTTTGACGAATTCGATGTCAAAATACTTTGATTATCAATTACAGCGACGCATAAACACATTATCCGATGTTTATATATTTCGAGTCCGGGAAAACTTAGAATGCATTGTAGACAAAAATTAGTACTTTGTCATAGAAGATCAAAGATGTATACAGCAATAGTACAAATGTTGGGTCCACAAATTCAACGACGCCATCATTTAACTCAAACCCTGGAATGCAAGTTTCACACGGACATGTTGGAGTGACAATACAAACTGATGATTACGTTAGCTAATAGATACAATATACGTGTAGCCCACAATCTTAAATAATTTAAAATTGGCATGTTCACATAAAATTGAGCATCATTATTGCTTGATTTTCTTAGTACATTATATATATATATATATATATATATATATATATATATATACACGTGTTCCTAAATGTCTGGATGCGCTCCTCTCCTCAGACCATCACTACAGCTTATAATATACGCCACAAAGTTACTGAAGTGTGACCGCTATCAAACTATCGGATGATAAATAATGCAGCATAAGTATTGTAACTGTCACCGATGTTATGTAGATTATACTGACAGATTATTCCCTGGACAACTAATTGGATATACAAACATATTTCAACCTTATTTGGGAAAACTACTGATTTCAGAATTGTTCGAGAAGCGTTTCTCATTTAGGCCGGCTAACCAGTGGCGGCATGCATCTACTCATCCGCTGTCGCCCACTTTCCTCGCTGGGTGGTGCGGGCGGCGGTTTGGCGGCCACATGGTCTGGATGCGAGATCTCGGAATATCGGTCGCGTATCCGTGAACTCCGTGGTCGGCTGGACTTCGGACGCTGACCGGATTGAGAACCTGATGAATAATTGAACACACGCGGGGTGTATAAGCGGTACATCACTCTTAAATAAGGCAAAATTTCTGAATATTTAACTGTTGAGCTACAGCATATGTATTTGTAGCATTACTTTGGTATTACATCCTATACTACAGTATCATCAAGTAGGCCTATCATTTTATTAAACACTTCCAACGGACGTACAGCCAACGACATCACTGTATGTGATCCTTACTTTGAGACCAAGTGCGAACAAAATACAATATCAATCCTTCGATAAGTATTTTCTGCTGTAAACATGTCAGTCATTCAGAGTTGATATCCAACAATGAAGGACAGTTCGCTATCTGCAGAGCATTACACTCACATCAACTGATTGCGCAGCGCAGTCTAAAAAGATTAAGATTGTCAGTCTGGACAGTTTGACTACTGACATGTAGCCTAATTGAGGTCCTAATTGAGCTTCAGTAATACGAGAAAACTGTATTCCTGTGGACAAATTATTATTTTACTTAACCCCTTTCGGCCACCATTTCAGGGATTTTGGGATATCTTAAAAGCTTGCCGTAATAGATAAGAACACGCAAAACAACAATTCAAGGTAACTAATATGGGGCGTTCACGTTATACCACATATATAGTTCAAAAATACAAAAGCAAGCAATAATGACAAGTTAGGCACCGGGGTCAGACACTGTCGGTTGCCTTAACTAAGACAATGCTACACTGCGCCGCTCTGGTTTATTCCTCAGCGATGTTTCCCGTAGGTCGCTTGAGCGTTGCAGTGTAAGGCCGGCCGCTCCCTAGGCGTATCCTCTGTTAAACGCTCACTTACCAAATAGCAGAGACGAGGATTGGGAGAGTGATGTTCATTAACATAATTTTTGCACATGTGAAGCGAGCATGTTCTGTGCCCTGGACTTCCTGTTTACCATTCACCTCTTGCACGTAAGCGTGGTGCTGTGGTCGCCGTGATAACGGCTTGCGCTGGTGCTATGAACGTTGGCTGTACCAGCAGCGCACCAGCGCTACGATTCCGGACTCGAGAGCGAGGCGAGCGCTGCGGAAGTGAAGCCAGTAACCAGGCGTGGTTGATAGAACCAGGCACCTGGTTGATATTTTCTTACCTCATTTTCTGACCTTGCCATTTTTATTGATATTTGATGGTTTATAAGAATAGGGAAACTAAATCCAAGAGAAAAAAGTCAGAGGTACTCGGTAAGGGTAAATTTCGTTTTTGACCCTTACCTCATAACTTTTACTTTCTTTCACGGGGACATAGTTTCCATCTAAAGAGGATGTTCCATCAGGACGATGGTGCGTTTTGTACTGTTGGGCTGGTTCGGGCTTTGTTGGCAATCATCTTTTGCCAGTTTCTAGTTCCTTCCGGTGAAATCAATATGAAAATTAACACCCTGGCAGCATCCGTTTCGATTCTGAAACCCAGCCAATAGTGTCAGAACAAGTTAGAAATCTCTGACTTTAACCGATCGTAACTCTGCATGAGTTCCACAGTCCTATGTCTGTGGACTGTAATATGACATAATTATAGTTAGAATTCCATCATTTCTAAAAAAATATCACTACACACAACATTTATTCACCTCACACCACCTACCCTCAAACGGACAATCTGAGTGAACATACCAGACAGCCGATGGCACCGATCTCAGCAGGTAAAGGTGTTCCATTACACTGATAGCACCCAAATGATAAATCAGAATTCGTCCAGATGGAATAACCCCTTTGTACGCACTATTTCTTTGTACGCATGCTTTATAACAACCCGCGGCATACCTACACAATATTGACTGATTTCAGATACAAGCCTCCGTATGCTCCAAGGAGTTGATGCATAGTAATATACGAGCACATTCACAATTCACAGCAGAAACATATCTGTATGCTCTCGGCATGTGGATACATACTCCCCATGTGTTCTCTATTGACCATTAGGTGGATGTATTAGGTGGATGATAAAACATATCTGTACACGCTGGGTATGTCCATACTGAGTTTACTATGGACAATGTATTAGGTGGATATCAAATGAACATAAAGTCCATGGGCAAGACACTAAAATATTGGCCATCAGTACCATCTGAGGGGAATAATGCTTCTCGTTATTTTCAGCAAGGTAAACATTTCTAGGGTTGGAAAATATATGATAGCATTGTATTCATGGTAGCTTTTTATGTGTTCCTAGCCTTTTGGTAACTCCACCCCAAAATAAACTTTTCTTAAACCAGCTTGAGCAAAAGAAGGCATCCTATTTAAAACTACTGGCTCTCTCTTAATACCAGCTCTATCTTCTTGAGATTTGTTAGGGACATAGCAAGGGGTATTTGCTTTTCAGAACAGTTCCCTAGCTCTTACTCCCTATTATTACACATACTCAATTTTATGGATACCATGCAATAATATATGGATTTCAAGAATATCTAACTCTAAACTGAATGAATGAAAATATATTTCAAATTTGATGTACGGCATACATTTCATTGTTATTGTAGCTACCTCATTACAAAAAGAAATATACTGCAAATCAAGAAACATTTTGTTTCTCCTAGTGTTTTTACAAACATACTTCAAATACACCAATAAAGGCATGATGAATGATTAAAATGTTTATGATTTATGTATGCAAATTATAGACATAATGTATAAATCACTATATATAATGTATATATAACACATATATAATCTTCACCAATCTCGCCTGGGATATATTGATAGACTTGAGGAAACCCTAACAGGAAAGTTTTTGTATTTTTTCGTTCCGCTAGAGTCTACATTAAGATCCTGAGGTAGGAAAAAACACTACCAGAATGGACAACAAAATGTCCATCTGGAAGTCCACTCACTGGACTATAAGGGGCTTACCTCCTTGTCAAATTTGACTGGGTGTAGGAAAAGGTTCTCCTATCACTGCACGAAAACCACCATTTTACATATATATACGCCATCGCGATAACGCACGTATTGGCTGAATATAGACTTGTTTTCATTTGTATACACCTCTTATCCGCGTCTACGTTTCGGGCGTCTACTAGGTAGTTTCCATATGTAGACGCGCGCGACTTGGCTGTCTTTCACGCCTGGCGTATCCAAGATAAAACATGCTCTGTGCGATATATATACGCCTGGACGCCACCCGCGACCTCCCAACCCCACCCCCTACTGCCCCCCCCCCCCCCGCCACCCCGCCACCCCGCCACCCCACCACCCCACCACCCCGACACCCCACCACCCTACACTCACTCTACCCACAGTGAAGCCCTGGTACACGACCCCCGCCTCCCTGCAGTGTGTGTAGACGGATTAGCGGCCGCTCGGAGATTGTGAGATGCCCCCCCACCACCCCACACCACCCCCAGCCAGCCTCAGTGAGAAGCCCCCTGCCGCCCGCCGCCCACTGCCACCGCCCACCGCCCACCGCCCACCGCCCACCGCCCACCGCCCACCGCCCACCGCCCGCTGCCAGCCGCATTTGTACAGGTTGCCTCAGTGAGATACCCTCCCCCATCCTCTTTAGTGTTAACTTGTTAAAGGCTTATATATGGGAATACCCAGAATTCTACAGAAGAATGGTGTTTTCAAGGGAAAATCTTTCAGAAAAACGGTAAAAATCCCAAAGAATGCAGGGTTTATTATATGTAATTAATCAATTTATATTCAATAAGGTTTTATAAAGGTTTTATAAAAATAAATTGGTAATTTAAGATTGCAATTTTCATACAATATAGACTTGGATGGTTAATGGCAAATGAAATATGCTACCAGTAGTGTCCCCAAGTTGCAAAGATCGGAACCTTTGGATGGTGGTGTATATACAACGGAATCAGGCGTATATATGACATATATAAGACCGCACCATGGACATGTATATACGCCACTAGATAAGGCGTATACGAGACGGATAACAGGTAGAACTTCTAGACGCAAAATCCTACTGTTAGACGCGTTTCGTATACATATGTAAAATAGTGGTTTTCATGCAGTGTATTTCAAGGCTCCACACTTAGAGCCTCACAGGTCCTGTGTGTACGAACTAGTACATATAGCGCCCCACAATCCGCCGATTTCGGGTATACATGAAACCGCTTCAGGCGGATGCCCACGAAACAGTCACTCAGTAGGCAGGGAACCAACCAAATCCGCCGCTCGTGTCACGTGACACGCACGGCCAATCAACAACGCGGAAACTGGGTATGCAGATGAGAGTGCGGCAACTTCCCGCAGTCTGCTTCCCTTTTCTCTCTTTCCGTGGTCAAGAAGCGCTAGGTGAAGAAGGTGAAAAGCTACACCTCGTAAATTCAATTTATAACCCTTTATAACAGGAAAGGTTACATCCTATTGTGTCAACGGCATTGCAGTACAGGCCAATATCTTTGGGCCACACCTCATCAGAGTTGAACTCCCACATATTGAAAAACTTAAGCAGAGATCGCCACCATTGAGCACCATCAGCTGCGAGAATATGTAACTGGTGTCCATGTGAGCCCACAACCTCTTTCAACCAAAGAAGACCATTTTCAGGAAACCAAACATGCTAGAGGAGCTCACAATAAGAACCTTTTCTGGACGCTTGCAAGACAAACAGAATCAGAAAATCAGACAATCCCAAGTTGGACTGGTTATAACATAATCACTAGAGATGAAGTACTAGTTTCTAAAGATATTAAGGTGACCACAGTGTTTGAAATCCTGAATCAGTCAGAACTAATAAGGAAGGAAGTGCTTCTGGAAACAATTATGGTAGTCATGGATCAAGCGCTGTATGCAAAAGCCACTGAAATTGCTTGGAATCACAGAGACCACTTTCCAATCATTATCCTGCAAATGGGAACATTCCACACCATCTGTAATATGCTAGCAATCCTTGGTGAGAGATTTCAGGATGCAGGTCTAAAGTACATTTGTATAGAAGCTGGAATTGTTGCTGAAGGGTCTGTCAATGGAGTTCTTGATGGTAAACACTATAATTGTGCCATCAAGGTCCACAAGTGCATTTCTGAAGCACTAATAAGACTGGTATGGGAGGACTTTATGCTGTGGATGGAAGATCATATTCAGGACAGGAGCATTGTGATTAAACTATTTCTGGCAAAAGTGAATGGCATGGTTTTGTGATTTGAACCAACATATATTTGAAAATATTCTACAAAGTCCACTCCTAGCTGAGCTTATGATCTTGTGGAAAGACTTCCTAGAGCATCTTAGCCACAACAATGGAGAACTCTCTGCTTTCTGGATGTCATACATAGATATGGTAGAGGATGTCATACTTGGCTTATTGCGAGCTTCCCGTGAAAGATATTGGAACTTGCACCTCCATGCCACACTAAGTATGATCCGATGGTGCTTTGCATATGATAGGTTGAACTATGCCAGATACCTGTCCCCATACTTTGCTTATATGACAAATCTTCAAGAGACAAATCCACAGGTGTATGAGGCCTTCAAAACAGACCAATTGTCAGTGCAGATGTCTAACAACGATCCTTTGCGGCATATTCCTGTAGACCATATAACCAAGGTAGCAGTGAACAAAGATACACAGACTCCTGGAGGCACAACATGGTTCAGTCTGAAAGCTGGAGCTGTCAAACCTTACTACATAACAGCTAAGTACAGAAGTGCATTCATGGGACACCTAAGAGACATGGTTCAAGGTAACAAATAAAAAAGGTGGCATACAAAACTCCAGCCGCCAAGAATCCATAGAGATGAGGTGGCTGTGTCTGCAGTCCTTGGTCTCATCAAAGACTGGGTTAACCCATTTGTAGTTAAGCATGACCTAATTAGCATTTCCACTGCAAAGACAGAACCCAGAGGCATTGCCTCTGATCTGTTGAAAGCCTATTAGTGGGGCAGATATAGCTCAAATTTCAGCAGTATCGTGCATTTAATGAAAAAAGCATGAGTTTTGGTACATGGTTAGGGGACCTCCATAGGAAAAATTTTAGATGCGTGGGCATTGCAGATAAGTCCCAGGAGCCAGGTGGCGGCCATATTGAAAATTGACCATCACAGAGCACTATGACACTTTCAGAATGGTTATTACCAAGAAGAAACCTATATGAATTACCTCAAATGTGTGCAAGAGGAACATAAAGATATAGAATGATTGATTTATCAATGTTTTTACCATATACCAACATGTGGGGAGTGGCCAACTTGTATTTTCTGCCAAAATTTCCATAAATCTGGAAATTCTTCATGTAGGACTCTAATCGCAACCACACAAATGTTGCATGACTTATAAAATGATATTTCCTGTGTTTTGGAAGGTTAAACCTCTTTCATAAACATTGCTAGCTCCTTCTAATTAGAAAAGAATAACGGAAAATTCATCGAAAATGAGCATTAATAGATATAATGGCAATTGATCTATGCCTATTTCACACAGGCATACAATATTTAAGCCAAGTTCTAGGTGTGCTGCCTGTGGAAAGTGAGATCCAGGGTTCAAGGCTGTCATGCCATTGTGTTTCCCACTTGTCTGTCATCCTCATCTCATAGAGCTGATCCTGCATGATATAAGCCTGGTTGTTGTTATGACATAAAACACCATCAATCAACTTAAGACAATGATAGCCTAGCAGACTCATTCTGAAAGTAGGACCAAATGGTATGTTCATCATTGGTGAATAAGCGTGGAATTATATATTGATAACAACTAAAAGGTTTGGGTTATATTCAATCCATGGGTCATTTTCTATAACCTACTTGCAGTAAGTGAACTTGCCATTTCTTTAACTGCCTGTCTAGGATCCAAATATATTAAGCACCAGTGTGTCAATGATGTATTTTTGTCTCTAGTGATTGGTGATTGATCAAAAGTCATCTGTTTGTCATATATACAATCAATATGTTATCAGAGTAAGGAATATCTTGCTCCTATGACAATTTGTAGAGCACTCATTATTTGAATGGATTTGACATTCCAAATCAATTACATTGTCCCCCAATTTTACACGAGGCATATGTATTGAAGTTTGTAACCTTGCAGTTTCAAATGCATTCTTTTATGCAGCCACAATTCATCAGTTATTGACAGATGCTGGTTTAGAGCACCTTGGATGGGAGGTATGGAATCTGATATCCTTGTCATTACAAAGGAAGCAAAATAGTTTTATTTTGTCATATTCAACTAGTAACAAGTCTAGCCAGTTTGCAGGAGGAAGATGATTAACCTTTTCATTAGATTGTATTAACTGTTTCTTTTGACCCATTAGGCTGTAATTGGTGTCAATATCTCAAACAGCATCAAGCCTGCCAACATATATATTTAGGTTGCAGTTGAACAGGGCACAAAGATATTTCTGAAATAATTTTGAAATATAACTGCTGGACCAGTCAGCAGTATATAAATTTATAAGGGATGCACCACCAATAAATAGCTCTGCTTTGTCACCAGATCTCAAAGTACCAAAGCCTGATGTTTATGTCTGAAAGGTTCTTCCAGAGATTGTGCTTTCTATGTTGTCAGGCAAACCTTAAGTGTCCAGGATGGATTTGGTCCATTGCTCAAGCCTTAGTTCCACATACCCATCATCCTGTGTTTTCCTGACCCTTCAAGACTGTATGCAGCTTCTGCTTCTGATTTATCCATGATTTATCTCTGCTATGCAGTACAATATGAAGGGATTCCTAAGCTGATTTAGAGTATCAGAATCAGGATCTTTTACAAAGATTATTTGAATGCTTTCCCCTTCCCCCAGATGTTGATGATCTAGAAATCTTTTTCTAGAACA
Organism: Alentia gelatinosa; assembly: GCA_950022655.1. Classification (NCBI taxonomy): domain Eukaryota; kingdom Metazoa; phylum Annelida; class Polychaeta; order Phyllodocida; family Polynoidae; genus Alentia; species Alentia gelatinosa. The sequence goes on from OX465579.1 coordinate 101,820,098, forward strand.
TGAAATTCATCAGCTAGCCTGGCCTTCCTGAGGACAGACATATTTTTTGTCCTACTGCCTAACTGCCAGCCTTTGCAATCTCATTTTGTTGCTGTTTTGCTAGATCTATTTCCAAAACAGAATGCCGCCTATATGTCTGGTTGAGACATTAACAGTCAGAACTTATATTGTGGACTGGCCTTACCCCTCATAGTGCACTATTTATGTCTTTCTTTGCATCCTTCTGCTCATTGAAAGCCTTTTGAAACAGCAGATAAAAGGTGGTATTTGTCAGCCAAATTTTTCTATCTTGTATCTTGTGCAACAGTACACTTGGGATATTGCCTGTACCCATCCACATCTATTTAAGACTTCAATGCATGTTGTTGTGTTTAATATCAAAATAATTTGGATTATAAGCAAATTTATCTTTCTATTTTACTTTACTATGACAACAAATCCATTATGCATTGAACAATCAAATGGAATTTATAATATCAACCCTAACCACAGGAGTGAAACAGTCACACAGCTGGGTTGTTGTCAGTGAAAACTGTCAGGGGCCAGATACTAGAGGCTAACTTCATCCTGTGATCCTTGAAGTTGTGTTTATTTCACCTAAAATTATTTAATATGATGTTATTCCTTCTTTCTGTGAAGGTTTGCTGTATTTTGCACCAATATTTCCAATTTTATATCATAAAACAATTATTTTGTCAATGATGCCTCAGGGTGTCGCAAAATATAACTGAATAAACTGGAAATTAGACTACCCAGACAAATAAAGGAGGCATCACACAGCCATCTCCAGTCAGTACCTTGAAGCATCACCCGGCCAGCCCTAGTTGATGCCTCAAAGCTTCACCTTGCATGAATAAGTTAAGATGGTCTGTCATGCTTAGCTGGATCTATGAGGTCCAAACAGCCCTGTTACCCTGTTAATCCTAGCAAGTATCTAGAGATAATTGTAATTAACTAAGCTGCCAAGCCCCTTTATGGCTCACACAAGATCAGCTCTATGAGATGAGGATGACAGATAAATGGGAAACACAGTGGCATGACAGCCTTGAACCCTGGATCTCTCACTACCCACAGGCCAGTACACCTAGAACTTGGCTAAGATGCCTGTGTGAAATAGGAACATATCTATTGCCAATATGTCTATTGACACTCATTTTCGATGAATTTTCCGTTATTCTTTTCTAATTAGAAGGAGCTAGCAATGTTTATCAAAAAGGTTTAACCATCCAAAACACAGGAAATATCATTTTGTAAGTCTTGCAACATTTTACATTTTATTTAGAGTCCTACATGAAGAATTTCCAGATTTATGGAAATTTTGGCAGAAAATCTAAGATGGCCATTCCCCACATGTTGGTATATGGTAAAAACATTGATAAATCAATCATTCTATATCTTTATGTTCCTCTTGTATACATTTGAGGTGATTCATATAGGTTTCTTCTTGATAATAACCACTCTGAAAGTGTCATAGTGCTCTGTGATGGTCAATTTTCAAAAGGGCCACCACTTGGCTCCTGGGACTTATCTGCAATGCCAACGCATCTAAGAATTTTCCTATGGGGGTCCCCTAACCATGTACCAAAACTCATGCTTGTTTCATTAAATGCACAAGCATGTGCTTTATCTGCCCAACTATATCTTCCCAGCTTAAAATGATAGGCCTTCATAGCTTTCTTCGGATCAAAACTCAATTTGTGCTATTTTGGTGTAGTTTAGGCAGTCACGTTACAATACCCCTTAAACTATTAATAAATTTGGTTCTCTTTAATATTAGTAAAAGTTCTTTTATGGTATTAAAGGGCCCATATATACCTACGAAATGGCAAAAAATGAAGTCTTTATCTTTACTAAAAAAAAAGTAATCAGCCACTACATATTTTTTTATCACGTTACGACCCCGTCACGTTACGACCCCGTCACGTTACGACCCCGTCACGTTACGACCCTGTCAAGTTACGACCCTGTTACATTATGACCCGCAGTGGGTCATGTGGGGTCAAGAAAAAGGTAAAAATAGTGTTCATGTGTTGGGCACATATATATACCTATAAAATGGCGAAAGGATAAAGTCTTCATCTTTACTAGAAAAAATATTATGAGGCCCTAAATATTTTGGCATCACGTTACGACCCCCGTCACGGTTATGACCCTCGTCATGTTACGACCCCTTGTGATTATAAAGACAGGGAAAGCCAAAAAAATGATAGAATTGCATTTTCTTTGGATAAATATATTTCCCAAGTGTCAGCCCAGTAGGCATACCCAGGTAGGTATACCCTTTGAATATGACCTGATCTGGGGTGGGAGGGTCGTAACGTGACGTTTTTATTTTCATATTAGCCCTGTGCTAAAGCTATTTATGGTAGTTAGCGCTTCCAATTACGCCCACAAGTCTTTTAATATATATAGATGATATTTGTAAATGAAATAAATGATCCTCTCAGTAATCTGAAAGACTCGCCTAACCACCAGGGAGCTGTTTCACTAGTAGTGGGGTGAAAGCGAGAGGTAGGGCCGCAACAGTGGCTGCAACAGCGCACCAACAGTGTCAAGGCCAAAATCGCATTTCATCAGTGGTCTCGCTGTTGAAGTAGGACCAACTCTCGCTGTTGCCTACTGTCGCTCACATTTAACGGCATAGTGCACTTAGTGAGCACAGGGTCTTGCTATGCTGGCCTCTGTCCATGGTCACTGACGTCAAATCACACTCTCTCACTCAATATACATACATAATTTTCATTTATTTACAAGACTGTTGTATGTAAGACTGTTGTAAGACTGTTGTAAGACTGATACAAGACTATTGTAAGGCTGAAACAAGACTTGTAAGGCTGATACAAGACTGTGGTAAGACTGTTATGAGACTGTTTTGAGACTGATACAAGACTGTTGTAAGACTGATACAAGACTTGTAAGACTGTTGCAAGACTGTTGCAAGACTGTTACAAGACTGTTGGAAGATTGCTGTAAGGCTGATAGAAGACTGTTGTAAGGCTGATTCAAGACTGTTGGAAGACTGTAGTGAGACTGATACAAGACTGTTGTAAGGCTGATACAAGACTTCTAAGACTGTTATGAGACTGTTGCAAGACTGTTGCAAGATTGTTTCAAGACTGTTGTAAGACTGTTGTAAGGCTGATACAGGACTATTGCAAGACTGTTGTAAGACTGTTGCAAGACCGTTGTATGACTGTTCCACAACTGCTGTAAGACTAATACAAGACTGTTGTAAGGATGATACAAGATTGTTCTAAGCCTGTTGCAAGACTTGTTAGACTGTTGTAAGGCTGATATGAAACAATTCTCAAATAGACTTTACAACATTCCAACAACAGTCTTACTACAGTCTTGTATCAGCCTTACAGCAATCCTTCAACAGTCTCACAATAGTCTTACAATAGGCTTATAACAGTCTTATATCAAACTTACAACAATCTTACAACAGTCTTGTATCAGTCTTACAACAGTCTTGAATCAGCCTTACAATAGTCTTTTATCAGCTTTACAACAATCTTACAGCAGTCATGCAACAGTCTTACAAGTCTTGGAACAGTCTTACAGCAGTCTTGCAACAGTCTTATGGACAACAATCCCAAAACACTCTTACAACAGTCTTACAACAGTCTTGCAACAGCGTTGCAACAATCTTTCAACACTCTTGCCACAGTCTTGTAACCGTCTTAGAATAGTCATGCTAACTATTAGTCTTGTAACAGTCTTACAGCAGTCTTGAATTAGGCTTTCAACAGTCTTTTATCAGCCTTACAACAGTTTTGTATCAGCCTTACAACAGTCTTACAACAGTCTTACAACAGTTTTGTATCAGATTTCCAATAGTCTTCCAACAGTCTTATATCTGACTTACAACAACTTTTCAACAGTCTCAGGTATTTCTGAAGACAACAACAAGAGCTCAGAACACTCCACCGAGAGGGTCGACCCTCTTGCCAACAGCGGCACCACAGTGGCAGGTACAGCTTATTTACTAGTGAAATGGTCACTGCCACTATTGGTGCCGCTCCTTTTCCTAGTGCCGTTCACGCTTGGTTGCACCTACTAATGAAACACACACTGTCGCTGTGGTGCCACTGTTTGAAACAACGAGACTTATCTCTACTAGTGAAACGGCTCCCTGGAAGGTTACGAGAACCCGCCTGCAAAGTGAGGGTCCGAGTGTCTGCTTTCAGGGAGAGATGTACAAGGACAGCCTGTCGACTTACTGAGGATGCTGAGTATATATACCCAGCGTTATGTAATCCCAGCCCCCGCCGCACCACTCTCGTGTGTGGCGTTGCCCGGAATCACTACAGAGTAAGGATTGACTCTCCGCGCCACCTTCCATGGAATGTACTAAACACTACTGGATTCCTGCCCCACTACACTTATTACCGCAATATGAACACATATATATGCCAATAGATAAGGTGTATACACGACGGAAAAAAGGTCAATATGTATACACAAAATCATACCTGTATACGCCGTTTGCATACATATATATAAAGTGGTCAGTTTCGTGCAGAGTTAATAACTACTTTGCGGAATCTACAACTCCATTTTTCCAAACCCCCAACGGGATGGGAAAAGAAGAAAAAGTTTTTTTCAACCAAATAATAACTACTTTGCCTTTGATATTGGTTGTATAATATACTATTTTTACTCCTGTCTTTATCAGGCATTTGGATTTTCAAAAATATACATTATTTTTACATTAGGTTAAGGAAAACATTAATTCTTTTCATAAGCATGCTAACATTAAGCATATTTTCATTCCTGTAAAGTACTTTACAATAGCAACACGGAAAAAACCATTTGGTTGACCAAACCACAGAAACATGTCAAAGCTATGGATTTTTTCATTCATGGGTGGGGTTACAGTTCCTGCTTGCATTCTTTTGATATTCAATGTATAATAAGATATTTACATATTTGAATTCCTTAATAAATTTGCTAATAGTTTTAAATAATTTATTGCCTTCACATAGAGAAATACTTTTCTGAAAGTGCTATCATTTACAACGCTGGAAAAAGACACTAATGTCTTAGTGCTACCAATTATACACCTTTCAACATATGCATGTTTAACAATTTGTTTTGGAAAGAATATGACCTTATCTTAAAGTGAAAGAAATTTTAATATCTATGTCTGTGTAATAGAGAGGATGTTGTTAAGTTGAAATAGGACGTCCTATACTATACTGGCCATTTTGCACAAAGGCTTACCTATGGGTGCGCTTACAAACCGAGTGATAAAAAGCTACCACCAATGGAATGCTATCATAAATTTTCGACTCTAGGGTTATTTACCTGATCAAAAATTACAATGAGCATTATTGCTCCATTATGGTATCCACCAACCATACTGGCTCATGGACTAATAACCTGAATCAAATATTGTTACACACACAATACTAACTGGTTCCAGATATAAACGGCAGTAATCAGTCAGATTGCTGGTTATGAACTATGCCATAGTTAAACATATTAATGTAAGAGGGCGCCACCTGACACTCCGGCTGGGGTCGCTGCCTGCACCCCAAGCCACCTGGCTCGGTCACTCCGCAGCCACCGGGCCCTTAGAGCAGACGTTGGCCTACGTGCCAAAGATTTGTTCTGCCTGTGAGGCAGCTGCTCTGTCAAACATGGTAAATCCCTGTAGCCTTACGATAAATTTTACTTTATTTCTCTTTTTTCAAACAAGAATTGTTTCTGAATATCATTACCAGAATCATTATCATTTTCATATTTCTTAAGTTTCTAGTATCATTACAGCATTTTATTAGTTTGTTACAAATTTTCGATTAGGAGTTTCCATCAATCAGCAGGTAGTTGATAGCTCTGTCATATTGGATTCCCATATTCTTTGGGAGATGGATTGCACACTAAAATACTGGACAAAACAAGGTAAGAAGTCGTCAACTACTATAATCTGAGAGATTATGGAGGCATGGCCACAAATGAATTCACCAAACTCGATTGTGATGTTGTGTCATTGCAATATTTGTCTGTTGCTCTCACTGCCTCCGTTTTCGTGCTTCACTCGCTGGGGGCGCAATGACGTTTTGGTAAATATTTCCAGAAAACTAAAATCAGGAGATTACGGACCTCAGTAATCTCCTATTCGCAAATTAGGCTACTCACACCCAATGCTATTCCTATTGAGACTCGGTAATCGGTGGTTAATGAAAAAGGATATGTAAATACAAAACTGATATTGTATTTTGTCCTATTTGGAAAGCACCTCAAAAAAATACCCCACACGGTGTGAAAAATAATAAGAAACCCCCCCCCCCCCCAAAAAAAAAAAACAACCTGATATTTGTTTACATTTCGATCATTTGTGCTTTACAATCAGAGTGCAAGTGCAACTATTCAGAAATTGCCACTGAATGTGCGGCAATGTGTGTATGTGATATAGGTATGATCTCACCATCTTCAGATTATTTACACTTCTCAAATCACATTAAGAGGTGATTTGTGGAAAAGAAAGTTAAAACAAGATGATTTTAAATAAGGTTTTCCGGAACTGACGAGGCAACACATGAAAATCAGGTCAGCAAGATTGCTGAAAATCTGTCTGTTTAAGAGGTACTCACTGGAAATGTTTCATTTTGATGTACAAGAATCTGCCAGGAAAGTTAAACAGGCTCAAAATGATTTTTCAAAAACCATAAAGAACTTCAAGCAAAGAAGCACTTCAAATGTATCAATAAACAACTGTCAGGTCTATCGCAAATTCTCTCTACATAGATGTTGAGTAACAAATGTTTCCGAGTAAGATTTAAAAAAAGAGTAAGATTTGGTTTTGAAATTTGTTATTGTTAAGCACAAATCATTAGATCCTATTAGCGGGAAATCACCTTCAGATATATCATAAAAACCAGCAGTTATTATCTTCACACTCTAACCAGACTCTACAAGTCATCCTCCATCCAATCCACGTCCAACCAATGCTGAGGGTACTTTACAGTCAATTCTGTTCATTATCTGTCGATTACGACGAGGGTCGAATGTTTAATCTCAGATAATAAATTTCAATTTTTTTCTTCTTCTCTTTAAATCGAATATATCTCTGCAGAGAAGACTTACCTCCTGAGGTCGGTCTGGATTGTGGCTTGTCTTCAGAACGATTAGACCTCCTACAAAGATATAAATGAGAATGAGTAAACTGAGAATACAGTTAGATAGATCACCATCATGTGACCATGTGTCTACTGGGACATGGCAAGCAAATAGAAGTGGTTCCCTAAAGGAGCGTTCATTATTTATGGCAGGGGGATGTGGGTTTTGCTCGGGGAATCCTCCAAAATAAATCCCCCCCCCCCTCGGATATACCCTCAAATAAAATGCCCCCCCCCCTCGGAAATACCTCAAAATAAAATGCCCCCCCCCCCTCGGAAATACCCTAAAATACACTGCCTCCCTCTTGGAAATACCTCTAAATAAACCGCCCCCCCTCCCCCCCAGGACAAATACCCGGATATATTTATTGTGCAGAAAATAGTCCTGGCTTGTTTTCATATGTTTGACGTTTTTAAAAGATTGCGAATACTAGACGTCTTGCATGGCAGATTACAAGAAGTCTTGATATGATGAGCTCCCACTATACAGATATGGCACTGCCAGGTGTTACAGTACCTCACTTATTATCTTCTCTGCCACAATCACCAGGGCTTATATATATATAAATTTCTTAATTCTGCTAGAAGAGATCAGGCACTATTGGCCTCTGTATAGAATACACAGTTCTAGAACCTCTTATGTGGGTGAAGCAAGCAATCAAATACACTATATACGCAGGGTGCATTTATATGTAAAATGGTGGTTCTCGTGCAGTGGGAGGTATGGGTTTGTTAATGGGTATTGTCGTATCTGCACCCGTTTGTAGCCTCAGCGGAGGCATTTAGATTAGTGCAGACAGAAACATGAAACGCCCGCCATTTGATCGTAAACTGGAAGTTCTTTATTCTACCTCCAATCCTGGAGAGTTCCACAATGGATCTGACATCACTTTTCCTTCTTTTTTTTTAAAGTTCTTAAGTTTTCATTGTAATCACACATCATCATAAGACTATCATGTTTCTTATATCCTATGACATTACAAACCAGTCGTGTTTCTTGTAAAACTATCATGTCTCATACATGTTATGACAATACAAGCTTGTCATGTTTCTTATATGTTATGACATTACAAAACTGTCATGTTTCTTAAAAACTATCATGTTCCTTACATATTATAACATTACAAGGATGTCATGCTTCTTGTTCACATGTTATGACATTACAAAACCATCATGTTTCTTAAAAACCATCATGTTCCTTACACATTATAACATTACAAGGATGTCATATTTCTTGTTCACATGTTATGACATAACAAAACCGTCATACTTTTTTGGTACAACCCTTGCACTAGTTTTCACCAGGGTTGATTCTGCCTCAACATCAGGCCCATCGCCTGCTACGTCATCACTCTAAACCTCATTAAGTTTGTATTTATTTACTTGAGAACTGTTTCTCTTATACCTCATCCCTTCTGGGCTTTCTACTGTAACTTGGCTACCTGCCTTTGATACAACTGCATATGGCTTGGGAATAAACAGTGCTAGCATTTTGTTTTCTACCCTATCCCTCTTAAGTAGGACACTGTCCCCCAAGTCGATGTCTGACATAGTCGCGTTACATCGTCTGTCTGCTTGCATTTTAGACAAGCCTTTCTTTTCAGCGTCAAGATCAAGAGTCTCTAAATCAACTACGTTCTGTCCTAGTTCTGGTACCTTGGTTCGGATCTTCTGACCAAACAGCAGTTCAGCTGGGCTTTCCCCAGTTGTTGCATGTGGGATCGCATGATACACACTAACATATCAAAGGATTTCTCGTTTCCAATCCTTCCTGGTGGCATGGGCGATACACATTCACTTCTCAAGTGATTGGTTCTGTCTTTTGACTTCCCCATTTGCTTGTGGCCATCTTGGTGTTACTTTGTGATGTCTGATGCCACATTCTTTCATGTAGTCTGCAAAGACTTCTGACACAAACTGCAGTCCGTTGTCCGATGACAACGTTTCTGGCAGACCATGAGTCCCGAATATATACTCCAGTGCCTTCTTGGTGTTCTCGGCAGTGGTCGACCTCATGATTTTGTATTCATAGAATCTACTGTAATAATCTACTACTACTAGTATAGATTCTCCGCTTGGGAGCGGTCCTCAGAAATCTATCGCCAGGTCCTGTCATGGGCCAGCTGGCAATGTTGTTGTCCTGATTGGTTCAGGCGGGTCTGGTCTACTGGTGATCTGACACCCGTGACATGATCTGCAGTACTTTTCTGCATCTTTCTCCATATTTGGCCACCAGACCTTTGTCTGTAGGTTTTGCTTAGTCCCTACAATCCCAAGGTGTCCTTCGTGCGCTAAGGCTAACACCCTTGGTCTGAGCTTCTTGGGTATGACTAGGCAGGTACCGTGCATAATCACATACCCGATCACACAAAGCTCTGAACTCACTGCCGCATATATCTTGTTTGTGCAGTCGTCCCATCTGCCGGACTCGATGCGACTCCTCACATCGGTCAGTTCTTCATCCTCGACAGACTCTCTATTTCACGAGTAGTCATGGCCTTCGGTGTAGTGTTCACTGCTACAAACCGCACATAGCTCTCCGTCTCATTATTTCTTACAGTCGGTCGCGGAGTCTCGCTATCAACAGTCTTGGCGGTGGGCCTGCTATGTTCGTCTTACCTGGTATGTATACCACTTTAAACTGGTAGGCCTGCATTCGAAGCACCCAGCACTCGATTTGTGCACATGGCTTCGACCTCGGTTAGTAAATCACCTCAAGCTTGTGATCTGTATGGAGTTCAAACTCCAAACCATAGACATAAGGATGAAACGTCTCGCAAGCCCACACCAGAGCCAACGCTTCCTTCTCGGCCTCCTCTCGACATCGGTTAGCTCTCTGCTGGCATACCTGTTCACCTTTTTTCCCTTCCCTTGAACCTGCACCAGGACGGCACCTAACCCTACTGGGCTCGCATCTGCAACCACTATAGTCTTAGCATCTACATCAAAATATTGGAGGGTCTCGGAGCTTGCAAGCAGCTTCTTGAGTTTCTGAAATGACTCGACCTGTTCAGGACCAAAAACAAAAGGTTCATTCTTTCTGGTCAGCTTCCGAAGTGGCTCTGCAGTTGAAGCAAGGTCTGGCATGTACCTAGCACTGAAATTAACCAAACTGAGAAAACTCCTCACCTCAGTTACTGTTTCAGGCTCACTTGCCTCCAGAATGGCCTTCACCTTTTCCTTTGCAGGATGCATGCCTGTCTGGGTCAGTTGGTGTCCCATGAAATTCATTTCCATCACAAACAATTCAGTCTTGTCAGGGTTTGCGGTCAGTCCGTGTTCCCTTAGTTTACTGAATACCTTTGTCAGTGTTTCGTAGTGAGTAGCTACGTCAACGGTATGCACAACTGAGTAATCTAAAATATTAACTACCCCTTGAATTCCCTGCAGGACATTCCTAACTATGTGATGGTATATTTCACTCACTGCATTTATGCCAAAGGGCATTCGCTTGTACCTGTACAAACCAGTATGAGTCACAAATGTTGTTAGGTCCCTAGCCTCCTCATCTAGTTCTATCTGGTGGTACCCCCACTTCAGATCTACCTTAGAGAACACTCTACTCTCTGTCATATCTTGTAGGGCTTCTTCTATTGTAGGGATGGCTGTCGTTCCCTAAGAACAGCTTCGTTCACATGCCTCATATCTACACATAGTCTTATATCACCATCAGTCTTTGGGGCTATTACAACAGGATACCCACCTAGTTGCCTTTTCTACAGGCTCAATGATGTCTTGGTCAATGAGACTCTGAATTTTCTCCTCAACCTTTTTCCGCAAACTGAACAGCATACGTCTCAAAGGCTGAGCTACAGGTTTCACAGTAGCTGACTGGTTCCCCTTTTCACTTACCAAGGCCACTCAGAACATCTTTATTCTCAAGTCTAACCCTTTTCCTGAGGTCTTGCATACTCCCCAGACTACTGTCAACTTTATTCACCCCTACTTCAATTGTCAGAACACCCAACTTCTCAGAAGACTCCCTCCCCAGAAGTGGTGCCCTGTCGCTCTCAACGACTACAAACTCTGTCGCAATCTTGCGGTCTCCCACACATGCTTCTGCAATTAAACAACCTGCAACCTCTAGCGGCTCACTTGACGTGTAAGTGAACAGCTTTTTTTTTGTTGGCTTACACTTACATACAATTTTCTGTTTCTTACACTGTTCCCACATTTTTCGGTCAATGATATTACAGTCACTTCCAGAATCAATGACAAAATTAACAGATACACCACCAATATCAACAGCAATCATTTCACCTTTAGGCTTTGCCCCCTTCACACAGAATTTATAATTGTCGTCAGGTTCTTCCTCCACCACCTGGTGGATCTTACCCCTTTTTGGACCACTTTTACCATGGGGCTTACCTTTATCACCTTCTCTACCACTCAACTTTGGACATTTAGCCTCAAAATGACCCTTGGCCTTACACTTCCTACACTGCTTGTGCTTGGCCTGACACTTATCATCCCCAGCGTAATGACCCTTATAACCACAGATCCAACAATTACCTTTTTCTTTTTGTGTATCCTTAGCAAACCCCTTACGTTGTTTCTGGAAACTAATTTTGTTGACACTTTGACCATTTGTTGCACACATTTCGGTAGACGATGACTTCACTACCTCATGGTTAGCTGCTATACTCAGTGTTTGTTGCAGATTCAGGCCTGCACCTTTCTCAAGAAACTCTCTTTTTTAGTTTGTCATCACGACACTTCTCAACAACCTGGTCACAGATATAATCATCCTTAAGATCACCAAACTCACACCCTACAGCTAATTTTCTTAGGCGTAGACAAAACTGAGCCACAGACTCACTGTCTCACATCTGGTCTAAAATGGCTCAATTCGGAACTTTAAATGGCAGCCATCTTGGATTTAGAGATAATTGATATATATTTTTCGGATAGGATAAGTTATTGTCTAGAGTTTTGTTGATCGATTCTAATTTGGCTTGTCATATCCCTGCTTGTATCTTCTTTTTCAGTCTTATAGCTTCGACCAAGAAACATGGGTTTCCTTTTCAATCAAAATCTTCGTAGGCCTTATCTCTGTCATGCATCATAGTCAACAACTCATTTGTCATCCACAGATTTCCTGTTTCATGAGTTGTCCAGGTTTTCATTGGACAGTAATAGTCCAAATAGTCAGTCAAGACAGTGAGTAGATAATTCCAAAGCTCATCTACGTTTTGGAGCAACCAATAGCTATCCCAGTCAGTGTATAGGATCCACTCCTTCAAGTTATCAAGAGAGTGCCTACGATAAGTTCGGCCTGTGACCTGTACCTTGGGGTATGTTTTTCGGGGCGAATGTTTGGTTACATATATACAGGAAGATGATCACTTGTGTAGAAATTAAGAACTCCTGACTTTTCAATAAAGGATAAGTTTGTCAGTATATTATCAATTATGATGCATTGAAGGGTCTCGCACATTGATTTATTAGTCGTTTCAGATCTAATCTAAAGAGTATCCGCCCATCCCAATTTACTGCTCGTAACAGTGGGTTCTGATAGGTTTTAAATCATTTTGCACAGGGTTTGAACCTATATTCTATGAAAAATGAAATACAAATTAACAAACTAAATACTACAAGCTTTGTTTCTATGTAAATATTGTCCAGATCGAACGAGTTGAGAATAGGCTGAAACGTTATAAATATATGCACATAAATATTGAGGCGGAGACCAAAAAAAAAAGTGGATCACAACATGTTAGAAAATCATATCGTTGAGGGTTTTAACATTAGATATATGATCAGGGACATATATGAGAATATTCCCCACACTCTGAGGTTTGTTCCTCTATGAATCTTTTCAAATTTGAATGAGTAGCGACCAAGAAATTGATATACTAAGTTGTGCATTACGTACGTCAAATTCTTGCTTAGCACGATCTGCCATTTTGGCTACTGTGTTGTGGAGCTGTCATTAGATCATCTCACAGAGGGTTAGCTTTATGAACCAGCAAATATATATTCATAATTGCAGACTATAAGGTTTGTTTCTATGTAAATATTATCTAGATTAGAATTAATAATCCATAATCAACCTTGGGTATATCCCAGTCGGTCTGCTGGGAAAATCTGCTCTAGTCGAATTTTAGAGTGGACTTTCTAAATCTTCACTAATAGCATTTAAACATTAAATTTAACATCAGGATACGATATGTCAACATTCTATGGATTCTGAGGTTTGTTCCAGTATGTATTTTTTCAAATTTGGACAAGCAGAGACCAAGAAATAAATATATCATTTTGCGAATTACGGAGGCTGAATTCTGGCCCAGCACGGTCCATTCTTTTGTCTACTGTGGAGTTAAGGTTGTCGAGCTATCACAAGAAATTAGCTTGTACCGAGTTTAAACTTTATATTTGTAGGAGTCAGGGTAGTCGAGCAGAATTGTTTTCACTTTACGCTAGATGGCGCGAGTGCCGAACCCTGCTGTGCAGTAAGGCCGGTGGACCTGTGTATGCAAATACTATGGGGTCGCACACATTACCTAACTCAGTCAGTATATAAGGACTGAGTCCACAGTGGGTCGACAGGTCTTCTTGTCGTGCCTCTCAGTCAAGTGAACGCCTGGAGCCTCAAAGTTGGTAAGGTTTGTTTGGGACCTTTCAACGGTGAAGAGACCCGAATCTCTTCCCGTGCTAGTTGGGGCCCCACAGAACCAACAGACTGTAATGCTGAGATACAATAAAGTGTCTAAATAGTCCAGAGTCTGGTTTTGTGTCCGTAGTTAAGCTATTGTCTCAGCCACTGGTTGACTGCCGCTTCACGGAAAGTGGTCACACACTTTCAGCGACCAGTGGTCCGCTACATATTAATGAATCATGAACTAGATATTAATAAGCGACAGACTCTGATGTTTCCTTCTATGTAAATATTGTCTAGATTAGATGAGTTTAGAATTTAAGATCCATAATTAACCTTGGGCATTACGGAATCGGCCTGTTGGCTTAGTGGAATTTTAGAGCAGGTTTTCTAAATTTTCACTGAGAGGGTTTAAACATTAATGGGAAAGTATATTTGGACATTCTATAGACTGCAAGGTTTATTCAAGTATGTATTTTTGGTATTCTATTGTCACTGGAGAATTAGAAATTGATCAAATAATTTGGACATTACGCAGGCTGTATCAGCACGGCATGCCATAGCTTACTGCGAAGAGGGGGCTGCCGAGTGGGCACGGATTTAATGATAAATCATCTCGCCCAGGGTTTAACTTTGAAATAAATGAATATATATTTATATATTAACCATCTACACACTGTGGCCTACGATCCTATGTAAATATTTACCAATTCAGACGAAGTCAGAATCAACAATCAGACATAGAAATTGGGCATTATGCAATTTGGTGGTTTGGTTAACAGAATCATCTCTTTCAGGTTTTAAATCTTAGATAAATTGATTAAGATCAACGTTTACAACTTAAACTACAGACTCTCAGATTCATGCTGCTATAATTTCGTCCATTTTGGTCAATTAGAGACCACAAAATCTAAATATTAGGATGCACCTTACACACCCTCTGTATTGACCAAGTCTAACATGGCTTACACTACGTCGAAAAGGTAGAGTAGAGAAAACAGTGGAGAATATAGAATTTGATAAACATAAATGGTCAGCTAGCTGCGGATTTACTATAGGTTTTGTTGGGTTGCGGACCTCTGGGCAAGACACGTTTTAGAAAATCATTTATTAGGACGATTTAGCTTAAAATATATGATTGGAGACATTAATATTCGTAAGCTACGGATCCTTAGCTCTCTTCTTATAACCTTCAATCAATAGATGGAGACTTAGATAATAGCAAACTACACACTCCGAGGTTTGTTTATACGAAATATCTTTCACCTTGAATCAACGGGGAATTTAGAAATTAATTAACAAAAACGGTCAACTAGATGTGGATATTCTGTAGATGCGGTAGGGGAGTGGGGTGCTGGGCAACACATGATTTCGAAGATTTAACTTTAGATGAGTGAATGGAGACATGACGATTGGTAAACTACGGATTCCCAGCTTCCTTCTGATATATATTTCGACCATTTCAGACCAAGGGGGCTGAGATATCGATTTTAGAATATTAGAATTACTTAGTGAATAAATTGGCTTATTTCGCTATGGCTAGGTTATGATTCATCTTCTACAAAATTATTTCTTTGAGGCGAATGGACAAACTACACACTATGAGGTTTGTAAATATCAATCACTTTGAACCAGCGGAGAATTTAGAATTGAATTAGCAAAAATGGTCTCTAACTTAAGACTTATTATAGGAGTGGTAAGAGTGGGGCTCTGGGCAAGACACGATTTCGAAAATATTTTTTTGGAAGGTTTGAACTTTAGATGAATGAATGGAGACATAAATACTCGTAAATTACAGATTCTGAGCTTTTTAATATACATTTTGACCATTTCGGATGGGTGGGGGCTTAGATATTGATGTCAGCGGCGTCTACTGATTGGTCGGAATTCTCCCGTCCACAATTGTTAAGATGCGGGAAAAGCTGCGGAAAAAGTAAATGAATCTTGATCAAACTTTCAACATACCTAGATAATGCCTCTATTGTAATACCGTGAAAATTTCAAAATGATATATGGAGTAAGTACGCTAAAATCAATGGTTGTCTCTATACCCCCTTCGGTCTCTCGCCCTCCGACATGACTCCCCACACGTTTAGTTGTCAGACACATGAAAATAACCTACCATAATTTGGCTTTGAATCGAGTCCTCTTCATCAGACCGTTTGATATTCACGTATTGTCATCCAATGGTGGTCCAGGTTCGGTTTTAGTATGAACTTTTGTGAATCCATTGCATAATTATTCTTTAAAAAAAAGGTTGGAAAAAAACATTGCAAAAGATGCCTTAAGGTATCTTCCTGCCATATAGCGGTAATGCCTTAAGGCATCCTCCTGACGTACAGCGGTAATGCCTTAAGGCATCCTCCTGCCCATTAAGGGGTTTTAATTAATTAACGATGAGTATACGGCGATAGGTAGCAGCACAGTACGACGCCTTATAGCTGGTATGCGGCTTCAACAATCCAACATAAAAGAATCGCACCATCGGCTACATCGGTCTGAGAAGCGGCACCATAGAACATACGGTCAGTAAAGTTTTATCACTGTTTCCCAATCTGAAGGAAGTAGTTCATAGACTGTATCGAAATACCAAAGTGATGGTGAGTACCATCTATGGTGTATCGTTGCACCAAGCAGATCAGACATTGAATATCTTTGCTGACCAACCTTAACGGAACCGTATTATATGCCGAGCAAACGAAGAAATTTGTATATTGAATGACAAGGAGAAAGTGTACACTCCTTATGAGAGCTTCATAGAAATCGCCCAAATAGAGAAACTTGGCACTTATATGCACGACTCTATGACGGCGTGGATCCAGACACAATGACTCAAGATAAAATTGATATGCTCCTGTCCGATGCCATTGATACGAATATAGCAACGGGATGTCAGACCTAATTCGTTGAATCCATTGAATATGTTAAGAGTCAAATGACCTTCATATCATGCAAAGTTACTTTTTGAGTCAAATGACCAAAAATAAATTAACAGCCTCAATTAAGTTACAATCCAGCAATGACAATATTATGTATTCAGATGAAAGCATAATCAAGAAAACTGCATAAGTCATAATCGCCATTTAAGTCACATAACATTTTGTGATTATGATATGTGTAGTTGTATTCAACATAGTATTGCGTTATTTTTTATATATAAGCACTTGTGACGATGTTCTAACCATAATTTTTACAAGTAGGGCGACTTCATTGATTTACTGAAATCAAGGGTTGAATGTTCTGCACTTTGGTTTGTTAGTCAGTTATTGTTTTGTCTTTATATGTAATGTATTGTGTTATTTGTTTGATAACAATGAAACCTGGGTGTTCACTGAAAGGAATCTTTATTTAAATTTAAACTATTGATGACGTATTATTCTCTAAGTGAAATAAAAAAAACTACATGAAAGGGATGAAAAGGTACGAAATCCTAAATGTCCTAGTTACAGCACTGCGACATAAACAATTATTGATGATCTCCTTGTATAGACCCCTACATAGGGATGTTGATAGTTGTTATTAAATTCTTAGTAAGATAATTCAAAATGATAGATTCAAAATCCATAAGGTTTGGGTTCAATGTGACATGAACGTATATAGCAATATGAAGAACAGCAATAAATATCTAATAGTTAAAGAATTCCTCTCAGCCAATCATTTAGAACAAATTCGTACTTTAGGCCACTAAAAAAAAAAAAATTGTTTCTCATCACCAAGCCATGAAAAATATGACGAGGGCGCTTTTTTTTTTTTTTTTTTTTGCTACATCAAAGATGGCAGACATACAGTAAAACCCCGCATGAGCGGACACCCTCCGATCCGGGCCAAAGTGGCTGCTTACGCGGGGTGTCTGCTTACGCGGGGTTTACAGATTTTTACTGGCTATACATTTAATGCATCCCTGAGATCAGGAGCTTTAATTTGATACTAAATACACATACCTTTCATAATATATCAAGATTCATCTATTTAAAAAAAAAAAAAAAAAATCTTCTAAAATCGTTTTTTCTGATGCGCGCGGTGATGAGAAACAAGTTGTTTTTTTTGAGTGGCCTTAGATACTTTTTTCCATCCGAAAGGTCGTAGTAGAATTGATCATATTTATACCAATTCTAAACATATTAAAAAACGTGGGAATGTAAATATATATTTTGCTGATCATGTACCCATATTTGCTTTAAGGAAACAAGTGAATGTTAAATCTATTAAAGTTGAAATCAAGGGACGAATTCTTGATAAACTAGACACTACAGCCTTTTGGAACTATCTTGATCTATTTGATTGCTTGGGATATGAGTTTTGTGATGACGCTTACAAGTACATGTATTTTGTGACTTATGTTATGGGATATCTAGAAAAACACTGTCCTGTACGAGAATTTGTTGCAATAATGAGAATATCATTGAACTACCAAAAGGTATTGTCAAGCTAACAGAGAAATGAAGCAAACTGCTTAGAAAGCTTAACAGCTCGAGTGTGATAATGTGTACATTTTACTAAAATAGGCAATTACGACGACCGATCAACAAAAAGAAACGAGAACATAAAAGAAAAATCGTCCAAGACATCCTAAACAACAACCGTAACAATATGAAAAGATTCTGGAGGACCATAGACCAAATATGCAGCCCGTTAACCAAACTTCAGAAAAATACAGTGATAGATAAAATTGAGGAATGATATAATGCCTAAAGGCTCACTATTAATACTAAAAAGACTAGGCTTGTGTGCCATGGGACCAGACTCGACTCAAGAATCTGATTCAGCAAAAGTTACATATCGAGGGAAAAGAAGTAATTACCCATTCAGAAATGATGGGGGGCGATACTGGATGAAACTCTCTCATATCAAAAGAATGCAGATGTGATTCTTATGAAAATGAATGACACATTGATACATTTTAGAAAGTTCTCGATATTGAAACTGCCTAGAAAATAGTTAGGAGCTGTAACATCCCAACAGCTGAACATTTGGGACAATGACCATGACACTGTAATGCATGCAACCTCAGTACCAGCTATGTAAGCCAGCTGCACCCATCATTCTGGGCTCTTAGTCTGGCGTGTGAGAAACCTGTTACTACCTTGTGGATTACAAATAAAGAAGCATTTCAAGTACCTTTGTGAACAGATCTTATCTGTGAAGGGCTGATGCAGCCAAAATGTTCTCTAATCACTACATCCTCCATGGACTTAAACTACAATATTCCAGTGATAACTTACTTCAGTGTTTGTGACTTATTCTAGGACTATACCAACTACAGTCCACAGAACCTACACGCTCCCCATCTACTATTCACCTACCACTCACATACTCCCCTCCTCATATCACTGTAGCAACCTATTGTTATAGTTGGCGCATCGCCGCATCGGTTTTTCGCTTCATCATTTATACATATGTTAGCTGTTATGTGACTGGATAATGAGATTTGTGTTACTTTTGTATTTTCACCACTGAAGTCCTGGGGGATATGGACATGGTTGAAACCTATAATAAATCTTATTTCAATCATTACTCCCAAACTTGGTCAAAAGTCGTGATGATGGCTTAGCCGGTTCTGTTAGAAATATCTGAAAAGGTCTTGAAGATGTCTTAACAATATGGGGATAACTCATGGGGGATGGGGAGTATACGTGTATTAGCTCTCTCTCTCTCTCTCTCTCTCTCTCTCTCTCTCTCTCTCTCCCCCTCTCTCTCTCTCTCTCTCTCTCTCCGGATCAAGAACACTAGATAAATCTGTATAAAAAACGGACAAGTGAGCAGCCACCTGTCACAGGCACAAGGAGGAGCTAGTGTACTCACCTCGTACTGCCTTTCCTGGAAGGCGGCTCGTCGATAAACTCGATGTGCTCTTTACCTGAAACTGAAAATGAAAGTTCGTGAGATGTCACCCACCACTCTGAGACAGGAGCTCTCCCGGGTAGAGGTTTACTCTTATTTAAAAAAAACACCTTTTCATAATGGATTGGTAATACTGGCGAATCGTTAGGTATATTTGCAACATCCTTGTATCTGACTTTGGTGCCTTTACCTCGGAGCACAGTGAAAAATATATCAGGTGGCGAATCAAATGCGACGGTTGACTTTTTCATTCCAGTCGGCGTTCTCCCCATTTAATCAACTGAGAGGTCGGTATCTCCGTCACGCCTCCTTTTGGCAGACGGTTCAACGTGGTTCCGATCACTCTAGTTTCGCTCGTGCACTGAGAGATCAGTCACATACACCAATGTCATTCGGGGATCGGCATGTGTAATGCTGCTGTTACTGCCACCCGACCGAGCCATTAAAGGCTTGCAATTCAAAGTGGCACCACCTAGTGATTTTTCGAAATTGACTATTAGTAGTTCAAACTGGTTCCTTGTGATTTGTGGTATTGGTAACAGATGAGTAAAATTTCAAATTTGTGTCCAGTTTGTGCTTAACCAACGTTTAAAATTGCCCATTTGTATTAGTTTGATTTATTTAGGAAACTTACTGAAAAATATTCAAGAGAGTGATTTTCATGAATTCTCTTAAAATCAAGGATATTGACAGATAGGTCTTAAGGGTTTTCTCCACAGTGCGACTAGGGGGATTTGTTTGTTTGTTGGTTTGATTTAACGTCCAGTTAACCATTAGAGGTTCTCACCAGACTTACTCAAGGTTCTTTTACACCACATGGGTGGTGACCGAATCTATGTGATGAATTCCGATAGAGATCCCACCCCTACACATTTACCGAGGTGAGAGTTCTTTTACTTCCCACACCACATAGACATGGTATGAGAAGGATGGCCTTTGATTTAGCAGTAAATCTACCACTGCTGGGGGTGGGACACGAACCACAAAGGTTTACAACCTTGGGGTTACAAGTCCGGTGCTCTAACCACTGAGCTAACTCCCCACCCCCGACTAGGGGGAACTTGCGATCCTGTACCTCTGGAGGTACAGGATCGCAAGTGCGTGATCCACGTAGCTTGCGATCCTGGGTACCGCATGTACCTCGGATCGCAAGGTAACATCGATTCTGTGTGAAGACTACCCCGCTTGCCACGGGAACACTTGCGATCCTAGGTACATAGGTATGTCCAGTCTCAGACTGGGCATACCAAATATCAAACATGTTTGATATTTAAAAACGCTTGCGATCCGGGGTACATGCGGTAACTCCAGTCTGAGACTGGGCATACCCGGCAGAGAGGAGACAGGGTTTTAGGTCTTGAATAAATAGTGCCACTCATTTACTATATTCTGTGAAAGTTTGAAAATGACTTGGGGATGTCATGGAGAATGTAACTTTATAGAATTTCACTATATAAAATGTTAATCTCTACATCAAAAACTAACTCCACTTTTTAAGTTGGCTATGCATTCTACAACACCTGAATATCATATTCAATTTCCAAAAAAATTACACAGATTTCTATTTTAAGGGGCTGGGGTAGATACCAATTTTTGTTTTAAATAAAAAACATTCATTGAATTTACATGTTCACAACCGTTTACATGCCGTCTAAATTCAACATATTCCATCACTGTGACTATTGGAAGTTAAATGAATATCTCAGTGGACCACCGCCCCATAGGCCTAGTGCTATCCAGAAGCCCCCGTCTCCTGGCCCGTTGATTTAAGGTCAAGTATGGTCAAGTATGGCAGTCCCAATTCTCATTAGCCATGAGGGGCTGCCGGGAATCATTGGGACTGTCGTGCTGGGTTATTTTACTTCCCCGACAGCCAAGTTGACTTATGTTTCGCAAGCCCGACGACTTAAGGCGGACCACGACAGACACGATGGAGTACCGCCACATGCAAGGACTGTTGGGCTGATGGTGTAGGCGTAGCATAAAACTGACTAAAACATGCAGTTTATACAATAACGATTCATTAGATGTGTACATGGGTGAGATAATTACAGAAAGCAACTCGTTTTAGTCAAAGAAGTCATTCTCCAACTCATTTGAACACTAAGTGATATTCACTCGGCTATAGCCTCGTTCATATCACTATGCATCAAACTCGTGGAGAATGACCAAAACTGGTTGGATTCTTCTTTAATCATTCACACTTATAAATGATAAAAGCCCAGGAGAGGTACACGTAATTGACTAAAGATAACCACCGCTGGAATTACAAAAGGTTCACCCGCAGACCTAACTGAAATACATGCCATAGAAGCTGCTCAAATTCATATAGTAACTTTATTAAACATACGAAAACGAAATCTGAATTCCGTAGAATGAAATGGTCTAAGCTATTGTCAAAGCCACTGGGATACAGGGAATCCAGATATTAGTACTGCGACATACGGCTGGGGCACTGGGAAGGGAACATTTACAATCAGCAAACTATCCTGGCATGACACCACATTGGGGGGTTTTCCAGAAAGCATGTGAAATTACACAGGACTTTTTATGACACGAACATCAAACGGGTATGGGGGAATAGCTTATCAAATTGGAAGTTAGTAGCATGATTGGCATCCCAAACTTTCTCTTCCACTGCACGAACACCACCATTTTACATATATATGCGCCCGGCGTATATAAGTAAGCTATTACGTGTACAAGGTCGTCCTATTCCCCTGTGTATGCGCCTCATCTGTAGGCGTATATAATCGTCCAGTAAACAGGGCTTCACTGAAAGCGAGTGGGGGGAGAGTTTCCCACTGAGGATACCTATACTTCTACCAACACAGACGGGCGGGAGGCGGCAGGGGGAGAGGATATATACGTCGGGTGTGAAATACAGACAAGACGCATCCGTATATATATAAACCCTGGGCATATATATATGAAAACAAGTGAAAATTCAGCCAATACATCCACTTCCGCGATGGTGTATATATGAATAAAATGGTGGTTTTCGTGCAGTGTTCACACATGTCCTGCAAGAGTTTTTACAAAGCCTCCCTTCATCTCGACTTACCGCTCTCTTCTTCTGGCTGAGTGAAGAGTATAGGAACCAGACTGTCTGTATAAGATGACCCGGAACAGTTAGTATACAGAACCAAAGAGACCTGAACATACTAACAATAGTAACACAACTCTATCCACTACCATAATTGAGTTGGTTACATGTTACCACTGCTGAGCTAGGGACAGATAAGATGACAATGCAGCTGGAGTAAATAATATTTATTATAATTATGATAAATGATAACATAAAATGATTATAATAAATAAGATGATAATAAATTGATTAATACATGATTGATAAGAAGTATTGATAGTTTGTAAATAATACATTGTTTGGTTGGTATAATTATTGGTGAGTAAAATAGTATAATAAATACTATGATAATAAGATAATGTGATAAATATTATATAAAAATATAAAGAACCGCCATGCTGCCAATAATGAGATGTAATGGGATGGAGAGGTGGGAATAAAGAAATGAATTAAGAGTATTTGTAAAATGACATATGATCGTTTTGTTTTAAGATAGAGGAAATAATAGTGTAAAATAAGTTCATGTGCTTATTTCTTCGTAATTGCACGGGCGAGTGTCTTTGCAATTTTTCCCGATGCTTGAGTCGTGATGTAGGCCTCGTATGCGCCTGACCTCCAGTGGCCATAGGGCTGAACCTTGAGGCCGGAGTAACCCGCTCGGAAGGCTTCCGTGGGGGCGGCCTTCCTTAGCGAGTGGAGGGTGTACTTCTTGGGGTCCGCCCCTGCCTTCTTGACCTCAAGTGTCCATTCTCGTGTGATGTACAATGCCGGCATCGGTCTCACGGTGCCGTGGAACACGAGTAGCAGATCTGTTGAGGAGCACTGGGGGTTCCTTCTCATGGTGGCGGCAACCGCAAGGCATGGGCAGATCGCGGCCTCGGGGGCCGGCTGGATATGTCTCATCTGTTGTTGATGGTACTTCTGCACATTTTTTGCATGCTTCACTCGTAGGGTGAGGATGCCTTCCTGGAACTCGAGGTCAACAAATGTTTGGATGGGTTGAAAGCCCAGACCATAGGGGGCGCGACCTCGGATCTTCTTAGAGCCCCGTAAAACATGAGGATGATGGCCTTCGCCATCGAACAGCCGTCTGGGTCTTGAGGTAGGGCCCGTAGTGTAGCCTGTAGGGCATCCATTGGGATCGCAGGCCGCTCCTTGGGCGTGAAGGTAGTTGTATGGTCCAGTCCCTCGAGGGTGAAGTTCAGCAGGCTGACCGCGACCGGCCGTAGTGGTACCCCAACCCGTACAAGATGCTGCCAGACACGAGCAATGTGATTCCTCATGGTTGCTGGCGATACCCCATCCTGCGCGAGATTCTCGGCGAAAGCCGTGATCGTCTGTGGGGCGGGGTCCAAATGCCGGTCTCGGACTCTCGCGCAGAACACAATCCAGATTTTGACAGTAGACTTGTGGGCCCTCACGGTGCCAGGGGCGTGGGAGGCCGCCTGCCTCGCCCGTGCCTTGTCCTGGAGCAAGCGGAATGCCTGATCTGGAGAAGAAGGATTCACATTTTTGAGGAAGTGTAGGCATGGATCAATGAGCCTATTAGTAATTACGTCACTGCAGGCGTCATTGAAATGCTTATCACTGAGGTGGGCTCTACTAAGATTGTCAGGCACAATATTATCTACTCCGGGCACATGAGCGAAGGTCAGATCGCATTGCAGACCTGCCTGGACCATCCATGCGGCTCAGGTACAATCCAGGAGGACTTTGTTGTGTCCCCTACCATTTTGAAACACCTGAACGGCCAGCAAGTTGTCGCAGAGGACACAGACCTGCCCCCCCTGGTTGGCCTCGGTTAAGAAAGAGTGAGGAGCAATAACCACGTTGGCGGCTTCAAGTTCAGTGATATTTGCCGCCCCGTCCTCGGTTGGGGCAATTTGGCCAGCGTAAGCCCAGCGTTCGTGGCAGCAGTCTCGGTCGAGGCATTCACATACAGACATATCATGGTTTGAATATAAGTTGCCGCTCCGGCCACAGCAGTATGAGCATGAATGGGAATAGAGAACACCTCCATCTTTGTGATCCCCCGCATAGTGGCAGCCACGATGGGTATTGAAGTCACAACAGGTAGCTTCACAACCCCGGCTGCCATGACCGCCGCTCTGTGCCTTGTTATTCATACGTTGAGACTGATTCCCCACTCGACTGCCACTGACCTGTGGAGTCTCATCCATTACACATAGACGAACCCTCTCCGTTTGGATGATATGCCAGTCAGTCCAGTTTAGCTTTCCTTTCTCGATTTGATAGAAAATTGACTGTGAGAACCGCCGAACCAAGGTCCAGGGTCTGACCATCGCGTTCCAACATATAGGGGTTGTTATGTGGGTCTGACCTCCGCTCATCCCTGATCTGGGACCTGTTTCACTAGTCAGTGACATGTCTAGATGGCGTCTAGATGGTGTGTCTGGTTTCATAAGAACTAGACATTAGACTTCGTTTTTCCCGTTTTTGCTTGCACTGTTGGTGCCGCTTTTCATATCTGTCTAACACTTTTGTCACAAAACTAGTGAAACAGGTCGATGATGTGTCTAGATTTGCCTAATTCTTATGTCTGGGGACTGTATTTCCTAAGAGCAGCTACTTTTGGTGTCACGAAACTAGACAACCCCAATGTCTGTATGGTGTCACAGACATGTCACGAGACTAGTGAAACAGGTCCCAGGAACACTAGGGCCCTGATATATTCAATCATCTCCATGTCCTTACAGGCCTCGAGCTTTTGCTTTATGCTGTCGGTACCCTCATGATCCATGTACATGTAAGGTTTAGGGGTATATTTGTCTATAAAAGATATCTGAGGACAGAGCCGCCCTACTTTCACTCCTCAGTGGTTTCATGAACTCACGGGCAAACTCGTCCTGGAGGTATCTGTTCTGCCCGTAGTCGTGTCTCAGTTCCCTGGGAGGCGGCATGCGGTCCTCATAGGTCCTCTGTGTGTCTTTGCGGTCCACCCGGGAGGCCCTCCGTTTTCGCGCGTTCCAGTCGGAGTGGGTGTCATGGCGGTCCTCATGGTCGTGTCCCTCCATGCTGGCTTTTATCAGTCGTCTATTGTCTCGTAGCCGGATAATCTCGACCGGCTGCAGAATGATATCTCCGGGTCGCTCTCGGGCTCTGTGTCCATGTCCCCGCCATTGCTGCTTGTAGGCGGTGACTCACATTTTTGTTCTTCGACCACATCTCTGCTCCTACCTCTCGTCTTTGGGGCCATGATAATGACCTTTGCTGACCTTAGACGGACTTTGTGTTAAAATAGTTTGATGACTGTAGACTAATGGATTGCCAGAAAAGAGGTGGAGTAAAATGATTGTAGGTGTGGTGTGGTTGGAGAGGCGATGAAGAATGGGTCGCATGTAGGTGGTGAGAGTATGAGGTGAGAGTTGAGAGTGTGGTGAGTTTTTCTGTCAGCATACGTCAGCAGTGATTGGACTACAAGGCATCAACATCCCAACCATTCCCGATGACATTTCTTCCTGATGAATCTTTCTGGTTCATTAGGGTCTGTCATTTTTGTTGATGTACACACTTCACAGGCCCTCCCAACGCTAGTCGGCCATTATCGATATTATAGCAGCACTATGTGATACCGGACCTACCTCACTTGGTCCTTTGATATGGATACTTATCTGCGACGTTGATGAGTAACAAAGTCTGGCCTAAACTCGGTATGTCCTTGATATTGGTGTGATAGCATATCCCTAAAGATATCAATTAATATTTATGTGACAATTACATTTCATCTCAATTGGTTCGATGTAAGAGGGTGCTGTACATTGGACCTGGTTGTTCCTAGTTCATTCCGGTCATCTGCCTAGAGATCATGACTAGGCCGATTCCTACCATGATTTTGTTTGTTTGTTTGTTTTGATTTAACGCCCAGTCAATCATTACCAGACTTTCTCAAGGTTCTTTTACACCACGAGGATGGTGATTGAATCTATGGATGAATTCAGGTAGAAATCTCACCCCTACATAAGATTTTACTGAGGTGAGAGTTCTTTTAAGTGGGATTCACACGATGGGATTCATGTACCTCATAAGGCTCAAAATCTCTGTCATGCGGTTTTGTTCGTTTTAGGGGCAAATGTCTTTAACAATTGCAGGGAGGCAAACATGTCTCAGGGAAATGAATCCCTATAATTTAGACAAAGAAATTGTGTTCGAGTACAGAATCTCAGGCCCATTCAAACGAGTGGAGCATTGTTTATTTATACGATTCGAGTGTGGTTCTGGATTTATCTCCCCCCTTTTACTGTTACTGTTAGGGACTTTTAAATCTCTTGTTTTGTCTTGTCTTTTCTCTGAAATCCTGGCCCCTGATTCAATGATTGGTCAATCGCCTATGACGTCATCTCGTATTCACTACTCCACGACCATGGCGTAGTATTGTCACTCTACCGGGGTGATCGTTGAGTATTTTTTTCTAACGTTATTCCTATGGCTAGACTTGTACCAGGGGTGAGATAAATACTGCTATATCAAAGGCCAATCGCCTATGCATGTAGTGTTGGAAGCAAAAGAACTCTGGCCTTGGTAGGTATGTAGGGGTAAGATTTCTACCTAAATTCATCACATAGACACTATCATCACTTTTGTGGTTTAAAAGAACCTGGAGGGAGTCTGGTAAGGACCTATAATGGTTGACCGGATGTTAAATCAAACAAACAAAACAAATCATATACGGTGAGATCATTTTCACATCTTTTTTATTTACCCTTAATTTCACTGTTGATATATTATAGTTCTCTGCAGATTTTTGTCTTAAAGGTTATCATTGACGTAATTCATTTGCCATCATTCTGGCGTTCTTCCATGAAGTAGCCACTTAATTCTAGGATACAGATGAAGTGGACGAGAACATAGACATACATAAAGACAACACACAGACATCAACATTATTACAAATTATATGACATAACATATGTTCACTTGCCAGCCATATCAACACACCTTTAAACTATTTTTTTTAAATCAGGTTTAGATCTCTTTCATTATTATATAGCCTACCTATTGCCGAATGTCTATGAAAGATTACTAACTGCTAGGGATGCAGTATATACTCAATATCAATTGGTTTCAGATATAAGCCGTGATATGCTCCTTAGAGTTGATGCGTAGTAATAGTGCAGTCAACTTCGAGGAGCATACATATCTAAAAAACCAGTCTATAATGTACTTATTATCCATCTTTTCCTAACAAGGGCGGTACCCATATAAGTGCACACCATTTTTTCATATGCACTTTTTTTTCATATGAGCTGGGTTTTGCAGCCTGGAGCATACAACATTTCTGTTTGTTTTGGGTATGTAGATACACACTGCCCATGTGTTTTCTAAGGACACTATATATTAGGTAGATAATAAAAATGATGTTTGGGCGCACTGAGCCCATAGTGAATGTTCAGGCGCATTGTGCCTGTAGTGTATTTCGTAAGTACATAAAATTCCGTTTTTTTTGTTATTCAGGTATATAATGATAATAATAATAAGATATTGCGACTTAGCCCGTATGGATGGGCGTTTTAGGTCCTTTGATGCCATAATTACGTCACGACGCTGAAGCAGACGGATGCATTTTTGACATCAAAAGGGCGAGTAACCACGTGTTTTCTTACTACTGATCGCGGTTATACAGTTTAGCATTCTGGAAACTGCCCATTTCCGTTTTGGACAGCCAAATATTCTTTTGAAATCATCATTATTTCTACTTAAAAGTAAATAAAAACGAAACGTAATGACAAGTTAAGAGAAATACTCAATTCTATAGACTGTAAAGAGGACAAGGACTAATACAGTAACTGTGGGCACTCACTGAGTCTGGAGGAACAGTCGGACACGCAGGAGAAGGTAGCCTCGTCCACCTCGTTCAGCACCTTCTCCTCCTCCAAGGCGTTCATGTAGCCTGAGTAGCTCCAGGCCACCTGGCTGTCCTTGGCGCCATCCTCCCGCCCCGCGTCCGATCCCAGTTCTAGATCGTCCTCCTCGTCACTAGAAGGCACCTCGTGTTGACCCTCCCGATAACCTTCGTCCTCCTCAGCCTCCACCGGAAGTCCCAGCGCACGTCTCCGCGCAATCTCCTGTACGGTCAGGGATATCAGAGATGACTACACACGAAGGGGCCATGTCCATAATACATTGAATAATATGTGATGACAGTTCTAGCCACTGCTGGTAAGTATGTTCTTTCCCCAGACAGGAACCGACAGGCCCCAAAAGGGGGCAGAAAAAGAAGATTTAACATCTTCATGATAATTGCACGAAATATCATTTAACGCAATCTATGAGGGATTACCACCTTCTAACATTCTACACGTTATGGAAGCACAGCTCCGCTTACGGCCAATAAGGTAAGTACAAGAGGACTAAGTAATCCATACCATTATCACTGACAGTAGTTCAGTAATTCCATCTTCCCAACTACCAGCGCGGTTAAACAGCATTTATTCTACTCTCGCTGCAACTGCCTACCACCTACTGCAACATGTACACTTACACATGTTTTCCCATCGAGAACCTATAGGTTAGTATGAAAACGCGAAGTTATTGACACCTATGCGGTACTTTGTGCAATGTATTAAAACATGAATACTACAGTCGGTTCACTTACAAGGTAACACCGACATGTTACCTTCTAATATTATGTTTTAATGAATATCTTATAGTGTACCTATATATAAGTCAAAAACATGCGGACAAACCATTCGATTTTGCTGTGAGGATATAAATAAGATATCAATTATGTAAAGCAATGTATTATATATATATATATATGATTTATATCATTTCATTCTCTTCGCGTGCATTATGATTCATTTTCACACTAACAGTCTAAGAACTAATTATTGGGATAAAACTATGGTCACATGAATCTCTACTCTTTCTATTGCGTGCACGTAAAACATGGCTTTAGGCCGATAGTCCAGTGTTCGTGAGATTGACTACGGGGCTGGTACATGTAGCCATGTATGCCTATCGTTGATTAATTTTCCACAGTGCATTGCTGAAAGGAAATAACCAGAGGTGTAAAATACACATTTCCCCATGGTGACTATCTCGAAGTAACTTGAGCTATGAATCATGGGAAATTACCTGCAATCAGAAATTCCATTGTGGCAAAAAGGAGGAGAGGACATTGTATTAGACCCCCCCCCCCCCCATAAAAAAGAGACAGACAGAGAGACAGAGAGAGAGAGACAGTGAGAGACAGACAGACAGACAGACAGAGAGAGACAGACAGACAGACAGAGAGAGAGACACAGACAGAGAGAGAGACAGTGAGAGAGAGAGACAGACAGAGAGAGACAGAGACAGAGACAGAGAGGGAAAAAATGACGAAATGAAAATAAATAGATTTGAAAGAAAAACAAAAAAACACACCCAAACTCAGCAACAAAAGCACGAATCAATCGCTGTGAAAGGCACAACATGCGGCTGTGTGTTGTTGTGTGGCACGTGCGAAGACGATAAAATAGGTCATCATTTCAAAATGCACCTTGTCTGACAGAAGCGCAAACGGGCCACAACTTCCGCGTTTATGTACAGCTTGTATTGTTTCGCCGAATCCAGTTACTGGACTTCTCAGGTCTGCTAGATTGTCCTCCTGACCTTCAGCGATTTGTCTTTCCAAACTTTCTTTTTCTATTTGTTTCTCCAGTTTTCGCATTGCTTTCCTCTGCTGACGTTGCTGGAATTTGGCATAATACTGAGCATACTGAGTCCCGTAAAACTAATAAACAAAGTCTCCTTTATTATCATAAACGAACGATAACACCTGACTGGCTGCACCATTGTCTCATCGGTGTTGTCTGGTATACATCATTTCAAGATGAATGGTATAATTTCTTTTAAATAACCTGGGAAAAAACATAACCATACATTTAAACTATGAATGTTGGAGTATAAAAACACAGCTAACATACTGATCATATTGCAATAAGTAGATCACGAGGACCTATATTGTACCTTTCCTTAATTGTCAACTTGTATCCAGACAACTCGAGACCGGCCGGTGATATACAAACGCCTACCTTTTCCTTGCGCTCCCGGGCCTCGTCGAGTCTCCGTCGCTCCTCAGCCTTGGCCCGCCGGCGGTGCCGCTCGATAGTCGGAAGGATCTTGTCGGCAGCGAGATTCTGCCGGAACTGGCAGAAATCTGACCAGTACGGAAATAGGACGCGGAAGACCGTAAGCTGCAAGGAATACATCATGACTATCAGGTGTTTTCATGGCATAATATCTAACAGTGTCAGTCACTGGTACTTAGTTGGTATCAGTCCCCGACCCTCTTTTTGGTTTTGGGACGTTCGTGTTTTATTCAATCCTCTCCCTGCCTCCCACAGAAGGTAAATAAGACATATGGAACAGCATTTTCGCTCTTGAGGCTCTGGTACTTGAATAAAAGAAGTTCTGTATTTCACAGGATAGACTCACCTGCGCCTCGCGGAAGACGTAGGGGGTGGCCTCCAGCTTGCGTTCGACGATGCGGTCAGCCATTTCCTGTGTGAGGTCGACCTGCAGGGCGGGCGGGATGGGTGAATCAACGAAGCAATTGACGATGGCTACCGTCTTCTGTTGGATGAGCGCGCGGTCAGAGTGCAGGTGGCACAGGTCCTGGTGTGGAGTACAAAGGGAGGGTCAACTTCAACACAGGAATGCCAGTTGGGATCAGGAAAAAGAATGGAAATGTTTTACTAGTAAATAGGGTTTAGAAATTCGGCTACGCCATGGGGCTGACGGTCTGTACCAGTACATACTGCAAATGAAATAGATTACCGTGGGAACGTGGACAGATACCATTTCTGATTACCAGAGATGTCAGTTGAGGTACAAAAAAATAATTTTCATGTGGGTCTGTTGGGAGGTCGGCGTGAATGAGGCGCAATCGATATTATCTTTGTTTTACACAAGAAAAATGAAATTCAATGACAGAAAATGGAAACATGGATTTTCATGTACAATTGGAAAGCTGGGGCCTGTTTTTCAGACAGCGACGTCTTTATTTGTAGTGATCACAAAAGAGTGATCAGTTGGGTGACCAAACCAGTGATCATGACCAAAAAGTGTTCCTCAGACCCGGTCACTGTTCAGCTGTTATGATCACTGTTGGTCCAAGGCCCATTCAAAAACAAAAGCATGTCTCACATGTATATTACTCAACAGAAAATTGTGAAATTTGGGAATTTGGGCTAAATGGTCACCAACTGGTCACAACTCTGGAACCCAAACAGCGACAGTTTACCCCTCTAAATGGTCGCACATGTTATGACGACTTATCACTGGAACCCAAAGGTCTCCAAACGGTCACTAACTGGTCACTATAGGAAATAGTCATGCCTGAAAAACAGGCCCCTGGTTTTCATAATGACTGTCAGCTGGTTGACGAGAACCTAAAGTCTGATTGAACCAATTGGACGTTAAACCCAAACAAACAAGCAAACAAACGAGAACATATGATTATAACTTCTCAAGGGAAAACAAAATACCTGAAATTACCTAAATCTATAATTTAAATTCACATTTGCATGACAATTGAGAAAGAAAGGAAGAAGAAGCGGACCTTGTATCTCTGTATCTCCTGCCAGAAGAGGACGTCATTCTCATAGTTGTCGCCTTTGATGGAGACGAAGCGGCGGAACTGCAGGGAGGTGATGGGGTTGAGCAGCGCCTTTCTGAACGTTATGATATCCGTAGATGAGGACACCCACCGGCTCTCCAACATCTGACGTGTGGCCAAACATAACAACGTGAATACAACCAGATAGGCAAGTATGTAACACAGGCATGAGAGTGACCCTTTGAAAAAACAACAAGATCCCCAGCAGCAGGACCCTAGAGATGGACACTCCTGTAGGTAAAGTTTTTTTCTAATGCTCTCGGAAGTATATCTGATTGCAATGGTTTAAATCTATTCCACAACCTAGAAACATTCTCATTGGATCTATACCAATCTTGAGAATGGCCCTCACAGTTTGGAAAATGTGTAAATTCGGAAGAGTAGATTCTCATGCCTGGCACTGAGCACAGCCAAATAGCACATCCGAGCAGAAAAGAAAATTCAAAATAGCCTAAAATATCAACGCGAGCTTGGTTCTGCTATTTCATCTCGTCATAGAGAAATTACCCAATATGTATTTGTGTTTTCACTGCTATCTGCGCGTCTGTCGATTGTGTGATGTAAAATAGTTTAAAGCTGATAATAACCAATTAATCTCTGTTAATTAATCCTAAGGAGTAAGCCCCGCCTACACGGCCGTTAAGACCAATACACACTTAGTGACTTTTTGGCCTTTTAGGGCAAAAGTCGGCGACAAACGGGACTTGCGATATTGTACCGGTACAATATCGCCAAGTGTGGACTGCTTGCGATCTTTTTCCAGCGATATTGTACCTCCCTCCACTGAGGGGCAAAAAGTCGCCGAACTTTTCGCAAGCAAAAGGGCAAAAGTCGCATGCGACTTTCGGATCAAACATGTTTAATATTTTGCCTGCGATTTCGGGACGAACTCCCAGCCGTCGACCCTTATTTCGACCCTATATGTTAGTCGCTGGGTGACCTGTCAAACTTGAAATTCAGCTGTGGCTTGCGACTTTTGGCCCTTGAGATATTCTGCCCCTTTGTCAACCGATAGGAACCACGCATTTCATCAAGAAAAATTTGAAATTATATTATTTCGAATCCATTCTGCTGGAATATGATGTTAAAAATGCTCCTTTTTTTACAGGTCTATATTTCTGACTTTTTCCTCAGTTCCAAAGTTCATCCCTGATACACACACATACTTATATAATGATATATATGATATATATATATATATATATATATATATATATATATATATATATATATATATATATATATATAATCTGCTTAAGCATTAAATATAATAAACATGTATTCTATTATATTTGTAGATATGGTCGCCTTGTAAATATATTCTATCTTCAAAGTGTGATTGTCAGAGAATATTTTGAAAAATGTAACAATTCTATGATATTTACTCATAATGCCCAAATCTCCCGCCCGGCCTTTTCTGTTGTTCTCATGACATCTTGGTGGAACACCTTCAAAATGGGCTATTGGCCGGCGTTCGGCAACGACCAGCAGGGCAACCGACGCTTGCCAGCGACTTGGGCCGGTGGTGGGCGGTGCAGGCCACGCAGACGTTATTTGACATTATGAGCTGTTCCACCAAGCAGATTATTGCTGCCGGTGGGAGGTTTGGGGCGGCTTTTGACACCGATTATGGAACGCTGTGTATCATATGTGTCTATATATCTGCATGTGTGTATGTGTATGTTTGTGTATGTTTGTTGTGTTAGTGTACCTGTGACTGTGTGTACCCCTTACACTAAATGAAAGAGCTGCACTTAAAGGGAATCCATGTTCTCTCAGCTACCTCTCCATAGCCCACCTCTGACTTGTTTCGATCCCTACCGAGAAGTGGCCATTAGTAGCCCATCCCACCTGGCTTATGTACACCCCTGACTGCTCTGCTGCTGTCCTAACCGGTCGTGACCGCTGTTCTACACACTGACCCGTTCTCTCACTGTGTGAGGGGCGGATCTATATTTTTTAAATAAAGTTATCATCAGGACTGATTTCTGTAGCTAATCTTTAACCCACCATTGGTAATTTTCCCTATAGCTTTGACAGAGATCACTCATATATCCAAAGCTCTGTCGAATTATGTAAAAAATACCCAACTGTTGCGGGATATAATGACATAACAAAACCTCAGTCAATTAGTGCATCTGAAAGCAGGTCGCAACCTTGTATTCCTATTGCCATTGACCTAGATAAGGGAGTTGTTTACGTTTTGTTGCTTCGTAGTAAGGGCTCATCTTCTCAAATACTGATAATTCTGATTAATTCTGATTAATTATTTAAATTCAAGGCCAGCTTATCTGTAAACATTACAAATTTGTTATAAAAATACAAATAAACAACAATCTGTGAAAGAATCGCAAACTATATACTATCAACAACAAGATGGAAGAATACACTGATTACTCTGCCTTTCCTGAACTGATCCACCGGCCACATGCATTTATAAGGTGACAAGATGGCGAATTATAATAGAATGTCTTGTTTTTATATTTTAATGACATTCTTTATTAAATAGCAGTGGTAGATGAAATAGGAGTCCGATTTGATTGGTTGACTTGGACACTTTGCCATTTGTTCGATTACTCCAGTAGGTGGTAGATATAAGTTGGTTCTATTTTGTGGCATCATTCACATAAGTGTGGTAGCTTACGTAGCACTTGTGTCTACCCCTATAAGACATTTTCCACTGGCCGACGAAAACGGCACCGATTTATTGAGTTCCCCTAAAAGTTGGTCAGTGGTGGTCATTACTGCGCGTCGGCATCTAAATATCGGTGAGGGTGTAGTGTATGCCTTGTTTCTGCCGCATTTAACAGGTCCATACTAAAAGAACTGCCCTCTACAAGTAGTGACCATCACGGTTGTGGCTTTATTGCATAATACAAGCCCAATTAATCTGTGAACACTTCTCTCTATGTTTCTTCCTATTTACTGATCTAGTATCAGTTGTTCCGGACTACAGATCGGTGGCGAGTAGTCGGCCAGTGGAAAATGGCTTCATCACGCACAACCACTGAAAGATAAACAGGCTGGCAGATGTATTCAAGTTGCACGGACGCCTTTCCCAGTGTCAACTTTGCCCTTTTGCTGTTCAGCCAACGCATATTTTTAGCTTTATTTTGATTGGGTCTGTGCTTATTTAATCTCTTTTTTTTAATTCTAAATTTCTGTATGTTGTTTGTATGTTTTTCATGTAGACTAGTACTTTGTTCTTTTAGTCTATATTTTACAGGGTGAGTATGTTTGTGGTTTCGACCATCGCTGGGTCTCGTCAGGTGAGGTGAAGTGAGGTGTGATAGTGCTTCCTTTTTGGGTTCGTCGTCTTTCTCCCTTTGTTGTTAGATGCAGTGGGATGGATTAGGTGTCATCTTTCTCTTTCTTAGAATTATCAATATATAAGTCTATATAGAAAGAACTCCAATACAGTGAACAGTATAGTAGTGACTGATCCAGGACATAAGAGAATGACCCGCGTTCACGGTACCTACCCTCCATATTGCCTGTGATTTCTTCTTCTTTTGGATCATCACGTCCTCGACAACATCGTCCATGGAAGACCTGGGTCTCTGTCTGTCGGCAAACTCCGGGGTGGAAATGAAGAGCGGCAGCCACTTCTTCTCCAGGCGCGCCCGGACGAACTTCTGGGCCTCCAGAAGGCTGGCGGTAGGCGGCCGATCGTCGAGGAGCTTCCCCCAGCCACCTCCCACTGCCATCACCTAAGAACGAGCAAAATCATGTCAACCACGTCTAAACAACACTAGCTGTAAACCATGCTCAGTTATCAATTGTCTTGTGAACATGCCTTCTGAACACACCTATCTACTTATGCGACCAATTCAGCAAACCCCGATATTATAAGAGAGAGTGAGCTCAATACAGCTTAACTCAGCAATTGGGAATAGAAAGGGCACTGTGTATTACAAGTCTTAAAGGGAATGCCGTATCCTATAGACCACTGAACATGAACCCTTTATATTTACATAGCAGTGAGGGTCTTTAAAATTGCATTATTGGAACGTACACCATAACGAAGGAGCTGTTTTCAACAAGCTGCCCATGGGCCAATTTTAAAGGACCCTATGGTTAGCTCCATTCCTCAAAATTAACAACTAGTGGAAACACTTGAATGAAAATATAGATTGAGCTTATACACTTATGGATTTCCATTGCAATAGACAAACTCTTTTGACTGGAAATACTGCTGGAAAGTCCACCATGAAAGTCCACCATGTAAGAAACTGAAACTCAAAATGATAATTCTGCTTTCCATTGACCTAATCTAATTACACTGTGAAAAAACGCAAATTTCTTTCATAACACACACAATTCCGCCATACGTGCCGGACTACACAACCCCGAGTGATTGTTACGGATACTTAACATATTTGCATTTATTTGCTAGTAAACATCTTTCAAATAATTAAAATGAAGTTCTCTGAGCTGAAGACGCTAGGGGGGTGTTTTTCAGTGGTGATGATCTCAAGTTGAGATCCGCTGAGATATGTGAGAGATTGGGAGACCGTTTTTTTTAGATCAATGGCGGAAAGTGTTTTTCAGACGTTGTCTTAACTAGCTACAGCAGATCTCAGCTAAAGCGATATCAACTTGAGATCCCTAGTGATCGTTTCCTGCCAGGTACAAGATTCTGCAATAGAAAATTATTAATTTGAGGCACTTATCCTTATTCAAATCAGACCATATTTACAGCGCATAATTGTTAATGTCCATTTGATTCAATCCTAAATTTCATAATTTTCTGTTGACTATCCCATAAGTGAGATATGTTTTACCTTTTGAATGGGTGTTGTTATTCTTAAATATGGAGTCACCTTGACAAATAAAAAGCGAGTATTGCAATAGGTTATACACAAGCTGCCTGAGTGCTGCAGTACCTGCATTTTTCAAATTTCCAGACAAATGTTTATCACGGTCTTAATAACCACAGGAAAACCTTAAAATTTGGGACATAGGTATGTCTGATTAATAGTACCCTTCGCTCTAAATATAAAGATAACCGTACCCTTCGCTCTAAATATTAAGATAACCGTTTTTGAGATCATTTCACCTGAGATCCCTTAAGATCGTCACAACTGAAAAAACTAATGCTCTTCAAATGGTCTCAACTTAAAATTGTCACGACTGAAAACCACCTCCCAGGTTGATATGTTAGTTCGACTCGGGTATTATTTTACTGCAGCTGTCACGTAAAAACGGTAGCACGAGTGCATCCTTATCATGTCAGTGAGTCATGGTGAGGAATAAGAAATAAAGAAAAAAAAGTTGAGGTAGGGATTAAGAACATACTACCACATATGTGAGAGTTAAATCGAGTGAGAACAACACTGCGTGAAGAGTGCATGTATTTCATCTATACACGACTGCGTAAACACATGTATATAATGTTTATCAATACGTTTATATATGTATATGCTATAGTGTGTGCCAGCGTATAAGGCATATGATACTAAGTTATTACTTGTATACTTCATGGTAATGGCTGTATTAGGCACCCAGCCCCAGCCGCCGCCACTACTGCTACCGTTCCACATACCTGTCCACCCCCACCTGCTTATCACTCTCTCCTATACTCCCTGTACACCTACACCAACACTGATTCTGATTCTGACCCAAGCCTGTGTCTTTTACCACAGTCTCCTGATAGCCCAGTGTAAGCTTGTGCATTATAAATAGACCCAGCCTGAACCACACAGAATACTGGTGTTTTGAAAGTAAAAACTACATAAAATAGGTCAGAAAACAAAAGAATGCTGGGTTAATTATATATAATTAATCACTTGATACCTAATCGGGTTCTAGACATTATTCATGATAAAAATTGGTAATAAAACATTGGATTTTCTATATACCACGGACTCATCTCAAATGAAATAAAAACAAAAATGGTGTCCTGTAGGTGCAGAGATCGGGATGATTGGATAGTGGTGTAAATATGCATACACATAACTCCAACTGGCCTAGCACAAGATACGTACAGTATCAGGCGTTTATATGATGCCAGGTCGGACAAAATTATTTACACCTGAGAACACTTATATACGCGCACACATGTAAACAGAAATCTTCATGCTGTGCAATCAT
Organism: Alentia gelatinosa; assembly: GCA_950022655.1. Lineage (NCBI taxonomy): Eukaryota > Metazoa > Annelida > Polychaeta > Phyllodocida > Polynoidae > Alentia > Alentia gelatinosa. Next base: position 101,858,461 of record OX465579.1, read on the forward strand.
CGATGGTGGTACATATCAGAAGGCGGACATGCTCGAGGCGCTTTCTAGTGGTGGCTGTTAAACGTCACCTCATCAACAAACTGAAACACGAGTTGCTCCGTGTCCTGCTTGGTTTGCTGCTCTGCCATCAGGCAAACAGCCTCTCCTGACGTGGTCACTGCAGGGTCTCGCGCCTTGTCTTTGTTTATCTGCCTCTCTGATTTATGACTTTCACCAGAATCTGTCAAGAAGTGGACCCCTCTGCGACGGCCGCCTTTCCTTCTGGCCACCGCCTGTTCTACTTTGTGTGCTGTTTCTTCTGGTGTCTTTTGCGGGGCTTTATCTTGGAGATACATATGACCGCCGGATACCGTCAGCGGCCGCTTGGCTATGACAGGTAACTTCAGCTGCAAGCTGTCATTGGTCGTCTCCATTCCAAAGTCAGACACAACCAGGTTATTCCCCAGGTCCGTCTGACAGCATGTTTACAGAGTGCGAGACGAGAAATTAAAGTCTATACAAACATTTTGCACTCTCTAGCCTATGTTATTTAGGTCTGACAGCATGGTTACAGTGTGCATTACGAGAATATAAGATCTACCAACGAATATAGTATATACTCGTTGGATCTACGCAGGTACATGGTATTCCACCCTCAGTTATTTTTGTCTGTCAGCAGGGTTATAGGGCAGGTACAATATGCAGGACAAGAAATTAAATCACACAGACACATTGTATTTCACTCCTAGCTATCTATGCCTGACAGCAAGGTTACAGTGTGCAAGACGAGAAATTAAGGTCATCCAATCATATAGACCCTCTATACAAACCGAGATGTTAATGAGATCTGGGAAATGATAAAGAAAATTTACGGACCCTGCTGATTTTCAGTCTTTATGTCTAATATGATGATAATTTGATACACATTTAAAGAAAACCGAAAACTCTGAGAAAATCGGCACCACTGAATACATATAGATTCAACCTACAGTAAAGGACATTTTAAGTTCAACCCACCGTCTCCTGGCCTTCCTTCCCAGCAGGGCTGTTTGATCCAAAGAAGTACTTCTTATTCATGTACTTGACCTTGATGTCCTTGGCCTTCTGGTCCCTCTTACGCTCTTCGTTGTGGGGCGTGCGCCGGAAGGCCTCAATGTCCATCCAGCACAGCAGGTCCATAGAGGCATAGTTCTCCGCCAGGAACTGCCGGAAGTGCTCCAACTCTATCCGGTTGTGGACCAGTTTCTCCAGGGTATAGTCGCGAAACTCCTCTGGGATGGACTCGAGCAGCGACTCGTCATAGATCGGGTCCTGGTAGCCCACCATCGGGTCATCCGGGGTCTCTGGCCGCTGCAGCAGCAAATCACAGGATTCAATTGCTTTTTGTTTGTAAGAAATACTTCATGAAAATAATAAACAGAGTTGGATATGATCTAATTTAACAAATGGATATCTAATGTTTTTCCTTGAGAGTATCGTAGACACCAAATTCTGAAAGAAAAAGAAAGAAAGTAATCTATAATTAAGTGGTCTCCAGAGTAATTGTTAAATGTCTCTGTGATACCATTAAAACTACGAATATTCATAACAGATCATATAGAATACATTAACTGTTTTAATGTGCCCCTGGCATCTTAACTAGTATTGAGACTTACATGATGCATACGTCGAATCTGTTATACCAAATCTCGGAATAAACAGGATCCATGAATATAATAGAGAAATTGCAATATCTAAATCAGTTTGCATATATCAAAGGCATTCTCATGCTTATCTTTAATCTGAAAATGATATTGATACAACTTTCATGCATGAAAATGGGCGTTCCAACAAACAAAATAATTGTGAAAGAAGCATGCAATTTATGCCTGGTTTCTTTTTCAAACTTTTTTTCCCTTTGCAATTAAGCAAGATTTTTAAGACTATTCTACTCAGAATATAGGCGCTCTATCCCGGCATTTCTATCAAAGAGGTGAATGCTTAAAGCAAATTATATGCATGCTTATCACTATCAATCGATATATTACTCAATTTATTGAGTTGTTGTGACCGGAAAAATAACTGAAAGCTTTTAGTTGTCGACAGTTTCATCTCAGGGTACTCATACAGTACAGTAAATGTTGTGTGCATCTACCGTACTACTACACCACAAGAAACATGCAAAAACTCAAACATGTCTCATTATATGAGATCAATCATTTCACCACTAGGTCATCCAGTACAAGCCCGGCGTCTTCTATTTGTTTGATAACCTCCGCGAGGTTCCTTCCTCCTCCTGCAAACTGTTCAAGGCCACCGGCCTTTCCGCGGGTACTGTCACGTGCCTTCTCCATCATCTTTCTCATTTCTTTCTGTTTCACAATCTTTAATTGTGTCAAGATCATTTCTCGCGTAGAATCTGCAAATGCCCCACCTACCTCCAAATTCTGCACTTCTTCTATGAGAGACTCTCTGTCTCTGATCGTTAGGTAGTGTGATTTACAATCGGCCATGCCTGGCGTACTAAGGTGCTTGTCAATGATCCTAATGTCCCTTAATGTCTCAGGATCACCCTCAGCATCTCTTTCTAAACATATCAGAGAATTTGTTTTAACGTTTTCTGTCAAATCTTCCATGAACTTTGATCTAGCTGCCAATTTCAGGACCCCAGAGATGTCTTTCGTCTGCTCTTCTGACAAGATTGAGAAATTACCTTGTTTGGTTCTTACTGCTTGTATCAAATCCATTCTTTGACTCCAACTAACGGCTGAAGATGTGTCTGCATGCTTGAGTACTTCTTGACAGGTATGTGCACTTAGATTCGCAAATTCATCTGCCCCTGTCCTGAGACATTTCAATAACTGAACCTGCATACCCGGAGCTACCTCATCTTGGACTTCAGCACCTGCTGCAATTGTCAGCATACTTGCAACTTCACGCCTTTCATCTTCATTCAGTCTGCAAAAATCACCATCAGACTGTTGTAATCTGTAGATCAAATTGTCTCTCTCCTCCTGAGAGACTTCCTCGATTCCTCCAATCTGGAGATGCCGTACAATCTCCTGGCGCAGACTGTAAACTAAGACTCCAGCGGGACCCTTGGCCTCTTGAAAGTCCTGCCTCATTTTCAATCTCTGATCGTATATGAAACCTTCATTCTCTTCAGCCATACCTCCATATAATTCAGTAACAACGTCAAGATCTTTTTCTGTTGGTGCAGCTGTATTCAGCATTCTGTTCACACGGATATGTTTGATCATGTGTTCACGGTCAGCTATGGTTAATGTATTGAACGACCCTTCACCAGCAATAACGGACTCAAGGAAGCCAGTATTGCTATCAAGACTGTCCCACGTGTTCAGGTGATGTAGCAGGGAGTCATAGTCATTTCGGCTAAGATGTTTCATTATTCCCTCTTGTTTTATTGCATCATTTATGAGCAGCTGATGCTGCTCTAGGATTCGACTGTTTAACACCTGTTGTGTGCCTGGAATGGTGAGATAGTTCCTCATAATGGCTTCTCTTGTTCGCGGAATAGACAGCCACATTTTAACATTGCTGTAGTTCAAAGGTATAGATGCTGACCGGGAAGTCAGATGGAGACTAGGCTCAAGTTTCATGGGACATGTTAGAATCTGGTCTTTTAGAGACGACTCGCTGCGCTGAAATACACCAAAGCCAATCTCGTCAGGTTCAATATGTTGAAAATTTAGTTTGTTGGGGTTTCGTGTAACCTATATATTTTTGGAAAGCTTAGAACCTCTAGATTTAAAAAATCTTTGACAAATTTCGACTCCACTTTTTGTTGCTGGCCATCTTGGATTTTTCTAAGATGACCGACATTTCAACCAAATAGACCTGCTTTTTTCACGATATATTTAATAAAACAACCTGAAACAAAAAATTGATTACTGTAAACCACCAGCACTACTCAGCCATTAATATTTTGTTATATACCGGCCATTTTGGATTCCAATATAGCTGCAGGAATGCCATGGGGCTGCTAAAAATTCATAATATCTACAATTATTGCCAGATTTTAAAGTATAATACCTCGCCTTTAAGGTTATTATAGGAATGTGATTGAATGAACTACTCAGAAATAAGATTTGACCATTTTCTGTAAGGATAGAATGTGGTACTATCAGGTGTGGATAGTAAGCTGTCCCGTTACAAGCTTTATTGCTGTTATTACTGCAATGTGCCACACTAGTCAGACTGATGAGAATACCATAGCTACCCTTTTTCCACCCTTGGCAATCCCGTACACTGAACCTCCCCCACCTCCCAGCACATACACATGGGCCATGACTCCAACGCCCTATCCACCATCTTCAGGGAAATCCCCACCTTCTTACATAGGTAAAAATGATACAAAAGGGCCATCACAAGGATCTCACCTTGGGGACAGGGCAGCTTCCCCTAAAGACAGGAGGGCACGTTTCTAAACTAATTGATTTTTTTGTAAATATACCAACTGAGAAATACGTAATTTTATGTAAATGATTAAATTATTTTATGTATTTTAGAAACGAAAATCTACATAATTATATGAATATGTATCTCTGGTAGCTTTATTTACATAGAAAGGGAAGATTTATTTCGGAATTTCTCTATGAAGTGGGGAAGTGAGTATGATTAGCCTGATTAGCCTCAGCTATACTCGGGTATAGTTAATTCTGTGTATTTTTTCTTTGTAATAGGCCACATTACTTGCCTATAACCTTTTCCTCAGCTGGAAAAAACTAGACTTACATTAATATCAACACCACACACCTGCAGAATGGGGTAGTCCTACCCAACTGCCAAAATTAGGATAACTGCAGCGACAAAAATAGCCAATCATAGCCTGAATGAGATTAATGATAATTGAAATTGCTGGTTTGATATATTTGGTAAATAAACCAACTTTACAGGCTACACCCTCTCTGAGAAGTACAAAAAATTGAGAGAAACTACTGTCATGCCATCTAATGAATTCATGCAGATAAACAGGAATTCATGTACATAAACGTAAATTTACGTGAACAAATGCAATATCAAATATGTGCATTTACGTAAAATTACGTTCTACAGACGTAAGTAAACCTTAACATTTGTATGTTTTTTTACGTAGGGAATCTACCTGTGAGCCACGTAGAATTACGTCTTGTGTTAACTGGGCAGGCTCCACGTGACCATAGCATATCAAGCACTTTTGTCTCACCCTGGCTGCACTGGCAGCAAGGGAACTGTGACAGGGCATCAGCTGCCCCAAACAGTGCTTAATAAGGAGGTTGTAACAAATGATTCTTAAACACTTGGCCACATGACCCACCCATTCTTTAAGTTAAAGGACGTAAGAGTTAGAAAATGTATGACAGCTTTCCATTGGTAGTAGCTTTTTGTGTTTTATAACTCTGTTCGTATGCCTACCCTTAGTTGAGCTTTCGAGTAAAATGGCCTGTAGAGTATAAGATATTCTATTTTAACTTAACAGTGTCCTTTATGTTACACAAACAATGATATTGAAATTTATCTCACTCTTAATTAAGGCGATATTCTCCTCAGAACAAAGTGCTAAACATACACAGGCTAAACGGTGTATGATTGTGTCTTTTTCTAGCTTGGCAAATCATACCACCTTCAGAAAAGAATTTGTCTATCATTTTCTATGAACAGGTAATACATGCTTTAAAACACATAATCGGTAATATACCTGAAACCTGATATCACAAAACACTAAAAATAGCTCAAAATGTTCCTCAAGGATGCCACAATATGGCCAGATAGCAAAAAAAACTGCATATGAAAAGATTTAACAGCCTTCAGGCACTCTGTCATTGGAACTTGGTGTCGAAAATGTCAAATGATGGTGGCGGTAGTGATAGAAAAATTGGTTAAATAACTGGATCCTGAGATCACAGAACACTAAAAAATAGCTTAAAATGTGCCTAAAGGGATGCCAGAACATGGCAACATAGCAAAAAACTGCATATATAAAGGTCATATAGCCTTTAGACACCATATGTCTTCAGTACTGACTCTCAGATACGTCAAACAATATGAGCGGCAGGGGTAGTAAAATCGGTAATATACCTGGAACCTGATATCACAAAACCCTTAGAATTCCCTTAAATGTTCCTAAGGGATACTACAATATGATCAGATAGCAAAAAACTGCATATGAAAAGATTATATAGTCTTTAAATTATTTAAGAAACAAATATGTGGAAAATTGTAGATGTGTAAAGGGGACATTAATAGTACACACATAAAAAAGGCTGCTGTAGGCCAATGAGAAGACATATTTTGATTCTGTTTACTGTACTGAGTCCACAAAGGACCAAGCTATGGAGTCTAATTCCAAAGTTTAATCTGATTAGTCATTGTAATACTTAAAAGAATACAGAACCAAGTAATGGTTTTCAGCACTCAGAATTATAGGCGTTGAGGCATTTTGACGGGAGGTCTCTTCAACAGCTGTTGTCATGGGAATCTGACCACTTGCCAGAGCAACAACAAGTGGAAATGTTAACTAGAAGGATGGATCTACAAGATAAAACAATAAAACAAATGTTTCCATGGGGGGGGGGGGGCAGCGGAAATGAAAATTTGGGGTCTTGGCCCAGGGACTAACAGCGTTGTGCGGCTGTTTAGTTCCTGAAACAGCCAATGGTCGCAGCATCGTAATGGTGGGTGCTGCAATGTGTCATGGCATACAGTCCTCCTCTTCTTAATTACAGAGAATTTTCAATTCACCTCAATTCCTCTGATATAAGATATTAGGGTCTTCTCTGTCATCAATCTTTATTATATTTCTCTTTATCATAAGTTTCTTTGAAACTTTTATTTTTACTGAGAACACGCTCAGCCTTAGAGGGAACCTCACAAGATGAGGATAAACTTGGTCAAACTCGGTGGAGAACGGACCAAGTTATTCTCATTGAGTGGGTCTCTGATTCTATCTCATCCCGTGTAACGTCATTTATTGATGAAATAACTCACCAAATTAGCCATTGAGTATTTGGTACAATACCTTCATGGTCGTGGAGTAGGAACATGTGCAGTATAACAGTGTACGGCACAGGGTTTATGATACAATTTCTACTGCACAGGGAGCAGCCGTATGTAATTATCGAATATACTGCATGGGTATATAATAAGGGTTACAAAATCCCCACGAAGCCCCAACAAAAAACATATTGACCCTGACTAATCCGAGCAGTCAAAACTGATCAAGACCAATTTAACAAACAAAAATTTGGATAAAATCGGGGCACCGATTTCTGAAAAAAAGTTTTTTATGAACAATTTAACAATCCGTTTGATTTCATTTTACACACAAATTATTTCTCACAGAGCCTCAGAAACTGCCTATGTACAGTGATGTGTGTTGCTATATAATTTTAGAATACGGACAGTTACACTTTAGTCATGGTATTAGATCAGGAATTTTTCTAACCATATGATGACAGATGCATCGTTGTAATTTTCGAACAATGACTGAATATTTTCCAACAGACGTTCGTAATGGCGAGTGAAGCCACGCCGAAATTTTCCCTCTGTGTCGTGTCTACATTTTTAAAGGTTTCCCCATCGATTTCTCCATAAAATTCAGTAATTTACTATTGGAAATCTTGCTTCAACCTCGGGTCACCTTAGTTTCAATTGGACAATCTACAGACAAACAGGGATTTACTCCTTCACCGCGAGAGGGTAAAGTAGGGTGTCACATTGATAACGTAAATACGTGTATGTCTATGTAAATATACATTGATGGCAATAGTAGGGTTGCGTAGAATACATAATCGAGGTATGTGGTCGTTGATTGATCTTAAACTTATCAACCATAAGTGTGATTCACACGATGGGATTCATGTACCTCATAGGGTGTTTGTCTGAGACAAATCCTGCTGAGGTTCTGTACTCGAACACAATTCCTTCGTCTAAATTGTAGGGTTCCATTTCCCAAGACATGTTTTCTCCCCTGTAATTGTTGCCGAATTTTACCCCTAAAATTGATTTTGAACCCTGTGAGGTACTTCAATCCTACCGTGTGAATTCCACTTTAGGCTCAGTAGCGTGGTATCGTCGGGAGAAACTGACCTCTTTGATGATGCCTCTCCTTTGTAACGTCACCATATAGCGTGACCTCGTGTCAATATGCCGCTTTACTTCAATCAGTTCCACCTGATGATAAGATATGCACGTAAAAGTTAGGCACACAGTCATCGCTATTTGCCAACAAAAGTATATATACATGTACATTAAGATTTGCTAAATTACAAGACTATAAGCAGATCACAATGTATGCCATGTCAGAGCACACCGATTTCACCTTAAAAATTTAAATACGCTTTCTGAGATAGAGGTGTTCATTGTATACAAGCGCAACAACTCTGCTACGACGCTAATAGCGATGTCTGAAGGTAAACCTCCTTTTGTTGACACATATCCCCTGGTTTATGATGCATTAAGAGTGTTTCGATATCCTTTTACAAACATTAAAATCTACATGATGACAAACAGGTTAAACACTTTCGGATTTAATAAAATGTTTACGAACATACAAAACAATGGCTTTACAATCTCCCTCTAGGTAATGACTTGACATAGTTGAAGTATATGTTTACCTAATGCTAGGTTTACACCATCACCCTGACAGTCCCGACAGCCCCAACATGCCGTCGCCGTATCTCGACGGCTACTACCGATTTCGCCGTATCTTGACATGGTTGTGAATCAAAAGTCGACTTGGCTGTCGGGTGTTGTCAGGACAGCTGGGGCAGAATTTTTGACTGTCAAATATTCTGTCACGACTGTCCCGGCAACCCCCCCCCCCCCCCCCCCCATGGCTAATGAGAATGGTGACTGCTATAAGTGGCCGTAATTGACCGTAGTCCGCCTTAGGTCGTCGGGATTGTGAATCGTAAGTCGAATCGGATACATGCAAATGACCGCAGAAGGTGAACAACTGTAAACAGTTGTGACCATGAAAGTTTGATTTATTTTTTTATGAAACCTATATACTTCTGTTTTAAAATAGTGAATTATAGGAAGGAATACAAGTACTTTATATCATATATATGTGTACATATGTATATATGTATTTATGTAGGCGTCTCTGTGTGACTTGTAGAGAATCACACCAGGACAACACTGGGACTCACAATGTAAGTCATCGTAAGTCGCCATGGCCGTACCGTACCTGTACCATCTCCTTGCCTATGACAAAGACCACGTCGACCTCCGTCAAAACTTAAGTCACCTTAAATCGATGGGATGTAGGGGCCCAAGCGAGCAAAAACCATTAAAAAACCCATAAAAACACCAAGTGGACTTGTGATTCGGCCAAAAATCCATTGCTGGGAGGGTCAGGATGATGGTGTAAACCTAACATTAGATAGATAGGGATATTCCATTTAATCAACTATGAATGTAATTGGTTTGTATATATATATATGAAGCGTAATCCCTACCTTGTCAAATGTTGATAAATCTGATGCGATCATTTGTGACCAGGCGTTGAACATCGTATCAAGAATATATTCCTCTGCAGCATCGAAAAGTTCCTCATATGGCGGAATGAGATGGTCGTAAATGGCTGTGCGCAAGGCTCTATTGCAGCGTATGTCATGGGGCGCTCCACTGACGATGTACTGTGCGAAGATTAACTAAAATCCACAAAACATGAGAGACATTCAGATAAACATGGGAGCACAGTAAAGCTCTGTTGAACAATGTCTATCCTCAGTTAAAGGTGTCCGATTCGTGGGTTGCCTCATTGAAGACGGTTCAATTACAAAAAGGATTATCATGTTAAGATGCTTCATCCACGTTATGGATGGTCCCCTTACCGTGGTATCCTAAAACAGGGGTTCTCCTGCAGACTATCAGGCAGCAATTGATATAGGAGGATAACAGCATCATCTCTAACTGCATTACCTCCTAACCCTGTAACCTCATTACCCAGGTAGAGTTACCTTCCTAACCCTGTTACTTTATTACCATTTCTAACTGCATTACCATTCTAACCGCGTTACTATTCTAACTGCATTATATCTCATTGCCGAAACGATGACTCAGGCTGTATGCCTCCTGACCCATGTGCGTTCCCCTGCAGCGTAGTTCACAAACGTCGCTGGACTCTGAATGAATTCGCTAAGCAATGGATATAGAGAGCTGCATGGGCAACAGTTGGTTGGAGGTAGGGACCGCAGGCCGAAGGCAGAAGCGTAGGTAAGCTGCCACCTGTACCATGTGGTTCTTTCTTGTGAAGGTGACCTCAGCAGTCACTAGCGAGTTCATCATCTGGTTGAGTAGAAGCATCCTAACCCGTGGAACATGTAGCGACAAAGTCGTTAATATTTACCATGGGAGTGACTTCTGCAATACCGAGAGCTGTCTGCCTGGAGATAGGGGGAGCTGGCTTGGGCAAACTGCGTGTCTGCTTCTTTCAGGGCAGCCACCATCCAGGTCTTGTGTGCGACAGCTGCATATAAGGGGTTGTGGGTGCGACCTGTCCCAATGTCACTTGTAGGCTCAGAGCCCATGGAGAAGATAATGAATGTAGTCAATGTCACCCATATCCTGAGAGTAAGCACCCAAGGGGGCATGGCCCATCAGGGTGGTCCCGACACATGCACAGTGAATTTCGTAGATGGTATGGGGAGGGGTTCAGGACTAACCATCTGAGGTCCTCCCTCAGCAAGGGGGTGGGGGATCGTTGCAAGGGGACAGGGACTGTGCCGAAGAAGGCAAGGGTTCGAGCAAGGAAGCGGCGGGTCTGGTGATATAGAAGAGCCGGCCGACGAGGGACCTGAGGTGTCCATGGCTGATGGTCCTATGAACCAACCATGCCTTGCAGTCTGCGACCACATCACGTAGGCGATCCCGGGGTATGTGTAGGGGGAGGCTTATACAGTCGAAATCAATGCCAAACCACTCCATGTGCTGGGTGTGGGGTTGGCACTTATTGTCTGCTAGGTCCAGGCCGAGGGCTGAGGAGAGGCAGAGGAACTCAGCGTAGGCCCCAGCATAGGCCCCGCAGGCAGCCTCGCGACTAGCCTCGACTTTGCAATTAATTCTCCGTCCCTGTGAGGAGATCTTGGGGGGAAGAGTAAGGGAGAATGATTCATACAGGCCGGCCTACTGCTAAAAAACTGGGCCTCTGGGGGACAGCCTGCCGTGAGGCCTTGGCCTTACCAGGAGAGTCCCGGCCTTCATGTACCCGTCCATGTGGCCTGTAGGCTGATTGCAGCTGGCTGACTTATTATAGGCCGGGCATGGGGAGCCATTCCCTATTATTCTTTTTGTTTTTAGGAGTTTGAATAGTAATGCAGTTTACATGATTAGGATTTAACGTGGTTAGAACAGTAACGCAGTAACAGGGTTAGAATGGTAATGCAGTTGGAAATGGTAATGCAGTAACCAGGTTAGAATGGTAAGGGGTAATGAGGTTACAGGATTAGGAGGTCATGCAGTTAGAGAGGTAATGCAGTAACAGGGTTATAATGGTAACACGGTTTAAAGGATTAAGATGTAACGTGGTTAGTATGTGGTACCGGGGTTAGAATGGTAACGCAGTAACAGGGTTAGAACAGGAACTCTAATATGGTAATGAGGTTACAGGATAAGGATTTAATGTGGTTAGGGCGACTACGCAGTAACGGGGTTAGAATGGTAACGCGGTAATGCAGTAACTGTGTTAGAATGGTAATGGTATGCTGTTACGAGATTAGAATGGTAATTTCTTTCTAATAATGTCTTTATTCCACACTCTATTACATCAACAGTTCTTCCATATCGAGCACTAGTATTAGCACTCCTAGTAACAATACGCATGTAAGGTATAAGTGAAATACAATGGAATACAAGCTCTGTGAAGTACAAGGAATGGTCGATTACGATCTATGTGTGAATGGATGATATATGTTGATATGATATACAGACTGTTTGTTCACATCTAGATCAATTTTTGCTATTATTATTACTCAGCATGCCCTTATATGATTTTTTGTCATCTGCCTTTTGTTGCTTGAACTGTTAACTGATTCCATAGTGCGATACCTCGATATTTAGACAATCGCTTGTAGGACTCGTTCTTAAACCTGTATTCCAAGAATCGTACCTTTTTATCTCCTCTTGTACCTCTTATTCTCTGATCTATCATTTCACTACAATGCGACATATTATACATACGTGTTAATAGGTGATTTTCCCGCCTTCTGGTTAGGCTCACTTCATTACAACGTTGTATCAGGTCTGCCACAGGAGTCCTCCAGTTTATACATTGTAATATTATCTGCAATGCCCTATTTTCTATTTTTTGCAGTTTATCTATTTCAACTTTGTTAGCCACCCCGTACAGAACGAACAGTATTCCAATATTGTTCTGATAGAGGAAGTACTTAAGCAGAACTGTCTTTAGAAACATATTTTGAACCACTACGCCACGAGTTTGGATGCGTAGTAATCGTCACAAGGCGTAGCCGAGTGATGATACGGAGCATCCAAACGAGTGAGCGTAGTGGTTCAAAGTACGTTTCGAAAGCGGATCTGTTTTTATCTCACCCCCAACACGGACCTTACAGTCGATTGTAAGCAATAATAAAATCATGTATTGAATTGTTCAAACAATAGCGTCGGAACTATTGTTGCTGCAGCTGGGGTTCAAACAATGGCGCCGGAACTATTTTCTTTTCCGCGACGTTCATTGGTCGCACCATATATAGATTCTCCGCCACTGCAATGGCAGAGAATTGACACTCTACGTAGGTGAGCGTGGCGTATTTTATTTCAACGTTAACTCAATGGCACAACCTGTATCAGGGGTGGGATAAAATGTATATATTAATTTTGCGACTTCAAGTGTGAGTAAATGCCTGATCTTACCTAATTTAAATATTTTTGACATAGCATTTTTTGCCACCGATCTCAAGTGTTCTCTGAGTGTAAGTTTGGAGTCTAGTAGTATTCCAAGATAACGATACACATTTGTATGCGGTACAAATTGTAGACTGTACATAATTTTCATTTCTTCAACTCTGCGGTGATTACAATAGTAATGCAGTAACGGTAACATGATAGCGGAGTGGAGGTAAAGCGTTAACGGTAATGGTAACAGATCAGTAACCTTTTCTTAGGTAGCGTAACGTGGTTTTAGTATAACGGAAAGTATCGCAATGCAACGCGAATGTAGTAACGCGTTTATTTAAGCAGGTTTTGGTAGTTATGGACATCTTTTTGATAATTATGGACATGACAAATGTCCATTTAAGTCTCAAACCAAGTTATTTTTCTTTAGTTATGGACATTTTTGATAGTTATGGACCGCACAAATACTCAATTTTATGGATTTATATCTATAATATCAAGTAGCATTCAACACTGTCACCACTCCAAAGCTCCCTCTCTGCCGAACCTTCTTTCCTTTCCCCATCTACTGCATTCTACGCCAACTTTCCCACTTCAAAATCCTCAAACTCAAGTACCTGTGCATAACAAACTTGCGCTTAAAAATCAACAATCTTGTTCGTCACTTAGAGTAAGATAGAGCTAGTTCGCACTTCATCCAACGCATTATCTAAGGGTATCATGAAGGGAAATATGAGATAAAGGTGTCAATATAAAGAGGTCAGCCGCTCACCGTTGCCTTCTTCTCCAATAGGTAAACGTCCAGCACATCAGCGAAGAACATTTTATGGTACTCTTGGAGCTCGTGCCAGAAGGCCAGACAGTCCAGCCACAACTGCAATGAAACATCCATGATATTCATACTTTTATGAAGTAACCCACACATCCTGCTCGTCCACTATATGTAAAGTTTAGATATCTATCTGAGATACAACCTATTCTTATACAACCTATTCAGTATTCAGTAGGCGTGTAATGCAGGAGTGTATAACAGAGGATGTGTTTGGAGAGTGAGCATGGCAATCACCATAGTAACAGATCCAGCATGTATCACAACATACACAACGTCTTTGGCAGCACTGTCTTGTCGAGTGGGTGGTGGTCTAAGGGCGATTACAGTAGATTCTAACTATTGTAATACATTATAAGGTATATGATAATAGAATTACAACGTTAGTGCTTGTGTATTGGAGCCGTACATCTCGGTCGGTCGGTCGTGAGCCTAACCTCGCTGTACGGCTCCCATACACGAGTACAAACATAGTAATTCTTTATTACCTATCAATAATTGTGCACTCACTAGGTGGCACAACTAATGTTGGGCCACACATACTTTGTACATTATCACTATCTAAGTCGGAATAAGCACAGAAGGGAACATTGTTGACTATAACATTCCATATTCGAAATTCATGTTTTAAGAAAGTTCAGATGGGAATTTAATTTTTGATAGAGAGCAACACATAGTCATAACAAAGTTGAACTGAAGTTGAGGAGGCCCAGTACTAGGTTCTTCCAAAGGTCGCCTTTATATTGTGGAGTCGAATTATGGGACGTTCTCCCGAGCCATGTCCAGCAGATTGCTAATGGACATCTCTTTGAGCGCGAGAAAACGCGCTCATATATACGTCACCTAGAGGTTAGAATGCTCACACCGGCTTTCAGCTTACTGTGAAGGATCTAACCCTTCACTACCCATGTTAATGTTAGGACATGAAATTCTCTCTTTATTACAAATACATGTATGAGAAAGTCACATTTGAGCTGTTTTACATAATTCTATCATTATCACATAATTATTCAGGTATTCTAAATAGGTAATGAAAGAAACTTCACTAAAAATCGAAACAAATATCAAACTACACGGAATGCATGATTGGGCTCAAAATTGATAGGTCTCGTAAGCAATGAAAACATTATAATTCTATCCATATTCATTTATTGATCAAAGAATTATTGTTTAACTTTTTTTCTTCAAATGCTCATAACTTGAGTTGCCAAAATATTTCAGCGTTGCACCCGGCAGATTTGGACTAAGAAGATTCTGAAGATCGATGTTCAATAAAAAGACCTTGCCTGGACGTTATAGCAAAGTATACCCCTCTCGCCACCAGACCAGACTATGGTGCATGGGCCGTTTAGCCGGGATTGTAACCATAGTCATGTCCTTCACCGCGATCCACAGCTTAAATGTAATATATCAACACTAGGGCCATGTTTCGTAAGCATTTCGTTGATACAATCAGCTGTATGGACTCATTACATTACCCCGGACTGACCCGCATTTACTGAGTCACACCGCTGATCGAATTGACACGAGAAGTCTTCCTTCCGCAATGGAATCTATAGGAGCCTTAACCACCAGACAACAACAGTTATCATAAAGGTAGTACATATATCATCCTTTAAGGCCCGATGATGCGATAAAAGGTAATAAACACGGGCAAGGGTTATAAAAACGGCTGTGCCCTTCGCGATGTGACGAATTCATCGCATCACCAATCATGAAATGTTCATGATGGGCGAAGGAGTCGTCGCATAGGTATTCACCACTTGAACATAAGCGTGGCGCGACGGTCGCCGTGATAGCGGGTTTCGCTGGTTCAACATCAAAGCGAGGCAAGCGGAAGTAAAGCCGCTATAGTCCTGAGTGTTTAATATGACACAAAAAATATTAACATATGATTGCCCGTGTCACACCTACAGACAGTCCTTTATGATGTTTTATCAATGTTACTGGTGCCTCAGTCTTGTTTCCAAGTTTTGGGGCTATTCTAATCTTAATTCATTATGGAATAAAGTATTCACAAACCTGTAACACAGGTCTTAGGTACTTCGGACATATCAAAATTCCTTTTCATCATTTAAAAGCAAACATGGCCAAACTGGAAAGACAGGTAGACTTCACTTGTAAACTACCTCTAATACAGAAGAAGCATACTTGGATATCGCACCTGGGGTGCCAACTGACTTCACACCTGAGGTGTGAGCGACAGTGGCTTAACTGGCATCAACAGATGACCTCTATAATGACATTATTTTTCAATCTTTTTTATCTGTCATAATGCTATATTACATCAAGAAATATCTCTCACAGCTTGACAATACAGGTATCATATTAATTGTCATGAAATACCTAAAAAGATAGGATGTATATTTCTATAGGTCATTGCGATAGATTTAAAAATAAAATCACTCTGAAAACAGCGAGATTACATGTTTTAGTGTTTTTTTACCTAAAACAATTCCGATGTTCCATCTATGATAGGAAATCGTAGCCAGAACACAGGTACATCATATGTATACCAACAGATGGGCCCAAGTCTCAGTTTTTCAAGAATATTTACCTACCATATCTAAAAAAAACTATGATTCTAGTCGGATCCGCTTAGAGATTTTTATTTGTAAATATTTCTCTACTCAAATGTACTTCTATTCTTAGGATTTCTTTCTTTCCATACTTAAAACACAATTTATAACTGTAGTTCTCTGATCTCCTTTCCTTGAGAGAAAGCAATGAGATCTCTCCTTTCACTGGTGTCTATCCATGGAGTTCTGATTGCCAATGATCAAATCAAGCACCTGTGTCATTTCCCCGCTAGGTGGCCCCGCTAGGTGGCCTAACCAGTTTGAAATACAAACCGACGCAGTCGCTTGTTTGTTTATAAAATTCGGCCAGTTATTAATGACACAGGAGTCGTTTATATTTTCATTATCATAGTGTTAGGCGTTTGCTGCAGTGTGGCTGCTGCATGCCAGAGCTGAGTGGAGATACGCTGGTTCCCCGGTCATCCGCTAGGGGGCTCGGCGGAATTAGACGTAGACACAGGCGGGTACCAGCCAAGAGTGGAGAGTGCTCGCCTCGTTTTCGTTTGACCTACTTAGACGGCCATTACAAGATGGCGCTAGTGTGCAAGTTCTGAATGGTCTTCTTCCTAGACCTTACCTAAGAGACCCCTCTATTCTATTCTTCAGTACTGATATGGGATCTACTAAAGTCAATAATCAAGTGCCAGGTTTCATGAGGCGTGAAAGCTGTGAAAACGGCAAGCTGTGGCTGTTGGTGTAGATATGACACTTTTAGAATGCAATAACCTGTCACATGCACCTCGATTTCCCTTCTGCTTTAAACATTTCAGAATATATCTTTATTGACTAGTCGAAATACAAGTTATAGAAAAAGTTGACACTCTGAACACAGGTTATCTATCAATATGCGGGGTCAGAAGGATTGCGATGAATTCATCGCAACAGTGGAACATATCCTCGAATTTCCTTGCGATCTAGTGCGATAGATCCGTCGCAATTGGGGTGACAAAGGCCGCCAATGGGTCGACGAATACTGGTGAATTCGACCCGTAAAAACCTCTACCTATAAAAACCTTTTATGAACTTGTGTGTGCAAATTTCATCTTGTGAGATGGGCCTCCCATCACAAGTTCACATATATCCATGACAGCTAACCGTGACCGATACATTTTAGATAAATGCGGTAAATCCACAAGTAGAATAAATAAAAAAACACAAAGAATACTCACCTTCTATTCTAATAGAACAGAACGTCTCCACAAATCCCCCAAAGAGGACAGGAGCTGCAGAGGAATATTAGTTCCCCAGACCCTCAACAGAGGACGCCACCTCTCAACTACAAGCTGAGGGCGCTACCAACACTGTTGTTATGGTATGGAACAGCAAGGATTGGTTGAACATAGGAGTTCAAGCGTCTTTGTCTGCACTGACAGCCAAAGAAAACACTGGATTTAGGTCATCTGACCATCATCAACCAACCACGATCAAGTCTTAAAAGGTCAAGGCAAAATTTCGCGCGAAACTCGCCGAAATCTGCGTTCGAATCAGCCACTTACTAGCTAGCTAGCAGCCTTGTTAGACTTGCTCAAGTCTTTGATTATGAACATTCATTAGATGATTAAAGAAAATCGGAATACAATTCATTATAGTATGTGTCCTTCTCTGACTGGCCCATGAATCACTCAGAAGGGGTGGAGGGGTAGGATACAGGGACTGAGGCCAGTCTCCAGCCTTGTCTCTACCCTTTTATGAACTCGACCCTTTTTAAGAACTCAACCCATAATGGACTTGACTCATCTTACTAAGTCGTTGCAACTGTGGATAAAAACTATATTTAGTAGTAAGTATGTTATATTGTCTTCACATTTGGTGACCCCTGGGGAAAAAAGACAAACAGATAACTCTTACCCTATAAGCCTATCTTTAACCCTAACCCTTTTTCCATCCCTAACCCTATCCATAATCCTATCCCTAACCATAACCCTAACGTTAACCCTACACCTAAACATAACTGGTCTTATTTTCAATATTTTTGGTTAATTTGTCAAAAAGCTTAAAGGTCAGACCTTTACTTCTATAAGAAATTGTCTCATTCATTAGTAACTGAAACGGGTCAAATTCTCCAATCGGTTTCTCCAAAACGAGTCGTGTTATCCTGACAATTACGGGTCCAGTTCGTTTTAGGTCGAGTTCTCCAGTAACGGGCTCGAAGATGGTGCCATGAAACGTGTGCGACGGTAAAATACGGTACTTCCTAGAAATGACATATTCACAAAGTGGTCCTTCTGTTAATTCACCAGAATTGGTTTTAATAATTGAGTATATCTGAGCCTACGCAGAGAAGCACTATAATCTGACCAGGTAACCTTAGGCTTGAGACCCGCAGAGCACACATAATACCGACCATGGTGTTACCGTAACTTCATCGAAAAGGCTTCTGAATCAGATAACATTATCTATAACCATTGGTATCAATAATGTCATTATCAGCGCACGGACATCGTCCTATCAATCCCATTTCACGTGATTTCACGTGGATTATACTTGATCTCATTACCACCATAGATGTATGCCTGGACACATTTTTGTGTTCGATATTTTATTTCGATTGGCCTAGCCTTATGATTTCCTACAATATACAAAAAAAGACAATGATTCCGGTCGGATCTGCTGTCTCTCAAGGAAAGGAGATCTGAGAACTACAGTTAGGAATTGTTTCAGTATGGCAAGAAATAAATACTAAGGATAGAAATATATCTGAATAGAGAAATACAATAAAAAGAATAGCAGGTATCAGTTTATCACTAGCCGAGAATCCCACTCTCATGGCCCTTCAGTCTCCAGGCTCAGTCCATTTTGTCTCTATATGCGGGAGAAACTCAAAGTGGATCCGACTAGAATCATAGTTTTTTTTAGATATGTTTTGGTAAAAGGTCACGTTTTTGTCGACTGTAAAGCATATATGTCGGGTCCAACACATTCTAGCTTTGTCGAAGTTAGCTAGTTGGTTAGTTAGTTAAAGTTATTAAAAAGACACTTCAGAGCAATCTTTGACTCTGTTTTTTGTGCATGCAAAGTAGCCGGCTTGTTTCTCCCACTTTTTAATTTTTTAAATGTATAAATTGAACCTTAGCTCACTTATCTGCCTTCTATCTTAAACCATTACAAGTCTTAATATTTTCACCCCTAACGTCATTTCCATCTAATCAAAGTCTTGCTTTCCCCCATCAAGGAAACTGATAACATAGGCAGATAATACATCGCTTTTAGTCCAATCTTTTCATACGAAAGAAAAGTTCCTTTACTTAGTTGAAGGCTGAAAATAAAGAACACTATAAAAAATTTCACGTAAATTTTATGGTACTTCCCTGGCAACTGGGGTGCCAGGGAAATACCGTAGATTTTACGGGTGACTGTAATATATTTCTGACAGTAAATCTTAACTGTACTAAACCGTATTTTGATAACGGTTCAAACCTGTAATATATTCCCCATAAATAATCTTAACTGTTTACAATAGACTGTATCTAAATAACGGTTCAAACCTGTAGATATGAAAGTGCCTTTAACCCTTCAAGGACAGATGCCAGCGACTGGGGGACAGGCACATACTCGCCAAAACTTATAATTTGATTTGATTATCATGTGATATGATGAATAATCCTAAATACTGTGTTTCTTTTGAATAGAAACACTAAATATAATGTGATACCGACATTCTATCGAGATCTGGTGATTATTGCTCTATTATTTCCTTGTAAAAACAATTTTGTAAATATTGGAGAAATAATGCCTCTTGGCATCATGCATCCTGAAAGGGTTAATATGCATATACCATAAATCGGTTAATGAGGCTCTGTAGCACTGTTTTGCATAATATATGAATACATTTTGTTGGCTACCATCATACATTACTTAGTAGCATATTGCCAATTAAATTTTAACATCTAAGTTTTTAACTCTGGCGTTTTAAGTGCAAATTATATGACGGGAGTACACATCATGACCTGACAGTACAAGGCTGCATTTGATAAAATAGGAAGAAGTCAATCTATCTTATATCTTAGAAATGTCCTATGAAAGTGGTGTTTAATCCTCTGAATAATATGAATGTCATTAAAACTTGAGAATGAATGTGTTTTAAATGGCAAAAACCTTGCAGGTGATAAGTAAATATCAATTACACATTTTGATGAAGTTAACTTCTGGATTTTATTTTCTACTTTGAGTTATTCTAAGTGTACCGGCCTCTGGAAGAAGGTCTAGATTGCCTTATTGCCAAATTACCCGGGGGGTCATTATCTTGAACTCGTGGTGCCATGTTCCCTTCCAGTTCGTATCCTGTAGTTAGTTTTCACAAAGGTTCTGTAAATTATTGAAAATTTCGTGAAATGAACTGTTATTGTCAGATGATAGTCAGAGGGGAGAAATGCTACATTAAATCGAACCTCTGCCACAACAACCCGCTCCCACCACTCACCTGGTTGCGCATGGTATCGAGGTACTTGCGGATGACGCCTCCCGCCTTGCGTTCGGCAGCCAGTGCCTGGAGAAGACCCTCCATGCGACGGCCGCCCAGGAAGTCGGACATCTCGCTGGTCGGGTAGTCGCTCGTCGTCGACATGGAGGTGGAGGCGCGGCGCTGGTGGCCGCCCCGCGGGTCGCTGTGCACCGACGACGGCATCGACAGGTTGGAAAACGTCTCCCACTGGTCGGAAGAGCGCGATCCTCGGGCCCGCCGGTCAGGGGCAGAGCTGCTCGTGGGAGAAATTGTAGAGGGGTGAGTTCTATGTATACGCATGAGGAATCTACTAGGATGTAGAAAAAAAGTCCTTCCAATAAAAGATTCTATAGATAAGGTCAGGGATGTTGGTTGGGATAAAATGTTTTTATGTGGAGAAAAACACATTAGAAACGGCATGGGACATAAATTGGGGCCTGCGGGAAAAGTCCTATATACCTTCAAATATAGAGAGAAATGGGGAATTCTTTACCTACGATAGTCCGAGAAACCTTGGCCAACCTTATCAAGTAACTATGACTGGTATGGTTTCGTTCCGCCGGTTTCATAGCAACTATGCAGGTTGCTATGCAGATTGCTATGCAACGATGCCATGATGACGTCATAGCTGCACTGATGTAATATGTCTGTAGTTTTGCAGGCTTCAAAACCATGCCGATTGCACCCTCGACGATTCTTCCTATATCTAAACTCTTTTGCATTAATGTCCAGCATGATATACCTCGTTAATTAGTTGTTACATACACTTTGTTACTACGGGGAGGGAAGTTTTTAAACCACCTCGTAAGACCTAAATCGCTACTATCCGCCATATTTGAATTCACCAATCCTAGCTTTTGGTCACGTGTCAACCTCGGGTAGTAAATATTAACCTTGGGTAGTAGGCGTCAGCCTTGGGTAGTAAACGTAAGTTATTCCACCACCCCGTAGCATGGTGTAACCATAGTGTTTGGCCATAGGTATATAGAAGTAGGGATAAAATACGGGGTCTAAAACTGAACCTCGCATATTTTCCCTCATGTTTACTAACACCATTTCTGTGCTCCAAACCTGTTTAAAACAACATGCTTTTCTCCTCAAGCCCCGACAAAATCAAGTGTGCAATATATAGTCTCTTAATGGCATACCAACCGTGTTGCTCGTGGCGTCGAAGGGGGGTGGGGCATTTCCGGTTTGCTGTCGAGCCTGTTGAGCGCGCATACGAGTTGTTTAGGCGTTCTCTTGGCCTTCCGCTGGCGTTCCTGGTTTTCTTTCTCCTTCTCCTTCTTCTTGTCCTTATACATGTCGGGGAGTGAGTGTGTACGCTTCATTCCAACTCGCGGAGTCGTCGGCGGCAACTCCGCAGGCTGTAGAAGGTTTTAAAGTAAGACATCCATAGAATCATATCAATCATACCAATAGATGTTTAGAATGAAATCAGTTTATTGAATCGCATACATATTATACTATGACCAATACAAGGATTTTAACTGATGACTAAAAGTTTTTTTTTTTTTTTTTTAATATCAAGCAGCTTTTATTTCTGTAGCAACATTTGTACATTAGTACAGGCATTCGATAGGTGGTCTCATCAGATACAAACATAAACTTCAGCATATACATAGTAATATCGCCAGTACTAATATAGAATGTCCTGACCATGCTGTACAAGTCACAGAACGAAATGGTAATTTACGGTTTGTACGGAACGAGGCATTTATGCCGAGTTCCGTACAGTATTTTTACGTTATATGTCAAAACGGTACGTATTTACAGTAAATACGGCATGGGTATATAGTCAATATCCATAACCTATAGGAGATTTAACCAAGAATCTGTTGATCAATCCTTCAGTATACAAGAAAGCTGCTCGTGTTTTTTGGGGAGAGCAATAGGTCCCTTCTGGTATTCTAGAAGTATTAATTGCATCAGCTGATATGATATGAAAGTAGATATGATTTATTCGTTCCATATAATCTTTAAGCCTCTCAGGCATCTTTACGCCTCTGGAGGCATAATTTCATAGCATTATCACATGATATCATATATTATCCTTGATATTGGTTTTTATTTCACCTACAAATATCAAATATTATCCTAACCCTATATAAAATCCCATAGGCTTAACATTGAGTTTCAGTATGCCACGCTGACTGGATAACGTGATTCAACCACCCGAGGACACAATGTTAAGTTCCTGCGCTTCAGTCGACTCCTAACGCCATTATATATTATTACAATTCTTCACAATGATCATGCCCAACTCTGTTTAGCATGAGAGGACCCATGAGAGGACCCATCGGGGAGCAATACACATGATGGATTCAATTTAAACCACTACACTGATCTACTATGACTAGAAGGAGACGAATACATTGATCTCTGTGGACTATTCCAACTATTCCTACTATGACTAGAAGGAGACGAATTTAGTAGAAACCGAACGAGAGTTAGACTTGACAATGTTTATGCCACGACGGGAAGGTCGCGTATTAGTTAAGAGCAGACCTGACCAGAGTGGCATAGACATTGACAAGTCTAACTCGAGTTCGGTTTCGTATTTATCCTACCTCGTCTATGCTTTTGTATTACTAAAAGATAAATATTGAGTCAATGACCAACAGACCCTTTTTCACAGTAGCTGACATCCTGCTCTCTGATTGGTAAATATTGTTATTACTCTAGTGGCATAAAAAACACTTTATGTCACGGCCTGCCACATAAAATTTCCCTATGTTAAGTCTATGGTGGTTTTTATTAGGGGTAGGATAAATCCTGATCTGTGTGGACTATTCAGATTGACATTAGTACTAACCACAACGTTAACTGGATTTGAACTGCAAGCCAGGCCAGCAGGATCTCAGTCTGTCATGGTGTTATTTCTCAAACCGTTCAAGGTTTCAGAACTTAATTCTAAATGAAAATGTGTTAAATTGTTGAACTAAAACGACATCTAACAAGATAACTGTTTAGGCCAGGCCAGTAGGTTCTCAGCCTGTCATCGTGTTATTTCAAAAACAGTTCAAATTTGACAATGGAATGTCAACAAGATGAAAAGCGGGCACCGATAACAGCGGAATGCAGCGGCCAATCTTCCTAACTGGCTAATAAATTTCAGAACCTAATTCTAAAGGGAAATGTCTTAAATTGTTGAACAAAAACGACATCTAACGAGATAACCGTTTAGTTCGGGATTCGAGTGCGGTTCTGGATTTATCTCAGCCCTTCCATTGTTAGGGACGTTTAAATCTCTTGCTTTGTCTTGTCTTCTCTCTGAAATCCTGACTGCTGTTTGGCCAATCGCCTATGACGTCATCTCGCATTCACTACGCCACAACCATGGCGTCGTATTGTCATTTTACCGGGGTGATTGTTGAGTTTTTTTTCTAGTGTTTTTCCTATGGCTAAACTTGTACCAGGGGTGAGATAAACCTAGCTCCAATTCATCAGTTCCTTGTGAATCATAATGTAGGTGTTGAAAAGGGAGGGGGCGAGGTTAGAAATAAGGAACATATATGCAATAGGGGGGAGGTGGTTTATGAGAAGTATATGCTGTGCAACAGGGGGGGGGGGGTCACTTTTTTTTAAAGTTGTGTGTATGTACTTTATGGATGGTCCCTTGATCAATTATTCCCTATGTTATAACAAAAATCAGTGCTTTTATAAATCTTGGAAAATGATGCCCCAAGACATTACCAAATCTGGCATGATAATGCCTCAAGGCATCACCCACCAAAATTGGGTTAACTGTACTACCTTGTGGAAAGTAACTGATGTAAAGGTGAGATGATACATAAAATAGAGATTCTCAACAAAAATTATATTGACAACTTTTCAATAACTGATGACGCACCTCTTTGTGGGGTGTGACGTCATCAAACAGGGATGTGATAGTCATGGCGGGTCGCTCCATCTGGCGGAGACGCGGCATGCACGTCTTGGGACGCAGTGGAAGCAACGCTATGGTTGGCGGGTTGGGGTGGCTCTCACAAGGCGGCGCCGCCTGTCGCTGCAGGTTGTAAAGGTAGTTCCGTTCTGGGCGCGCCGCCGACGACTGCTGCAGCAGGAAGCGTGGTGTCCTGCCGGTCGCACACACGCATGGGTAGGAGCAGAGCTTTACATACCTGTCTACACGAACTTCACAAATACAATTCATGAGAAAATGCTAATCTCAATATATGCATATCTATAAACAAAAGCTCACACTAACCCATAATTAAATAGATACATGCATATTCCATGTTCAGATTAACATCTTTATATATACTTACACATGTAGCCACAAAAGTAGGTGCGTCGGTGGCCAGATGTAAATGCTGACCAATAATTAAACGCCGGTCGGGACCGAGCCTGAGAGACCCCCGGTCAATATTGGAGTATAATTCGGCGGAATGGAGCCAGTCCTTTATAGAAAACATATAATAGGCCTATTCTAGCGTGTATTAAGAGAATTCTAGCGTGTATTAAGAAAACGACCTGGCTGTGGACAGAACTTTGTCTTAGTTCTCGGTCACCTGTGGTGGACATTCGCCACAGGTGACCGAGAACCAAGACGTAGTTCGCATGTCATTTTCTTATTATTACATACCTTAATTCGATTAAAAAACGCCATTTACGAAGTCGTCGAGTCACAACCCCTCCATGTTGACACTGTCTGCTACTAACCGGAAGTCGAACAGGATGTGCCGACATTGGTCGCGATGACGTCAATTACACATGCTTATCGACTAGCAGAGACTAGGCTACACACACGATTAAGTATTGCAGTGCGATGAAGCCACCATAGTGGGCCGTAGTCGGCGAATACGACAACCCCGTGAGAGGGTAGTATGTCATTGTCATTCGCACTCAGGTATGTAGGAATAGAGGGAAACTATGTTCCGGTGAGCAAAAGTTCAAAGTTACGAGGTAAGGCTCGGAAAAATTACTGCCCAAGGCCTTGGCCGCTGGCAGTAATTTTTCCGAGCCTAAACCCCAATGCCCATCTACTGATTTCGGAACATTCATGTACCTTTGTCGGCGACAAACGGACGGTAATTTGGCTCACCGAAGGCATCCTAACTGAATCGGCCGTAGTCGGTAGATGGAGGACAGCTAGGCAAGGGTCAGCCAACGATTAGTAGACCGATTTGCTTAGGACTAATATCCACCACCCCATCTCCTCAATGTCTGCCGGTCGAGAGAAGGGTTACATAATTTGCCTGCGACAAGTTCACCGACTCCTATACGATTTGGAAACTAATCGCTCAACCCTGAATCGGTAGATGGTTATCAGGCTTTACCGAGTAATTTTGACTTTTGCTTACCGGTACTTGGTTTCCCTATTCCCATATACCTTCAAATATGGATAAAAATGATTATTTCTTTACCTATGATAGCACCAACAAAAATGGCCACCCTTATCGGGTAACTGCAACAGCTATGTTTTCGTCCCGGGCTGACGACGTGATATTAAGAGCCCCGGGACGAAAACATCAGCCCGGGACAAAAACGTCACCCTTGCTACATAACTCATAATTACTGCACCCCTAGCAGCGGTATGTAAGTATAAAGTGTTCGGAAATGGGTATATAGGAATATAGCATCCTGATTATATCAAAAGTTATTGGATTCTGCATTGTTTTGGAGAATTGGTATAAGGAGGCCATGAGCAAAATCTAGTCCTCCTGGTGTTGAAATGGCAAAGGTCTTTGCAAAATCCATTTATGTGAATACTCACCAGTAGAGCAATAAAGGTTCGGCCACCTTGTCCTGTACTTGAAGAAGTTTCTCCACAGTCCAGTGAGAGGGCTCTACCAGTCCAAGGTCCGCCTTAGTCTCCCGGGGTAGTTCATAGGGGGCGCCAGTGAGCTGGTAGCGCTCCCGCATAGCCGTCAGGTAACTAGGGAACACATTGCTGCCATTTAGTTCGGGAATACATAATGATCAGGTGACAAGGGAACACATAGCCGTCAAGTAGCAAGGGAAACATAGCTGTCTAGTAACCAGGGAATACAGTGTTTCCATGTAACTAAAGAACATATATCCCTCATAGGCAGCGGTTCGTGCACGCGTTTGTGCACAGCCATTTTCCGAGAAAAAAAACCCAGCCAAATATTTCATGCATGACTTTACTAAAGCTATGTTTTAGGCATTAATTACATAACTATTCGGGGAAAATATTAGCACAGACATAACAATGTTATTTCAAATCCTTTCCGCGATCTGGAATCAGTTCCAAGTCCATGTAATTGATATGCTTTAAATAACCGATTTGTGTACTATTTTACTAAAAGGTACAAATCCGCAGATTGCTCCATTTGAGGTCTCCTTGTCGAATTATTCCCAAGAGGGCACTCCCATGATCCCATACAGAAGGAAGACACCCGTCCTCTCCCCATGCTTTGCATTTGACGTTATCCACACAGTGAGAAAACCCCTGTTTTGCGTATGTATACGTCTGGCGAAAACAGCTATGACTTTGCATAAATAAGTTAGTTCTATTTTCCATTGTGTATACGCTTCATCTATAGACGTATATAAAAGTCCATGTTGCAGTCATGTTTATGTCATATATATGCCTAATTCTGTTATATTTATGCCACTATCCAATAATTCTCTGCACCTAGGAGACACCACTGTTGTTTTTATTTCATTTGCCAATGCCAATGCCGCCGCCACCAACACCTTAGCTGCCAATGTCGCTTTCACACACGTCTGGTCACAGCCATGCACTCGCCCACCCATAGACAACACTCTGATAATGTATGTAGGCAGAGGACTTGGGGTCATCCATCCACACACACTTGGGGAGGCTGAGTGAGGGGGAAGGCTGGGTGAGGGGAGAGTGGGAGGCTGGGTGAGGGGAGACGGGGCAGGTGGGAGGTTTGGGGAGGGGGGAGGAGTTGGGGAGGGAGGGACTGCGGGTGGGGGGTGCTCTACCAACACTACAGCACAGACTAGTGGTCAGAAATTGAAGGGGGGAGACAGGGTGGTGGGGGCAGGGCAGTCGGGTGGCGAACCTTTTTTATTTTTTATCAGTGTACATATATGCCAAATGTCAATGTACGTCAGATACATGCATTTATGCGATGGCGTATATATGAAATATCTGGGGGTTTTCGCAAAGTGACAGTGCACATTCTAAAATTTGAAATACAGGCCCTATTGATTGTATCCGGCTCAAAACTGCAGATAGTCCTCAAGTTACTTGGGAACACAAAGGGTAACTGTTTAACACACAGCCATCAAAAGTTACTGATAGAGAATGTTTTACGTGGATGCCGCCCAATAAATACTAAAAAAAAAAGACGAGCAGTATCTTAACGGGGGTAAATGAATCCTTACTTGATAGGTTTTAAATGTTATGCTACATGCACTTATTGTTTTATCCGAACTGGCCTAAAGAATAAAACTCCAACCATATCTTAATACAATAAATTAGATTGATTCCATCATTGTTGAATTGTGTCCAACTTACCCCCACTTGAAGTGTTTACAATGCCAAAGATGCATCTCTTGGCTGTAAATTTGAAATATATAATAGCTAAATCGAAGATCTTAGTTTAGGAGCTAGCTCGGCATTTGTTGCTCATTTCATCAAGTGGACACTACAGGGGCAACCAGTAGATGATCCTACAGTAGAACCTGGTAGTGGACCATCCGCTAAAGGGGCCACTCTGATAAGTCGACCCCTTTTACTTAGGGAACACCTCTTAATACCATATATGTTTGCCCCGATTTGATACATGAACTATATACTCTATTAATGAGGAAGTTAACTACCATGAGTACAAAGATGAGACAGATTATTTACCTGGTAACATCATTAGACCTTATCAGAAGGCGACCCCGGTCCACATCCAGCCAGAAATACCAGATCTTTTCGCCCTGGGTACTTCCGAGAAAACGCCTGAACTTATCTATGCCCTTTTTGCTAGTCAATTTGAATTTCTTTTTCCGCTTTTTGAAGATTTGGTCCCTGTCCTCGTCGTAGTCGGCATCGCTGTCCAGCATGGAGTCAGCGTCGCTGTCTGAAGCCGCACTCGTTCTCGTCAGCTCCTGCTTCTTCACCTCGCCACTAGGCGACTCCCTTGTCAGCGGCGAACTGCCCCCAGGTGTCTCTGTTGTCGTCACCCCAGGTGCTGCCGGCGTCACGGACTCGGTGCTCTGCGCTGGGGTTGAGCTGCTCGGTGCCGGGGTTGAGCTGCTCAGCAGAGAGAGTTCTTCCATCGTCAAGTGAGTGAACGCCTCGTTGGAGTAAAGGTCCTTGATGACTTGATGAGATCTGACCACTTCCTCCGGGGTCAACCCTGTGGTTTCGGCCACAGCATACTTGAGCACGGTACCAACAATTAACGACCCTATAGCTTCGAGCTCGTCGCTGACGTGTGTGACGTCATCTGGTAGAGCATCAGTATTGCCGCTGTCGGAGGGTGTCGGCGAGCGGGCGCTGCACTGTGAGGAGGTCTCGGTCGGAACCTCGGACGCAGCACTGGAGGCGTCGTTGTCATCGCTGTGGGGGTCGCGGGGCGGTGGGGCGTACACCGTGCCCCCAAGCGTCCCCTGCATCTCTGTTACCAAGCACACCGTTTCTGCCCTGCGCGGCGTCACTGGTTTAAACTCTGGCCGGGAGGACCTTGACCGGAAGCCGCCCGCCTCCAGCTCCACCCCGCCCGACTCGCCGGCCTCGCTGTCGCGAAGGTCGTCCTGACTGACGACGCTGTTAGCGTAGCCGGTCACGTCGAGCGTGCTACCGTACAGCGACAGCTTGGTCGGTGACCCGATCCCGCTGTCCCGCCACATTGATTCGGCGCCGACGCTGAGGGAAGAGACTGGTCGCACGGCGCTAAACGGGCGCAGGGCGCGTGGTGTGGTCACAGCAGAGGGCGGCGGTGGCAGTGCAGCGCTCACAGGCCGCGGGCGAAGAAACCCCGATGACGAGGTACTCATTGTAGTATGCGCCATCTTCGCCTGCGACACCCACGCCTCCGTGTCTGTGGTCGACGCCGCTCCCATACACACATACAGGTCCCGCATGATTTTCTGGAAGAGGACAACGCTGAAAACTTAACCTCCAGTTAATATACGTCAGTGCCGTTTACTTCAACCGCCTGACACGTCTCTGAAATAAAGTTTACGTTAACTCGTGAAAGAAACATGATCAATAAGTTTACTTCCTGTTCATATTCACCACATAAATGGATAAATATTATTGATGTACAACTTTTGAAATGAAAAAGCCCAACATTTCAATAACGTTTTATCTGAAACAATATATCACGACTAAGGAGATGTGCTAAATCACTTTCACGTATGAAGGGAGTAGACATACATGATTTCTTTAACCACCACAAGTTTTGAGTAAAGGTTAACAGTGATATTCAGTGTCCATGATGTATCTAGCTCGTGTCTTTATGTATGGGAAAGATTTTTCAAACGTAAAAAATATAGGAGAACCTCAAGGTAGGGATACCTGGAACAAAGCTGTTTTAGTGTGTGTGTCATCAGAATCACATTTGTACACTGCATGCTAAATAGAACGGAATGTGAAGACCTGCACCCTGACACTAAAGAACTGCTTAATAACAAATATGGCTTACACTGGTCACATCAAAATATAAGAGCCATGAATGAAAAACCAATGAAAGCTTCAAAAATCAATGAATCTCAGAGAATAACCAAAATCTAACTGGAGACAAACATAATTCACTGATGTAAATGAAATGATATATCAACTTCACGGTCCAAATTAAAAAGAAACGTAAATGTTAGCAGGGAAATGTCTGATAGAGATAGTAGTTATTGGCTGTGGTCAGGTTTAAGGTGCATAGTATCACACGTGAGTTTACATACTGCCTTGGTGGGTACCATGACCGGGGGCCCGTCCCCGTCTTCTCGCAGCTCCTCCTGAGGGTAAAATATCGGACAGATTCTACTAGAAAGCAGCTACAGAGCTCTTTAGGCCTACAATCAAGTCCCTGTGAGTCTTACAATGGATTTGCGAGTGGCTCATTCTACAATACTAACAGTAGGAGAAAGAGGTAAATTCATATAATTGACATTCAATGTAAAGGAAATAAGGCTTTAGACTCTAAATGACACACTTATAAATACTAAATACCAAGCTTGATCTAATTGTATTCTACTTTAAGTAACTGAATTACACGAAATAAGTTCAATAACCATGGTATTTGTTGCCATAAGCTCCATGAATTATTTGGACATTTCAGCAGTTATTCAGAAATCAATTTTACTTTAGAAAATGGCAAATTCCCTTAAATAAGTTTCATACTTGACATTTTCATGAATTATATATATATATATATATATATTGCGTTAGTTTTTGGAATTTACTGTGTACCAATTTACTTCCCCTTGTCCTTATCTACAGATCTGTATTATCTAACATAAAATATTCGACTATTAACAAAAATACTAAGGGTACTAATGAAATATTAGAACTACGATTTCTGAGTGTGCGATTGTCCTATTGTTATGTAATGTTGTTAATGTTAATTAATACAACTTCCTATTCGTTTGGGTGCAGTGTGCTGGATTTTTTCATTTGGTCACAAACGTTACTTTTATATCATAGTAATTCTTCATAGTCTGGCAGCCAAAGACCAAATTGGGACTAACCTAAACTTTTCTGATAGGTATTTCCCCTGCTTATTATTTATCTCTCTGCGGCTCAATATAGAGTCGGTGTCTGAGAATGCCTCTGCCGAGGGACTGAAATACAAATATACCCATTATTTCATGTTTCCTATGAAATTCCTATAAAGGTTTTGTCAAGTATTAAAGCAGAAACAGGCCATATTAGAGAAGTCGAGGTTATCCCCATGGCTGCTAAACTACCAGAACTAGCGTAAGCTCACTGATGTTAACAGGTGAGTGCCATATATTTAGCGTTTTCATTGCCTATATTTCGCTATAATTAGTAATAACATACGTAAATGACACTGACTGATAGCCCATTATTATCAACAGTATCTGTTAGTTGAACTGTGGCAAGCTCTGGGACAGTTTCCTCCGTATTCCCTGGGCTATCAGTTTGAGCAAGCTGAGGATGCTCCTCGGATAATCTGTCATTGATAGGCTCTGACTTATTCTCTGCTGCATTCTCCGGGTTGTTGCCGAGAACCGGTTGAGAATGCTCCTCGGGTACGCTGACAGTTGAACCCCTGACAGGTTCTCGGTTATTCTCGGCGCTGTACATGTAGGTCGGAGTGACTTTTTGATGCTGCTCGGGTTCGCTGAAAGGTTCTGAGTTATTCTTTGCTTTATTTTCCGGGCTGCGATAGGGAGCCACCTGCTCTTCAACTGCAAGTTGATGTGTGTTGTCAATAATAGCGCACTCTGATGGAGAGTAATTCGCAGCGGTCTCTTCCTGAAGAACACCTTTAAACTCTCGAGGCTCCTTTAAACGTAAATCCGACATATCCTGTGTTACTTTCCAAATCCTCTCCGGTTGATATTTATTGCTAAATTCTTGGCAATTGACTAATAGTTTTGAATACAGTTTTCTAAATACGCCGGTGAGATTTTTTTTATCACCAATGACTGCTCTATTATCAGAGAATGATTACCCCCCCCCCCCTCCCAAAAAAAGTATATCACAATAATGATGCAGCTTTAGTATTTAAAACC
The DNA here is from genome assembly GCA_950022655.1 of Alentia gelatinosa. Classification (NCBI taxonomy): domain Eukaryota; kingdom Metazoa; phylum Annelida; class Polychaeta; order Phyllodocida; family Polynoidae; genus Alentia; species Alentia gelatinosa. The sequence goes on from OX465579.1 coordinate 101,890,757, forward strand.
CAATGTATCTATTCAATAAACTGTACTGATTTCTCATATATCCTACACAAATATCATTATACTACTTCGGTGACAATAATTGTTAAACGATTTAAAATGAGTATCTTGAGCAAACAGTATCTGCATGCGGGGTTCACGAAGATAGCGGCTGTAAATGCTATAATAAACAATCTCTGAGAGACTATTCCATTACTTATAATGAGATATCCTAACATAAAACCTTTCCAATTTGCTTCCCATCAAAGAAAATAGATAACACCACAGTGACAAAAATAACACCCCAAAAATATGAGAAAACTCATCATTATAGTCCCCAGGTTTTGAAGTGATAAAATAAAATATATTGATAATGAATCAGTTATAAATATGAGGCTATAGTTTGCAGCTTCTACACCCATCACTTACTCTTCTGAACATGACACTGATATTTGCTTGTGATTTGTAACTTTGTTTATATGATAATTTCGCTATTCAATTATTTCATTGGAGGAGCTGTATACATAATACAGAAATAAATAAAATACTCTTTTTTTTTTACAAAAATGAAATAAATGTGATTATTGGGATTACTGAATTTTCGTTCGTTTCGGTCACTTAACTGCATAAGCGGCATGGTGTTTTATTCGGTCTCACCTCGTTCTCGTCGGGCTCGGGCGGCGGCTCCTCTGGGGCTTTGCGGGTGGGTGGGCGGCGCGGCGTGCGGTCGATTCGTAGGGACACAGGCTCGGTCACGTCGGCTGTCACTTGTGCCTGTGCCACCAGCATGGCCAGGCGGTACTCCAGGTAGCACTCCGACTCAAGGAAAGCAGACAGGCGCTCCTTCTTGATCCACACTATACCCTGCTCCTTGTTCAGCGTCTGCCACGGCAAATACATACATGTTGTACGAGCACTCAAGCATGAAGATGATAAGCAGGGTAGGAAGCAGTATAAAATTGAATTGCAATAGCAACTTTCACCGATAATCTTTACTTCTACTTTGACCTGCTCGGGTGGGCAGCAATACAGGTGTTGCCGTTCAGCGCCGCCTAATGGCCCACTGTCTAGTTACGGGGCCGCTCGGACAAACATGGCTGAGTACGCCCACATCCACATAGAGATATACAGCATTCACACCTAGAGTGTGAACGGTGGTTGTGATTGCAGGAGTGTTGTTTTTTGACAGATTAATTCACTGGAACAAACTATGGTATTGTATCGGTACACGTTTATCTCGGCCCCATCGGCATCTCGGACCCCTTTTTGTGCGGTCATCTCGGCCCCCTCGCGGCCGCTTTTCACACTCCCGTTTTCGCGGGCTAAGGATAGGTTTAATGTTAGGGAAAGGGTTAGGGTTAGGGATAGGGTTAGGGATAGGGATAGGGTTAGGGTTAGGGTTAGGGTTAGGGTTAGGGTTAGGGTTAGGGTTAGGGTTAGGGTTAGGGTTAGGGTTAGCGTTTAGGTTTAGGATAGGGTTAGGGTTAGGGTTAGGGTTAGGTTTAGGTTTAGGAATAGGGATAGGGTTATGGTTTGGGATATGGTTAAGGATAGGGTTAGGGTTAGGGTTATGGTTTAGGGTTATGGTTTGGGATAGGGTAATCACACATGTTTTGTAAGATATGCTTTTGTTTTGTAAGATTCTTTATTGTGGAAAATAGACAAATAATATAATACAGCAAAGCTGGGAATCCGTATTTTAGGTAAGTAATCACATTGGCAGACATTCACCGTTTTCGCGCATGGAGGCGTGAAAGCTGTGAAAGTATGGAGCCGAGTTGCCGATGGGTCCGAGGTGCCGTAGGGGGTCTGAGATGCCAAAGGGGCCGAGACATCCGAGAACCATTATATCAATGAGTCTGGGCAGTCTAAACTTTATAGCTGATAATCATCTTACTTTCAACTTGGAGAAAGATAAGCATATTACTGCTAGGCCTGCAAATGTATTATTGTGTATACAGTTTGGGTATACCTGTGTTATCTAAAGCCCAATGCCCATCTACCGATTTCGGAACATTTATGTACGTTTGTCGGCGACAAACGGAGGGTAATTTGTCTCAGCGTAGCCATCCTAACGGAGTCGGTAGATGTAAGACAGCTAGGCAAGGCTACCCAGCGATTAGTGAACACTCAGCTTCTTTGACTTTTGCCCTCGCCCAGCGATTAGTGGACCATACAACGATTTTATCAGTGTGCGGATCGAGCGAGGGGTTAAGTAAATTGCCTGCGACAAGGTGACCGACTCCTATACGATTTGGGAACTAATCGTCCAACCCTAAATCGGTAGATGGGCATCCGGCTTAAGCTATATCTAAAGTATCACTGAGTTGATATGCATATATAACACACCAAACTGGAGCTAGAATACCATAGAATACAGTTCAATCACTTTTATCCCTATGAGAATGTTGTACATGAATATTATAAATGTTTTACCTTCATACATTCAGTGGTCCAATGCTAAATTATATGTTGCCAGGGGTTTGTTTGGCTGCAAGCATTGCGTAACCACGTAGATAACGTGCGACACCAGCCTGTGGAAAAAGGCCTATTCACCTCTTGCACATAAGCGTGGCTCGTCAATCGCTGTAATCACGGGTTGCGCTGGTCTTATATAACCGCGCAAAACCAGCTTCACTGTGCTAATCAAAAACGAGGCATGCGACCTTGTGTGGTTTCACTGTGCAGTGGGTGCCTATGTATAAAGGCTTAAATTCACAGACACAGCCTTTATTTTCACAGTTTGCTTTCTATTACACCTCCTGTGGCATAACACCTGACTGGAGAGACTTGACACCTGGAATAAGGTGTGAAAACACTGTACTTGGCCACATTATAGCTGCTATAGTAAAGTCCAACATGATCTGGGCAAAACTGGTTAGATAAAAAGAAACTGATAGTGGCTTCAGAACCATAAGCATAGAGTTAACTAAAAATGAAATTTCTTGTATCATGAATAACAGGCTGATCTTTATAGATAAAATATTGTTCAAAACCTAAAACTAGGGCCTATTTATTGGTATAATAGGTAATTATCCGAATACTTACTTTGGTAGAAGTATGAAGGAGAATTTAAGTTCTTGTGAGCCAAGGGACACTTTCTGAGTGTCCTAGGGTAACAGGGAATATTTGGACATTCCAAATACTATACCTGTGTTATGGCTAAGATTTCCAGTCATAGATTGAACATCTGAATTATTTAGGGTTAAAAAAAATAAAAAAAATTTACCTTCCTGTTTTCACAGTGATTCAATGAAAAATTTATCGCGATGGCCTGTCGAAATTAACATCCTACCTTCATAGGCATTATAAGATGATTACCAGGTTGTGATAGATATTCTTCCAATAGATATTGAACTATTCAGACAAATGACAAAATATCCAAGAGTGCTAAAAACGTGATTTTCTGATATCTATATCATTAATAGTCGATTATCTCAGGAAATATCTATCACAACCTGGCAATATAGGCTTTTCGGGTAGACCATGATAAGTGTGTTGGGTCGAGGCCAATTGTGTGTTCAGCTGTGGTCCATAACCACCAGGCAAAATGTGAGTCGGTAATATGCACTAAAGCAGACCCCAGGCTGTGTAATGTAACTGTCACCAAGGGAACTTTTAACCCCCCGTCTGTGTTCAGAATGGATGGTCACCCATCCTCGGTAATAGTAGTTTCTTGTAACCCAGTCCGTTTAACCTTGCTCTGCATGGGTAAAATGCCTCTGCTCGCTACTCACAATGGGGTGAAGAGGTACAATATCAGCCTGGGATGTAACCTCCATGTTGGAAGGGAGGTGATTTCAGGTTGCGTGCAACATTCTTTGGTAGTAAACGTAATGGCGCCTCCCCCGCTCAACCTGCCCCGTAAAATTTCTCTTGGCCCTCAGCTGACCTCCCAGCTGTAGCGCATGCCCTTCAATTCATAACCCGTGCCACTGTGCCACTTGTGGCTCTTCTAACCTTACCTCAACCTCAACCTCCTCTGCCAATAAATTGGTTCCCCATAATCAACACTTCCTGATCAGCCATGGGGACACTAGCCCTATTCCTATGAGCCCTGGTGGCAGTAGTATACGCCTTTTCCAAGTACCACTGTCGCACAGCCATAACTTGCCCCACTGCCTGCATGTCCAGACGGCAAGAAATCTCTCCAACAACCCCTGCTGGTAGCGTCCTTCTAACGGCTCTCCCATAGCCCATCGAGACCCTGGAGTCCCCAGATCCCCTCATTACAAGCCTGGTATACCCCACTTTACCCTCCACCCCCAAGTAAGCATCACCGGAGCAAGTTCTTGGTGCAAGTTCTTGGGGGTCAACCGATCTATGGCTCCATTTACCTTTCCAGAAGGTGGACTGAACAGAAACATCATCCTCATCATCTAGGCCCATCGGAGGAAACGGAAGAGGAACCCTCCCCACATCGCACGGATGGACCTCCTACCTCCCAAATGGACAAGGCCTTAGATGAATTTATGTCAGCCATGCAAATCTAATGTGTCACTATTTTTTTTAGAGTTCCAGCCGAAGCTTACAGCAGTCGTTGTAGTGTGTACTCGTTAGGATTTTATAGATCTAGTGGAATTATGTTTGTAAATAATATCTCTGCTGTCTATGCAATGCAGTTAATGAAACATTGTAGTTCCAGTGAAATTATGTTGTAAATGATAATCTGTGCCAATGTAGTTAGTCAAGCTGAACTCTAATAATCAACATAAAATTTTATTTTCAAATACTTAAAAAACTTGTGTTGGGAGCTGTTGTAGTTTGGCCGGCCTCAAACACTCCCACACGTGACTGAGCGTGCCCGCATGTTACATGATCGGCCACTAGAGTTCACCCAACCGGAACGCACGTGTTCCTGCACGTGAATAAACGCGCCCGCACGTCACGTGATCAGCCGACCCGCCCGAATACAAGCGGGCGTTTTTGAGAATAAATTCAGTTGGAAACCTGACCTGAAACCTTGCTGCTGTGTTACCGACTTCTTCTTCACCAGATTTACACTGTTACGGGACTACCATCGGAAGAACATTCAGCCGTCTGACAGCTAAATTTCGCCCTAGGAATCCTTTATCCTGTCCGTTAGGAAATCGGAATCAGGGTTCGGAAACAGGCCATGCAGTCACCTCTTCCTCGAGGGTGATATAAATACTAGTTTAGTTTACACATGACGTGCCGCAGAACCGCATCCTTTAACTTAGGCTGTGACATTTCAGAGCCAGAAAGTTTGCATTTACATTTCCACGATCTTAACTGAGATATGCGGGATTTGTAGCAACGTTTACTCCATTCATCTTTGATTATTACCGTCATTTCTGACAATATTTACATGGTTCTGAGGAGCCTATCCCAGTTCAGGACGAGTTTAACATTAACCAATGGGGTGTGGTCATGTAATACTCTATCTCCGATCTGAAATTCTAATTCTCTTCTTTGGTTGGAATATAATATGCTCATCTGCCCGATAAACCACCATTTTACATATATATGCACCCGGCGTATATATAGGTATGTCCTTTTCACCGTGTGTATATGCCTCATCTGTAGGCGCCTGATTCATATATACTGTATATGCCTGATTCATTTATACGCCTGAGTCTATTGTATTTACGCCACTATCGAATAGTTCCAATCCCTGCCACTTGGGGACACCACTGTTAGCATATTTCATTTGCCATTAGTCATTAAGTCCTTGGTATATGGAAAGTCCAATGGTATTCTCATGGGCTCTGCTCAGGGGGAGTCATTGCCCCCTCCGGTGTCCCCCTCTACCGCGCCTCCCGGGCGCCCCTCCTGCCCCCTCGCGGCTCTCTCACCCACCACGAGGTCACGTGGTACAGCCCGGTCCGGACCCCGGCCTCACTTCTCCTTCAACCTCCCTGCAGTACACACGTACTACAGTACTTTTTCGTTATTCTTGGCCACGTGCTCGCAGCCTCATACTCCACGAGTATAGGCCAGCACACCATACACACGTGAAAGTACTTCTACGACTATAGGAGAATGGGTCCCACGACAAGAAATACTCCCGTGGCCAGCACCTCGAGGGCACCGGAGGTTTCTGTTCAGGTACAGTCGGATGGAACGCCGAGAGGGAGCGAGGCGGCAAACGATCAGATCGAATCCGTCTCGGAACGAGGATCAACGGTCAAGACGTCTCGTATGACCGCACTGGAAGCGAAGATGGACACCATGATGGCCACCCTAGCAGCGATGTCCAGACAACGGTCGCCCAGCCGGGTCTCTCATCACCCGCCGACCGTGCGCGAGGCACGCACCCCGGCTGAGGATCGGACGCGGGAATGGGCCGAGGACCAGGCCTCGCGCCTCCCCGCCCCACGGGCCCTCCGTGACCGTTACCTACCGGAACACCACCTGCAGCGAGAGATAGACCGAGAGGCCATGCCCCACGACCGTACGGCCGGTAAGAGTACTACTGACTTTCATTCTAAGAGTATTTCGAAGCCGTATATGTATGTTGAGCGCGAGGGTCTGTACACCCTCGCGCAGAAACTCGAGGTCAGGGGCACCCTCGGACCTATGGAATACGTCAGTGCGTTCCTCGTGATGATGGAGGACCACAGAGCGGTCCCCGAGGAACACAGGAGGGATATGTACAGGCATCTCTCACAAGTTTCGGTGGATGCGCAGTCTCGACCGTGGGCCGGGGTCCGCCGTTGGTCCGACTTTGTATTCGACCAAGTCGAGGCTGGGCGGATTTACTGGTCGGATCACGTGCGGATCCAGGATGAACGTGTGCGCCTGGCTATGACGGCTACGACCACCACGACCAACGGCCACGACGGCGGCAAGACCGGGGGGCGGGAGCTCCCCTGCCGAGCCTACAACTCAGAGCGGGGGTGTCGGCAACGGAACGGGCATCAGGACGGAAACATCAAGTGGGTTCACATATGCTCCTTCTGTGATTCCGTTGGCCGGATGTGCACGCACTCCATACACGCGTGCAACAGGAAGCTGATGTACGGTGGCGGGTATGAGAGTGCTGCCCAAACATCCGCACCCCCGACACACCGGATGCCGCACGCCGGACACTCGCTCCGCACCAGTGATCCTCAACCGCTGAAACAACAGGGGTCAAAAAACGGCCCGGACGCGTCCCGCGAGTGAGCGTGGCGCGTCGTACACCCCCTACCCTCAGGACGCCTGCACTCGGGGAGGGGGTACCAGGGAGCGAGTGCACGCAGGATGACGCAACACCCCACGTGACAACAACAACACGTGCCGCGCACGTGGGGGATCGTAGCAAACACAGGACCCCGCCCACCAACGACTCCACTCCCGTGGTTATGCGTGTTGGCGGGGAGCAAGAGCAATTGGCTCGGCAATTGCCCCGGGAGGAGGTGAACACTGGAATGGATATTGACTTCGCCGCTGTGAGGGAGGTATGCGAGACCGGGGTTCCCTCCCCCGGAGTCCGGACGGACCCCGAGAGGTTCGCCGGACACCGGCGGGCTCACTGGCCCTCCTTCTCGGCCCCCGGGCCCCCGGGCCACGCCTACATCTACGAGGAGGTGCGGCGTACGGGCTTACCCAACGCGCTCGCGGCGCGCATCGACCTCCCCACAGACTTGTGTATCCCGGCGTGGGAGCGGTACCTCACGGGCCTCCCCGGGAGGGAGGAGCTCCTGGGCTTCATCAGATACGGTTTTCCCCTGGGATACACCGGCCCCGTTAGCGATACGAGGGGCGTGCCCAATCACCCCAGTGCCACGGGATACCCTGATCAGCTGGACAGTTTCATCAACAAGGAGCGAGGGTTCAGCAACCTCCTAGGGCCGTACGAGGCTCCCCCCTTTGAACCCTGGTGTCACGTGTCGCCGTTGATGACACGCGAGAAAAGGGGGACCGACGACCGTCGTGTCATTACCGACATGACGTACCCTAAAAACGACAGCGTCAACAGCTTTGTGGTGAAGAATTCGGTGTACGGCGAGGAGAGAGAGCATGGCCTCCCGACCGTCGACGGCTTCGTCGGCCGCCTGGTGGCCTCGGGGACCGGAAGTTATATGTGCTCGATCGACATCGCGAGGGCATATAAAAACTTCCGGTGCGACCCCCTGGACTGGCCCCTTCTGTGTTTCGCGTGGAGGGACGGGTACTTCTGTGATACGGCGATGCCCTTTGGTGCCCGTGCCTCCTCGTACCATATGCAGTGTGTTGCGGAGGCAGTCGTCGCGATACTCGCACAGAAGGGGGTCGAGGCCTGCATGTACCTCGACGACGTCATAATCCTCTCACCCAACAGAGAGAAATCCGAGGCCGACTTCCGGACGGCCCGAGAACTGCTGACGGAACTCGGGCTCCCCGAGGCCCGTAGTAAAGCCCAGCCCCCGAGCCAGGTCGTGACGTGGCTGGGCATAGTGATCAACGCCGCCGAGATGTCACTTACCGTGCCCGAGGACAAGCTTCACGAGGTCCGAGAACACGTGAGGGCCGTGTCCATGAAGCGGTCCCTGACGAAACGCCAGCTTCAATCCGTCCTCGGGCGGGTACTACACGTGTCAAAGTGCATCAGGGCGGCACGCCCATTCGTCAGTAAACTCCTCGAGGCCCTCCGAGGCATGAGTGGGTATTACCTGAACATTAACTCCGATATGAGACAGGACCTCGGTTGGTTCCTTCGCTTTGCCGAGGGATGGAATGGCCACGCCATTATCCCGCGAGGACCCCCGACCAAGTGCCTCATCGTGGACGCGTGTCTCTCGGGCATCGGAGGTACGGACGGCACGTACTGCTACTCCGGACAGGTCTGTCCGGTCAACGACCCGGTCGGCTGCATCGCTGAGTTGGAGGCCCTAAACACGGTGTTCGCGATGTGCACGTTCATCACAGACCGGGACAGGGGATCTCGCGTGGAAGTCTACTGCGACAATATGGGAACCGTCCAGGCACTCACATCGGGGCGTGCCAGGAACCCCGTTCTGGCCGAGTGTGCCCGCCAGGCCTGGATGGTTCAGGCCAAAATGCAGGTAGACTTCATCTACACGCACGTCCCGGGGAAACTTAACACCGTCGCGGATGCCCTCAGTCGGGCACACCTGACCTCGAGGGACTTCGATACGGCTTCGATGTTCAGAAATTTCCATTCCCTCCTCGAGGTCTTTCCCTGCACCCACGTGTGTTTTAACCCTGTCTTCCGTCTCGTCTGCAGATCCGGAGCTGCTCTTACTCCAGACGAGGGCATCTGCGCGGCAGTTCCAATCCCTGCCACTTGGGGACACCACTGTTAGCATATTTCATTTGCCATTAGTCATTAAGTCCTTGGTATATGGAAAGTCCAATGTTATATTATCAATTTTGACCACTCTTCTGTAGGCATCTGGATGTAAGCCTTTATAACCCTTTCAAAAGTTGAGACTATAGACATTGAGGCCCACAGCACTGCCGCCTGCGGAGTCAGAGTCAGAGTCAGAGTTGGCGTCGGAGTAGGCAGAGGACTTGGTGTCATCCGTCCACACACACTGGGGGGAGATGGGAAATAGGCTGCCGATGCTGCTTTCACTGATGTCCGGCTTCACTAAGGGTTCCCCACTAACACCACCTATACCACACTGCACCGCTGGAGCAACCTTCGGAAACAGGTTTTGCGGCACAATAAACCGGAGCGGCGCAGTGTGCACCTATACCTGTACAGGCAGCGAGTGGCTGGGAGGGTGGCTGGGAGGCGGGGCCGAGGGTTTCTCACAAAAGGATGGCTAAAACAACACACTGATAGTTGGTGGTAGCAGAGGGAGCTGGGGGAGGAGGATTTGCTTTTTTATTTTTTATTGAACACATATATACGCCCGGCGTATACATGTCGGGCAGAGGGTATTTCCTCTCATATTAGCCAGGTGTGAAATACAGCCAAGACGTGTCCGTATTCAAAAGGAAACAGTCTTGTATATGCCTCATACGCTGGCGCAAAATATAGACGTATATAAAAGTCAATTTACAGCCGATACATACACTTCCGCGATGGCATATACGGGAATAAACTGGTGGTTTTCGCGCAGTGCTCATGGTTCAAAAAGATAACACCTAATTCTTTACTAAAGCCTCCACATAAGATGTAACTTTAGGATGATCACTGCGCAAAAAAAACCTTTAAAAAATCTTATTTCATATATACACCACTGCATAAATGCATGTATTCGATGTATATTGACCTGTTTTATATCTATATAAAGGTATAACTAATAATTTTCCCTTTGGAAAATCAATCCATTGCTATCATGGGTAGGAAGGCGAAGAAGCAGAAATCGCCCACAAATGCAGAAAAAAGACTTTCGAATGTTACCAGACTGAGAAGTCAGAAGGAAGTCCTCCTCTCTCCCCAAAAGCTAGGGGATGGGTCAGACTCAGTGGTGGGTAGCATTGACGAGACGACAGGGATACCATGGATGCCAGACATGGACAAGATAGAGAATGAGGCAACCCTAGCCAGAGTGGATAACCTAGAAGAAACCTTCACTAGAGCCCTGGGAAGGATGGAAAACCTTCTTGAAGATAGAAAATTGTGTGACCACAGCTCTCCATCGAAAACTAAAACAAGATTGCCTAGATCGCCATCATCTAGTTCAACTTCGACAAGTGATAGTGACTCTTCAAGATCCAGTTCAAGAAATCACGGAAAAGACCGGAAAAAATTAATCTTGTGAATTTGAAAATGTTAAAAGACATTAACGAAAAAGGCAGCTGCTATAAATCGTAAAATGAGTAAAAACAAAAACAAAGGATCTGGCGAAAATAGTATTTGTTTCGCTTTCAATAAAAGCAAGGGTTGTAAATTCGCTAACTGCAAGTACAAACATTTATGTTCTAACTCACTTATATGGACACTATAACTCTGATTGTAAAACTGCAACTAACGAGGACACAAAATTCGTAAAATGATAGGAACTCTTGGGCGGGAATTTAAACCGGGTAACGGTGGGCGTGACTGTTACTAACGACTCTTTTGGTTGCTGTGATTTCCCGCTGGTTGATGACGTCATTGCTAAGGATTCCCGTAACCGGGAGTTTGAAGATGTGCTGAATGGTAGTAGGCCTATTTTGGAAAATGAATAAAATGATGTAAATTCGTAAGATCCAGCCGGTAAGGATATTACGATTTTCGAAAATTGCATTAACCGTAAATGTGAATGTATTTATTGATTTAATGATATTGAAGTAGAGTTGAAACCCTGCCGATCGGCCGATTTCTTGGTTGGTGATAATGCCTTGGATACCGTATCTATCGGAGACTAGGACTAGGCCTAAATGCCATAGGTGGCATTATCAAAGAGTCTGGTAAATGCAGACCTATCACAGACTGTTCTAGACCAGAGGGCATATCCATTAATAATTACATGAATGAAACATTCGTTCATTTTTCTTACAATTCCGTTGAAAATGTGGTTGATGTGATGAAAAAATTTGATTATATGAGTCTTATAGATATTAAATCAGCCCATTGATCGGTCCATATCAAAGGACAAGATTCAGAATATTTGGGATTTAAATGGAACGATAAATACTATAAAGATAATCGTTTAGCGTTTGGGTTGAAATGTGCCCTCAACATATTCACAAATATTTCAAATTTGATAACCGAAAAAGAAAAAAGGGGCATGTTGTCAATTACCTAGACAATTTCCTCATGGTAGGAAAAACATATGAAGAATGTCTGAAAAATAGAGATGTGGTGATGCAAACAATCGAAAATATGGGATTCATGGTAGCATATAACAATGTAATTAAAATAGATTCAGTGGAAATGGAGTTAAGTCTCCCAAGAGAAAAAAATCGAAAAGCTATCAAATTTAATCGATCTGTGACAAAGAAAGAATTGCAAAAATTGGGGGGCATGATGTCTTTCTGTGCCCAAGTGGTGAAAGGTGGAAAAAATTTCAGTAGAAGGTTATTTGATGCTTGTAAAAAACATGCACTACAAAGAATTTCAGAAAATTGATGAAAATCTAGAGGCAGACTTGATATGGTGGAAAAAGTTTTGCAAAGTCTTTAATGGGAAAACTCTCATACAAATTTCGTGTCATAATATCCCGATAGTTACTGATTCATCGTTTTCGGTTTTCGGGGCATGGGCCAGCCGTGGTTACCTGTTTGGTAACTGAAAAAACACAAAATCACCTATGAATGGTTGTGGTCATCAGGTAAATCTCCCTGAAAACGATTTCTACAATTTGAATATAAATGTCCTTGGACTTTGGCCAGTGTTAACAGGTTTAAAACATTGGGGTGAAAGTTATTGTAACAAAAAGATAATTACATGGATTGATAACATGCAGGTTTTATACATGTTGAACAGCAGAAAAAGTTAAAATCGTACTTGTATGTCCTGGCTATTTTTTGTATTGTTTCTTGTATAACATCGAAATCTGGGCCACACATATAAAAGGTGTAAACAATACATTGGCAGACCAATTGCCTAGGATAAATTAACCAGATGTGTATGAAAAATGTGGAAAAACGTTAACAGACTACAACATGTGCTGCTCTGAATTACAGAACTGACCAGGAGGTTACAGGAAAAAAGCAGACAAATATGTGTTGCTATTGGTGTCGGAGTCAACTCGAAGAGCCAGGGTAAATCAATTAAAATACTACAAAAGATTTTGCGAAAAATATGAATTGAAAAATTTCCCTTGTACTAGGGGCCAGACATATTGGTACATATCTTATATGTCGGATTATTTATCACCAAAATTCTAGGTTTCATAGATTATTCTTCTGACTGAAATGTATTCAAAGATCTTACACTATCAAGGATAATTCTAGACATCTAATATCACCTACAGATCTACAAAAAATTCATGGGAAACTGAATTTGTCATGTTCAGACAATTTTCAACTTATGGTTAGCTATCATGCTGTGTTTTCGTGAACTTCTGAGAAAATCACATGTATCGGAATCTCCCAACAACCTAAAAATCAGAGATGTAAAGTTCTCTGAAGATCAGATTGTAATACATATTCATACGAGTAAAACTGACCAATTTGGACTTCAACCATATGATATCTACATTCATCCAATTCCAGGTACAGTACTCTGTATCAATGACATGCTAAAATCACTCATTACTATCGGTAATCCAGATCGCTTTTTGATTACCTTGTCTAAAGCTAAGAAGCCTATGTCTTATGGGTACTTTCATTCTAGGCTCAAAAATTTGGCCTTACAATGTTGAATTTAGGTAAAGTCTCCACCCATTCCTTGAGACACAGGGGTGCAACCTTCCTTCAGAAAATCCGAATACCAATCGAGGTAATCCGGGCTAAAGGTAATTGGAGATCTGCAGCGGTAAACAGGTATCTCCATAATTCAACCTCAACCAAGGTGTCTGAACTGGTAAACTCCTTTCTAACTACTCGTAATTGTATTATGGTGGTATTTTGGTCTAGTATATATTCTCGCAAAACTAAATTCACTCGTATGTTATATCTATTCCAGTAATATGGACCGAACCTAATTTATATAAAGGTATAGATACCATATAGCTTATACATATGCAATTAGCCTCATCACTATTACTACGCAGAGGTAGTTGTATGGTGATAGACCCTTTACCTGTAACCCAGAATTAATGCAGTTTAACGGTTTTCAGAAATCTTCAAATTGAAATTCTGATGCCAGAAATGGGAATTTCAGCTATTTCTACATGGAAGTCCGAAATTATATTCAGTTTCTCCAATTATAAATCAGAAAACTGTGGTTCATGTTGTGGTAGTGTGGCTAGTCAATCGGGAGCGGAACTTTGCCTTACCCAGGGCGATAATAGGGAGTTTAGTAACCTCTGGAGGCTCTATGGCCTTCCCATAGAAGCTAGCATGATGACATGCCTTTTTTTGCATTTTCTATTTGCTGATATATGAAACCTATATTATCCAGAGTTATTTGCAAAAATCAATAAAAGTTAGAGTCACCCAACTTCCAGGATTTGTCTTTAAAGTCAAATCTATCAAAAAACGGCAAAAAAACAAAAGAATACTGGGTTTGTTATTTGTATTTAATCAGTTGATACCTTATCAAGTTTCATTAAATAAATTGGTAATATAAGCTTGCATTTTTCATGTAACACAGACTTGGATGGTTAATGGCGAATGAAATAAAAAGCAACAGTGGTGTCCCCTATATGCAGAGATCAGAATAATTGAACAGTAGCGTAAATGTAACAGAATCGGGTGTATATATGACGTATATATGACTGCAATTTGGACACTTATAAACGTCTATAAATGAGGCGTATACATGATGGAAAATAGGACTAACTTATTTATGCAAAATCCTAGCTATATACGCTGGACATATATATATATATATATATGTAAATTAGGGATTTTTGCCCTGTGGATCTTTCACGGGATAGATCACATATTTTCTGTAATAAACCATCACCACCATAATACAGGTACTAAGGTAATTCGATTCTTCAATGCTACAAATGATATCTAGGGCGATCCTGGCAAACCTGACTCTGAAGAGTTCTTGTTGTAGCAGCATCTTGCCCAGGCCTTCTACTGGTTTGACTTCGCAACAGGTAGGACAATTTCAGATCCATCTCTGAATATCTTGACTCATTCCAGACCAGTAGTAGTGGCCCTTTTTATGAGCCAATGTTCTTCCCTGGCATAGATGAGCAGCACACCTTTGTTCATGGCACAGGGTCGTTAAACGATTAGCGTCTCAAAATCAAATACTTACTAGTGAAGTGCTGAAGACTAACTAGGCCTATTTGCCCACAAACCCAGATGTCCAATTGTAATATTCTACGAGTTCCATCCCAAACGGGCGATGATAACGGAGGTATCCAGGCAAAACCCGATAAAAGAAAGAGGCCATGGCCTCCGTGAGCACTGACCCACCGCCAGGACTGACAGAGTACATGGAGTGGATGAAAGAACAGATAAATGGCATGTAAACAGACAGCGCCACAGTATCAGATGAGGTTGATTTCCTCATTGAAGACAATAAAGTCCAAAAAGTCAAAACAAGTTATCGGAACATACCGAGGAATGCAAACATTCAAGTGCTAAAGTCGGCAACATGATAACGCGCATGGACTCCTTCATAATTGATCTCACTAACTTCACGAAACTATCTGTAGGTAACTAAATACAAGGCCGCCAACTTAATGTGAACTTCAAATTGATTGTAGAAAAAGATCACCCACAAGAGTCTGGAGACTGGTAAATGGACTCTCTGATTCCCTACGGGCAACTGTTCTGACTTATCTCTATGATGATGTTGAAAAAAAAGTATTTTGATAGTAATGAGATAGTAGATTTTCTAGATAACTATTTCCCCTCTGTATATCAGAGGTAATAATACATACACAAATCTATGATTTCTTAGAGAAAAATAAATATTTTGATAAAAACCAATTCGGGTTTCTTAAAATGTATGGCACAGGGGGGCAGTTTTTAAAGTCACAAAATTTCTTTTAAAAGTTATTAACGAAGGAAAAATTGCAATTGCTTTATATATTGACATAAAAAAAGCATTTGATTGCGTACATCACGGGATTCTCCTCTACAAGCTTTCAGAAGCGGGAATAGGGCCTACATTACTATAATGGTTTAAATGATATCTCTCTGATCGAACTTGTCATACTGTATTAGGTGAAAACAAATCAGATGCTAGGAATGTAAATGTAGGAGTCCCTCAAGGCTCCATATTAGGACCGTTACTTTTCTTATGTATCATATGAAAAATGCAATCTTATATGGCCAATTTATTTTATAAAACCTTTATAAAACCTGATTGAGTATAAATTGATGAATTCCACATGATAAACCCTGCATTATGTTGTTGTTTTTTACCGTTTTTTTAATAGATTCTACTTAAAAACACCATTTCTAGGTGTGGTCAGTCAGGTCCAGTATATAATGGCCCTGTTAAAACTAATAGTTGATCCTGAAATCATCTTACCCAAGCCTATTCTCATCCTAAACCTGCCGCAAGAATTCGCAAATTTGTCAGGAAATCGGTAAGCATAGAAATTTACAAGGCGTTGATCGCCCCGATCTATCTGGCTATTTTGTAAGCTTTAAAAAAGTTACAGAAGCTCCGAAAGAGAGCTCTCAGGGTTTGTACCAGGTCTAGAACAGGAGAGTATTTTTTTATGCAAAAATTACGCAATGAACATAGCCTGTGAGGCATGAGCATGATACGGCAGATTATTAGTAAGCGTTCATGATTATTACATGCATAACTTGTTACTAACAATCTACTATGTATAAAAATCAGATAGATATTCTTTCTGTGATTGCATAAATGAATCTCTTCACTATACTCTCTGTAGTGCCAAACAAACAGTAAATGTACATAGCGCTATATTTTAATGGACAAAAACTTTGTAAAAACTGATTATATGTATACTATGGTTTGTATTTAATGATATCTGTATTCATGATCAAAGCATTTACTCTGGTTAATTGATGTTTAGTTGATTGAAAAAAAATGTGAAACACAGCGCCGACAGCCCGCAGAGAGTACACCTCCGGCACTTGTGGTCGTGTTAGCGTACAGAAAAGGCATCCGTTCACTTTACTATACGATGTGTAAAATCCTCCAATATTGGGAGGTTCGTTCGAACCAGCTTACCGCTAATGAATGTCCCAAGTTAAATAAAGAATTAAAAAATATAGGTTGGTCCAATAACCCCTGATTCTTTATTTTTTTAAGGGTTTTATCAATTGTAATTGTATAATAGATCTCCAATTTATGAGTTACATAATATGAGAAATCCTGTGGAATGTGATACGTTTTAATGAAATGTCTGACATGCCTTAACACTGATGCACATTACATGAGGAGGAAATAGACATTGCGGATTGGAACTCTGAGATGCAACATGAGGTCTTACACAGTGTATCGTGACATTATTTAAACCTCTCTTATTTTAGCTCCACCGTCATAATCGTATTTTTCAGAAAGGACCACCCACCTGGACAACAAAGCTGGTGTCGATCTCGCGCATCTCTTCATGCGGGGGCTCTTCCATTGGGATGAGCGGGACTGGCATAAAGGCGTGGCGCCGCACCGCTCGGTAGATCTTCTTCCTGGGTCGCCCGGCCCGCACGGCTGCCTTGATCTCTGTGGCCAGCCGCTCCTTTGCGTCGGTGACGATCTCGAAGCCGCCTGTCTCCTTGTTGAAGAAGAGAGGCTCCGGAAAGGTCTGAAAGATGCAGTGGATCCAGTATCACTATTCTCTTCACTTTTTGTTATGTTAGGTCAAATAAGAAATGATTTATTTTCCTGATTGATTGTTCAGTTTATATAGACTCGGTATACGATAGGTCCGTGACATAGAAAAAATTCTATCATTCTTATTCACTGTGGGTTAGAATATCCTAACGCATGGGGACGTCATGCACCTGCTACGATGCACGATTGAATGAGCTAATATATGGTGAAAAGAAATATGGTAGTAGAATCTTTTTTTTAAGTTTGTTTGTTGGTTTGATTTATCGTCCAGTTAACCATTACAGTTTCTTACCAGACATTCTCAAGGTTCTTTTACACCACGAGGGTGGTAATCAAATCTATGTAATGAATTTAGGTAGAAATCTCACCCCTACACATTTACCGATGTGTGGTTGGGTGGGCAATTCGAGAAGTGGCATTAGCGACCTGGTTACCAGTCGGTGATGAAATCACACTAAGCAGATATATATTTTTTTAAACAACAAAAACGTCTGAAAATACTAACAAAGTTGCTCCCAACAAGTCTGATGAAATGAACTATATAACCCAGATATTAAATAGACTACCGACATCGGGGGAACTTGATAACAAGCCGACCGATGTGCGCAAGCAAAGCTCTCTAGATATAAGAGCCCTTAGAGATTAGATGATACTCCTACGCTCAGACGTGAACGAGTCCTTAGATAGAATCATTGATAACCATGAGAAATTCAAAAGCAGTGTAGACAACTACCAGGTTCATAATGCGGATCAGAACAAAATCCTAACACATAGAGTAGATACTCTTCAGGCTAAATTCGACCAACTATGTGTCAAAGTGGATACTGGTTTAAATGTAACCCACCCACCCCAAATTCCTGAAATCAAGACTTATGCAGAGGTCATAGGAGGGAAAATCAATGAATCCACTAAGTTCTACTATTCGGCTAGAGAGCAGAACGCAATAGCGGTAGGAATGACTTATGACCCTGATAAACCATACTACCATGTTAGGGCTGTAGCCTAAAGAAGCTGAAGAAGTGTTATTTAGGCTGAAAACGATAGCTTGCAAAAATGAAGGCAGTCGTTTTGTGAGGAATCCACAAACTTGACGGAAAAGAGGAACAGGTTGAATCCAACACTGCCCAGCCGCCATTCACTTGCCTCATGACCAGAGCCCTGCCCACCTACTTTGATTCTTACATCTCTTCCCCCTCATCCGTATCATCCTAATAATCGTTATCGGAATGATACTCTCCCGGGTCCTGCCCACCTTGTGGCGCTGCTTGAAATCATTCAAAACGCACCACAAGCAGTCTCCCACCATCCAACTTAAGCTATTCTTCCGCTCTCGATGCTGCACCCTACCCCCACTAGCCATACCTATGAAAACAAACACCTTTACCCTGACCAACGCTCCCTCCATACGCTCCACCACCCTCTCCCCTTGCCTATGGAGAACGCTCTCAGTTCAGTGGTTTGGCCCCATCACCATCACAGTGCAAGGCCAGTCCCATGAGGTCCACCTACCGTCAGATATTCCAGTCCCACTGTCAGCTCAAATGACTGTATTCCATGCTACCAGAGGACTCTCATTGCAGCTGTCATGGTCACGGACGTGCAAGGATCGGACACACGCCAGATCTCCTGGGCCGACAAAACTCAACACTATGTTGCCCTATCCGGCCTGGCTTCCTACTCGATCGCACCAGGACCAACAATAGATGAGCAACTGAAGCAGCTCAACCCTTGAGTCAGGTAAAGTCGATATGCACATCAACATCACACACACTCATCATGCACCGCATAATCATCTGTCCTCCATTGATGCATATCATTGTTACGTATCATGAACTGTCAGAATGCCGCTTATATATCCCCCAGCCCAGTCCAGATTAACTTGTCTTCCATTGATTGTGTCATGGCGCTGCCATAGGCATGCTGTCACACCCGCCTGCGCTCTGTTTGTTCAAACCCGCATGTGCTTTATTGTTCACCCCCGATTATTGCCCACCGCAGACCGAGCCGCGGACCCGCATTGCCAAACTGTGAATAACAACATTATGACACTCACAACAACATGCCATGCCCAGAACTTTAACATCACGCATGAGCGCTTCATTGTCAGATGTCATTTCGGACACGCCAGTTTACCTTTATTGTATATAACATACATAGTCTTTATGCTAAGCCTTATTTACTTGTATAATTTTCCCGTTACTTGCTACTATACTTAACATCTTTATCAGAGTGGTTCCTCACTTGTCCTTGGGATGATTATGTAACATTACATAATACCACGTAATGTGCCGTAGACTGTCTCCACAACACCTCAAGATCGCATCAAGATTTAATGAAAGATTATCTCACCTCTTTGCGCCAGCCAAGCGTCTTACTTTCTCTACCAGAGCACACTAATTTGTAATTGCATTTATTCTGTAACCTCAACTTATGTCATCACATCTTACATTTTCAATAACTCATCGGAGTGAGTTTTCCATTTCGCCCGGGGATAGTGTCATGATCCAAAATATTGGTATGTTAAACATGCAGATTATATCCCTCGGCCTGACGGACCAAGCTGACTGCGTGGCACACCGCTTGAGGTAATCCCCCTTGGTTACGATCGATACAGGTTGCCCACATGCGGCTGACATGGAGCCAGCATATAACCCTGATCTCGACGTACTCGAGTCAGTCCGGTCAGCGTAGCACATTGTAACACCATCTACAATAAAGCTTGTAACGGGACGAAGCCTTGGAGTCTTTCATTAAGCTTGCTATTCACAACAGATAGTAACACTATATCAAATAGAGACTGTTATTGTATCATCTATTAGGTTGTTCAAATATCATGGCGAATTGTATTAAGAACCAATCCCATGGTTTCCACATTGTCAATGTAAACAATTATGATGATTCAATGGTATCAATTAAAGGGTATGGAGTGAAGCGAAACAATAGACAGGGTATTGGTGGTGGTGTATACATGTTGCTGTATAGCTAATCTTACATCACTGAAATGAAACCATAGAGAACCTTACCCTTCTGCTGAGCAAACCTGGTTTCAAACATATTGGATTAATAGTATGCTACAAACCCCCTATTGCCCCCCCCCCCCCCATCAGTTTTTTATGAAATTCTTCAAAATATTGTTAATGATAACAGACTATCAAACCATGAGCTATGGGTGATTGGTGATTTCAACATAGACGCATTAAAATGTATCTCTCCAGAATTTATAAAAACGAAGGAGTTTATTCGAGCTACAGGCTTGCAACAGTTAATCACTGAAGTGACCCGTCCTAACCCTCGAGGAGGAACGGCGATTGATCATATGTACACAAACTGTGTATGTGTTAGCGATTCTGGAGTGCAGATGAGAAATGGCAATTAATAGAGCGTAGGTTGATATCCTATTTAGAAAAGTTTTGTCCCATTTAAAAATGGGAGAACGCCTTGGATCAGCGATGAGACTATCTATCAGGGAGCTATTAAATCCAAATAATACTGACACGAATTGCCAACTTATAGACCCTGTTATCGGGGAGAGCATCCCAGAGGATAATTTGGCAGATTATACGAATGAGTTTTTCGCAAAGATAGGTCTCAATCTCTAGAGGGAATTTGATGAAAACAAGATAGAATTATACAAGAGGGAACTTGAACGTGAACCTGCTTCGTTTATAGATCAAGAGTGTAAAGTATCTAATGATGATAAAAATGATGAAAGAAATAAATGTAACTAAATCATCTGGATATGCTGATATGTCGACCTCGGTGATAAAGAAACTATGCAGATCGTAAATAAAGAGATAACCGAGATATGTAACCAGTCTATAGAAGATAGTCGCTTCCCGAGCTGCTGTAAGTCAACTGTTGTTACACTGATCCCTAAATCGGGGCAGCTTTGTTCGCTGGACAACTGGAGACCAATGCCGAGTAAGAAAAAATCATCCATCATGAAATATTTAATTTATTAACAACTTCAAACACGCTCAATATGCAACAATATGGATTTCGGCCTGGTAGTGGTACAAACGATGCTGTGTTCAAACTATATACACTGGACGTGTACATATGTAAAATAGAGTTTTTCGCACTGTGAAAGTCAAGTTTATGAACGATTGAACCGGGGGCCGGTCTGATGCAGGATGTACCCATCACACCAGGTGAAGTCACCCATAACAACAGGAGGGCCACAGCGGGTTTTCATGCCCCCGGGTGTGCCTCTGGATGAATGGGTATGCTTGCACTACCCAGGGGATCCCTTCAGACCAGAGTAGGTCTTCAGAAAGACTGTTTCCACCCTCGCCTCTCGTTTTGATATGATACTGATGGTGTTCATATTTCATTTATCCTTAATCACAAAGTAAGTCCAGGTACAATAAACATTATTATAAGGCATTCAAGCGCTTTTCTAATATAGTCTTTTTTTTATCATATTCCCCCAAAGAATCTACATACATTATTTCAAAGCATACTCAATATGCAAGGTTCTCGTAACTTGATGTGAAACAACTGCAGGGACCTGTTTCACTAGTTTCATGACAAAAGTGTTAGACAGACACGAAAAGCGGCACCAACAGTGCAAGCAAGAACAGACAAAACGAAGTCACGTTTCATAATTATAAGGAGGCGTAATTGGCATTATACATTGTTTATTCATAACAAATGACAGATGTAGATTACAGATATGAACAAACGCGGTAATCTGATATGAAAGAGGATTATATGAATGTCCGTAGTAATATAAATACTGAAATAGAAATTCACAAATGTGAGAAAATATGCCAAAGGGCATAGGCATAAATGCCAAAGTGTTTAGAACTGCTGGGAAGGGGTCGACGTCCTTCCCGGCGGGGGTAAATAGGGCATAATGCCCGAGGCACTGGTCCAGGTGCCGTGTTGGCAGATAACACTCGGGGGACCCCCGTGGCCACGGCAAAAGTATGCTATCATGTGCCAGAGCTCTTGAAGACGAACTGCAGGGACTGGTGATGGTATATGGGGCGAGAGGCGCCTGGACCCCCGCTGGATCGCGAGGACCTCATCCGCGGAGAGAGGGGCAGGGTCCCTGCCATGGCGACAATCCAAGTCTGTGCCCCAGACAAATAGTTAGCCGCTGTCGCCGGGGATCGAAAAGAATTGGCTAAGGCCTGTGTGAAGAGGGCCCCATAGGCAACGGTCGGCCGTAGAGGGTCGAAACCCGTAGATACTGCGAAGCGCACCTATGCCTGTGCCTGAAGGACGTGGTTCTGACGTGTAGAAGCGCCCTCAGCCGATGCCAGGGACACCTTCATCTGGGCATGCAGGACGGTGCCGGTGCCTAAAGGGCAGAGAAGTGAAAACATCAATATCAAATACAGGTTCCATATTTACAACAGCACGGTCGCCAGTAGCAACGGCATCCGGGGCGGCCGTGTATAAAAAATTAACGTCAACATCCCATAGGGCTGCCACCAACCAAACCTCCTGGGCGACGGCCAAGAAGACCGCATCACTGGTCCTGCCCAAGGCTATGGCGGCAACAGGGTCCATATTATCCGTGTAGACGACAACGGCTGAACCGGGGGAAGCCCCGCAACCAAGAGAAGCGATGCCCTGGAGAAGGGCGACGGCATGGAAGCGCGCCACAGAACCAAGGGCGTCGGCGACCGACGGCGCCTCCTGGCGGACCCACCCGCCCAGGGTGACGGCCACGATAACACCTCCTGCACTGGAGACAGCGATGCTAAACGGCTCCCAGTGGGGGGCGACCAGGACCACCCCGTTTGTGGCCGTTGCGTAGCAGACGAACCAGCGGAAATCTTCCTTTACAGCAGAGGGGATGGTAGCTACCTCCGTGCCCGGAACTTGAGAGATGAAGGCAAGGGCACGGGCAACGAACTTGCGTGCCTGGGACACTCAGCGGGCCACGGATATGAGGCGGCCAACGAACGACTGGAGCTGGACATGGCTAATCGCTTTGCGCGCCCTCCAGGCCCTGCACTCCTTAACCACGTCGGCCAGGCGGTTAGGGGGGTGCGTAATGTCATGGCGACCGTATCCACGTCTATGCCGAGCCTATAAATCGCTTCCGAACTTGAACATGGCATGAAGGCTGCTGGTGGCGCCCTCTGTTGTGTGGCTAGAACACCGGCGTGGCTAGTCGCGGCACCGCACGGTGAAGCCACCAATTCACCTCCATAATTATCGTCCAATTTCCAATTAGCCCCATGGCATGTCACATCTGTCACATTACCGCATGTTGTGTCACAATGTCAGTGTTGCGAACAGTGACACTACAGCGCCACTTGTGCCAGCGTAGACTGGTTCCCTGCCCAAATGAAATAAGGGTCTGGTAACTACTTCTTACGTAATAGACCTCGAACATGCCACCTCTCTTGGCTCTACATAGACTTACTCAAGTCTTTTTTCTTCTCTTAGAGCAAAACATTACATTTCTTTTTCAATCCAGGCTAGATCTCAACAAAAATATATCAATTTAAAAGTGTTACATTCAGCAATCCTGCTGTACTGACTGTAAGGAAGATAATACAGGCATAATACAAGTTCAGATAAAATAAATGAAATAAAAAGAAAAGGATACAGGGACTGAGGCCATTCTAGGCTCTACAGTCTCAGTCTGCCAACGTGGCACTCTCCCAGCAGATGTTTTGTGGAAGTAGAGTACAGGATCTCTGCTAGGAGAGTGCAAGTAATGGAGGCGTTACCCATAGTGCACCAAAAAAATGGAACCCGTTACCTGGCTTATAATGTGACTCGGCCAGGCTTCCAGGCTAGTTTCCAGCGCTACTTGTGTTGTCACGAAACTAGTCAACCCCAATATGTCTGTATGGTGTCACAGACGCCATCTAGACATGTCACGGAACTAGTGAAACAGGGGCCCATTTCAATAGAATGGGTCACTAAGCCACTTAGTGACATGTATAGTGACTCAAATAGTGACAGGAATAGTGACAAAATTTAATTCTCGTTGCAAAAGGTATGTCACTATTGGGGTGGTGTGTCCGTTCACTATTGGTGACATAGTGATATTGCTGCCTGGGCCTTACAATGGATGGTGTTACTGCTATCGGGAACAAGTGGTGTCAAGGTAAAGGTCACTGGATAAATTATCGACTGCGCTTGAATAATTTTACACTGGACACCAGAGCAGCATTTTCTCTGACAAAATTCAAATGTGAATATTGTTGGATTACATGAGCCAATCTCCTTCATATTTGGCATGTTTATAAGTTGTATGTGTCCCTAACTGGGGTTAAAGTTTCACAGCTTAATTCGTACGGGAAGAGAAGTAACAAGTTTGTGACATCAAAAGCGAGAGGGTATACCCTCTCGCTATTATAGACACTATAGTGACCCTTTTAGTGACTGGACACCCACTTCTGTGTGCCTGTCTGCTACCAAATGTCCCACAAACGGTTGTCCCTTAACTACTGCAACGCGAAGTACCGCTATTGTGTCACTAAACCAAATAACGGACGTCCTACAGACTATTGAAACGGGTCCCAGGTCCCTGTAGATAATCACTGCAGTAGACATGAGTAGTACATAATATGTGCGTGGTAGAGGTGACAGACGAAGAATTTACTGCCTGTGATTAAAAGCGCTGTAAAAAAAGCTTCCAGGTTAGATAAGAATCAGGAGCCAACTACTTCTCTCTTAAGCCCTGGAACCGGTGGTATAACGAGCCTGACAGCAGGAAATCTAGTCTCTCCCATATCTTGATCCAACAAACATCTGATCGATAGATGTTAATCTGTAATTCACATCAATGCTGTAGTCTCTTTTACTCCCACAGCGACAGAGGTAACTGTAATACAGCCAAAGCGCTACCACCCTATGGGAGCCAACGGGGAAGCTACAGATCTGCCTCCCTGCCGAGTTCAGCGAACCACGAAAGCCGAGACCCTGCGCTAAGAAGCTCACTGGACCTGGCGAGCAGCTCACGCTCACAACCCATCAGACAGGGCCGTGGGGACCTCAGTCAGCCCTAGACGGGATGTAAATTGCTGGTGAGGGCCCCATCGCGCACCCACCAGCTGCACATTTGCTATCAGAAAGGCTACAAACAGGGCTCATGCATAATGGGTGAGTGGGGCGCTGAGGGGTGGGCAGCATTCGCAGATGATTAATCACGCTCACCTAGTAGGCTGGCTAAGGCCGCCATGCATGACTTTTCTGCTCCAATGTGCATCCCAGCAGACACCTGTACTGTACTCTTCAACACTAACAGTCGTGAAGCAATCTCGGTGGATGGGGGTGGGGTGGATGGGGTGGGAGGTGTTATCTGATCGCGTCGCTGAGAAATCCAATCGAGTTTTTGCTCCTGATATTTGATCATTTCTAATTATTTTAGTTCTAACTAAATAAGTATGGTATCAGTGACAAACTGATTATGGTGATTTTTCGTGGCATATTCACATTGCCTGTGGAGCTTTGACGAGGCAGGAATTGGGAGATTGTTGTAAACATCCTCCTGTGTTGATTTTCTATCAGGCAAGTGATTCCAAAGTGACGAAGTTAGGGCGGCCAATATAGCGGTGTTCACATAGAGTGTCATGTCAGGGTCATTTGAGCGTCACTTCCAATGTATGACAAGTTTAGTCGACAAACATCAACCATTATCCCCCCGGACTTCGACAGATCCCAATATTTGGCATACTAGTCTGCCACAACATCCAGCATACCTTCGTTGTTTTAGATCGGGGAATATGAAAATAAATGTCGGCCAAATTGAGGTGCAAACTAGAAGTGCACTCTGATATGCGGTTGAGAGAGATTACGTTTTGAGTAACTGGAGTGCACTTAACTCTAGTCGGCAATGGTGCACCCCCCTCATAAGATCTCACACTCTCTAAGTGATATTCTGTACTCTCACTACGCTTTATAGGAGAAGGATTCTTAACGAACTAGGCTTAGAGCCTTGAGAATCCACTGGCCTGCCTTCTGTGCTTAAGGCGTACATTAATGCAACCCAAAGATTCCTATAATCTCAATAATGCCACCTAGCTGGAATACTGTGTACCAGCGGCACCACGATGTCTATACCACGTCGGACCACGGCGTCTCTACCACGTCGCACCATGATGCCTTCGCATCGCCTCTCCAGTGACCAACTCGCTCCACGCCTGTCCAGTGGCATTTCTTCACACGACGTCACGAGTTCTTCTCCTCGCCCCGCCGTCTTCACTTCATGCACCACCTCTCGGGGCTCAGGCCGAGAAAACTTGTAGGGCGCTGCCTTCGGGCGGTCGTCAGACTCCTTATGACCGCTCAGACTGCGCCACCTACTCCTACACCTACACCAGGGAGCTGTTTCAAAAGTCGAGTGAGGTCTCGGCAGCAGCACGTTACATTTTGTAAGCGAGAGGCCGGCAACAGCGAGCGCCACCTCAAATCAAAGCGGTAGCAAAACTACTACCAATATCCCACAGAGAGCGGCACCTCCACCTCGACAGCGACGCCTCAAGTTCCATTGTTGGCCTCTCGCATTGATGATGAGTACTCTCGTTTAGCACCCTCCCGACTTTTGAAACAGCTCCCAGGTCCCTCAGACGACGATCACGCCTACATACCTCTACGCATCTCGCTCCAGGGCCGATCTCGCTCCACCCTCGGGCACTCGGTATCCGAACTTCTTGCATCTTCGAGAAAAAAAGTCTCATAGCTCTTTTCGCATTTCTACACAAGTGTGGCACTTCATGCCATAGCTGAATTTGCTTCACGCCTGCCTGCGGCGCTTCCCGAGGGCCAGTCCGAGGGGATCTTGTAGGGCGCTGCCTTCTGGGCGGTCGCCAGACCCCTCGGGACTCCTACCGGGTCTTTCGACATTGGCCACGCCTTCAACGCTCTTCACATCTCGCTTCAACCTCCAACGGGCGTCACAGATCTCCAGGCTCTGCTCCTTCTTGGCCGCCTGCGGCATGCGGTGCACTATGCCATGACCCCGCCACTGCGGTTAGCGATCGGGGTCACTTCACTCCCATCCCCCGTGCCTCAGCGTAAGGGAATCTTGAAGGATGCCGCCATCCCAGCAGTCGCCAGACCCCTCGCGACTGTTGCGGTCGTTTTCTTGTCAACCACGTCTACAGCGCCTTTTACATCTCCTACCCCTCAAACGGGCGTCACAGACCCATTATCACGTTTTGCTATTGCGTCCCACGTCTTGTTGGTTATTGTAGTGAACTTGAGAAAATGTAATGGCCATGACGCGGGAGCTTCACAGACATCGTCCACGCCACCTAGCGTTTCTCCTCGTTCTCTGATGTCACGCCTTCTATGCCAGACAAAAAAACTTCATCTATTAACTGACAATCCCACTTCTTGTTGGTCATAACGCCACTGTTCGATAATTTCTGCATCTAGGGGACACCACTGTTTTATTTCATGTGTCATTAGTCATCGAAGTCTGTAGTATGTAAAAAAAACAATGTTGTATTATCAGTTTTTATCTAAAACCCTAATGAGAATCATTTCATTATTCAACTATGATAAACCCAGCATTATTTGGTAATTTTTACCGATTTTTTTCTGATAGATTATAATTTCAGAATACCATTGTTCTGTATTGTTCAGGATGAGTGTGTATTTAAGTTAACAGAAACATAGGCGAGGGCTTCAGTGTTGGTACAGGTATACACCTAGACTTGCTCAAGTCTTTGATTATGGACATTCATGATTAAACAAAATTACGATAAAGTATGTTGCAGTGTGACTGGTCCAGGAATCAAAGACTTGCCCATTAAGAACGAAACCTCCTGTAGATTGCAACCCCAACTGCTCCCTGTAACCCTACACCTCCTCCTACCCCTCCCCCTCCCTTCCTCCAGTTCCCTGGGTGCTATGTTATCAGAACAATAAATCCCGCCTATGGACGACCTTTGGACTGTTTACAGGGGTCTCAACAATTAAGACCCTTGTACTGAGGAATAGGTGGAGGGGTACAGGGACTGACACCAGGGGTAAACCTAGACAATATCCAAGCAGTTATCCTGACCAGTAACAAGGACCTCTGAATGGAGAGTGCTGGTCGAGCTTGGCGCTAAACAGTGCCAGAAATTGGACACCATTACCGATTTGACCAGTCGCTGTATCAAGGAGAGGAGGGATATAGGGACTGGGCCAGTCTAGTATACACCCTACCACAGCAACTGCTGCCACACAGCTGCTGCCAACGCCGTTTATAACTCTGCCGCAACCGCCACCAACACCTCTGCTGCCAATGCTGCTTTCACACCCACCACATTCACACCCATCTGCACACAGTCATGCACCCACCCACCCATAGGCAATACTCTGATAATGTGTGTAGGCACTGGGGGGGGGGGGAGGCTGTGGGAAGCCTGGTGGGGGGGGGGGGGGAGTTGGGGAGGGGAATGGAGGGGACCAGGGAGGTTCTCTACCAAGTGGTTATTGGTCAGAATATACATCGCTCACAGGATATTTCTTCTCATAAATGCTTGGCAGCAAATACAGCCAAGCATTTACAGTGCTAATATCTAATAACATCTAACATCAGTTTATTAGATGTTACGGTGTAGCTAATATATCATGACCTATAAGCCATCTTGTATCTATAAATACATCAATTGTACTTGATATTCATTTTAGCTCATTAAATATAACCAGTATGTGTAGTCATCTTCACTTCTATAAATCCCTTTTCAATGAGGTGCAGTCATAATTAACAGTCATATTAACCCTTTAAGGGTGAATGATACCTTGAGGCATTAACCAGCCCAGAGCAAATTATGCCTTGAGGCATCAACCGGCTCAGGGCAAATGTGCACATAGTGGCACATGGTGGGTTAGGCCCAAAAATGTCATAGATCGACTAGACTACTAGGGCTCCAGGAGGCAAAGCCTGCAGAAGCACTTGGCTTTTATACATTATACGAGATGTCCCTTGGATTTTGTTTCAGGGACCAGAATGGTTACTGATCTGAGACTATTTATGAAGATTGCATGTAAGGGGATCTTTCTTTTTAGCACACCTGGGATTACCTTGCATACAACCCTCAAGTATGTACCCCCAGCCCCAACCTCTAGATACATTTCAAATTCTTAAGTCTGTGTAATTAGGCCAGTCTTGTATATTGCTGTAACTTTTTAACTATAATAGATAGAAACAAAATTTATAAAACAGTGTGTAGAGAATTCTCAGTCGGAGCAAACCATTCTTGTGCCCCCCCCCCCTTCGGGTACGCCCCTGGATTGAGAATACCGATAATCGGAACTGCTGGTATGGTAAAGCCGGCAAAAAAAACGACTTTACAGGATTTGCCCCTTCCTGAGACAAAAAGTGGCAGAACAAAACTGTCAT
Source organism: Alentia gelatinosa (assembly GCA_950022655.1). Taxonomy (NCBI): domain Eukaryota; kingdom Metazoa; phylum Annelida; class Polychaeta; order Phyllodocida; family Polynoidae; genus Alentia; species Alentia gelatinosa. Next base: position 101,920,252 of record OX465579.1, read on the forward strand.
GCCATCTAGTTACAGTGGCGTCAGAATAGGGGGGGGGGGGCACTTTTTTGCCACCCCAAAAACGTCAGCAGCTTCAAATTTTACTCAAGCAAGTGTAAAACCTGTCTTGACTTTTCAGCATCGAAATATGTCTAAGTCTTTTAGCATGCAACAATGCCTAAGCCTCGACTTTTCACTATGCAAAAATGTCAAAGTCTGACGTTTTAGCGTGCGATGATGGATAAGTCCTGACTTTTCACCATGGAAAAGTGTAAAAGTCTGACTATTTAGCGTGCAATGATGGCTAAGCCCCGACTTTTCACAATGGAAAAATGTCAAAGTCTGACTTTTTATAAAAGGCACGATTTCGACAGTATACGCTTGGAGTTGCTCACCCACGTAGAACCAGAGATGTTCATGGAGACTGAAAACCTACAAGAGTGAGATTCCCGTGAGCAGTAAAACTCAAACCTACTGGTGGAAGAAAAATAAATTTCGGAAACTGCCACCAGGTGACTGGAAACACTGCACAAACACACCAGCAACCAGCGAAAACAGGCTATAGACACATACAAGAAGAGATCTGGGACCTATTTCTCTAGCGTGACATGTCTAGATGGCGTTTAGATGGTATGTCCGGTTTCATAAGAACTAGACATTGGACTTTGTTTTTTCCGTTCTTGCTTGCACTGTTGGTGCCACTTTTTATGTCTAACACTTTTGAAACTAGTGAGACAGGTCCATGATGTGTAGATGTGTCTAATTCTTATGTTTGGGGTCTGTCTTTTCCTAAGGGCAGCTATACTTGTGTTGTCACGAAACTAGACAATCCCAATCATTGTCTGTATGGTGTCACAGACATGTCACGAAACTAGTGAAACAGGTCCTTTATCTCACCCCTGGTACAAGTGTAGCCATAGGAATAACATTAGAAAAAAATACTCAACGATCACCCCGGTAAAGTGACAATACTACGCCATGGTCGTGGCGTAGTGAATAGAGATGACGTCATAGGAGATTGACCAATCAGCGGCCATGATTTCAAAGAGATGACAAGACAAGACAAGAAATTTTAACTCCCCTAACCTTGAAAGGGGTGAGATAAATCCAGAACCGCACTCGAATCGTAAAATAAACAATACTCCACTCATTTGAAAGTGCCGTAATCGTCACTCGGCTTCGCCTCGATGAAGATTGCGGCCCTTCCAAACTCATGGAGTATTGTGTATTTATATGATTCTCGATGCAGTTCTATATAATGATTGGACAAAACACCTTCACACATCTCTTTGTCTACAAGATGGACCAATAACATGGGAGGACTTGGTACATGTGACTGCACAACACCAATAAGAGATAGGTTGACACCGGAAATTTACATATTTCCCTCTATCACAGCCCGGCAGGGGGAAAGGTCTCGTCACATACCAGCAGTCGATTGAGCAGATCACAAGTCAAAATGATTTTAAGGTCTGGAATATGTACACGGTTGTGATTCAGGTCCCAGATATCATGTGGAAAAATGCTCTTCCTTTTTTGTCCTCGTTCTTTTGTTTTCACAAAAGCCTCGATCGCTAGTGAATTCATTTTGAGGTTCCAGATATTTGCAAGGTTTGTTTTAAGTCCAAGAAATATGCGTATATGTGGTTAGGGTCGGAGATACCTGTATGCGTGGTCCAGATTAAAATGAAAAAGAGTCAGATGAATGAGAACCTCAGGAATTCTAACCACTGCCATCTATACCACTGATGTGGTCATACTCTCCGGCCACAGAGGGCGCCACCACTATTCACTGACACCACTTGAGCCGTCTGCAACACAGCTCTGGTGGGAATTCGGTACTCTCACTGACACACCGGAACACTACGGTTGGCCTAAGATCTTTCCCGTTCATCACTAATATTTCTCATCATGACACGCAACATACTGTGCAAGAAGTGCAGTTATATGTATAGCCCCACAACAGGGAAGTTGCAGAGAATATGTTTCAAAGGAAGATGTTTCAAAGAAAGAAAGAAAGAAGTGGATTTTGCCCAAGACGTCTCAGTTGATTGAACAGTGACCACCACCAAGCAAAAAAGGGCGGGAAATCGATCGAGGTATCAATCTACATCTGAGTTGCAAAGTCTTCAACCACCAGAAGGGAGTGAGGATGACCTACTTGCAGACAGGCTAGCCAATGGTTGTGATGAAGATAACTATTCCTGACTGTTTATGTTTGAATACGGACGCATCTTGGCTGTATTTCACACCTGGCGTATACGAGAGAAAATATACTCTACTAAACTACGCCTAAAAGAAAATGAAAAAGAATCACGACCTGGCCGACCCAACCCCCACCCCCATATCAACCTGGCATCCCATAACACCACGACTTCTACCTCTCGCCTAACCCAGCCGTCCCCTCCACCAACACATCTGCTGCCGATGCCGCTGTGCTGCAGCTTTGATGCCAATAAGGATAGGCTGGGGCAGGCAGCCGAGCGGCCTGGCATTCAGTCCACACACACTGGAGGGAAGTGGGGGTCGTGTGCTAGGGCTTCAGTGCTGGTTGAGTGAGAGTAGGATGTCGGGAAGGGGGGGGCGGGGGGGGGGGGCAGCTGCCGGCTTAGGAGGGGGTAGGCTGAGGTAAGATGATTTCAGAATTCAACTATGAAACTGAACATGGTCATTATATAGAGAACCTGACTAACCAGACATAGAAATAGTGTTTTAAAGTAAAATCTATTAGAAAAACGGTAAAAAAAACAACCCATAATGCAGGTTTATTATTTACATTTAATCAGTTGATACCTTATCAGATTTTATAAAGGTTTTATAAAAAAAGAACTGGTAATATAAGATTGGATTTTCCATATACTATATATAGTGTGGACTATACTCCATATACTAAGGACTTATAAACTAATAGCAAATGAGATATGCTACAGTGGTGTCCCCAAGTGGCAGAGCTCGGAACTATTCGATAGTGGCGTAAATACAACAGAATCAGGCATATATATGACGTACATGTATATAATACCGCAACATGGACGCTTATATACGCCTACAAATGAGGCGTATACACACGGAGAATAGGACGACCTAGTATACGGAAAAGCATACCTATATACGCCGGGTGCATATGTAAAATGGTTATTCTCATGCAGTGGACGTTTTTACAATGCATTTGAGATATAGTATATGAGGCATACTTTGGATTGAGAACGTATCTGTGTACTTGGCTGTATGTTCTATTACGTTTTTCAACGTTCATCAATGCTTATTTATGCTTCTTTACTATATACCCATGCCGTATATACTGTAAATACGGACCGTTTCGGCATATGACGTAAAAATACTGTACGGACCGCCGGTCCGTACACTAAAATACGGACCACCTTGCCATAAACATTTATTGAAAAATTGGTTGTTAAGCCAAATAAAATTGATTTTTTTTTAAATTTCGGGTATATAGTAAATATATAACGTCCAACCATGCTTGTACAATTCACAGAACTCGATGATAATTTACCGTTTGTACGGAACTCGGCATAAATGCCTCGGTCCGTACACACCGTAAATTACCATCTCGTTCTGTGAATTGTACAGCATGGTCAGGACGTTCTATATAATTACTCATTATGGCATTTTGCCGCATTCATTTACACAATGCGTAGTATTTAAAACATTTAAAATCATTGAAAGTATTACCGACACCACAGTTTTTCTATTTTATTTTATGTTCGTTTACGCATTCCCACTTTCATTGATTTATGTATCACTGCGTTTTGCGTAGTTTTATGACATATTTGTAGATTTCAAAATAGGTAGAAGAACGTAGACGTGCGTACACGGGAAAACGTCGTTTTTTGGCGTCAGTGTGACTGGGGCATTACGGCCAGTCAGACAGGTGAGCAATGTTAAATACAATGTGTGCCTTGGTATTAAAGTGGTAAGTGTGTGTACCATGATCAACGCCACATCACTTATGCCAGGTTTGTACCATCACGCTGACAGTCCCAGCATATTATAATCATCTTCCTGGACAAACAGAACCGTATCATCAGCATACAAAGAAATGTCTTCAGATCCAGTAGCGTGTACTAAATCATCAATATATATTAGAAAGAAAAACCGTCCAAGTAGAGGTCTGGTACACTTTACATTCAATTCCACCGAACTCTGATTTTATTCCATTTACTTCACTAAACTGTTTTCTTTCTTCCAAGTAATTCTTTATCCAAATTAGGAAACTCCCACATATATTAACTTTTATCAATTTGTTTATCAGAATTTGGTGGTTTGCCAAATTGTGGAGTGCCCAGGGCGAAAAGCCCAATGATATTCAGTCAGCCGGTTGTTTTCTTCAATTTATGAATACAGACAAAAATGAGCTATCCTTTCAATAGTCTTGCTCATAAATGGTAAAACAGAGATTGGTGTAAGACTCATAAAGTTCTGACCCCTTTCCGCTTGACCAGGGGAATTACCCTAGCCTGTTTCCTAGCCTGGAAGCCTATGTACTCACTCACATTATAGGCCAGGTAACATCAGCCATTTTTTTGGTGCATTACATGGGTAGCGCCTCCATTCCTTGCACTCTCCTAGCAGGGATCCTGTATTCTACTTCCGCAAAAGATCTGCTGTGAGAGTGCCACATTAGAAGACTTAGACTGTAGAGCCTAGACTGGCCTCAGTTCCTGTATCATTTTTCCTTTTTATTTCATTTATTTTATCTGGACTTGTATTAGGCCTGCAGGCTTATCTTCCTTATAGCCAGTACAACAGGATTGCAGCATTCAGCAGCAGTACTTCTTCAGAATAAAGCACTAAAGGTAGTAAATTGCTAGTATTAAGAAAAAATACAATTTCTTAGGGTTTGCTGCCTGAATTTAAGTATGGGATGATAATGTAATGGTGTGGTTATTTAATTAATAACTCTCTCAACCTGAATTTGATTGTAACACTTTTAAATTGATATATTTCTGTTGTGATCTGGCCTGGATTGAAAACCAAATGTAATGATTGGATCTATGACCTAATAGAAAATAAAAGACTCGAGCAAGTCTACGTAGAGTCAAGAAAGCTGGCGACTGTCAGTTCAAGGTTTTTCTTTAGTATTAGTCCCATATTTCATTTGGGAAGGGAACCAGTCTACCTGTTTCCAGGCTTTGGGCATCTCAACAGTTCTAAATGATAGATTTATCAAGTGTGTAACCTGATCCACCATTGTGATAAAAGCATGCATGATATATAGGCCAAGATATCGTGTGAATACATTATGATCACCACAATTTGTAAGGCCACTAAAAAAACCACTTGTTTCTAATCACCACGCGCATCAGAAAAAAACGTTTTATTTTCAATAAGATGAACCTTGATAGAAATTATGGAAAGTATGTGTATTTGGTATCAAATTAAAGCTCCTGATGTCAGAGATGCATTCAACGTGGTATTAGGTGTATTTAGGTATTCCCAGAACCTTGGTATTCATATCTCTCTTCATAGCATTCAGTTTAAGGCCTATAAGACAGTGACACAACCAGTGTGCCCTATCACACCTGTCACTGTATGCACTTCACAGACCCAAGTTTAATCGGGTCTGGCATTACTTGCTATTCACCACTTGCACATAAGCGTGGCGCTTCAATCGCTGTAATAACGGGTTGCGCTGGTGATATATAACCGCGCACCACTCGCCCAAAACCAGCTTCACTGTGGTAATCGAAAACGAGGCGTGCGACCTGGAGTGGTTTCACTCTGCAGTGGGTGCCTATGTATAAAGGGTTGAACTCACACACACAGCCTTAATTTTTCACAGTTTGCTTTTCTATTACACCTCCTGTGGCATAACACCTGACTGGAGAGACTTGACACCTGGAACAAGGTGTGAAAACGCTGTACTTGGCCACATTATAGCTGCTATAGTAAAGTCCAACATGATCTGGGCAATACTGGTTAGATAAAAAGAAACTGATAGTGGTTTCAGAACCATAAGCACAGAGTTAACTAAATATGTAATTTGTTGTGTCATGAATAACAGGCTGATATTTATAGATAAAACATTGTTGGAAAGCTAAAACTAGGGCCTATATATTGGTATAATAGGTAATTATCCGAATACTTACCTTGGTAGAAGTATGAAGGAGAATTGAAGTTCTTGCAAGCCTAGGGACACTTTCTGAGTGTCCTATGGTAACAGGGAATATTTGGACATTCCAAATATTATACCTGTGTTAAGATTTCCAGTTATAGATTGAACATCTGAATTATTTAGGTTACAAAAAAAACAACAAAAAAACATTTTACCTTCCTTTTTTTCACAGTGATTTAATGAAAAATCTATCGCTATGACCTATAGAAATTAACATCCTACCTTCATCGGCATTTCAAGATGATTAGAATGATATCAATATAACCAGGTTGTGATAGATATTTCCTGAGATATTGGACTATTAAGACAGATGACAAACGTGATTTTCTGATATCTATATCATTGATAGTCGATTATCTCAGGAAATATCTATCACAACCTGATAATACTGGTATCATTTTAATCATCTTGAAATGCCTAAGAAGGTAAGATGTTTATTTCTATAGGTCATCGTGATAGATTTTTCATTAAATCAATGTGAAGACAAGAAGGTAACATGTTATAGTATTTTTTACCTGGCGAATTCCGATTTTCAAGCTATTACAGGAAATCTTAGCCAAAGTATAGGTTTATGATATGTATACCAACCAATAGGCCAGACTCCTAGCTCTCTAACAATGCTTTATTTATAAAGATCGGTCTATTATTCACAACGATAGAACAATTTGCATTTTCCGTGCTAGAAATAAATAGTTTTTTCCCCATATCAAATGCTCAGCAGTCAGGTCGCACGCCTCGTTTTCGTGTGACCTACTTGACGGCCATTACAAGATGGCACGACTGTGAAGGGGGTCTATGGTAACGACAGACTCTGCTCGACCTTAATCTTGTCCCTGTATGCACTTCACTGACTGTTCCCAATTCTGAGCAGGCCATTTGACTAGCGATGCGACTTATCCCAAGTCTGATTTACAAGTGTCTTATATTGCTTTGTAAGGGAGACGGGCGATGATGAATCTGAAAACCATTTCCTAATATCTTAATTGGAACGGGAGTAATCAAACTTTAAATTATTTTCTATGAATCCACACCAGCAGCCCGTGGCTCACCGCGGCTCGGCTACCGGCAGCTCTCTTTGATGTTTCTTGGGTCGCTGTACAAGGCCATAAAGTAGAGAGGTGTGATTGGCAAGCGTCGTTGAGGGTGGCAAAGCAATTTATCATCCACCTAATACAAACTGTCCATAGTACTTCTAAAACATATAGGGAGTGTGTATGGACATACCCAGCGCATATGGATATGCTGTGTGCTCCGGGTGGCGCATATGGAAAAATAGTGCATATATATGGGAAAATAGTGCATCACTAAAACAAACTGATATCGACATGCCATTTGCCCAAGAAAAAGTGGACAGTAAATAAAAAAAATTGCGACCGAAAGCGTTCACAGATCCCACCACATCAAGTAACGCACACGAGAAAGAAGATCTTTTACCCAAAGTAAATACAATTAAGACTGGTTTCAGTTAAACGCATTTGTATGCTCTTCTGAGATGAGTCTACGCAATATCCTCGCATACATTCGGATATTACTATGCGTCAACCCCTCAGAGCATACAGCCACTCGTTTCTGAAACCAGTCGATATTATGTATGTCTGTAGGGCCGGGTAGTAGTGTCTGTATACGCTGCCAGGGGAAGGGTCTTTTGAGGCCAATTGTGATACGTTCATTGTTTGATCAAATGATCTTTGATATCATTTCACTTATATTTCGAAATCGCTATCATAGTATTATAGCAACATTCTGTGAAAGTTTCATCATTATTACAAAATTATAAGCCGACCCCCCAATTCAGCAAAATGCTAGAAGCTGATTCTTGGGGCATTGCAACTTTAGGAAAACACTGGTTATAAGCCAACCCCCACTTTAGGGTCTTGGCCCACCATTCCCCCCAACCCCCCAACCCCAACACTTACAACCTTTTGTGGAATTTTCAGCTGTATTTATGAACTTTCCTAGGATAACACATGCCATCTGACAAATTACTACCATCAAACAATTCACATTTGTGTATCTCTGTTTTTTATACTTTATTATAGATTTGTAATAATTTGGGTTTATTTTCAAAATCAATTTTTGAAAAACCCTGGTTATAAGCCGACCTCCAACTTTGGCAAAGATTTATAAGCCAATTTTTTTTCTTCAAAAATACTGGAGATCGCAACATTTTTGAAAACCTAGAACTTGACTGTCAAATTTTGTTAAAGTAATTTGCATTTATTTTCATATTACACACAGCAAAGGGAGTGAAATATTAAGAGTTTAGATTGAGAGTGCAAGATAGGTCTAAATAAGTCTGTCTAAAGCTCATTGTATGACACTTCAAAAGCCATCTTTGATCGAGCAAAAAAAAAAGAAGAAAAAAGGGGAATAAAAGCGCCCTCATCATATTTTTATGGCTTGGTGATGAGAAACAATTTGGTTTTTTTTGAATGGCCTAATATACATCGATGTAACACATACCGGAAGTGCCAAAAAGGCATTGAAGTATTCGATGAAGAGGTCATCTGTAGCCAAGAGGTCCTCCTGAAATACACAAAGAATATATCATGTTTTCCATCTGAACCGAATTACAGTCTAGAGTGCCTGAATAGCATAGTGCTCACCAGAACAAAAGAAAATAACTGTAAATTGTGATACCCTCACACGGTGATTCTAGTGAGAGCAAATAAGGCCGCTGACCGAGTCGGGCCAGGCCGCAAGCCAGACGTCCAGCAAGCAATCATTATCGAGTTCCCACCTATCTACGTTAGCGGAAGACTGTAGTGCGTCCCGTTGTTGCCAGGGCCAGGGCGTTCAGGCTCTCATAGCACCCAAATATGAATCGACGAAGTCGCTAGTAGAAAATAAAGGAGGTATAATTTGTTCTGATTTCACTAGGATATTAGGAATGTAATCGCCTCTGGCTCCTACACACATTGATACAATACTTGTATACTGAAAAGTCGGATACATGCCACCACTAATTCAACAGGCCTCAGAGAATCTGTAACAGCTGGGGAGAATCGGCCATGACTCCCATGACTCCCGTGTGGCTGTGTGTACATCTAAAACAACTATCAAATAAGCATCCGTTGTTGATGGAACAGCGCCGATGAAAATGGATATCAACAACAGCACCCACCAACACCAACATTCACACCCATCAGCCCAAACACCCTCCAACAACATTGACAATCACCAACCCACTCCTACCTACACCTACAAACACCAACGAACATCAACACCAACACCTATGCACACCAACACTCACAATCACCAACACCTACACCCACCAACCCCAACACTTATGTCAATCAACAGCCAGACCCATCAATAATACCCATGAACACCAACATTCACCTACTCCTGGCAAAGTGAGGTGTGGGTGTAGGACAGAAGGGGTGTGGGTGTAGGACTGAATGGGATCTGGGTGCATGACATAGTGTGGGCATAGGACAGAGTATTGTGTGGGTACAGGACAGAGTGGTGAGTAGGAGTATGGTGTGGGTGTAGAACAAAGTGAGGTGCGGTTGTAAGACAGAACGGGATGTGGGTGTAGGATAGAGGATGGTGTAGCTGAAGGACAGAATAGGGTGTGTGGGGGACAGAGGCTGGTGTATTTATGGGACAGAGTGTGTGTAGGTATAACAGAGTGGGGTGTGGTTGTAAGACAGACTGGGTGCATGTGTAGAACAGTGGGGTATGGTATAGGACAGATCAGGGTGTGCGTATTGGATAAAGTGGTGTGGGTATAGGGGAGAGGGAGGTGCGGATGTAGGTCAGTGGGTTGTGGGTGTTGGACAGAGTGGGGTATGGGTGTAGGACAAAATGGGGTGTTCGTATAGGACAGAGTGGGGTGAAGGTATAGGACAGAGTTGAGTGTGGGTATAGGACAGAGTGGGGTGTGGGTGAAGGACAAAAGACAGAGCGGGATGTGGGTGTAGAATAGAGTGTGGGTGCAGGATGAATAGGGTATGATTAACTAACTATATATGATTTTGAATAAATTCCCCTTTCAACTATAAGCAAAGGTTTCCAATCGTGGCTCTAAAAATGACATCAATTCTCACGGACCCGACCAATTCGTTTGAAAGAGGAATGATCAGGAACAATTCTGGTGTTTTATATGCTTTAGTAACTAACCACCAAAATCCATCAAACTATGCGTTGTGATGAAGTGTATAATGAGTCAATTTCCTAGCATAGATCCTGCTCTTTGTTTCCTGCACCCGCTTGTATCTCTGACCAGCCTGTATTGGACAAAATCTGCCCCATACACCAGTTTTTCAAATATCCTAAATTTTTAGCGCTGTGGGGAGTATTGTCCATTCTACTTGTAAATAGAGATGCACACATTTATATGGTAAATGTAATACACCCATGCTTATTTCAATCTCTCACCCTAAGGTTTACTCTCTAGTGTAAAGGAAACCTTGCATAAGTAATGCCACATCATACATTGAACTCCTTTAAGTTCGTGCCCGAACGTTCAGTTAGGACAATGGCATTGTGCAGTAATTAAAAATTCCTTATAATTCTCTGCCGTGCTGCTGGTCAGGTCTGCTACTCACTACACTCGGCTAACGCCTCATGTAGTAATACACAACCTGCCCATCGTGGAATAAACATTGACAAGGCCAACTCTCGTTTGGTTTCTACTAATTATCCCCTACTCGGCCTACAGCAACACGGTAAATACTATGTGGACATCTGCCCATCCTTCGGGTGCCGGTTTTCTGGGGGAGCTCAAAAAAGGGTTTCAAACACCTTGTGCTGGGTGATGAACCGGAGATACGGCGCCCACTTCCTTCCATACATGGACGACTTCGTGTCGGTCGAGGCCGACTTTGGCAAGGCGGTCAGGTCTGTCGGCGGCTTTGAAGATCTCTGTGAGGAAAAATCCGTCTTTCCTACAACACGCCTCGAATGGCTCAGATTAACTATCGATAGCATCAACATGGAAATCACCATACCAGACTCCAAGCTACACGTGTAGGATAAATTACCATATAATTAAATATGTTTGATTAGGTGTCTGAGTTATATTCGATTAGATGACTGAGTTGAAAGCAGCATAGCAGTGAAGAAGAGACACACGCAACGAGGCAACAGCTCCAATTGATATGCGGCAAGGCCAACCATATATCCTAGTGCATTCCTCTGGTGCGGCGATACATGTCTCGCCTCCTGGACACTCTACGCCGGACATCTGACGAGGATCTGGTCGAGCTGGACACGGAATGCAAGAAGGACTTGACGTGGTTCTCTGACTTCGCCACACAGACTAATGGGAGAAAGCTCATCATCATGGAACGACCCTCCTTTGAAATAGAATGTGATGCTTGCCCTAGGGGCCTCGGCGCCTTTTGTGAAACTGATGGGACATATTATAGTATTCCCCTCCCACAGGCGTACCGCGAGGCATACCACATGAGCAAGATGGAGGTGATCAACTGCCTACTATCGGTAAAGTCTCTCATGCCCAAGGCCACCAGCAGGCATCTCATACGAGAAACAACGGACAATTTGGCCGCTATGTATGGGGAAAACTTTGTTACAAAATGTTACAACTTACAATTACTTAGGCATACATCTGAATGCCAACCTTGATTATACGTCACATTTTAACCGATTAAATAAGACAATATCACATAGCAATTCGTATTTATAAGAGTTGTATTATCTCATATTTCAATTATGGAGACCTTCTCTACATGAACTCACCTAAATTTCAATTGGATAGATTACAGACTTTGCAGAATAAATGCCTCAAGACATGCTTGAAATTGGCCAGACGAACGCCTACGGATTATGTACATGCGCTAGCAGGTATCCTGTTGTTAGAGTTTAGAAGAGATCATCATTTACATACTTTCATGTATCTCCATGCACAAAACCCCAATTATCTAATCCAAGATCCTGGAATAACAAGGCACTATGCCACGCCTATGTTATTTGTAACAAAACCGAATTGTAATGCCTTTATGAACTCTATATGCTACAAAGGCTCTCTGACATGGAACAATTTACCTCCTATCACTAGAAATAAACCTTCTTTCAAAGTGTTCAAGGCAATATCTAAAACCTGTATGATTGAACATATACCTGAACGATTTCTTAGACACTATTATATTCACTTATCTCCTTTATGACTTCCGGACTGTCATAAACTACTATGGTATGCTTTGTGTTCATTAACGTGACTGTACAAATGCTGTCACCTGAGGTCATATATCTTATATCAGGACAAACACTCTTATTTGTTTCCTTGTTAAATGGTATGGGATGTGAAGGTTAATCTGTACATGTACAGGCCTAGGTGAACAAAACCAACCATACTGATGGCTGACACCCACGGCCTCTTTATATGATGTTGCTAACACGAAGTCAAAACTTCACATGGAATAAGAATGTCATGTAAACTTTGCATCAATAAAAAAAAATTGTGAAAAAAAATGTACGCCCTTAACTCCAGAAAAACTCGTGACCCCATCCTCGCGGCTTGTGCTTGGGAAATAGCCTTAATAGAGGCCCTCCACGATGTTGTCATCCGAGTCGTTTACAAACCCAGCGACACCCTCTCCTGAGCCAACTTTGAAAACCAGAAAGTGAAACTCGCTCTGGAATTAGTCTGGGATCGTATGATTTATTGCGTCGTGATCCTGCTCCTTTAGCCTATGTTTTGTCACCTTCGTAGCTCAAGTTTTGTCTATTTTCAGATGCAGCGGATCCACACCTCATCTCACAACACCAGAGATCGAGGACTGCAGCAGCCTCTGTATGCACAACAGAAAACCTACGCCGGCAAATGCCAGCCTTCGTCTCCTTCATGGTGATCCACGACTTCGACTTCCTCGCCCCGAAGCCCTCTCAACTCGCCCTCTTCTCACAACTTTTGGCAAACAGTTTTAAAAGTCCTGTATCCGTCCGGAATTACATGTCGGGCACCCAAACCTTCCTTGCGGGCCGGTCCCGCAGGCGGCACGCTTGGTCCTATTACTGGAATACACCACTCTCCTACGCCAATCGAACCTCCTGGCTACGGGCCCAGTCGGGTCCCCCTCCCATACTCTTCGTAGAAAGGACATTGTTCCCGCAACTGAGGGACTTACCATAATAATAGGTCAACAAAGACCACCTCCAGACCTTCAGGGTGTTTCTTTGTCACTGTAAACCGGACTAGCGGCCCTTATTGCCCCGTCGCCGCCTGGAAGAAATACTCCAAAACGACTCCGGCGCCCCCAACCGCCCCGGAGTTTGTGAACATCTAAGGCGCGCCCCTACGTGTCGATACAATTCTTCTGGTGATCCGTTCACCCGTTCACTCATTCACCCTCCATGCACTACGGAGGATGGGGGCCCAACAAGCCAGTTCCCCCACATACTCTTTACAGCCCTAGCCTCTTCTTTGGCTCATATAATTATAATATAATTTAATACTTTGTACTATTTTAAAATGTATTTATCTGTCTTTTAAACATAAAAAATGTTTTAATTATTTATGTACAATAAATACATTTTTATTGGCAGCATGGCGTTAGTTTAATTATGAAATCTTAATGTTATGAAGCCTCTTTTAGGAAATAGAAGTAAGCATGTACGAAATTTCAAAATCATCAATAACAAAATTTCAATTTTCACCAGGTCAACATGAATCTTTCCAAAACAACAAAAATGATTCAAATCTATTCTTCGGTCGGTTGGATTAATAAAATTGCTGCTCCATCGCACCAACTTGGATGGGATGTGTTTACCTTAAGGAAATTAGCATACCACTGTACAAAACTTGTAAAGCCATGTGCATCGTCTCTCAAAACAGACTAAATAGCATGTGCCCAATCGGTGGCGCCATGCACAACCATGCTGATTTACCCATTTGAATTGAGTTTCTCTATTTCATTTATTCAAATTCAGATGGTACATTTGTTCTAGAATCTTAATGTGTTGATATACTAGAGTAAAAAAGGTTTAGGATGCATGAATGAAATACATTTTACCTCATCAGGCTGGATTTGAGTGAAATCCAGTTACTTTAAATCCTGTTACTTTCAACCTTTTTGTCCTGCTATCACTGTAGACCCTGATATACTGTTATTCATAGGCAAAATTTCAGAATGCATAAACGTTTGGGTTAAAATTAACACCATGGGAATAAACCTGATAAAAAACTAAACATCTGTATACTACAGCTTTTTTTAAAATAATTTCAAGACAATATTTAACATACCTAAAAATCAAGGATTCACATATAAATTCCTGACATTATTCCGATATGTATCTGCAGTCAAAGCAACATTCAGATTTCCTTACATGTTTACTGCATCAAATTAATGTATTGTAACAACAGTGCTCCTATGACCATGTGATAGAGGGTGGCCCTGAGGGTGGTCGTGGCAGCGGCAGCCCCAGGATTAACTATATATTGGACACCTACATATCCCATCAATGCCAAACTCATAATAACAGATGTATCCTGGTGAGGAGAGGGTCCTCTACTTTATGCTAGGTTTACATCATCACCCTGACAGCCCTGACAGTACGTCTCTGTATCTCGACAGAGTTGTTGGGGAAGGTTTACTTCTGTCAAAAAATCCAGCATGATAGTGCTGGCAACCCCCTGGGGTTTATGACCGCTGGGATTCACCTCAAGTGGACAGGTATCCGCCACAGACCTCAACTCACCTCAAGTCAACAGGCTCGGAGATCATTAGTGGACAGGCTTTGAGGCCGTCAACTCGAGGCCCATCCCGGCAGGAATCCCTATGACTTACAGTGTGTCAAGTTTGACGTCACCAATGAGCGCGTCATAGGGTAATGTAGCCTAACGACTTAAGCACTGCACGAAACTTACCACTTTACATATGTATGTGAAACGCGTCTATCAGTACGATTTTGCGTCTACAAGTTCGACCTATTAGACGTCTCGTAGACGCCTTATCTAGTGGCGTATATATATGTGTCCATGGTGCGGTCTTATATACGTCATATATACGCCTGATTCTATTTATTTACGCCACTATCCAATAATTCCAACCTCTGCCACTTGGGGACATCAGTGGTTGCATATTTCATTTACCATTAACCATCCAAATCTGTTTTATATGAAAAATGGAATCTTATATTACCAATTTATTTTATAAAACCTATATAAAACCTGATTGAGTATAAATTGATTAATTACACATAATAAACCATGCATTAAGATGTTTTTTTACCCATTTCCTGATATTATTTTTTACTTTAAAACACCATTTCAATGTGTGGACAGTCAGGCTTACTATATAATCGCCTCCCCCCAGTGTCTCTGGGTGACAGAGTCCTCCTCCCGACTCCGACTCCGCCCCCGCCTTGATAGAAGTTGTGTGATTGCGGCCGCCACCCTCACAGCCACCCGCTCAGCCGCCCGCCCTCAGGACTTAAAGCATCTTACACAAGCCGAGCGGCCGCTAATCCATCTACACACACTGCAGGGAGGCGGGGGTCGTGTACTAGGGCTTCACTGTGGGTCGAGTGAGTGTAGGGTGGTGGGGTGGTGGGGTGTCGGGGGGCGGTGGGGGGTGGTGTTGGCAGGTCCCGGGGGGCGGGTCAGTGTTGGTGCATCCTCTACCAACACCCACAGGACGGGGCGGGCCGCAGCTCGCAATTCTCTTTTTTTTGGTATCATATATACGCCTGGCGTATATATATTGCGCAGAGTATGTTTTATCTTAAATACGCCAGGCGTGAAATACAGCCAAGTCACGCGCGTCTACATATTGAAACTGTCTTGTAGACACCCCAAATGCAGACGCGGATAAGAGGCATATACAAATGTAAACAAGGCCCTATACAGCTGATAAGTGCGTTATCGCGATGGCGTATATATATGTAAAATGGTGGTTTTCGTGCAGTGAAGGTCACTTACATTTGATGTTCATGTCAACCTAAGGTCTGGTAGGTTCAGTTAAGGCATGGTCAGATTCATTGCTGTCAAATTGTGGTCTGCATATATATTAGAGGGGATGGCGGACAGTTGTTCTTTCACACGAAAATGCCTCCAAAGAAGTGTAGTGTTTAGAGTTTAACTTTACTACAGTGTCATATATTTCATATACACTGCCTTATGTAGGGGGAACACATTTCATGTTACACAGGACTCCCAGAAATAAAGCTGCCTAAAGAAGGGTTTGTCACTCCCTAGTACATGAAACCCACTTATACACCACATCTGGCAATGAGGCTAAGTGATTCACCAACCAAAATGGAAGTAAACTTTACATTCTACATTGTGAAAAAAAGTTTACTGTCATTGAAAGCTATAAGGTGAGGAAAGCCACATCTTGGGAGTCAGGTCACAGGCCATGTGCTTCTGCCTATTATTTACAGTACATGTGCTGGCAAGGAGTGCTCAACAGTGCCACTTGGCTTTGGATATAGATGTTGCAGCCCGGAAGGTTGCGCTACTACACTCGGGAGGATGTTGTTGACATAGCCGACACTAACGTTACGGCAACCTGGGCAGAACCAAGATGTCTATACAGTTTTCAGGGAAGCACTGCGAACATACTTCACTCCACAGGAAAATAATGACTATGCGATAATTGAATTCCGTGACCAACTTCAAAAAGAGTGCTAAAGCAATTAGCAAGGTTCTGTAACTTCTGTAACCCAAGCACTGGAAAAGCTGTATACACTACCTTGGAAAAAATCAAGATGGTGACAAAAGCAGATGACTCTATGGTGCCTCAAAATTTTCCAAATATCTAAGAAATCAGCTTAATACTCTTGGAGAAATGACAAAATATGTCTCAATTTCAAAACCCTCTGAAATTTGATGACCTTTGACTTTTTACCTCTAATAAAAGGTCAAATGGACACATTTACAGAAAAATGGCTACCATACCTGGAATGGCCAAAGTCTTAGCATTCATTTGATATGATAAAATTGTTGCTATACTTTCATGGAACGAAAAGCCACTTTTTCAGGGGCTTGCCCCCTGACTCGTGCAAGTTAAAACCTACAATAGGCATTTTGAGTGATTCTAATATGCATGTTGGATTTATGCAGATTAGACATATTTCCCCAAGGTGGATTTTGGTGGATTTTTAATATGGTTTTCTGGGGACTCTCCTGATATGTATTGTGAAGAACAAATTTTTATTGCAGTTTATGGTGGGTTAGGCCCATAAATGTCATAGATTGACTAGACTAAAAGGTAGAGCAATGGAGATGGCTAGACAACAGATGAGAGCAATGGTGATCGTGGAGGTAAATTGTGTTGATAACTACTGGCGAAAAAAACTACAACCTGGTCAGAGACTAGGGAATGTAGCCAGCAGCAGCAAACATGGCAAAGCCATGAAGGACTGTCCAGCATTTGAAAAGGAGTGCAGAAATTGTGGGAAACCCAAACCGCTTTTCAAAAATGTGCTTCACAAAACAAAACACAAAAAGCTCCAAAGGACAACAAAAATGGAAAAAAGGCAAATTGAAACATAAAGCAAAGATCAATGAGGCAAAAAGCATTATTTATACGGATCGGAAACAATAACCTCACCATGCTAGTAGACACTGGAGCATGGGTCAACATCATTGATCAAACAACATACAAGTCAATGAAACCGCTACCAGTTCTGAAATCAGATTTCCATCAGAGCATACAATGCCGAATCACCACTAAAGATACTAGGGGAATTTCAAACTAACATCAGAAAGAAGGAGATCAGTACCACTGACACTTTCTATGTAACCGCAGGAAAAGGAGGATCACTCATCACATACCACCTCGCAAAAAGATTAGCGATTCTATATGTAAATGAAGCAGGCATCTCCACAGTGGAGCCAGACATGCCTAGAGTCAAAGAGGAAGACCCACTCTTCAAAGGGGTAGGGAACCTGAAAGTTTTCAAAGTGAAGTTATCCATTGATGAAACGTTGAAACCAGTAGCCAAGCCCCACAGGAAGATATCGATAAACCTATGTGAGAAGGTTGAGGCAAAGCTGAGACAACTTGAATAGGACAATATCATAGAAGAGGTTACTGGGAGCAACACCATGGGTCTCACAACCAGTATTACTACCTAAACCAAATTGAAAGAATGTTGACATGAGAAGCTCAAACGTAGCGATCAAGAGAGAGCGACACATAATGCTCAAGAAATAATAAGTGATTTAAATATAGCTGTCAAGTTCCCAAAACTAAATCTGAACCAAGGGTACTATCAACAAGAGTTAGATGAGCAATCCCGGTACATCACAATTTTCACAACACATATTGGACTGAGACGTTACAGACGACTCAACTCTGAGATATCCTGTGCCTCAGGAATCTTCTAGAATACCATCAGGCAAGTGTTAGACGGTATCCCAGGCTGTCTCAATGTGAGTGAAGACATTTGAGTGTATGGGAAAACCCAAGAGAAACATAACCAGAACCTGAGACAAGTGCTTGAAAGGATCCAGGACAAAGGCCTCACACTCAACAAAGGAAAGTGTGCCTTCAACAAAGATCACTTGAAATACCTTGGATATATCTTCTCTAAAGAATGAATTTCACCTGATCTGGACAAAGTGTCTGCTCTGATCAATGCAGATGCACCAACAAACCCACCAGAGGTTCTTTCATTGCTCGGTATGGCCAACTACTGTGCTAGGTTCATACCTAGATTTGCTACCAATTGACCAAAAAGTACCAATCATGGAACTGGGGATTGAAACAAGAGATGGTGTTTGTGGATCTGAAGAGGTCTCTATGGGAAGACACAGTCATTAAGTACTATGACTCAGGAAAACCCACAAAGATCCTTGTTGATGCCAGTCTAGTAGGTTGTGTGCTATACTGGTTCAGACCACAGGAAAAGAAGATGAAGTCAGTAGCTTCGCCAGTCGAGCCCTGTCAGAAGTCAAACAAGAGAACTCACAGACAGAATGGGAAGTGTTGGCAGTGTTCGGATGTGAGAGGTTTCATCTATACATCATAGGAAAACCAGTTACGATTGTCACCGATCACAAAGCCCTGATGACTATCTTCAACAACCTTCAATACAAACCACCTGCGAGGATTGAGCGTTGGAATCTATGACTGCAACGATTCCACATTAAAGTCATATATGAGCCAGGGTCAAGTAATCCGACCGATTATTGTCACCCTGACAAGGACACTTGTGCGAGTTCAGCAGAAAAGCAATAGGAAGAATACATCAACTATACGGCAGCTCAGGCACCTCCTGATGCCATCATCCTTGACAAAATCAAAGAGGAGCCACAAAAAGATCAAGTCATGCAAAAACTGATACAGACAATCATTCATAACCAGTAGAAATGGGTGATTGATGATGATGAACTTCAACCATTGTTAAGAGTCAAAGAAGAACTGTTTGTTTCAACCAATAGAGACTTCATCATGAGGGGAACAAGACTGATCATACCCAAAAGTCTCAGATCTCAAATAATAAATCTTGCCCATGAGGAACACCTGGGACTGATGAAAACCAAGGCTCTTATATGATTCAGAGTATGGTTTCCAGGAATAGACAAACTAACACAAGAGAGGATCGCTAGATGTGTCCCATGCCAGTCGTGTGTAGAAAAGAAAGTACCAGTACCACTCTCTATGACACCTCTCCCAGAGGGACTGTAGAAAAATCTCTGTGCTGACTTCTATGGACCACTCCCAACTGGCGAGTATCTACTTGTTATCATAAATGAGTACTTCCCCTATCCAGTTCTGGAAGTCATATATTCAACAAGTGTGAGAGCTGTTGTACCAGGAGTCAACAAAATGCTATCTATGTTCAGAATACCAGACTCGCTCAAGACAGATAAGGGACCACCGTTCAGCAGCAGTGAATTCCAGTGTTGCTGAACATCTTGGATTCATTCATAAAAAAATCACACCTAGATGGCCATGCACAAATGGCAAATGTGAAAGGTTCATGAGGAATCTGGGTAAGATCCTGAAAAGTGCAAAGACTGAAAGTTGACCATGGAAACAAGAACTCTACCAGTTCTTGAGAAATTACAGACCTCTGTCTACTGCTCTCTTTGGTAGGCCAGTGAAGATCAGGATACCAATAATAATGACAAATCCAGATGACACAGCAATGAGGGAGAAAGACTAGGAAAACAAAATGAAGATCAAGGCATATGCTGACAAGAAGCATCATGCAAAAGAGACCGACATATGCAACAGAGATCACGTGCTGCTAAAACAGGACAAAGGTAACAAACTCTCAACACCCTATGATCCACAGCCATACCTCATGACTGAGAGAAAGGGAAGTATGGTAGCAGCAAAAAGGGGTTCTAAGGTGATCACCAGAAACGCTTCACAAATGAAAGGGATTCACACACACCAGAAGACTGGAGGAAGACAGGAAAAATAGTGATGAGCCTGAAATAGACATTTCAGATGACAACCAGCATTCCTGGAAGTGTGCAAGCACCTGCTGAGGCACCTCAAAATGTACCTCTAAATCCTCAAGCTATGTATGTCAATATAAGTCCTCTGGCAATAAAATTACTTAAAAATCAAATCAGAATTGCCAAATATTGATGGATATTAGCTCTAGGCTCTTTAAAATGGGACAAATGAATTCAGCATCCCTGAAAACATGCAAATTGACCAAGTGGTTGCTTTTCTGTGAGGATCTTCATTCTCAGCAGGTCATTTTGGCGGCCATCTTGAAAAACGGCCGCCATCTTGGATTTTCAAGTGGCTCGTCAGGTTAATTAAAAATCAAATCAAATATCCACTACACAGAATGTATGATTGAGCTCAAAATTGATAGGTTCTTTAATCATTTAAGGACGGCCACCTATGGCAGAGCTACACACTTGGGGACAGCTACTACTGACTATGTACAGTTCTAGGGGATGGGGGGCATGGTCCACTGAGCTCAGAATTCAAAGTTTTATCACGTGGTGTAATATGTTATCCTCAATATTTTTATTTCTAGTATTTGGAATTGAAAATATGATGTTACACCTAAATTCTGTACAAATCTCAAGTGTATTGTTAAAATATTTCCTTTTGAAAACCAATTTCATAAACATCCATCACCGGCCCATTACCAAGCTCGGTGGCCAAGTGGTCAGGGTGTTCGCCTCGAGCATGGGAGGTCGTGGGTTCAAACCCCGGCCGGGTCATACCAAAGACACAAAAATGGTACCCTCTGCCCATTCGGCTTAACACCCGCCATAAGAATGAGGAGTAGGGGTCTAGGGCCCGAGTGGAAGAACGGCCATATAGCCGAATTCGGTGATTGTCTGACACAATATTCCCTTAAAAATTGCCAAAAAAAAAAAAAAAAGATGCCTTATGGCATCATCCACCCCCAGCCAGTCGATGCTTTAACCCTTTCCCTACCGCACCTAGCGCAGCGCGTAGTGCGTTAACGACCGCGCCCCCTGCGGTGAACGTTCCCACTACTACCGCACGTCACACGTCGTACAGTCGTCTAAATACCGGCCCATTCTGCAGGCGTTAGAGAGAGACTCAAAGTGCAGGGGGTGCGCCACTAATTAGCAAATTTGAATAACTTAGATGAATTGAATGATACCAAAATAAAGAAGAGACTTCAGGCTTTATTTCCATACCATTAATTATTGATTAGATGGATATTTGATAATTATATTAATATTTCCAAGAATACAAGACTTTTTTGACACAAGCCTGTGGCTAGGCCCAATATAGCACAAGTTGAGCATACGAAGATCTGTATCTTTTTTTTTATCGCGATGACATACTGTTTTTTTTACGTTAATAATAAAAGAAAAGTATTTCCATATATACTGTTTTATTTTTTTGATTTGTCCATTATTTACTGAAATAATATAAAATATGTAATTATATGAATTAGCTGCCTCAAGGCAGCATCGGTATTCCCATGGTGCTGCCTCAAGGCAGCATCGGTATTCCCATGGTGCTGCCTCAAGGCAGCATCGGTATTCCCTCATAACTCGAGTTGCCCAAATATTTGAAATCAGAAGATTCTGGAGATAAATAATCATTAAAAAATAATTGTCTGGATGCAAAAGCAAGGTTCACCCCTAAAATAGGCTTTCGCTGACAGACTATATGGGAACAAAGCTCATCGCATGCTCTGCATGCACTCTTTCTCATGCCCAGTGGGGTTGGAAATTTTGCAAATATTTTCCTGATGCCTTAGAAGTGTGCAAGGCTACCAATCACTTGTTTGGATATTGTTTGGCATATCATGAAGGCAAGGTGTGTCAGAAAAGGGCCTGCCCACTTAAACATGTCTGCACCTGAACACAGACATTCACCCTTTTGGCCCTAATCTCGATGTTTGTTTAATCTTTTCCGTTCCGATGGAACGTGTGTTCCGCAGTTGGGAAAAAATGTTGCTTTTGCTCCTTCTGACCCTTTTGATACCGTTTTTGACTCTACATTTGATTATGTTTTCGCCAATTTCTTCAACCCAAGTTTTGGTTGATTTGGTTCAAGAGTATGTTGTTGATTGCCGTTGTTTTTGGGTTCAGACTGTGTTGATGCTTGTAACGTTCTGGTCACCAGCTTTAGCCATAGCGGCTGCTACCCTACAGACGATAGTTTTGATGACATAGATGCTTGGGTAACAAGTTTAGGTGAACCAGCGAAAGATATTTATCATTATTTCTCTGGGGTAGTAGCTTCAGATTTCAAAATGGCGGACCATACTTCCAGTTTGTGGATTTTGAGGTGAAATCAGATTTTTTTAATTTTTTTGACAATGTAGAATCTCTTTGTTTTTCATGGAGAAATCTACCCTTTTTGTTCCACTGGGTTAGATTGTGTAGGGGTTAGGGTAGACAAGCAGTGGTCTGTTTGCTATATGTTAGGCGACACAAGTGCCAATCCCTGCTGTGCGGTCAACCTGGCGGACCTGTGTATGCAAATACTACGGGGTTGCCCAGATTACATAACTCAGTCTTTATGTATAGGCTGAGTCTGCAGCAGGTCAACAGGTTACTTGTACGTTCCTCCACATCTAGCAAATTGCTTGGAGCCCTGCAGACTGGTTAGGTTTCTCCGTGAAACCTTTCAGCAGTTGAGTTGTAGATCCCTAATCTCCTTTACATTCCGAAAGTAAGGCGAACCAACCTATGGGGGAAACCTCATAGGGTAGCACTTGTCTCACACCACCGGATAGACAAATCTAATCTCGGGTAGTGAGGATCAAAGCCCAGAGCCGGCAGAACTGCTACATTGGTGCCACGACCAGGATCTTCAGTTGCTTGCACAACTGACGATGCTCAGTAAAAAAGTTAAGATGTCAGATGACCCAGGTGTAGAAACCTGGGTACAAGCCGCTGAAAAAAGAGACCCGGAAAGCTGATGATGATCTTCAGACCAGCCTGGATGTAAATATGAAAGTCCAAGTACTGCCAGAGGCCAAGGAAGAGACTCGGAAGAAACTGTCCGCAGCTGAGCAACTCAGCTCCACAGTTCACAATCATGGATCGCCCAGGGGGCCACCCATGGGAGAGGACCTGGAAGGGTTCGGCCACATTGGCA
Source organism: Alentia gelatinosa (assembly GCA_950022655.1). Lineage (NCBI taxonomy): Eukaryota > Metazoa > Annelida > Polychaeta > Phyllodocida > Polynoidae > Alentia > Alentia gelatinosa. The sequence goes on from OX465579.1 coordinate 101,943,847, forward strand.
GTGAACCTGAGGAGGGAAGAGACCCGCCAGCAAAGACAGAGACAGCAACAGAGGGACGATAGTGATATTGATCCCCAGGCTGAGGAGCAGAGAAGGAAGTGTAGTCGACTCGAGGACGAGCACAATGCTGAGATTCTGCTCCAAGACTTGTACACTAAGAGTAAGCAGGCATCTGAGGCTCTGCAACAAGCAGAGGAGCGGCTAGTCCTGACTCAGGAGCATCAGAAGGCTGCTATAGCTCGCATGTGTAAAGCCGAGGTTGAATATGCTGAAAGGTATAGGACACCCCGTGCTGGCTGGCAAGGAGTTACGAGTGACTGTGTGTATTCTCCATAGTTGGGCTACATCAAATGGGAACTCATCACCCCAGGACTATACAACGCCCAGAACAGATAGGAGACTGCTCATGGTAAACTTTGTTTCACTGCAGAACTCTCCTAATGACATTCCGCAAGGAGAGACTGGTGATAGAAAGTCACAATCCGCTATATTGGAGTTGGGCTTAATCCAGTGGACTCGCAGAGTAATGCAGACTAGGTATTTAATCTCTAGTTAACACAGGCTAGTGAAGTCATGGTAGTGCGACCCCCAGAGACAACAAGGAGGAATGCAATCATTCCTAAGTCTTTCGGCAAAGGAATGGTGTGGGAACACTGGTTCGCTGGGTTCTGTGAGGGTGTGCAATGTAACGGTTGGAGTACAACTGATGCATTGCCATACCTAAAGAGAGCGTTGTTAGATGGGCCAGGTGAGGATGCACTCCCCGCTTATTGCCATTCTGGTGCTGAGGGATGGGATAAGATGGTCGAGGTGGCCTCATATTTCTGTGGTCAACTCGTAATGCTGAACCCTCGCTCACCGTCCTGAACAGAGTGTTTGGTAAAGATGAGTATGCCAGAGTCTATGGGTTAGCCTTACAGCATTTGCTGATGGAGGTTTACCCGGGGACTCGACTGGACTCAATGGCCCTGCATAAGGACTTACAAACTCAGTTTGTGAAGGGTCTCCGCGATGAAGACATCCGTGCTGAGGTTGTCTCAAAGTGGGAGCCTGGTATGAGCCTTGTACAGGTGTTGAGGATAGTAGACGCCTATGAACAAAGGTGTGCACTGTTTGGACAGTACATCAAACCTGTAGGTTAAACGTGGGTTGCTGCACTAGGATCATCCTGGGAATAAGATGAGTCAGAGGTGGATGAGACTGCAGATGCTGAAATGGAAGATATACTTTCCGCAGTAAGGTCTCAACTGCAGATGGTTCCGCAGATAGGGCCGTGGCCGAATCCAGGGAGGTCCAGTAATAGAAATCCCCAGGTGAAGAACCAGGTAACAGCGAAAGACTCTAAGGAGTCCCCTACTGTGGAACAGACGCTGCTCCTGATCAACGAGCGCCTAGCCCACCTGGAGAATAAACATTGTTGGCAGATGGGGCATATATCTCCTGATTGCACTCAGAAGGTAAACTAGAGGGGGCCGCGGAAAGTGGGGAGGCTGTGGTCCCAGATACTGTAAGCCAGAGTACCCAGACTGCGGAGGTATTGAAGTTAGGGTATCCACCCACTTCTACTGTCAGGGAAGAGTTATTGAATCAGGTTGCTACAGTCTGTTCTTGGTATCTGTTGTCTTGGTGGCAGACATTGGTACATACCTGTCAGGATCCAAGGGGGGAAAGTAGATTTGTTGCTAGATACTGGTGCCAGTCACTCTGTATTGAGCAACAATCTCTACCAAACCTTTGGGTTTGATCAGGAATGTAAGGTTCTTGAGGCAAGTGTGAGAGCTGCTAATGCTACTCCGTTGAGATGCTATGGCAAGGTAATTATTCTCAGTAGGTAACACTGAACTAGTATGGAGTCTCATACTCAGTGATATTGAGGAGAATGGAATAATTGGCATGGACTTTCACAGTCACTCTAGGGAGGTTCTCTTGATCAGCAACAGGGACTTCTTTGGATTAAATACCCAGAGTTATTGGAAGTAGAATGTTTGTGCCATCGGATATCATCCGTGGTATCTGTATGACAAGCCATGAGCAGTGCCCCACATCACATCGGACATCTTGAAATGTTCATGATTTGCGACGGATTCATCGCACAGGTCTGGTGTAGTACCTTTTGTACTTGTATAGAAAACCCCTAACCTGTATGATACTGCAGTGACTGTATGATACTGCATGTGTAGTTACAGATATATTATTATATATGTTAATATATAAATATAAATACCGAATGAAATGTGTTTTATTATTCACCTCGGATATTTCCTACTTCCGTTGTCCAGGTAGTTGCTGTGGATAATGCGATAACTACGGTGATAATTCTTTACGCGTGGCGGTGAGCAGCTCATAACCGTTATATGCTCATTCTTCATCTGCTCACCGACACTTGTACTTTTCTCACTCGTTTGGGAAAATCTTAAATTGTTTGTACCTTGTTGTGGCAGGTTTATGAGTTTTATACTCACTGTATATCAATTGAATAAAGCCTGTTTTGTTAATTACTATGTATTTAATTCCGCCAACTAAGTACTGCCCCGCCTTCTTTATTATGCAATGAGGTCAATTTATATATATATATATATATATATATATATATATATATATATATATATATATTGGTATACACCACAGTCAATAAATAGCACACCTGACAGCCTCCACTCATCAGGCCAGGTCACAGGGGGGGGGGGGGGGGTCAGCTGTGAAAACGGCTGTTTGTGCATATGGTGTAGTTTGGTGTGGAGGACATCTACAGATGGGGTGGTGTACTGTTCAACCCATAATTCTGCATATAAACTTGCCTTATTCTCTGGAAGTTTGAAGGAAATGGTTTTGTTTTTATGATGTGAAAGCCAACCTTTGAATTTCTATAAAGTTATCATATTTATCTCAAAATCAAAACAAAATACTAGATATAAAAACAACAAGAAGTAATAAGTAGTTAGGCAGTGCTACAGGTGATACGACAATTCAATCGCATCAGTCGGGCATACCCATGGATTTTCGTGCAATCGAATGCGATGAATCTGTCGCAATTTGGGCAATACAATACATTCGATGGGCAATAAAATGTGTGCGACGATCGCGTCGCATCTGTGGGGCCGGGCCTTAAATCGCCTACAATAGACTACGAAAATCCAACATGCTGGATTTAATCGGAAGCTCTACGATGGACGTTTTCAATCGCAGCCTATCGGTACGCAATCGTGAGGTATCGTGCAGAAACCAGTTCCACTGCCACGATTTTTTCCGACCCCACGATAGAATCGGTATGGTGTTGTGAGGGCAATCATGAGGCCTATCGGGACCAGAATCGGCGTTGGTTGGTGCTGGGCCTAAGGTTCAGGCAGTCCTCTCATCTTGGTCACCAGTTCCAAGCTATGAGATCATTCTGCAAGTCTACTATTCAGTGTGGAGTCGATACATTCAAAAGCGCTCACCCCAATCGATAATAAACACAGGTAAAAACTTCGACTGGCGCAGGCTCAAGTTGTTATACTCTTTCTCGGTCTGGTCTGCCTGCAGCCATCTGGAAAACCTCCTCACAGCAAACATACTTTGAAACCGCAAAAGGGTCCTTTTCGTCTGTGTTCCATATTCAACAGATAAACATACATTTATATTTTGTACAGTGACTATGGTTTATGTTTTTGGTCCTGCAAAGGCTTTCCTACGGTGTACGATTTTCAGCCATGTCCACGATTTCAATTATCGGGGACCTCCCGATGGATTACCGGGAAGTATGTCGTAGACCGTCCGCGTTGGTGGGTGCAAGTCTACTATTCAGTGTGGAGTATCAGTCGATACATTCAAAAGCGCTTCACCCCAATCGATACTAAACACAGGTAAAAACTTCGACCGGCGCAGGCTCAAGTTGTTACATTCTTTCTTGGTCTGGTCTGCTTTTAGTGATAGCTGATACAGTCGGCTGTTAAAGCGTCGGATTTCTTCTCTTTTTTTTACTAACATAAACACTATGCAGTAGTTCAAAACAATTCCAATTTAAGTGTATAGTTTGTTTGTTTCCTTACAGTCTAGCAAACAAAAACATTATTACCCGCACATCTTTATAGACTTCGGCAGGTTAACAGAAGTGAATATTAACACCGTTTTAAAACAAGAAGGTTTTGTTAGCTTGCTTGCTGTAATGATCTCACGATCTAGCGATGTGATAGTCTTGTTTTTCGTAAATATTTAGCGGCCCGTAGAGCAGTGAGCGGAGAGTGGGGGCGTACAGTGAGATAGCGGTGAACTTTGATCTGTAAGCATTGAGTTCAAAAAGGGGAACAATATCGATGGCTCCGGCCTTTGCGATAAGACGCCGATCAGAATGGTCATAAATGAAGCTGCCAATACCGGGATCAAGAATGTGTCTTCAATTATTTGTTGCTCACTTGGATGTGACATTTAGAACACCGGTGCAGATCTGGCCTCTATACCTGAATTCGCTTTGAGCCTTGATTAAAACCGTATTGAGCATTCTTTTACCAGCCAGGAGTGAATTATATCACGCCGTGGTTTCTTATATAAATGAATCAAGGACTGATCAAGCACGGGAAGGGCACGCGTAACAAAGACGATATAGTTTGAGGTATTCAGAGTACGTGCTAAGGAGACTTGAGTTTGGGTAGAGTCACTTGAAAACGGTAGATTTCGTGATTTTATCACTTTAGTTTAGCTTTAATTACTTATTTCCATGTGGCCGGGTAAAAACAGAAAGGACAGCCTTACAAACCTAGCTCACAGCTGGCTTGCTTATTATTATATACCTATGCACAAAGTCAGAGTAAATACATACTGCTCCTGGGGGTATAGTAATTGTAATGTGTGTGAGACGAAGAAGTCAACCTTACAGTTTCACTACCACAAGGTATAGTAATTGTACACAGATTGCACTGTACGCTGTGAAACGTTGTACTGGTTACCTTGGATAGTGACATATTGCACGCTTTGAGTGACAAATTGCACGCTTTGAAGTACAGATTGCACGCTTTGAAGAAATAACGCAATCTGATTGGTCGAGAGGCCGACAACAGACTTCTAGGTGCAAGATTAAAAAATGGCAGATCCCTTCACTTCGCGAGTTTTGTGGCGTCGTACAGTAACTACGGAGCGAGTTAGTGTGGAATATGTCAAACTTCGAGGTAGAATATGAGTATGATTCACGTGATACACTTTAGATAGCTTAGATATGCCCGATCGATCGATACCAATACGGCCACTCGCCGAGCAGGCGACTCGTAGATGTCAACACTGTCAAGTCGGTGAAACTAGACGGCGTGTGACGTCATTGACACTGCACCGCTCGAGGAAGAACTGTCCGACGGGACGATCGAGCATAGCAGGGTGACCCTGCGAGTTCCATGGTGTCGTGCAGTAACCACGGAGCGAGTTAGTGCGAAAATACATCAAACATCGAGGTAGAATATGGGTATGAAGCACCTGATACCGTTTAAATAGCTTAGATGTGCGAGAAATATCGATTTTGATACGTTCACGGGCCGAGTGGGCGACTCGTCGATGTCAACAAATAGCGGAACCCCTGTGATACACTGCACTGCTCAAGTACAGCTGTCCAACAGGACGATCGAGCGTAGCAGGGTGATCGCTCACTAATTTATGCGGCGCTATAATGTAATCACCGCTGCGCGGTGATCACTTCCGGTTGTCCACTTCTGGTGTGTCTGCTAGTGTACCCATCATCTTTGCGAGTTGTAAAATGTGACTTCGACATCGAATTACGGTCAGTTTTAGCTATTTAAGAATGAATTAAGGTATATAATAATATGAAACCATAGTGGTAGATTTATGAGTTGTTTCGGAGATATTTGTTCTGAACGAGCCGGCACGGCAAGTTCAGAACAAATATCTCCGAAACAACTCATAAATCTACCCCGTATTGGCACCATAACTATGGTTTCACATATTATTATATACCTGTGTCCAAATGTCTATTAAATACTGCCCGCTGCTAGGGGTGCAGTAATAATAATGTTCATGCCCGCTGTGACTGTGACTTTATAAGTCATTAAAATGGAGCTTTTAATTATCTTAAGGTATATAATAATAAGCAAACATCCTGACTGTGGGCGAAACTTTTATCGTTCTAGGTCATTTTTGGTTTTTTGTACGGCCTTCCGTCAAAAATGACCATGAACAATAAAAGTTTCACCTACAGTAAGGACGTTTCCTAATAATACGAGTTGGCAGGCGGGATGGACACTGTAACTGGAAGTTGATTAATAATCTGTTCTCCCCATCTAGGAATATTTCAAAATTTAGAAGTATTTAGGGAGTACTATGATAGTGTATCAAGATGGAGGAGCCGAACGCGTTAGTTTACTAAACTAACGCGTTCGGGTCCGTAATCTTGATATACTATATTAGTATCCCCTTTATTATATACCTAATGATATTGAAACAATGTATGAATTCTACTCTTTTTATATTTAAGGAAAAAATGATTACAAAGGCAGTCTGCAATCAGCAGGTTTTATGTGCCCCTCAGATTATTTCTCAGTTGTGCTACAATATACAGTAGCGTAATGTAAGTATGGTGTGATGAGATGAGATGATTGGATTGGATTACACACTCCTTTGGGATACATGACTTTAGTCTAGGTGTTACGGACATTTCGCATATTCAGGATGACCTTGCTTTTTGCCTTAGCAAAATTCTTGAAAGAAGTTATATTGATGTACTAGTATTGGTTGTCCTATTCCCCGTGTGTATCCGCCTTGTCTGTAGGCGCCTGATTCATATATACGTGCCTGATTCGTATATATACGCCTGGTTCTATTTACACGACTGCTCATTAGTTCCGGTCTTTGCCTCTTGGGGACATTACTGGTAGCATATTTCATTTCCCATTAACCATCCAAGTCTGTATTATATGAAAAATATAATCTTATATTACAAATTTATTTTATAAAAACCTTTATAAAACGTGATTGAGTATTTAAATTGATTAATTACACATAATAAACCCTGCGTTATGTTGGGTTTTTTTTCTTAATATTTTAAATAGACTTGACTTTAAAACTCCTGAAATCGTCTTACCTCAGCCTCACCGCCCCCCCCCCCTCACCCCCGCCTCACCCCCCCCCCCCCCCCCCCCCACCCTCGCCCCCCTCAGCCTGCCTCACCTCCATCTCACCCCCACCACCGCAATTCCGGAGTCAGAGTTTGGAGAGGACTTCTCACTTAGGCGACCTATACAAACGGGCGGGAGTCGGAGTTGGCCTGGTAATCCGTCCACACACACTTGGGGGAGGTGGGGGTCTGTGCGAGGGCTTCAGTATTGGTTGAGTGAGAATTTCCCACTGAGACCACTGTACCAACACGAAGGGGCGGCGGGAGGCGGCGGGGCCGAACCTTTCTTATTTTCTATCCGTACCCATATACGCTCAGCGTATATATATCGCGCAGAGGATATTTCCTCTTGTATGCGCCAGGTGTGAAATACAGCCAAGACACGCCCTTATATGAAAGGAAACAGTCTTGTATATGCCTCATATGCTGGTGCGAAATATGGAAGTATAGATATGAAAACAAGACTATATTCAGCCGATATGTGCACTGCCGCGATGGCGCATGTATGAATAAAATGGTTAGTTTTGTGCAGTCTAACAGTTTCTCTAATGTGTTTACGTATCTTTGATATAGTCTTTATATAGTGTTGTGGTTTACATATACATAATGGCTACTCAGTTCTTCCTTTTATGAGGCCAATAGGGTGTTTGATTTAACATCCAGTTAACCATTGCAGGTTCTCACCAGACTTTCTCAAGGTTCTTTTACACCACAAGGGTGGTGATCGAATCTATGTAATGAATTTAGGTCGATACCTCGTCCTTACACATTTACCAAGGTGAGAGTTCTATTACGTCCCACACCACATAGACATGGTATGAAAAGGATTGGCCTTTGATATAGCAGTATATCTACCACTGCTGGGTGTGAAGGAGAAAAGTGGCTGCAGTGGGACCCGAATCAACAAAGTCCAGTGCTCTTTCCCAATGAATTAACTCCTCACCCCGGTCACTTTTGTTATGCTTGCATGCATGCATATCGTGTCTGCACCATGAGGAGGGACGGGCACCAAGAGGGTGAGCAGATTGATAATTGCTTTCCACCCCAGCAGACCAAACTGTTAACAATATTATTATTACAGGTATAAAAGACAAGGTCTTCTGCATAAAATATATGTTTAAGTGGTAGGTCTTTAATATGATCTATAAAACATTTAAAATAAGGTACACTGCTTAAAAGACCATCATTTCATTCATATATACACCATCGCGGAAGTGCATGTATCAGCTGAATATTAACTTGTTTTCACATATATCTACACCCGTATTTCACGCCCACGTATGAGGCATATACAAGACTGTTTCCTTTGAAATAAGGATGCGTCTTGGCTGTAATTCACACCAGGCATATAAGAGAGGAAATAGCCTCTGTGTGACATATATACGCCGGGCGGATATGTGTACCAATAAGAAATAAAAAAGGTTCGCCGGCCCCTGCCTGGCTCCCGGCCGGCTTCCTCCCCCCAGTGTGTGTGGACGGAGTTATGGGTCGGCAGGTACTGTCTGTGCATCTGAAGTCCCGCTCGGCCCCTGCCTAACCCCCACCTAACCTCTGCCCAACCCCCACCTAACCCCCACCTAACCCTGGACTCTTTGCAGCAGCTGTGATCCCGACTACGACTCCAACTACCGTCCCTACACTCACTCACTCACTCAGACCATTGTCTGTGATTTCAACCTCTCAAAGCCTTATAAAGGCTTACATCAAGAACCCTACAGAAGAGTGGTGTCTGAAAGTAAATCTATTAAAGAAACGTTTAAAAACCAAAGAATGCTGGATTTATCATAGGTATTTAATGAAGAGATAATAGATAGGGTTTTTGAACAATTTTATAATAAAAATTGATAATATAACATTCGATTTTCCATATACCAAGGACTTAATGGCAAATGAAATATGCTACAGTGGTGTCCCCAAGTGGCAGAGATCGGAACTATTGGATAGATAACAGAATCAGGCGTATATATGACGTATATATGACCGCAACATATCATTTTGATATTGATGTGGTCAAGATTAAAGATATCTCTGGTCAATTAGTAGAAAAAAGTTGACATACCAAATTACATAAATGATTACTTCTCAGAAATTGGTATCTAGTATCTAAATTGGAATTGGATTAGGTGTGCTCTCGGATTGTATGGCTCTCGGATTGTATAGTAGGAGCTCTGTTGTGTTATGTATAAAATACCAATTATAAAATGATTGGCTAGATGAAACGGTTTGTGGGACCAGAGCTAGCTACAAAATTTTGTTTAATATCTACCATACAAGAAGTACCCTGGTACTAAATAGCCCATATCTACGTGGTTCTTGGATTTGGAAAGAGCTGCCGGCTGATGTACAAAACAGCAAGACAAAAGATGAACTTAAGAAATGTCTGAGTTACTAGCTCGGTTATTTCCTGATCAGATTTGTCAATTTGGCATTGCAGATTCTAGAGTTACTGTAATCCATTCTCATTATATTACCTGATTGTCATCTTATCACTTTGTATGTACGTCTTGATGTCAACACATAAAATCTGTATATAGTACCTTTGAGCAGTGAGTGCTCTGAAAACCTCACTTTGGTGAGATGCCACTCAATACTTAATAATAAAGAATACAAAAATGTATATGCCCTGGAGGCCTTATGAGGCTAACCAGCTATCTGTTCTTGATAATCTCGTTACAACACCTGATGAAATCGTAACCATACTAGAGAAGGTTAGTTCAAACAAGCAATCTATGTTAGCTGACATTTTGTAGACTCAGTAAGATCAATACCAAAAATGCTGAGTTGTATAACTGAATCTTTGAAACAGCTATCATTGAAGAGGTTTGGGAAATGGCGACTGTGGTACCTATTCCAAATGGTGGTGATTCAAATAACTTGAGGCCTATCTCGCTTTTACCAATTACACATAAACTTATAGAGAAAATTGTCTATCAGCATCTCATAGCTTACATAGATCAGAATGGTATTCTTATCGACAGACAATTTGGTTTTAGAAAGTCTATGTCTACCATTGATGCTATCTCCAAGTTCACCGATGGTTTCCTCACAAATAAAAATGTGGGTAGGTCTACTTTAGTTGTATTTGTGGATCTGAGAAAAGCTCTTGACACAGTCAACCATTCCATCCTTCTGACAAAACTATCAAATTATAGAACTGATGGTTCATGCTACTGCTGGTCTAAAAATTATCTGAGCCTCCAAAAGCAAAGAGTTAAAGTCAATAATCAATTGTCATCAACCAGATCTATAGAGCATGGTGTACCACAGGGTTAAATCCTGGGACCTTTGTTGTTCCTACTGTATGTTAATGACTTACTTGGTGCTCTAAAAAATAGCAGTATTATTCCTTTTGCAGATGACACAGTTACTTATAGACATGGTAATAATGAACAGCTGCTATATAACAAATCCCAAGAGGACTTGGATACTCTGGTTACATGGAGCTTACAAAATAAGCTAAGTATTGATATAGGGAAGACCAAGTGCAAAGAAAAGAGCAAGGCAAAATGAGAAACAAGAAATGAGAAACAAGAAATAGCAGAAGCTCGTTCTTACAAACATCAAGGTGTAATACTTAACAGAAATCTTGATTACCATCTTCACTTTGCCTCATCACATAGGAGCATCTCATTTAGACTTAATCAATTGTCTAAAGTGAGAAGTATTTTAACTTAGAAAGCTGCACTTTCAATTCATATGTAAAGCTGCCATATCACCGTATATTGATTATGGAGACATTCTTTTTGATAGTGCCCTTGCCAGATTTACTGATTCTTTGCAAGTCTTACAGAACAATGCTTTGAGAATTTGTTTTAGGGCTAATGCATATACCTCTGTCAGGCATCTTCATCTTAATACTGAAATACCTCTTCTCAAAAATTGTAGGGAAGCAAAAGGTCGAAGATTGGTGAAAATGTTGTAAATAATAATAGAATTACAAGGAAATTTGATACTCCTGTAATCTTTACTGATAGACCAGACTGTGCCGTGCATATGTGCTTAGTGAAGTATCATGGTGGTTCTATTTAGAACAATTTGAGCCCTTATGGAATACCTAAAAATTCAAAATGTTTAAAGCCTTAACAAAAGCTAATATGAGAAGCAAGATTTGGCTGCTCTAGCCTTGATATCAATTCTTTATCTGTTATCTCATATCTGCTGGATGTGTGCTTCATATCAATCTTAAGGGATATGGAAATTTGTTCTTAACTTGGATTGACAACAGTCTTGTTTACTAAAATTTCTATGTCGCTTACTGTATAAACTCTGTCACTGTTAGACCGTTAAGACGAGCCTTATAAAAAGGCTGAGGCCTCTACCACTTTGTTGAGCATAATTGCTAAATGTGATATATATATCATTGCTGTATAAATACCTTGGCTCAATAAAGAAATTTCATCAAAAGTCAGAGTATTCAAACGTTTTCAGGCACTGTCGGTGTGGTGTCAGAATCGGAACAGATGGCACCAGATACTACCAGGATGAGGTTTTTACGCCTTTTTTCACCATAATTTACCGATAATCAGCAAAAGATTGTTGCTGATGCTTCCAGGACCAGGCCGAGAGTGAAAAATAGGTTCTATTTGATCAGATTACCAGATTCATAACATTTGATTGATTGGCTATTCTAGTCTGTAGTTTCGCAGTTTCCAAATTGGACTTTCAAAACACCATGAGCTTTTTTTCACAATATAGAACATGGCTGGTATAATCAAGCTAGATTTCAGTTTTTCTGAACCAGTCAGATCTATTTCATAATAAATGTTCCAGAAAACTGCCAGAAAACGTTAGATACAAATAAAGAATCTTATGGTCATCATTGGCATGATCGATTTGAAGTTATCAATGGCCTTCTGTCATTGCATTAAAGTATTTTAATTTGCTTCCATATCACTTGCTATCTATCTTAGAACAAGCTATAGATTCTCTGGTGAAAGGAGAAAATAACATTTAAAAGAAGTTGAGCTCCTGAAATCGATGACGACCTCTGGATCGACTTCCATTCCCATTTAATCTTGCAGGTACCACATAACATGGGCAGGTTGTAACTAGACTGAGGGAAATTCAAATCTAGTTTCCTTTTCACGATGTAGATGTTAACATAATATTGGATCTAGAGAACAGTCTGTCTGATAATCAGTCGATCTATGTTTGGCCTGCATCTCTAATACATGGTCAGCATAAAGGTGTACACAATGCCTCATCTCTTAGTATCTTGTCGGTGTGTGAGGTGTGTCTCCTATACAGCGTTAACATAACGATTTATACAACGAGACACAATGCACCTCTAACCGAAAAACAAAACAAAACAAAAAAACAGGTATCATGCCTGTGTGTGTGTTCTGTCTCTAATGCAGGGTTAACATAGCATGCCTCTGTGTATCATGTTCCTCTGTTGAGGGGAGGTGTTGACGCACAGGTCTCAGATGCACCTCACTAACTGCTTCCTACAAAGGTATCGCATGTGAATCTTCCTCCAGTCTCTACAGAGCATCGATCCACGGACCACAGCGATTGTCTTCCTTGTACTACTGGCCTTATCCCCTTCCCCACCTCCCTCACACCCTCCTCCAGACTACAAGGGTGGCCGTCTCGGCAATGATTCTACTGATTTCAATCTCGCCCACCCTCCCAGGCCTCCACCGCACACACACCTACACACAACTACCCCCCCCCCCCCCCCCCCCCACACCCCCCACAGCTCATCTAGCTCCCTCCCGAACGTTGCCAGCAAGTTTTCCGACCCCTCCCAGTTGCTTGTATACCTCTATAAGGTGAGACGTTAGTGTTCTCCCGCTTGATATAAGCATGATCCGCACACTTTATATATATATATATATATATATATATCACATATGTACCTGGTATATTGCGTGCTGCCACGCTTTAACTAAATGTGCACTCTTCGCTCTGAGACTACACGGCTCAGAGAGCCAGACATTGGAAGGTGTAGAACTGGTAGGTAAAGTTGAGGCGTCCTCACCCGCGTTTGGCTAATTATATACCTTCAAATATTTATCAAAATTGTCTTTACCTTCGATCAACAGGAGGAGCCACATCAACTTTTTCGAGTAACTCCTACTTGTATGTTTTCTTCAAACTTGTTACGATCAAAGCTTCGAGCTGATTGGTCTAAAGTTCATAACTTGATACCCTCAGTTGACAAGCACCCTTGATAAAGAAACAGGCACCCTCAATACCAATTTATTGTTTCTATATCCCTAGCAGCGGTATGTATCTCAGAGATGTTCGGCACCCCCCCCCCCCCCCCCCCCCATTAGAGGGAAACTATGTTCCGGTGAAAGAAAGTCAAAGTTATGAGGTAAGGGTCGGAAAATTACTGCCCAAGGCCTTAACCTATACTACAGGAAGTACATGTATAGCGTACCAAAACAAAAAGCTACGATCGGTGTATTTTAAAGTGACGGACAGTACCGATTCAAGCCTTACGAGGTGGTTTAAAAACTCCCCGCAGTAGTAACAACTAAGTATCGAGGTATATCATGTTGCAAAAGAGTTTAAATAGTAGGAATAATTGGCGAGGGTGCAATCGGCATGACTTCAAAGCCTGCAAAATGTAAACATGATACATCGGTGCAGCTATGACGTCATCGTGATGTTGTTGCATAGAAACCTGCATAGCAACCAGCATAGTTGCTATGGAACCGGCGGGAAATCGGTGGGATGAAAACATATCAGTTGTTGTTTCTCGAACAGGGTGACCATGGCTACTTGGACTATCATAGGTTAAGAAATCTGCATTTTTCTCAATATTTGAGAAAAGAAAGTTAAACTACTCGGTAAGGCTTGGAAAAATTACTCCCTGTGGACAAGGCTTTGAGCAGTAATTTTTCCAAGCCTTACCTCACTTACTTACTTTCTTTCACTGGAACATAGTTTTCCTCTATTCCTATATACCTATGGCTGTACACTCTATGCTTACACCACGCTCTGGGGGGTGGAGTAACTATCTGATACTACCCAAGGTTGGTATACTACCCAAGGTTGCCGTATACTACCCAAGGTTGACATTTAGACCAATCAGATTGTCTCTTATTAAACCACATTTGAAGGTATATAGGAATAGGGAAACCAAGTTCCAGTGAAAGGAAGTCAAAATTACTCGATAAGGCTTGGAAAAATTACTGCCCGCGGCCAGGGCCTTGGGCAGTAATTTTTCCAAGCCTTACCTCGTAACTTTGACTTCCTTTCACCGGAACATAGTTTCCCTCTATTCCTATACACCTATGGCTGAACGTCTATGAAATACCACCCGCTGCTAGGGGTGTAGTTACCTACCATGTATAAAACGTTAGAATTTCTGTGATATCCGCTTGGAGACTCTCCGGCACATAGAGACTTAGTGAACCAAACTTAGGCTTGGAGACTGAAGGGCCACGAGAGTGAGATTCTCGTGTAGTACTAAACTTAAACCAGCTATTCTTTTTTGAATTTCTCTACACAGATGTACTTCTATCCTGAGATTGTACTTCTTGCCATACTGTAAACATAATTTTGAACTCTAATTCCCTGATCTCCTTCCTCGAGAGAGAGAGACAGTGAGATCACAGCCTTTCGCTGGTGTTAGTTTGGACACCAGTAACAATCTACTACCTGTGTAACATGAAATAATAGACCTTCCAGAACTCCGCTCGTGAATATTTATGATCTGCATTGGTCTCGACGTCATTATCGGGGTTTCCCGGAGTTTACGATGGTTTTTCGTACACGTTGGATGGGGGGGGGGGGGGGGGGGTAGCGAATCGACGAAGTCGCTAGTATAAATAATGTTTGCGCTCGCCGTGACCAATGTTTGGCTCACGTATAAGCGTCAGAAAAAAAATGGCAAGCGTTTCGAGACATGTGCAATAACCAAATTTCAAGGTATCTAACGTGGGGCCATCACCTGAGACAGTATGAATAGCTCAAATATGTGAAATCAATCGATAACAACACGTTGGCGAGCGGGAGCTAGCGACGCATGGACAGTACAGAAGTTGCAAAACCCATTAACAATTCATAGACCCCATTGCATCGCCTGTTGTGTGTGTTTTCTGATGGCGGGCCGTAGTGAATGGCAGTGGTTCTGTACGGGAATTGGTGGGTGGGTGGGGGGGGGGGGGAGATTACGGACCAGAAAAGTTGATAAAACAGCGTTTTAAACGATTTGGAGGTATCTAGTAATAAGAAACGTATAGTGATTGGGCCAGTACGGATGGACTTTCGATGTCATTTGAAGAAAAATACATCCTACTGCCTCCGGCGTTGGGACATATTTTTGTTTCAAATGACCTCGAACATTAATCCGTATTTAGGCTGAGTGACCACATTTTCACCTATGCATGAACATGTATGAAATACCACCCCCTGCTAGGGGTGCATAATAATAATGTATCTTCCCGGTGTGAATTGATATGTCGCACTAATGTAAAATAACATCATAAAAACGACGTTTACATGTCTAAAAGTAAATTTAATTGACAGCGGGCGGTAAATTTTGAGTGCGATCATCACCCTCCTAGCATAGATCGGTCGCTTGTGTCTCTGCACCGGCCTGCCTGCTTGCGACAAAATCTGTCCCATCCACCAGTTTTTCAAAAATCCTAAATTCTGAGCGCTTTTGCGGGTATTTTGTGTTCTACTTATAAATAAATGTTCACCGGTAATGGATTAGTCTGAGCAGGCTCAATCTGGCCCAGTATGTGTTCGCCTTGTAGGTCAGGCTTCCAGTTTGTGGGCATTATTTGATCGCGGACGGTTCCAATCAATGGGTATTTAACTGGTTACATAACCCACGTAATACTGTTCCCGAGTCGACTGACCTCAATCCCTGAGTTCTATCCTTAACCCACCATCTACTGGACCCCTCCAGACTGGAACACAGGACCTGCTAAACATTTTACATATATATATATATATATATATATATCATTACATACCCATGGCCGAAGGTTTATGAAATACTACCCACTGCTATGGGTGCAGTATAAACAATGTTCGGGCTCACTGTGACGAAGTGAATCGGCATACAACCGATGACTTTGTAATTGAATAAAATAGCCTTTTTCGTCAATTATGGTTATATGTCAATAAGAAAAGGTAGTGACTGTGAGCTTGGGAACGCCATATTCGTTTTTTTTACCATAAATACGTCCCTTAGCCTCCGGCGTCAGGAACTATTTGAAAGGGTACAAAAGACCTTGAATGACCATCCCTATGGGCTCAGTAACTACGTTCTCTTTTATTGTATCTTGATTCTTAATGAACGTTCATATTTAAAGACTAGATTAAATCAACACCTGAACCACTAACGGACAACTGAACTAATGTAGCCAGTGTACCCGGCCCTGTAGGCCGGGTTCCTTTTCCATAGAGCCCTCCACTGGGTCATCATTTCTCACTGGCCGCACTCTGACATGTATGAAAACAAAATTGAATCAATAAATTTGTACCCGTTTGTCTTTGTCAACCTTCAAAATAGCTGTCTCTTACTTCATATCTGTGTATTAGCGGTAGTTTTCCAGTGGATCTTGGCTGGTTCTCAAATCCAGCCATTTTGTTCAGTTTTCCTCGCTGGTTCCCTAATTGCACAGTGCCCCACCTAGTAACATAGGATAGCTCTTCACCCCTGAATAGAGATCAGGGTTGAATACTTTACCTAGAACTAATGTAAAACGATCGATTATGGTAACCTATTAGTCTAAAGGCCCAGTAGTTGTGAATAGCATATGAAATTGGATGCATAGCGTCAGACCCAATCTTAAAATGCTAACGCTCGGCACACAAGACCAAATATCGTTGTTCATTTATCATTTGGCATCTGTAATCTAAATACATGCAAATGAGGCGAAAACAGTCCTACTTCCAATTAGATCTGTTTCCATCTGCTATTTGGACCATATACATTTGTTTGAATATACATGAGAACTAGCAGTCAGTCCTAAGATTCATATGATTCATCGGAGGGAATCCCCTGAATTCACTGTTAAGCAGACTGAATGAACTACGTACACTGACTATTCGAAAACCGCTGAGTTCAGGAAGAGAAGTTAAAGAAAACGTCATGCTACACAAAGCAACTATTGCTAGCTGGACTTGTAAACTTGAATAATATAGATAAAAGTAAAAGGTCGGTTAGTTAATCTGCTTCCGACTCAGAGAAGCTTTACAATCTTTAAGCTATGAATGTTGATAACATTCCCCATTGATTTGTTGTCATAAACACAATCTCATTAATTAATTAAAATCGCAGGACTTTAGTTCTCTTTGAACGCGTATGAATACCACGGACTTAGTTAGCTGTATACAATTCCGAGTCAATACATTCAATCCGGGTCGACTCATTGGATATGAATCTAATACTATATGGTCCATATACCTATGCAATACGATTATATATTCCACGGGAGGAAACATAAGCCCAGAGCTGAACATACCAAGCAAACTGCACTGAGAAATAGGAATGCTTTGATATGAATACTTACGAAATCGTCTGGCGTAACGACACAAGGATCTGTAAGGAAGTTGGAACAGTATTTGAGAAAATCAATATATTATTCACAATCGCAATGCAGAGTATACGGGTCACGTGAGCTATATAGATACATCACATATGAAGAACCAGAGATAACATTGAACCAACCATGTATGAGAGATTGTTTACTCGAACACATTATGTGTGTGAAATAGAGATTGGTGTATGTGGCACATGGATGCTATATGGTCAGATATCGGTGACATAATACACGCTTTATTTCTACAAACATTACATAGATTGATCGTTAGGCTTCTCGTTGTTGTCAATAATTCTGATAAGTCAGCGCGTCAGTTCTACTACGTGCATTGTCCCGTATATATATATATATATATATATATATATATATATATATATATATATATATATACATATATACATGAAAATTCATGCATAACATGGAGAGCACAGTAGTCCTCCGCCAGTGTGCTTAATCCGTCTTTGCCAATAATTATAGGGATCATCGGAATCCTGGTCGGCATTATGAGGCTCACATGTTTCCCACATGCGGTGCTGACTAGTCCTCCTTGCACGCTAAAGTCGGCACTATTAAGTATCGTTTATGAAGCACCCACGAACCAGTTCCACCTCCTGAATGCCTCAGTTGTCAGGAAAGTAATTTAATCCTCACCTATCCGTTGTCTATTCACGCACTTTGGATCATCTTAGATTTAGAGGTCATTTAATAAACAACTGGAAAACACGGGTTATAACCGATTTCACGTTGAAGTTAAAAACTAGATACATGTATTTCACCTAGCTAACACTTAATCTAGAGAGGAGTGGCCTCATCATAATCCTACGCCATGAATTGTATCGACAAGATCAAATGGAAGAAGACGAATATTTGTATACTATCAGTTAGAACATCATCAACAACAACAATAGGAAGATATGGGGTGAAAAAGATGTGAAACCCACCGGTTTTTACAAGTATTTCCTTCATTGTTGGACAGCAGTCGATACAGCAAAAAGTAATCTCTCGAGGTAAATCCAGGCAAATTTATTCAAGTGGAAGCTGACGGGCGGGTTAGTTCCGGTGGACATCCATGGGTCCGCTGTACACAGTCAAGGCCAGCAAACTACATGTACACTGGTGCAGACTGGAGGGTGACAAGAAGGTCCCGTACCGTACGAGCAAACACTGAGCACGCGGACTGGGTGGGTTTCAGAGCACCCGCGAGTGTGCAAGCTCTACCAAACAGGTGGAGCTTGACTGATCCATTCGGCGGGTGTGGAAGGGGGTTGGAGTTGAGTGCTCGTGCCGCCAGTGGTGGGCTGTGTTGTAACTGCCGTCCCCAGGCGGACTGCGGAGCGGGCGGCCAACACGTGGTTCCTTCTGTTGTCGTCCGCGTGCCTATGGAGATGACCTGGCGCCGGGTGACCTTCCCGCCACCTGATTGGATCCCCTGGGAAAGATCAATAAAGTAACACACACACAGAAAGAGAGAGACGGCAGCGGGTGTGGGCGGGATCATTTACAGCCCTCGGCGACCAAAGCACGCGCCCTGCTCTTCATGTATGTTCTCTACCATTGAATTTTGTTAACCAGCTTCAGGCCATTGTGTATATTAACCATGACACGGTGTTCATCACTGGAAAATCCTGGCACCTATCTTATTGATTGAGGCCCGGATACCCTACGATAGACCTTGCGATGAATGCATCCGGGTGCATCCTCGGGTTTAGCGGCTAGGTATTAACTTTCCGGCCTGCTAATGCCATACGGCATTCCCACAGATACGACCGCGCAATGCCATATGGCACTCCCGCAGTTACGACCGCTCAATGCCATATGGCATTCCCGTAGATGCGGCCGCGCAATGCCATATGGCATTTTCTTTACGTTGTCTGTCAAACGCGTTTTTTTTTTCAATAAATCTTTGATGGAATTTGATGAAACTTTCAGGGTATCTTTACATATATGTAATATTTATAAATATGGACTTAGATAATTAAATGTCTCCATAGCAACGTTGATACCTGACTATAAAGGCAGGGAAGTTCGTTCCAGGCTCAGTCGCACCTACGCCCATGGTTGTGGCTTCACTGACAGCTAGTCGAGTGTCAGCAGAGCAAGTTTGAGCGAAAAAAACACAAAGATGTCAGATTCTGAATGGGAGAGCGATGAACCTGAAGGGAATGGACTTGATCTACTGGAAGATTGGGAGCTGAGACTGCCTAGTTCAGATGAAGAAGAAGAAATTCGCCCCATTGAAGCAGCAACAGAAGGAGGGAGGCAGTGGGCCAAAGTGACAGCGACTGAGAACACGCCCACTCTGTCTGAAGCAATGCCAGCTGCTGGTTTGAAACCTGTGATAGACAGAACCAAACTCGTGACAGTTTGCGATTTCTTTCGTCTTTTTTTTACTCTGAAATTTGTTACCAGGTTGTGCGAATACACGAACAGATACGCTGACCGAAACAAACCAGAAGGGAAGCCCAAGAAGATGGCCGCCAGATTGCAGAGATGATACGGTTCCTGGCTTTGACGTTTGTGATGGGGATTAAAACACCAAGATGTCAGATATTTTTTATAAGTGTGGCCTCCTACTACTAACCCTGTGGAGGGATATGAAAATAATTTGCATTTTGTCCAGTTTTCTACACTTTGGAGGCGACGCTGAGGCAGACGCAGCACCAGCGCAAGAGACTTCCGGTGGGGCGAGTTCCCGCCGTTGGATCCCTGGCCCAT
The DNA here is from genome assembly GCA_950022655.1 of Alentia gelatinosa. Taxonomy (NCBI): domain Eukaryota; kingdom Metazoa; phylum Annelida; class Polychaeta; order Phyllodocida; family Polynoidae; genus Alentia; species Alentia gelatinosa. Next base: position 101,964,166 of record OX465579.1, read on the forward strand.
GATTTCTTGGCTTATTTGTCATTTGAACACTGTCACGAATTTTGTTTATTCCCCAAAGAAGGAGCTAGCTGTAGATGAAACTATTATAAAACACAAGGGCAGGATTCGGCACAGGCAATACATGCCAAATAAACCCTGTAAATGGGGACTGAAATGTTGGGTGTTGGCAGAGTCAGTCACTGGGTTTGTCTTACAAATAGCTCCTTACTTCGGGCGAGATGATCGCACAGGCAGGACCACAACTGAAAATATTGTTATTAATTTGTTGACAAAGGCAGGATTGTTAAACCGTGGACACCATATATATTTTGATAATTTCTATACAGGTATTCCTTTGCTGGAGAAACTCACTTTGTTTAAGACTTATGCTTGTGGCACTCTGTGGGCGAACCGGACTGGGGTCTCCAAGGGGTTGATGGGGAAAAAACATGCAGAGCTAGTGAAGCGGGGGGACTCTATTTTTTATAAGTGTGGCCTCCTACTACTAACCCCGTGGAGAGATAGGAAAATAATTTGCATTTTGTCCTCTATTCACTCTTCGGCCATGTCCACAACAAAACGAATCATTCGCAATAAAGCTGTTAAATTTGAGAAATCTGAAATACCCTGTCCGGACTCGGTTTGTTCCTATTGCCGATACATGGGGGGCGTTGACCTCTGTGATGACAGGGTACTACAATTTCGGTAGGAAAAGCAAAAAATGGCTGAAGAAATTCTTTTTCTTTTGTTTAGAGGTAATGAAACTTAACTCCCAGCTTTTGTTCAACCAGTACACCCCAAAGAAGATGTCTTTCGTTGATTTCAGCCTAAGTTTAATCGCACAGATGTTGGAAGATGCAAACACCCAGTCGGCACTTCCCCCTTCAGTCCCCACTGGCGGCAACCGTCTCACGTCGCGATGATTTCCCTATGCTTTAGGCAGAAAAAGTTGCTGTAGGGTTTGCTACCATCGGTTTGGAGATGGCTTCGAAGCATCCAAAAAAACAAAGCTGATATGGTTGCCGCCAGTGTAGAGTGCACTTCTGTATTACACCTTGTTTCAAGATTTATCACACTGTCGTTAAGTTTCACCTTCTCCAGTTAGATCTGCTCGTAGAACCCTAAGTTAATCATTACATCGCGATTTGTTTACCCTGTCTTACTTATTTCCCCCCGTGACCACACTCACACTATCTATTTTTGTTCATATTACTTCATAAAAATACCTGCCAGTAAAATTTTCAGTCTGCCTTTGGCTGGGTGCCTCAGTACGGATCGTTCGCAGATTTTTTTTTTTCCATTTTTTTTTTGCCATTTGCATAGGTATCTCATCCTGAATATTTGTTCTTTGCTACAAATATAGACATGTGACAACTTAAATTGGCCGTCTCTAAGAGGATTAATGATTGTCATCATATTCCTACAGGTCTGATTCTGTTGCCTTGGCAACCAGATTTCTGTTTCCATAGATACAAAATATGGAATCTTTGGATCCTACTAGATTGCATCCTCACATATTTATTTAATGTCTCAAATGATTTAAACTGATTATCTTCATAGAAATGCCACACATCTTTTCATTTATCATATTTGTTTGAAATAACTGTCCTGGTCAAGGTTGCCTATCTGTATCGCTTATTGTCACAGACCTGAAGGTGGTTGCCATGGTAACCATATTCTATCAGAGTCCTGAAATAAGCTATTTCATACAATTATCTGTAAATAGGCATGAGGCCTTCAAATTGGCTCAGAGTAAGCTCCACTAAGTTACCATGGAAACCAAATATATTCTATACTATGGAGACAGTTCCCTTAGAAATCAAAGGTATTCTATAATTTGAGCAAAAGCCAATCTTTACTCAGAGGGGGTTAAAAAATGGAATTAAAAAAACATGTGTATGTCTTATTTGGTTCATCAAATGGCCATGTGGAAAAGTGAGCACTGGTTGGTTGTACCATAGGATACTCTCACTATGGGCAAAGGAAGCTGATTGGATGATGTAATCAATGATGGTTGCTATGGGAGCAGTTGGTTAATTGAAAATAAACTAGTACAGTAAAGAAGGAAAACAAGTAATGTTTAAATCAACCAAAATGATGGCAAAGTAGGTTGTTTACATTGTCAGGGCTGCTGATTATGTAGTCCAGTTAGCTTTGAGACATGACCTGCAGTCAGATCACAATTCACCTACCTACATTTCTTCATGTAGTTCTGGTAATATGCACTGGAACTCTTTCATATTCCATAGGGTAATAACCCTGTGTTGGATCTATGACCTACAAAATATCTATTGACCTTGACCTCATCAAGGTCATTTTCATAAAGGTCAATTCTTAAGGAATTACAGAAAAACCTGAACAATTTCCCTAAGCCATTGTCGATTGAAGTACTCATAGCGAACTGTTTTTCCTCATAACTTGTAAATGGTTTGGCTGTTTCTTACTCTTAGGATGTCCATGGCTCTTATAAAGACCTATCCAGAAGATGGTGGATGAAAAAGAAAAATACTGCCATCATGTCTGATGTATGATACCCCTTGCGATCACATGATCAATGGATTGAAAAGACATCCCACTTAGGAGTCTTCAGTCAGGGCAATTAGTCACTCCAGAGTTTGATGCTGACTTTCAATCTGCTCAGCCTGAGTGTGAGAAAGTTGTGAAGGAATTCATACAACAAAGATTAAGAACAAGCAAAAAGTCCATTCACGTTGCAATAGGATAATGTAAAAGGCTTGTTTTGCTCGATGATGTACTAAAATAGACTTTAACAAGCATACCTCTTCAAATATTTGATCCCAAAGACAACCAAGGAATTTCTTTTAAATTTAAGCTCATAGAATGCTTTGAATTCCAGAAGCTTCATTGGAAACTGACTTGAACATTTGTGCTGTGATCCATATGGGTTTCCTGTGGCATATTGCTTTGCCATCTAAGGAAGAATGAGAGAAGTGTGATGGGACACCATTCACCTGGGGTAGACACAAATCTGCTAATTAGATATATCTTATCAATAACACTTATAATGTTCCTAACAATATTAAATCAGAAGGGCATGAGAAAAGATCCTCCCTCTACCATGGTGGAAGTCGTAATCTTTTCCCAAAGCCAAACGAAAAGTTACCATCCCATAGCGATATGAACACTATCCTCAATAGTCTCCAAAACAAGGTTTGGTTGCAGCAATTTTTGCTGGATGAAGGCAGAAAAATCTGTAGTATGAAGGCAGTAAAAATAGTATATGCATTTGCAGAGAAGTCTTATGATCTTAAGAATGGTGACATCTTATCTCTCTATGAATGCCAGCAAATAGGTTTTTCACCATGCAATTTGTAGTGACACACACTCTGGTCACCATTGTTGCCAATGTAGTCATGGTATTCGTTCTCAAAACATATCCTTTGTGTTATGCTCTCACATGCTTGAACCAACATTGGTTTAGAAAGTGTATATATTTGCATCATAAGGATGATATAATTTTAGTTGACTATGTTGGAAAAATGTATGGTTGCAGTGATTTCTTAGAAGGTCCTCAAAACATTCTGCCACTACATGCATTTTCAGGATCAGATAGTGTCAGTGGGTTTTATCGGAAAGCAAAGAATTTCCCAGATCTTCTAAACACCCTACAAGGTCTAGGGGAGAATCTCTGGTTGTCAGATAACTTACATCAGCAACTTGGGTTATTTGTCATCCATGTGACTTATAGTGACAGAATATCACAAAATCTGAGTGAGAAAGTGAAAATCCATGAATAGGAAGAAAGCACCATGACTGCCACCAGATCCAAATTAATTTGACCATTATTGTAAGAGGGAAAACTGTTAGTGCTACATTTGGAACACCACATGGTGTGAGATACACCACCAAGCACAGTAGGTAATGGGTGGATGCTAATGGTATTAGGACAGTGCAACTTGAGAGGCCACCTTTAACTGATATCTTTCAGTCTGCGCTCAAAAACACAAATGACTGCACTGATCAGATGGTATCTAATTTAGCATCATAAATAAATAAGGGTAAGTATACCCAAGTTTTCACTTCTTTGACAAGGTAACTTTGAAAATAGACAACACAAACCAACACAAACACTTATGATAAATGAAATGATGTGGTGCATTTCTATGAAGATTGTTTGAGACATATTAAATAAATATGTAAGGATGAACTATAGTAAGATTCAAAGATTCCATATTATGTATCGATGGAAACAGAAATTTGGTTGCCATGGCAACAGAATCAATCAGACCTGTAGGTAAATGATGGCAATCATTAGTCCTCTTAGAGACGGTAATTTTAAGGTGTCAGGAAAAAACAAATATTTATCTGAATACGTGGTTATGGGTGTTCACTATTCGAGCTACCGCATCTAAATGACGGAGCAGTCGTCTGCTCGCATTATTTATAGTCAGATCACTCGCTACCAAGGCGACATTGACAACAGAACGAGGCGTGTCGATACGCCAGTTGTTGACAGTGTGACATCATAGATACGGGAGGGGGGTTTTCCGTTTTGGTGTGATGTTGTTGGGGGGGGATCCCTTAGTTTGGGGGTGCCCATTGCGGTTTCACAAGGTGCTCATCAGGCTCGAATGTAGGACAGACAGCTGTAAACAGCTGTTTGCAGTGTGTCAATGTCACTAAGGCGGTACTGTCAAGTGGGTCGACAGATAAATGGAGTTTAGAGAATGTTTCAGTGGATGGAACTTGTCTCTAAACTGCACTGTAGGTGTGACAGCTCCAAGTTGGGCTTGTACTTTTTGTTAAGTATGGGTGGTAGCAAACTTAAGTAAAGTAGAAGAGTGGTCCTGTCTCAGGAGAGTTCCCTGGGACTAGCTATAAATCGAAGTAGAATACCCACCAACTATGAATTATTAATAAAAAAAAATTGACGTGGCTAGATTCGGGTTGGTGGGATTATTAGCAACTGGTTGTGATGTGAAGTATTGAAGTGTCGGGCCACTTCACTTTCTTTCACATTGTTTTTGGCGATATTGCCGAAGTGAGCCGCGAAGCGTACCTTCAATTCGGTTTTTGTCTGCCCAACATAGTGAATGCCCCAGCGTTTACACATGATACAATAGATAAGGTTTGAGCTGCAGCAGCTCACATTGTATCTACTCATTTACATCCGTCCAGTGGCAGAGCACTGTATTCTGCCATCGGTGTTGAGCTTGGGGCAATATCTGCAACTCTTTGGTCGCAAACAAGAGTTTTGGTTCGGAGTCACTGTGGGTAGTGTCTCAGATTTCAGTTTTGCCCTCACTAATAGGTCCCTCAGGTTTTTCGGGTGTCTGTGGGCAACTATTGGTTCATCGGCATGGATCATGCGGGTGGCGCATGATCGGCCTAGGAGGCTCCACTTTTTTGTCACTACTGAGGCTAGGCCTTTGAATTCCGGAGTGTAGGTGGTGACAAGAATGTTTTTGGGAGCGGAGTCTGTTGTTGTGGACTTGGGGTTCAACAAAGTTTTGCAGGGGGTATTGAGAGCTCTTTTAAAAGCCTCCCTGAGAAGTGGCTCAGGATAGCCCCTTCTCACGAAGTGTTGGCCCTTCGTGATGCAGTGTCTGATGAAATCAGACTCGTCGGTACAGATTCTCCGGAGTCAGAGATGTCGGAGATGCCTCTCACACAATGACGTGGGTGCGATGAGCTGTAGAGGAGGTAGTTACTGCTGTCTGTGGGTTTGACATACAAATCTGTACTGAGTCGGCCATCGGTAAGTTGGATGGTCGTGTCCAGAAAGTTATAAAAAAAAAAATTGTATATAAAAAAAAATATATATATATATATACATTTAGGATGATATAATTATTCACAGATAGTTGTATGAAAATAGCCAATTTCAATACTCTAATAGAATAAGGTTACCATTGCAACCACCTTTGGCATTTTGAAAATAAGCAATACAGATAGGCAACCTTGACCAAGACAGCTATTTTACAGGGGTTTATGCATATTCTGTATGAAATCTATTAGGATCCAAAGATTCTATATTTTGTATCTACGAAAACAGAAATTTGGTTGCCATGGTAACAGAATTAATCAAATCTGTAGGAAAATAATGGCAATCATTAGTTCCCTCGGAGTCATTTTAAGGTGCCACATGCCTATATTTGTAGGAAAGAACAAATATTTAGGATAATATACCTATTCACAGATAATTGTATGAAAATAGCTGATTTCAACACTCTGATAGAATATGGTTACCATGGTAACCACCTTCATGATTGTGAAAAAAAGAGAAACAGATATGCAAGCTTAACTGAGACAGTCATTTTATATTCTGCATGAGATCTATTAAAATCCAATGATTCCATATTTTGTATCTACGGAAACGGAAATTTGGTTGCCATGGCAACAGAGTTAATCAAACCTGTATGGTATTAATGGCAAGCATTAGTTCTCTTAGAGACGGTCATTTTAAGGTGTCACATGTCTATATTTGTAGGAAAGAACTAATTTTATTCTGTTTTTGTTCTATTTTTGGCAGCCATTTTGGATTTTGGCTTCTAATTCGAAATTCCCACATTTCCCAGAGGTTGGACCCAGATAGAATGAAAGAATTGTCCTAGAAACAACTCTCAAAAATCGGTAGGCTCAAAATGATTATGGGGCTGATGAAATGACCCCCTACTAATTTACCTTATTTTTTCTAATCATTATCAATCTGAAACAAAGTTCATAAATTCTCTATCGACCAAAAATGGATCAAGAAAACTCGCTAAACATAGTGTCCTACTCGTTCCATCGGCAGATTTACAACAGAATTGTTCAACACTGATCTATGTATATCAACCTGACACATTCCTGCCTATGTAATTTAGCACGTAATGCTATTCTATGATTCAACTGAGAAGTGTACGACCACTAAATATATTTGCTTTTTGTATCTAATCCACGTTATCAATCTGAAACAAAGTAATCCTGGACGATCTATGTACCATCAAGGTTCTCTACATGTATATTTTGTGAAAATATATTGATCAGAAGTGATTAAATTGATTATTATATCGGAGACAAAGCCCCCAGATCCAACCACGTCGAGTGCCAGACAGACACTGAATATATGTATCTCTTGTCGAGTATTTTTATCTGAAACAAAAATCATTCCTGCCTGTGTAATATATATATATATAGCGTTGAATCAGTCTCAGATCAACCACAGAACTGTAAAAATGGATCATATACCCTCTTGAATCTGAAATAAAACATGCCTATCTGTGTATAGCCAACATTAATCTATGTACATATTGTGAATACGATGATGACTGCTGCACCTGGAAATATATCAAGCCTTGTCAACCTGTGTATATATATATTGAACAATATTGCTGAATAATTGATCTGAAAAAAATACATACACAATATTAAAATATATTTTAAATCTTACTTCACCTACCTTGTCATCTTTTCTAACTTCCAGAAGTATTCGTATGTAGATAGTCAATCATTGCCCAGCAATTGATTTAAAAGTTAACTCCTCCTGGAGATGTCAATGCTGAACAGGCACAGACCAAATTTTCTGAATTCAATATATCAGCCTGGACATTAAATATATATGTAGATGATCCTTAGAGTGTGGGAGATAACCACATGTAGACTTGTAATGATCAATTCCATTAGAATCAATTTGAAGAGACCACTGTAATTCTGTGGTTGATTGTTCATAGTATAATCAATGGCGAAATAAGCCAATATAGTGACTGCTCGAATCTGATTTTCAAAAATCAATATCTAAGTCCCACCATGTCCGAATTGCACATTATATATATCGGAAGAAAGCCCAGAATCTATAATTTTCGAAATCCTGTCTTGCCCAGAGCCCGACTCCCCTACCAAACCCATAGTAAATCTGTAGCTATATGACCATTTCTTATAATTCAATTCTAATTTCTCCGCTTGTTCAAATTGAATGATATTTCGTATGAACGAACCTCAGACAGTGTAGTTTGCCCTAATATAAGTCCCCGTCCATAGATTCAAGGTGAAAAGCCTAGAAAAATACATTTTGAAAGAGCTGTGTAAGAACCTAGCTATGGCGAAATAAGCCATTTTATTCACTGAGTACTTTTAATTTTCTAAATTCGATAACTAATTCCCACATTGTATACCAGGAGAAAGCTAAGGACCCGTAGTTTACGAATAATAATAGAATTCAAGTTAAATCCTAATAATAAATGATTTTCTAAATTGTGTCTTGCCCAGCGCCTAACTCCCCTACCGCTCCCATAGTAAAGGCTCAGCTTAGATGACCATTTCTTTTAATTCAATTCTAATTTCTCCACTGGTTCAAAATGAATCATATTTCATTCAAACAAACCTCAGACAGTGTAGTTTACCCTAATCCAAGTCCCCGTCCATAGATTCAATGCTGAAAGCCTAAAATAAATCATTTTGAAACGGATGTCTTAGAACCTAGCTATGGCACGATAAGCCATTTTCTCCACCGAGTACTTTTAATTTTCTAAATTCGATAACTAAACACGCAAATGTCTGAAATACACAAAATATATATCAGGAGAAAGCTGAGAATCTGTAGTTTACGAAAATTAATGCCTCCAGAAGCATGTTTCTAGTTAGATCCTCATAATAAATGATTTTCTGAATCGTGCCTTGCCCAGATCCGCACTCCCCAACCGAACCTATAGTAAAGTATAGAGGGTGCGTATGGCGCATCTTAATATTTCGATTACTTGGTCCCAAATCAACCAAAATGGACAATATTATAGCATTATGAAGCTGAGAGTGTGTAGTTCATGTTAGAACATACAACAATTCATTTATTTAAGATTTAAACCCCGAAAGAGATGATTTAGTTATCCAAAACACAAAAATGTGTAATGCAAACTTTCTTTTTTCAATTATTAATTCTAACCTGATCTAACCTGGATAGAATTTACATAGAAAGGAAGCTTAGAGTATGTAGAATATGAATATATATATCATTAATCATTAATCTAATGTTTAAACCCGGTGCGAGCTGATTTCTAATGACAGCTCGACCACCCTAGCTACACAGTATAAACAATGGCGGATCGAGCTAGGTCAGAATTCAACGTGCGTAACTCGCATCTTCATATTTAAATATCTTGGTCTCTGCTCGTCTAAATTTGATAAAATATGTACGGGAACAAACCTTGAAGTCCATAGAATGTGAATATATACTTTCCTGTGGTTAATTCTAAAGTTTAAACTCTGTCCGATATGATTTAGAAAAGCTGCTCTGAAATTCGACTGAACCAGCAAGCCGACTGCGTAATACCCAAGGTTAAATATGAATTATTAAATCTAAACTCATCTAACCTGGACAATATTTACATAGAAAGGAAGCTTACAGTATGTAGAATATGAATAGACTATAGACTGTAGTACGCCCCGTTGTCGCTAGGGCCAGGGCGCTCATGCTCTCAAACTGGGACTGTGAAAGGCTGCCATTTTAGGTTGGAATTCCAACCTGTGTATCCCATCATGCAACACGATAATGGCGGCTTGCTGGTTCCAAGCTGCTGGTCCTTTATCATTAACAACCAGTGTCCCACGCATGCGCGATTACATATAAACAAACCACGCATCCACCCCGCCCCCCGTTTGTTTCTATAACATTTAATATACTAATAGTGCTGCAGCATGAGGGGCTAAAGTAGGTGAACACCCATCACCAAAAAAGACTAAAGTACACCATATACCGTTGGAAAGCTACAGTTCTGAGGAATATAGTTCTGGTGAGTGTAAAAATATATTTGGTGAACAATCTTGTCAAGGTCAGGTCAAAGGTCAAAGGTCACAACTAAAATAGCTCCCAGTTAGAATTGCTTTAACCATTGATATTTCAAGAAATATTTTACTTGGCCTTCTGATATTTTAGGACCATGTACACATTGTATGGCCCAATGGCCACACAAAATATGGTTGACCTTAGTGAAGGTCAAGGTCACATCTACAGAGGTCGAATTGGCCAAAAGGGGTTCTACTAGTGAAAACACCTTCTTTCAGATTATTCTTAAGTTGCAATTTTGGGTTTACAATGCCAGCAATTGATGTTCAAGATCAGAGAGACGTAGGTATTGAATATTCTGACTTTCATAATGCTAATGATAGGATGTTCAGAGATATTGCAGGTTCAACATTGATATACATGGAGTGCACCAGTAGAATCCATACTTGAATCAACAGGGGCTTATTCAATATTATATCGTTAGAAGCAAAGTAACAGAATACATATTTGTAGTAGGGTCTACTAAGATGATCAAATGGGATGTTCCTCTGTGCGACAACATATTTTAGGTAGAGAAGCATATAGCTTGTGACCTTGAGATGACCTTGAACGGAGGTTAAAGGCAAAGTTTTTTGGGTATGCCTTATTAGTGGAGCAGATAAAATCCTGCAAATGATGATACAAGCACCAAATTTTGTACAGTGATTCTCCTTGGTATACTAAGTAATTCTATCCAATGATCCACTTGAAAATCCAAGATGGCGGCCGTTTTTCAAGATGCCCGCCAAAGTGACCTGCTGAGAATGAAGACCCTCACACAAAAAACAACCACTTGGTTGATTTGAGTGATCTTGGTGTCAATTTGCATGTTTTCAGGGATAAGGCATTCATTTAGCTCAGTTCCAGGTGCCTAGGACTGATATTAATCTATGTTTTGTCATTTTTTCTCAATTTTTCATCAGCAAAATGATGTTTTTGAAAATTCTGAATGTCATAATTTTTTTCATATACTAACAAAATGAGGCTATTTCATTAATACTCAGAACAGATACTCAGAACAGAAATAAATCTTCAAAATTTTACATGGATGGAAACAATTCATTGTTTGCAGGGGAAAAACATGTTCTTAACACATGATAACTAACACAAAACAATGACTCAAATCATCATGAACGGAAACCTTCCAGTGAAATATCAATTGCATTGACATAATATACTACATATGATTATAGTCACTATCTATACATGTTAGACGCTTCTACTTAAACACCACTTTTTTTTTTTTTTAGTACATAAATACATGATACATGTGACATATCTATGACTTACTTGGGGTAAAGGAAAGGGTATTTGTGAGTTCTTCCAAGATACTTGTATTTTGATCTAAACTAGATGACAGGACAATTCAGGGTACATTTAATATGTGACAGGACAGAACCTAAATTATATAAGAAATAATTACAATATCACAGAACAGAAAGATTACATCACATCACATACTCTAAAACATACTCTAAAACACACCTGGGGAGAAACATATGCTTGTGCGGAGGGCATCAGTGATTATTGAAAATTTCTTACTCGATTTTCTTGAATATTTTTAGCCACATATTGAATTTATTAGGTTGATTTTCTAAGTGACTTAGCTATCGTTTCATACGGAGTTTTCCCCTGAATTCTAAGGACCAATTGTATAGGAGAAGCTTGTTTTCATGAAAGAGCCTCTGCCGATAGATATAAAATTTCAGGCATATACTTATAAAATTGAGTTTTGGGATTTCTGGGCCTCTGCCAGGGAAACCTAGTAAAACATTCTCCTTTGACCAGGTACCAGACAACCCGAAAACCACAAACAACCACTTTTTGATGCTTTCCCAAAAGATTTTAACTTTCAGGCAATAAAGGAAGAAATGTTCCAGGGTGTCTTCGGAGATTCCTCTCCCCCACCTCAAAAACGTTTTGTTTATTTAGCGACCACCATTTAATGATTTTTAGAAAGTGACAGCTCCTTCTTATTTCCAGGTTTTTTACTTTGCATGCATTTAGCATTTCTTCTGTTGTCATTTCATTGTATCTTTTTATTCACAGTACGCATCTTAGGCCCTTGTTCATAAGGGTTTGTAGTCTTTTTCGTTTATGTTCTGTCATTAAGCAATATATTGAGTCTGCATATTCAATTTGAGGTAGCAACGTTTGTTTGAAGATCTTTAATCTAACTTCTCTCGTTAGCAGGTAACTTAAATCTTTTAGCCTAAAAAGTTTTATTTGATATTCTTTTTGTATCTTATTGAAGTGGTGATCAAGTTTTAACCCATTATCTAAAATTACACCTAAGTATTTATATTTTCTGACCGTTTCTTACTGTTTTTATTTCTTGACTTTCTTTTAGCGGGTATATACTATTTTTTTTGTCTTTACCTTTTCATGTTTCGTTTAGCTTTTTCAAAAAAAAATTTGGGTTGTCCTTATTTCTTTCTAAGTTTCTTTGTAATTCTTCAGCTTTGCTCTTCCTTATTCCCACTTTGATTTGGTCTCTTAATTAGCGTATTTTCCTAAGAGTTACTCTATATTCTTCACTATTTGGTGTCATATCTACTAATTTATTTAGAAATTTTCGTCTGATGTCTATCTTTTTACTAACTTTGGCGGGAAATATTAAGTTGTTGTTAGTTCTGACTTTCTTTGTTTTAATCGGACAAACTCGGTTAATATTGTCTTCAAGCCTTTGTATAAACTCTCCCATGTTTTCGTTGTTTGGATTCTGTTTATCAAATTCATTTGCTTGTGGGAAATCTTTCCAAATTTCCTTACCTTTCTCCTCTGTTAATGATGTATTTTTTTCTTTTTTATACAATAAATAATTACGTGGTCGGATAGGTAATAATTAACATTTCTGGATTCGCTTACATTACGGGAATTTGTATAAATATGGTCTATTGTGCTTTTTCCTTTTTGTCTAAAGTAAGTTTCTTTTGTTTTCATCATGTCCAAATTGTTATCCATTGAAAAGCATTTCATTGTCTGATATTTCTGGCTATTTATTGATTTACTATCCACATTAAAGTCCCCCATTAACCAAACTTCATGCTTATCAAAAATTTTATCTTTAACTATTAGGTCTAAGTAATCGTAACAAAATTTCACATCATCATGAGGAGGGCGATACACTGACACGATCAGAAGTTTTTTCATCTTAGGCATTCTAACTGTACACACTAGACATTCTATCTTTGGGTGCGATAATTGATATTGTGAATGTACTTCAGTATATGGAGCATACCTGTTATTTACATATAAGGCGACACCGCCTCCAATCCTTTTATGCGTTCTATCATTCCTGAAAATGCCTTTATTATCTAATTGTATCATTCCATTTTTATAACTCTCTCTCAGCCATGTTTCTGTAATCACTAGGAAGTCTGTATTACAGAAAATTGTATTTATTTTGTGGATTCTGCCATACATGCTTCGCACATTGACAGTACAGAAGATTAAGCCCTTCTTACCATTTAGTACCTTGGGATCAACATATCCATTTTTTCGATATTCATCTAGATTATTCTTCATGTATAATAACACCGAAAAAGTTCAGTCCCATTTTTACCATGAGTACATTGTTATAAATACCTGCTACAATAGGACGCCACTGAACAGTACAACATAAATAAACATTGAGTGGGGGTGAAAGGGACACAAACAACCCCGATATCTTTATGGGTTGTTTGAGCCGGATTTGTAGATGATACATATCCAGCATAGTTTCAGGTGCCATAAAAGAAAAACAGAGTAAATTCATACAAATATAAAAAGTAACCAAAACGGAAAAAACGAGGGTAAAAGAAATTTGAAATTTACATAGTGATGCAAGGGTTGGAGAGTGACCGGTCCCTCGTGTCATCATAGTCGGACAAGGAAAGAGAGAAAACATAATATACACTGAACCACAATGGGAGAAGTAAACCCCTTATACCAAGGACTTAATGACTAATGGGAAGTGAAATATGCTACCAGTAGTGTCCCCAAGTGGCAGAGATTGGAACTATTGAATAGTGGTGTAAATACAGCAGAATCAGGTTTATATATGAATCAGGCGTATATATGAATCAGGCGCCTACAGATGAGGCGTATACACACTGGAAATAGGACGACCTTGTATACGCAAAAGCATACCTATATACACCGTTCACAATTCTGTGTTTTGTTCTCAATTTGTACCAGCTAAAATAAAAGATTTACATATATGACCCGTTCTCACAAAACGAAGAAACCCCTGTTTTCAGGTTCACCATGTTTCAACTCGTTTAATTTTGGGGTTATTCACCTATTTCTTTTTTCATCTTATAGATTTCGCTGAGAGATCTGGGGTATATATATATGAAAAGTTGATAAAAAAAAACACCCATTTTTCACTGTTTAATTTTGCCATAAACATGTACACACACAAAAAAGAAATACAAATTATCCCTCCGAAATTTATCTAAACCAACCTGCCCCATTGCAAACAATATGTTCCAAGTGAAAATTTTGCAAAAGATTTGCATTTAAATATTTTTTATATTCACTTTTCTGTTAGTTAAATTCAGCCTTCTCTTTATGTTGCCATTTTTCTCTGTTCCATTGATTGGTGAACAAATGATCAACTACTTTTTTTGGCTTGAATTGTGAACATTATATTATTACATGTGTAAATTATGGGAAAACTTTTTTTTTAAATCATAAGAAAGTAACTATGAACTCCATAAATGCCAATGTCATGGAAAGTCCTCGTGGCTAAAACATGCTCATCTTTCCGTTGCCGCCTTTAGCAATTGCGGAAGCAAAAAAAAAAAATATTCAGAAAAAAAACTTTTTGAAAATTAGAAAATATGTTCAGCTTCACTGTCAATTTTTCCTACATATGTGCATTTTTCCTAGTAAAAATTATGTGAAAAAAGTGGCGACGTAAATATATTATTTAATGTCTCATTACATCACCAGTTTGTATATGTCTCTGGCAACAAGGAAATAATTCAAAGTGCTCATAAGAATTATCTCAGTATAATAAGTAATGAATGTAAACTACACCCGATGAAGGCCAATTTGGAGCCGAAGCGTTGTGTCAAGTAAATTCATGTAAATAATTAATAATTAATAAAAATACCATACATTATTTCCAGAGTTGTTGGTTTGTGAATACTGCAATACTAGAAATAAATCAAAATTTAATGGTTTTACCCTTAAACTCAACCTCAATCGATGTCTTATCCTCACTGATAGTTACACCCTCATCACATGAATTGAATATGAGATATTAGCTTTCATCACCAGCATATATGTCCATGGGAACAAGGGTTTAAATATAAATCTAATTGTTTCAGCCTCAAACTCACCCTGAACCTACGTCTCACCCTCACTGTTAGTTCCACCCTCTTCACATGAATTGCATATGAGATAGTTACACCCTCACTATATGAATTAAACATGAGAAATAGGCTTTAAAAGACTCATCTTTGCGTTGTCCATTTATATATGTCTGTTACAACATAGATTTGAATTTAAATTTGAATTTAAACTTCAACCTATGTCTCACCCTCACTGATAGCCCCACCATGGTCACATGATGTAAAGATGAGTACTTATATAGAATGTCCTGACCATGCTGTACAAGTCACAGAACTCGATGACAATTTATGGGTTGTATGGAACGAGGCGTTTACGCCGAGTTCCGTACAACCCATAAATTGTCATCGAGTTCTGTGACTTGTACAAGCATGGTGGGACGTTATATATTTACTATATACCCAAATTTATATAAATATTACCATAAATCTAGCCGAAAATCTTTTCAAGAGTGTCGATGAACCCGCCGCCACTTGCCAGTAGTCAATACACTGTAGTACGTGTTTACGTTTTTGAACTCATGACGTCACGAATCTCCTATCATATATTTAGGGGTTACGCATGTTATTGAATCTGCTTGGAGAGCTTTATCAGAACTAACATTTTATCAACTAATGGATTTTACGTCTCCACGCAAGCAATGGTCAATTTGAAAACATCATATATAAAGTTAAGTGTAATTACTTCTTTAATTCATAATAAACGGTAATTAATGTCCACACTAGATCAATTTATACTCCTAGATCACGAAATTCATAAAATTTAGTGAAGACAACGCTGTTTTATTTCAACATTTCGATCATTTATTGAAGTCGATCGGAAGCATCCTATCCAAATGTACACATGCATTTTTATTGACATTTCTTTTTTTCGCCATTGATATATATTGCAGCAATATTTATGTAATATCTTTTAAGAAAAGATAGCCAACAATATTTTTGCGACACTGCAGCACCATAACTATGCTCACTACTAAGAACTATTCATGCTTGCATGTTATTTATTTTTTCAGGTCCATGGACCATACCAATTGAATATTTAAATGATATATAACTTATACACATCTTCATAAATGTACATATGTTAGTAATATATTAACTGTTGACTATATTAGATGCTAAAAACCTATCCAGAGCAATCATAATTATCAACAGAAATTATCACCAATATAAATGAGTAAAAAATTAAGTTCCTAGAAAAATGCTGTAAAAAAATACTAAACTATGTGACCAACCATCAACTAGAGGAATCGCCTAGCAACCACACCGTAGCAACATAGTAATGTAAACAAAAAACGATCCTGAAATGATACTTAAGCCTACTAAATAACTCGGAAGAGACCAACACCTGCCTGAAGAAGTCTATTAAATATAGACGAAACGTCACAACAACCTAAACCCAACTTCCCCCAAACTTCGATTATAATTACCCCCAAATAAAACCTATCAATTGAATTCAACTTGTCTGGTTTTTTGTGGATCTTCTACCAACTTGTTATCTTTTAAGATAACATAGCCACGGTTCTTATTAAGTTAAATATTGATATTTATAGTGAAGTTGCCACCCGATATGTTCGCGTTTGAGAACAATCCTCGTATTAAATCTCTTTGATTCGTTTTATTTTGAGTATTCGTTGTGGATATCGCCTTATTTTCTAGCACGTTTGAAGGTAGATTTTGTGGCACAGATTCCAGGAAATTGTCATCTTCCAAATCTTGACTGAAACTCTCAGGAATAGCAGCAGCCCGAAATTATAAAATAGCAAATATGTTAATTTGTATACAATTTTTTTTTATGTACATATTCACATTTTTAATATTTACTGACCACTTCTCTCAACTTACATTTTCAGAAATCGACATTGCAGCCCTCTTCACATCAGGCTCCGATGTTATAATCGCTAAGTAGTCTTCAGTTCAACTTGCCCCTAGAATGGAACAAATATTTCTCAATATCTATTTAAACTCACTCTAATCTAAAGCAGTGAAACAAAGAGAACTGGAGACGCCATTATAAGGGAAATATTTCATTCAACAAATGACAACAATGGCGTTCTTTGCAATTCTCTCATGAAGCAACGTCTTTAGCATTACTATATTAACCTTATAGATTTTATAATACGTTTGTTATATAATTTATAATATATTATAAAATATTAACCTACCTTATTAGGATGATTTCCTAAACCTTGACTCTTAAACTCCTTTTTTTTCTATGCTGACACATCCCTCACTGCCTTGAATGTGTCGCTGGTAACAATGTTTTCTTTATAATCGTGCATTTCCAGATAACGTTTTATACTGCCAAATACTGCAGCTAGACTATCTGGCTCATATTCTTTGCCGGGTTTTTTTTCAGTTGTAGTATATAACTTCCTAGCAAAACGTTGAGTCCCTCTGGTGATAATTCTTCTATATCACATTTCCCCTTTCTCTGTCTTCACGACACCATCGATTAAATGCTATCACATCTCGCTCCGTTTTCCTTTTGGTTTCATCACTTTTTTTACTGTTAATGTACGATCGCAATTCTTTCAGACTTCTTACTGTAATGTTTGGTAATTCCTCAATGTTTTCCTCATTGTCATCGTCGCTTTTTGGGGTAAATTTCAACCCTTTCAACAGGGATTTCAGTCACAACCTCTGTTTCCGACATGGTTGTCTTAAGCGTATCTCCAACACCCTGCAGAGCCTGAAGGTGGGTGTGGCATTTATTAACCAATAGGAACACAATATTTTAATGTGTTGTTTTCACAGCAACGTGTCCATTTCTGAAGTCCGTACACTTGCCAACATCTCTACCAGGCGGTCCGTACACTGAAATACCGACTTGAAGTCTGTATATACCAAATGAGATATATGTCAAAACGGTATCTCATGTCACCTAATATCTCATGTCACCTAATATCTTGTGGTGAACATTCATCCCTGATGCTGGAAGCGGAGGGGCGAATGACCTCAAACTAAAACATAGTTTGCCCACAGTAAGGTCATTTTCTATTATTATTATATACCTATGAGCGAATGAGACGTCTATACTACCCCTTGATAGGCATATATAAATCATATAATTCGGCAAGGATGGAGTGTATCAGTGCATACGCTCACAGTGTGAACGTATTACATCGCATGTGCAATGGGGACTAACGGCCAGGTCCATTTCCAGAATTTTGGCCGACTGCATCGCGAGTTTGTGCACTTCCTACACATAGACTAGAATCAAAACCAGCTATTTTTGGTTCATGGGGCATTTTTGAGTAAAATTTGGTAAGAAACAATTTAAGGTCAATTTTGGCGTGTAGATTTAGAAAAATAATTTTACCAAGCTGAAAAATCTATTTTTAGCCTTCTAACTGACAAAAAACAAAATGGCCGCCAATATCTATTAGAAGATCAAAGAATCTGTTCTAAAATCCTCATTATTTCATTTATATGGTCATGTAGAAGCCCAACTTAAAGGTCTCACTGAGATACATTACCTTACACTAGTCTTGTGGTTGTCATGGCACTTTGGTTACTATGGCAACCAAAAATCAGACAATAAGACAGGACTTGAAAGTAGGATGGACCGAAAACAGTGAGGTCATAAGTAAAAACAGCAAAGAAATCACAAAAGCTGGGCATATGCCCATCCTGCAAGCACCAGCGCATGGAATCAACAGTAATTCAAAGGTGCTTGTATGTTTCCCAGCAGTTGGGACAAGATTACACTGTAATTACACTTCATCAAGCACTGTTCTGCCATTTACTGGAGATGGCAGACCCCTGAATACCGGAACAAATTATGCATTTGCCTTGGGGGACTTCACATAGCAATGAATTTTCTGAAAGATAATAGTGGACTTGCCGAGTCATTGATAGAGAGTGGTATTCTAGGTAAAATGTCTGCTGAGACCATACTCTCTTGCAAGAACTATGATAAAAAAAAAATTTGATAAAGCAATGATACATCAGCCACTTCAGAGGATACTACTCCCTGACTTCATCACCCATCTGTCTTGAAAGGATGCCACTCTAGTCAAAGAAATCCAGAACTGTCTATCTACACAAGATCTCAGTTTGCTGAGGAAAATGCCGCAGACAATCCAAACTTTCTCTACATCTGGAAGTACACCTAAAACACCTTAATGCAGTACTGAATAATCTGGCCCACAAGATTTACCTACTACATAAAATCCAGCCCTATATAACATTATACTATGTTGCAACTATATAAACAGCAAATAAGACTGTATTGCGATTACGGTGATATAATATGTCGTGGTCGCCGCCTGGCTAGCAGGTAGGAAGACCCCTTTCCGGAACGCTAGTTCCCGGTGGGATTCCACCCTACGAATAACTACGTAGGTTTGTTCGGTTTTCGGTAGGTTTGAACGAACTTAATAACACAAAACACAACTCATGCATTTAATAAACAGGAATGTTTATTAACACTATTTTCTGGAAAGATCTGGAAGATCTTTCCCACAAGTACAGTACCCTAGCACAGCGTGCCAGGTAATGCTGGAGAGGCTAATCTAAAAGACTCGCCTAACCACCAGAAAGGTTATGAGAACCTGCCTGCAAAGTGAGGGTCCAAGGGTCCGCTCTCAGGGAGAGACGCGCGAGGACAGCCTGTTGACCTTATGTGAACGCTGAGTATATTTACCCAGCGTTACGTAATTCCGGTCTCCGCCACGCCACTCTCATGTGTGGCGTTGGCAGGAACCCCTACACAGTAAGGATTGACTCTCCACGCCATCTTCCGTAGAACGTCCGAACACTGCTGGATTCCCGCCCCACTACAAATATATAATGCTGGACCAAAGATGTTACTCGATAAGCTCCAGGTATGTCTTAGACTAGCAGTAACCCAAAATCCGAAACCAAACACCTGTGACACCCCTAAAAAGTTCAAAAAGTACATAAGAGAAAACTCCAAAACTGTCTTGGAACTATGGAAACAACTAAATTAAGATGCATAACCCAAACAGACAAGGCTGTGAGCAAGCAACCTGCCCATAAAAATCTGAAAATGGCCATTGTTGTCTCACAAGGGCCAAAATAAATTAAATACATGCGAACACCTTAGTTTTCTCTAGACAAAAGATAAACCAACTTACAATGAAGAATCACTTGTACATATCATCCAAGAATCATCCTACTAACATACTCTTATAGCGGGTGCACTAAGCCGAGTATTGTCAGCCTAAGCTGCAATATATTGTAATTAAGAGTTTTGAAATCAAAATATTAAACCCAGCCAGAAGGAAGACAGGCCATGTAGCCTAAGATGGAACTAAGACAGAACTAAAAGAATGAAAAAAGAAACCTGGTCAGATTTCTACTTCTACTGACAAGAAGTTATAGAGATGAGGATAGGAATCTTCACCTGGATGCCTTCGAGCAAATGATGCCATTATTCATTAGGTATGATCATACAAGCTATTCTAAATGTGGCCCTATATACATGGCTGAAATGAACCACCTCCCATTATAGATTCTAAGAGAGTTCCTACAAGGCAATTTCGTTGTCAAACGATAAAGGGGGTCATCCACAGGCGACTACTACAAATCCGTCCGTCCCAAGTCCAGGACAAACCTGCTTCCAATGGCCACTATTCCGTCTGACGTTTTCAAAATCTGTCTGGGTAATCTGTCTGTTTTCAAAATCTGT
Source organism: Alentia gelatinosa (assembly GCA_950022655.1). NCBI lineage: Eukaryota > Metazoa > Annelida > Polychaeta > Phyllodocida > Polynoidae > Alentia > Alentia gelatinosa. The sequence goes on from OX465579.1 coordinate 101,984,897, forward strand.
CTGGGTAATCTGTCTAGTTTCCTGTCAGTCTGCCTGGATAGACCTGACCTCCTCCTTTCCCCCGTCCCCCCCCCCCCCACCGATAACTCCCCCTCCTCCATCCTCATGACAGTCACATGACAATTTGACCTACTTCCACTTGCGGTCCTCCTCTTGGTGTGTGTATCACAGCGGTTTCCTAGTGCTAAAATACAACAATGTCTATGAAGGAACGAGTATACCTAGCCCTACACAGGGAGGCTAGTAGGAACCAAGTTATGAGCCTGGCTTTGACCATTACCATGCAAGACCATGAGGAAGACTGGATGTGCATTAATGGTATGAAAAGGCAGCGCACCCATGCCTTCTGGATGTCGCCATTCCTCCATGGTCGTACATATGACCGTCAGAGAAACACCTTCGCCAAGCTTGAGTCTGATTTCTTAAGAGTAAGTAAAGACGTATATGTCATTAATAGAAATAAAAGTATTTTAATATAAGATTTAAATGCATTTAATAAAACTAGGAAAGTGTATAGTAATATATATTTTAAATAGTTTATTTCTGGGTTAAACTAATGTAAAATATGACAAAAATCATCAATATATATTTATATATGTGTTAGACCTCTGGTGTTAGAAGTCAGTCTGACCGCCTGTTCAAAATATCTATTCATTCCCGTCCCCACACTTTCCTGTAACCATAATTGGTATGGTCGTCCATGTCATCAAAGTTTAACTTGTAATTTCATCAACTTAAATTCATTTTCAGCTTGGATGCACGTCAGTCTTCTGTGAAACGACTAGAATGCTATAAGTTATGGAGACGAAGTATAAGTGAAGTACAAGACAACAAGTAATTGTAGTTTGGTGAGTATAACAAACACCAGGCCCTAACCTTTATTACTGGAAGTACAATCCTTGGAACCTCAGTATTACAAAGTACAAAACTGAGTAACTTAGACCTGAAATTAAAAATTAAAAATTTAAAATTATAGGTCTGATCCTGAAGACATGCAAAGGTAGAGTGACGAATGCGCATCACGGCAACCGTCAATAGAACTATTGACGCAACATAACAGTAACCGCTATACCATAGTAACGCCATAGCAACTCGCTAGGTGGCGACGGTAGTAGCTTAGTCTAATAATTATACATGTATAAACTGGGAGTTATACAGTTATATAAGTTATGGAGACGAAGTATAAGTGAAGTACAAGACAACAAGTAATTGTAGTTTGGTGAGTATAACAAACACCAAGCCAAGAACCGCCAAACACAATTACGAATTTTGTGAATAATTAGACAAGAACGATTTTATCGTTGAAACCTCAGAGAGGGATTCTGTATTATGTAGGTATCGATAGACTGAGGCCGATTTCCAATTACCTTTTGATTTAATCACCTCAATCGGCATACCCAAGTCTTTTAAAAATGTGGCCCCACCATGGCGTAGGGAATGAGTAGAGACGTTACCCATGATGCCACATTGGTTTGATAAACTCTTTAACCTGGAGTTGAAGTAACCATAAGACATTGGTTTTTTACCCAAACTTATCAATGGTAAAGATAAACTTTTACGATAAATCAGTTGTACTACGATTTTGTAGACACACAAAAATGACCCTGGAATTGAATGAATAAAAATGTCAAAAGGGTCTAGACCGAATTGGTCAGTCTTACTCGTACGAATATGTATTTTAATAACCGACGAATCAATGGTTAAGTCCCCAATAAGTAGATTGTGAGGAGATATCGTTACATGTGATTTTCTCAGTAGTCCACGAAAACATAAGACTACGGCTAACCAGAAATTCAAGTCATCTGAATTTCCCAAGTCTAAAATACGGTAAATATTTTGTAAGTCTTGAACTTTAAAAGGGTAACGAGAATTATCTTTTATGATAAAAGATCTATGAATCCCTTTGATAACCATCTTTAATCTGAAATCATTGGAATGATCCAGATAACCCAACATTTTTTGCTTCCACCAAATGGCTGAAAGATAATTCTTTATCGAAACTGGCGATAAAAACTCAGATAAATATGAAGCGTACCAGCAAGCCTGAGTAGGGTTGCAGGGAAAAAGTTTGAGATTAAATTTATCACAAAAACGTGAATAACAATTTAATTGATTTACCCTGGCTTTGTTAGTGGCGATTGACATAGCCACGGATAGGAATTTATCCGTTTTATCCTGAACCTCCTGGATTAGGTCTGTAATTCAGAACAACACATGTTATGAGTTTTAAGGGTTACAACACATTTTTTGGATACCCCATTGTATTCCAACCTTGATAATTGATCTGCTAACGTATTATCGCTACTTTTAATATACGTTGCCCAAATATCGATATTATAAATGAAACAAGTCCAAAATATTTCTCGTAACCAGGACATACATGTTTTATTTTTGCTTTTACCGGAGTTTAACATGTATAAGACTTGCATGTTATCCGTTACCACCTCAATTTTTTTGTTACGATAATTACCGCCCCACCTCTTCAGACCGATAAGTACAGGCCAGAGTTCTAATACATTGATATTCATGCCATAAATATCGCTAATGGGCGGATCTTCTTGATGACTGCAATTGTCTAAATTTGAGGGTATTTTTTCCCAACTTCCGAAAAAATAATCGCAACCGGCCCAACCGCCGAAACCTTTAAAAGATGAATCAGTGACGATTGGGACATTGTGACATTTAGTGCGTATTAACGATTTACAGTTAAAAATACGACAGAAATTTAACCACCATTCTAGGTCAGCCGATAAATCGTCATCAATACTAGCCTTAGATTTATAATTCAGATCTTTTACCATGTCGAATAGGCGTCTACTAAATGTTTTACCGCCCTTGACGATTTGAGCGCAAAAAGACATTAATCCGCCCAGCCTTTCTAGGTCCTTTTTATTTACGAACCCTTTTTCCATAGTTTCTTCTATAGTTTTGGATAGTTTATCGACTTTTTCTTGAGGAAGACTCAATTCCATCTGTTCAGAATTGATTGTTATACCTAGAAATACCGTATTTCTACATGGGTCTGTTACCTTGTTAAAAGATATTTTAAAACCCATTTTTTCAATCGTATCTATGACGATTCCCCTGTCTCTGAGACACTCCTCGTATGTGGTACCAATAATTAGAAAATCATCGAGATAATTCACCAATCTCTTTACACCTTTAGATTCAGCGATTTTGACTATATAGTTCGAAATCGAGCTAAAAATATTAGGAGCACATTTTAGGCCGAATGCTAACCTGTTATCTCTGTAGTAATCGTCTTTCCATTTGAACCCTAGAGATTCAGCATTTTTAGGATCAATATGTACTGAACGATAGGCTGATTTTATATCAACCAAACACATGTAATCGTCGCGATTTAGAAAATCTACTGCGGTTTCCACTGAATTGTATGAAAAAGATTCAAAAGTTTCTTTCATGTGATCGTTAATTGATTCACCAAAGGGCCTAGAGCAATCCGTGATGGGCCTAAATTTCCCATTTTTTTTAGGACCCCCCCTAACGCATGTACGCATTTAGGCTTCTTCCTAACTTTAGAAATTCTCCCACTGTCTACTTCGGATTTAACCACTTCCTCAAATTTTTCACAACAAATTCCCTCCGTAAGTGATTTATAATTTTCACATTCATATTCCGCTGAACAATCGGAATCGACTATTTTAAAACCATTACGAAGACCCGACCATAAGAATTCCCTGTCTTTTGAGTCTATAGAATCGAGAGCATTTTCTCCTGCTAAATATACCGCCGATCTACATGGTTTTAAATCCACCGCGATTTCGTTGACATAGTATTTACAGTCACAATTACCGTTAATACATTTTTCCGTGACAACGATATCATCTACACTAACCTTTTTCTTTGTTTCCCCATCGATTTCTTCCTCCGAAGCAAGATTGATAGGAATGTTTACCGTTGCTACTCTATCGCTAGGGGGATTCCCTGCGATTACGTCATTATCGAGCGGGGATCCCTGACGACCATTAGCGTCCATAGTTACGGCCACGCCCCCTTTTCTATCGCTTTGAGTTTTCCCGCTCGATACATCATTTCATTTACTGTGTATTTGATCTTTGCTTTGTGTTTTGCAATCGTATGAACCGTGACCATAGCTATGGCAGTTATTGCAACTATGTTTGTACTTGCAACTTGCGTATTTGCAACCTTCTGGTTTGTTAAATGCAAAACATACATTATTATCGCCCTGTGATTTGCTTTTTGTTTTTACACTTTTCTTCATCGAAGCAGCTGAAATCGTGCCGTCAAAAGATAAAAATCTGACTATTGCTGCTGGATTTACCACTGATAACGATTTTATACCTTTTTCAATAGTATCAACCTTGACACTTTCATCGTAGTTTATCAATGCTTCAGCAGTAAACATCCTCGTTTCTGCTTTTTCTCCCACCAATATTAAATGGTCAATAAATCCGCTCAGTTCCTTACCTGAGTCGTATAGATTTTTTAGGATTTTCATATTTACCAAATTCAGTTTTTCAATCGACACAATTTTCTCGTCCTTCTTCAAGTATTTTTTAGATGAGAAAACATTATTTTTAGGCCTACCTTTAGACTTTCTACAGGCTGATTCTCTACTTGATGATCTAGAACTTTCACTTGACGAGCGACTTGTGGTATTTGTCGATGTTTTACGCGATTTTCTCTCACTCTGATGACTGGATTTTCTGTCTTTTTCGTTAGTTTCTTCCTCCACTGACGACTTCTCGAAGAATTTCTCCATCTTTCCCAGGGTGCTGCGCATGTAATCTTCTAAATTGTCCATTCTTGTAGATAAGTGGTCTTCTTTCTGTTTTGCATCCTTCTCGTATCTGGAACTGATGCCCTCAGATGCCGATGCCCACGTCTGGTCAATAGGATCATTGTCTGATAACGGACCTGTCGCTGGCGATTGCGACCTGAAGGGTGCCTCCCCTTCAGTATCAGATCTAATCCTATTCGATTTCCTCAATTCTACCTTTGTAGGTGATTTTTGCTTTTTCGACTTTCTCCCCATCGTCAAAATCAAATAACCACCGCGATTTATCTCCAATAAATCGACAAATGACTCAAATGTCTCAGAATTTAAAATTATAGGTCTGATCCTGAAGACATGCAAAGGTAGAGTGACGAATGCGCATCACGGCAACCGTCAATAGAACTATTGACGCAACATAACAGTAACCGCTATACCATAGTAACGCCATAGCAACTCGCTAGGTGGCGACGGTAGTAGCTTAGTCTAATAATTATACATGTATAAACTGGGAGTTATACAGTTATATATGTGTTAGACCTCTGGTGTTAGAAGTCAGTCTGACCGCCTGTTCAAAATATCTATTCATTCCCGTCCCCACACTTTCCTGTAACCATAATTGTTATGGTCGTCCATGTCATCAAAGTTTAACTTGTAATTTCATCAACTTAAATTCATTTTCAGCTTGGATGCACGTCAGTCTTCTGTGAAACGACTAGAATGCTGCCCGAAGTGTATAAGGACACAAACTGGTGTTGTTCGATCAAATCTGAGGAGAGGCTGAGTCTTACTATCCGGTACCTAACCCGTGGTGAGAAACCTTTTATATAATATAGATATTTAATTCATGAATTACATTTACATTGTTCTAAGTACCTAAATTAGTTTATATTTGTTTTTTTGTTATTGTTATTTCTTGTAATTTTCTGGGTAGGTTTCATTAATTCCTTTTAATCAAGAGATATAAGTTACACAGAGTCCATAACGTTACCCATTGTCTAACACATGACTTATACTGTAGCTTGCAATTTTTTCGTTCCGTTGAAGTCTTTTGACGGACATCGTGGTTGGAAAAAATTTTGTCAGAAGTGGTGTCAGAAGTGCTACAGCTAAGCCTCGTGATTACACAAACATGACTTATACTGTAGTTATTATAAAAGGCCCCCCAGGTTCTAACATATGACTTATGGGTTGGATTTTTTAAACCTGCTAAATTCCGCTTTGAGCCTGGGATAAAACATGCAAATTTCTTTTTTAGAATTGTACTTCTTTTTATATTTTATGTTAACCACCTACTAAGTACCTTCCAGAAAAACATTATTCCAACAAAATCAGATGAATGGTTTAGATTTGAGAGCCTTTTGAAGTTGTGTTTAATACTGCATTTTGTCCAGCCCCCTAACTATTTGAAATTTCAAGAAATGTTATAAATGCTTATAACTTAAGAAAGACTAATATTATATGGTAACACACATTATATTTACCCAGGATACTTTTATTATATATTAGATTTAAAAGAAAAGCTCTGAACCATATTTGGGGTGTTGGGCAACACAGGGGTGTCGGACAACACGAGGGGTGTCGGACAACACGTTAATAGAATTGCTCAGAACAATGAGAAAAATAATATTTGAGGCTATAATCCTTTATATTTTTAATGAAGTGATAATAAGCTATATTTAACAAAGCAAACCACTCAATTACTGATAAAAAACAACCCCAAAATCATAACTTATATCACAGTATGTTGTCCAACACCCCGGGGTGTCGGACAACACGTTTTCAGCTTTTGAACCATAAAAAGTATATTTTTGTATTTAGAAAAAAATCAACCTGGGTATTCATGAGTGGTAGGGGTACTTAATATAAACAGGGATATTTGTTATTCCATTATGATTATTGTTTCTTTTATACATCCTTTAGAGATGTGTGGTCCAACACACCATTTTTTGGAAAAATATCATCATGGAATCATAATGTTCTGATATCAGAATGGATAATCCGATTGTGTTGAAACTTTCAGGTATCACAGCCAGGATTCTTGTCAGCATTGTACAATAAAGGAAAATTAATTTCTCTCCATATATTTCATTAGTACTGTCCACTGAAAGTCGGGGTGTTGAACAACATGCTCTATGGGTCTCTATGTTGGAAAATTTGAAGGTCCTAGATATTTTTCACCATTTTAATATTTTTTCTATCTTTTACCAATTTTCAAAATTATATTGTCTACACTTCTCATGACATATTCTTTAAACATCTTAATAAATACAATTGGCTCTAAATTATGTCTCCCAAAATTTGAACAAGGTGAAAATCACTAGAAAAACACAGTTTTTGTTGATTTTCGGAAGGAAAAATTCCTCAGAGCTCTATAAAACCCTAAGGTGGAAAGAAAGACTATCAAAAGATGCACCAAATAATTTAATTTTTACATTGATGAGATATGTGTATAAAACATGAACCGTGAATAAGCTTATTTTGGCAATTTAGCAGGTTTTAAAAATCCCACCCTTATACTGTAGTTATTCTTGAAGGCCCCCCTAGCACATGTTCCATAACGTTGCACAGTGTCTAACACATGACCTATACTGTAGTTATTCTGGATGACCCCTCTTACACAGAGTCCACAACAATTCCCATTGTCTAACACATGACTTATACTGTAGTTATTATGAAAGGCCCCCCTTACACAGAGTCCATAACAATTCCCAGGTTCTAACACATGACTTATACTGTAGTTATTCTTGAAGGTCCCCCTTACACAGAGTCTGTAATGTTACCCATTGTCTAACACATGACTTATACTGTAGTTATTATGAAAGGTCCCCCTTACACAGGTTCCAAAATGTTACCCATTGTCTAACACATGACTTATACTGTAGTTATAACTAAAGGCTCCCCTTACACAGAGTCCATAACGACTGATACTGCAGCTATATCCTACATAAAGATCACATATCATTACCCAATTTAGGTGATAGACCCTCACACAGTCACCTTCCATTTCTAACCAACCTGAATTCTAGATACCGATCACATATGATTACCCAATTCACATGATAGACCCTCTCACAGTAACTTACCATTTCTAACCAACCTGAATTCTAGCTCTAGATCATGCGTCTTCGTCTGTTATACAAGATAGACTCTCTCAAATCACTTTCCATTTCTAACCAACCTGAATTCTAGATACAGATCACATATGATTACCCAATTCACATGATAGACCCTCTCACAGTAACTTACCATTTCTAACCAACCTGAATTCTAGCTCTAGATCATGCGTCTTCGTCTGTTATACAAGATAGACTCTCTCAAATCACTTTCCATTTCTAACCAACCTGAATTCTAGATACAGATCACATATGATTACCCAATTCACATGATAGACCCTCCCAGTCATTTTTCATTTCTAACCAACCTGAATTCTAGGTCTAGATAGTTATTCTGGATGACCCCTCTTACACAGAGGCAATAACATTACCCAGGGTCTAACACATTGGTTTGGTTTGGTTTGGTTGATTTAACGTCCGATAATCGTAATTAACTGTTATCAGACTGCTCTGGTTAATACCTTTGTAAGTAGGTCTAACACATGACTTATACTGTAGTTATTCTGAAAGAACCCCCTTAAAACAGCATTTCCCTCTCTCTAGACCAGATAAGACACTTATATTAGTTCTCCCTATATCAAAGCAACACTCATTAAGTTACACACCCTTTTCCCTTATCTCCGGAGCATATTGGACATTTATAATGGTCAGTCCTGTATAATAATGGAAGCAGGATTACTATTTATAACATAAATAAAACTAGCTTCAGAATAATAACACAAAGAGTAATTCAAAACATCTATAAATTTTTATTAGATAAATATATTTGTGTAAGTCAATATCTATTTAAGAATTGTACATATTTGACAAATGGGCTACAAACACAATGGTATTGTATACAATATAAAACCTGTAGATTGTCCCAATCATACACATAGCAATATACTAAAAAAAATGAATAAATTTATATAACCATGCCGTATATACTGTTAATACGCACCGTTTCGGCATATGACGTAAAAATACTGTACCGACCACTGGTCCGTACACCCCCACCCCCAACTAAGTTTGCTCCTATGGGAATACAAAAACAAATTTCCTCCCTTGGAAATGCAGAAAAAGGTCTCCATCCCAGAACCCCCCCCCCCCCTCCAATAAATAAGCAAATTGGGGATCCCCCACTGTAATACCAAAAAAATGTTCACTTCCTATGGAAATACCCCAACAGAACCCCTCCTCCCCAAAAAAATTGAGCTCCATGTGCATACAAACAAAAAGTTGGACCCTTAAAGAAAATTCCCCAATGGAACACCCCCTCCCCCACCCAAAAAGATGGGTCCCCATGGAAACACAAAATGAGTCTCTCTCCCCCACAAACATATTTCACCCTATCCCCCCTCCCCCCCCCCCCCCCAAAAAAAAAAAAAAAAAAGGTTGAAAATTACAGGTCTGTGGCTATGGGCTGTTGTCTTCTCTTGAAAGCCACACCAATACTAGATTTGCATTTTCACATGGACTTCACTGAAGTAGAGCTAGATACATACAGAGAAATATTTCATCCATTTTTCCTGGCACGATATTTCTTAACACACAGAATATTCCCTAAGAAATTAAAGTCCTATCTCAACACCACTATGGCTATGGCTAAACTAGGTCAAACCCAACTTCAACCACCACTCACAGTGCAGCACGGTCAGAGCTGGCGTTCCCCCTCTGTTTAGTTCTATGAAATGATAAAGTGGCTTTGGCAGTCAGCCGCGGGAAGTGACAAGTCTACCACTGACAAACTGACAAGGATCCCCTGACAAGTATGCGCCTCCCAAACACGTCTTATTTAAGAAATGTTGTTAGCTAAAGAGAAATCTCTAGTAAGTTTTGCATGACCGGCAATTGGCAAACATGAGGTAAGGTCTCACATATCGGGGCTGGTTACATTGGCTACTTCTTTCTGTGACAGTGTACCACTGCCGGTACTAGGTTGTTCCGGCCTCTTGGCGCGTCCAGCCTCGGCGGGTCCGGCCCCCAAATACATTTCAGGTGATAATGAAACACAGGTACATATTCCCTCATGTTATGTTTCTAGCCATGCCAAATTAGAAGGAAACCCACAAGATAACAATCTCTTGGTCCGTACTCCACTGGGTTTGACTGCTGAGTAATTCACGAAGCGAAGCTGAGTGAATTACATATATATATATATATATATATATATATATATATATATATATATATATATATATATATATATATATATATATATATATATTTATATATATATATATATATATATATATACATACATGCAAATAAGGCATAGGAACAACTCCAGTCATCAGTTTTTGATACTATTGATATGAAATAAATAAACCGCCATATCATAATAGTGCTTCACAGGCTTTGTCCATTGCCTACACCGTTTTTTCACAGTTTTGCACCTCTATCGTCAAGTCATTCCAGAGTAACATATCCTCATATACAGGGTTTCTCTTGAAATGACTCGTCCGAGATCTCTTCAAGCATAGTTGTCTTATTTGCTGGGTACGGGTAAAGGGATTTTCCATGGGTATAATCTGTCTACAAAAATTTTTCATTAACACATATTAAAGATATTTTCACTGGGCGACAAGGGTCTTCTATTCTAGACCTAGTGCAGACCCTTAGAGCTCTGTTTTGTAGCTTCTGTTGCTGATCTCCTTATCTTGAGAGAAACCTCTGAAACAAGGCAGGTCGCGCTCAGGGGCCGGTCGCTGAACCGGATCCTGGATGAGAGAGGGCGAGATTTGGGATTGTAAATGGGCCTATAAGCAAATTCTGGGTTTGGTTCGCACTCTCACGTCTTCAATTCTTAACATCCAACTAACCTGAATAAACAGAAAACATATTTCCCTACTTCTTCTGTGCTTAGGAACATAATCTCATGTATTTTTATGTAGTAAGCCTGACTTGGAAAATCATGAGGGACTGGAATCCTGTCTCAGTGTGCATGGTGGCCATTTTGGGTCAGAATCTCATTCTCTCACGTTACACAATGAGATGTAAACAAACCATTGCAGAGGCTCAATTTTCAAATGCCAACGGACATCGTGCTAGTTGCGATGGGGTTCTCATGAATAAAATAACTTTTATTTAGTATCAAACGTATACACTGAATTAAAAAGAGGTAAACATAATTCATGGTATCATATCATGACCAAAATATTGTTCGAAATCGAACTTTGATCACTTTCACAGCTGTTTCGGCGATAATAGGGGCCAAACACACTTGACAATTCCATGCGGTTCAGTAGGGAAAATTACCCTCAAAATGTGTGTTGTATTATGTAGAATTACAATCTGAGTGGAGTAGATAATCCCATACTGAGATAAGGGATTTTTTTGCTGAATTAGAATTTTGATATACACACTCTGACAGCAGTTTATTTGTGAAGATTTGTTTTGGATTCTGACCAGATAAAAAATAATGACAGACTGCTGAAGCCAGTGAGATCGATATAATATTTGGAATCTCTATTCATTCAAATGAAACCATATATACTTATTAGGAGCAAAGACTTCTACTTATATACATTGTCAATGTTTTGGGTAAATTCTAAAGCTATGTTTGAGAATTAATCACCTGAAACATTTTGGCCAAACATTTTGAAAGAGGGGGATTTGTTTAGAATTTTTGATAGGGGCCCATTACATTTTTGGTATTTCTTTTAGGAGGTGGGACAGGATGAATGTAGGTCAAATGCCTTAGCTCCAGGCATGGCGTTTATCTAGCGGTGCAGCACTTTTTTTAAGTTTGGAAAAACCCGGAATACAGGAGCTTTCCGGAAAACTGACATCCCTGAAATTTATCAGAGTTTTCGGTCTCCCATCACATGCTTGCTCTTCCCGTGTATGGCCCGCGCTGTGTTGGCGGCCTTCAGACGCTGCAGGTCCCGGTAGAGCCCGCGGGCGTGTGTCGTTGTCTTCAAATGCATCGGCTAGACGCCCAATTCCAGCAGATAAAACACTAATAAATCAGGTATTCGGTCGATGCTATAATTCTATCCCTTGGAGGGTTGTTGGAACATCGGCTGGAAAATCGCCTGTAAAATCTGGATGGTGGAAGCGATTTTCAGCAGAAACCACAGCTGATGGTCCAGTAACCCTCCAGCAACCATGAGCAACCCTGGGGCGATGCGCCAGCCACCCCCATCAGACACTCAACTAAGCGGTAACCCAGCAACCAAGAGCAGACGTCTGGCAAATAGGCATCGTGCGGCATCATGCGATGCTCCACCAAACAGTGCAGTGTGGCACCCGGGGCTGGAGCTGGCGTTCCCTCTCTGACCACTTCTCTGATCATATCATGGATTTTTATCCAAGGCTGTAATCGTATGGAATAATTCAAGTGCAAGAATAAGGAAATGGTCAACTCCCAAAATGAGACCAAAACATACTAGATCTAGATCTAGAGCCAGAATTTGAAATTTGATCCACGACCCAAATACGGGAACATACTGTTTGGGTCGCCCACGACTTGTTACTAAAGGAGCGGTCATTAATTATGGCCGGGGGGGGGGCACAGTTTTTGGAACACCAACCGGTCAAAAAAAAGTCCCCCCCCCCCTTGGTATACCAAAAAAAATATTGCCCCCCCCCCGCCCCTTGGAATACCAACAAAATGTTGGCCCCCCCTTGGAATGCCCCAAAAAATAGTTCCCCCCCCCCCCCCCCCCCAATCGGAATATGGTAAAAGTACAGGGGAGGCTAAACTGAGGTGGCCCTTTTTATCATAAGGCTTTCCTTCTTTACCTTAGAACAAACCCAGCACAATGCCAACTGGTTGAAGTAGGCTGGCCTACTATACGATGCTAGGATGGCAGTTTGAGTTGATGCTCCTAGTCTCTATAGTTGTAAGATTCTGCTAATGTTCTAACTCGAAAACAGGGATGTAACCCCTGCCAAATTGATGCTGTAGTTGGTAGCTAGCAGACATGTCAAAAGCCCCCATCTCCCCTGTACCCATATAATCAATCATAAAACTTGACTACCTAGAACCTAATTCTCAATGAAGTCACATTCAAATATCCAGCAGCAGCTGCTTTCTTGATTTGTGCCATCAGTTGGTAGTCATCAGGTTCCATTGCAGGATCTTAACGAACCTTCACTGTTTCTTGTATCAGTATCATTGACATGCAAATATGGATGTTCAGGCAATTTGTTATAGTCTGGCATAGTGTGAGGGATCCTTGGTATGAGTGGATCAATCCATGGTGTGGCAATACAGAAGGAAGTCCCTTTTTTGCATGTAGAACCTCAAAGTACTCAATGTAGAGCTCTCAATGAAGAGTTTTCTTTGCTCATAGTGCTCTTCCATAAATATGGTAATCTTATTGAAATAAGCAGCAACAAGGGCATTTTGTAGCACTTGATGTTGTAGTAAATGCCCCTAATTCAACAATGTTGAAGAAAAAACTGCTTCACTAGACTCTGTGTATGTATGGGGGGGGGGGGGGGGGGCAACATGATTTTTAATCCTGTGGGGTGGTTACGTTTTTATGACAGGGGCAACATTTCTATAATTACTTAGATTAGAAACAGGTCGACTGTCATACACTCGATCTCCTTTCTCAGTTTCTGGAGGGGGGCACATATTTATTTGTATTTGAAGGGTAAAATGTCAGACTTTGATACTTTTCATGGTTTGAAAAATCAAGAGTCTTTACACTTGATTGAGTTAGATTTGAAGGTGCTGACTTACATAGTGCACCTCCAAGGACACCCCTCAGAGAAAAAAAATTATTGATACAAATTTGTATTAGCTCCCCCCCCCCCCTCCCTGTGTAATATCAAGGGATGTATTAGGAATTATTATATCTAACTATTTCAAACGTTTTGAGGATACATCATAAAAAATACAGTCTAGGCTTAGTTGGACATTGAATAATACTTGGTCCTCGGTATTCTTCTAATGTTCTATCTTCAATGATCCGAAAGTGTATGCAATAAATGGATTATTGATAACAGAGCTGGAGCCATACTGGTAACTGTATGATATCAAGACCCATGTTTTCGACCCAGTGTGAGCCTGACCTTGTAAATGATAAATGAAGTTAGTAACCAAATTAATATCCAGAGATCAAAATTTGACAGAGCAATGTATCGATATCATAGTCATAGAATTTTGAACTGTACTACATCGTTACCCTGTTACTGCATCACTGTTACCCTTGTAACATTATTGTGTTGCCGGTCACACCTCATTCCCGTTTTACCTTTGTAACCCCTATTACCATGTGATCAAATATATATGTGTGCGATTGTCTTTTTTTAATCTAATACCTATTAATGTTACCTGATATCTTCATTACCTGAGAATACTAGATCTCTAGAGACTGTAGGTGCCATACTGTACATCGGCCTAAACATGAGTAATTTGTGTTCATGCCTTGAACTGGGATGTTACTAGATCACCATTTTTTTAATTTTTTTTTTTTTATAAAGCAGCTTTTATTTCCATAAGTAATACATACAACCGAGGTGCACCACTAGAGCACGTATATAGATCTTGAAAGTACTATTACAGCAATACAAGTTTAACATTCCTACTAATATTATTTCCAGTCGTTCTGATGAATTGACACCGCTTGATTTTTGGTGGGCCGCAAGTGGCCCTTTTCGTATTTATATATTTATGAAGACAAGAGGTTACTCCTCTCCCCTGGTTAGACAACTCCTTCTTTAATAGTTCACTTATATTCCATCGGTACAACAAGAGATATTTGCTATGGAGAGGGAGACCTTACAGGACAGAAATACCAACATCGTCCCGAACAGACAACTCACAGTTCACATTTGACATATATAGTCCACTCCACATAAAGGCCCATTCCTTAAAACTTGTTGGGTGTAAGGAGTGAATTTTTCACATCAGAACATCCCCGGATCTATCGACCGACCGATCCTGGGTGTTCTAGTTAACAACCCTTGTCAGTGATGAACATCTAAAGATAAAAATACAGTTCTCTGGTCATTTAAAAACTTCAATTTCCACTAATGCCATATCCACATTGACTTTTTAAACCATACACCCCTTTCCAGATCCAGTATATGAGATTAACCCACTCTTCTATGGAATGTCGATGTGCACTACTCATTTATGCCAAAGACGGCTTCGTGAACCTTAGACAATACATGACGGAGACACAATACATGACGGAGACACAATACATGACGAAGACACCTGGATGGAAAAAAAAAAAAAATTGAGAGAAAGATTTGGTGATGAAGCCGGCAAGCCTGTATCATTATCTTTGCGAGTTTGTTCTTTCGCTGTAGCATCGTTTCCATTTTAGGAAAATCACAGGATCTCCCACATTCATTAGCCTTCACTCACATCATGGCCTTCAGAAGTTCCTCCCATTTCGAAAACTTGTTCTTTTTTCCTAAAATTCTGCAAATATACTTTTCAATAGCCAAGCTGTTCCGAAGGCTCCAGTCATATACCGAAAGGTGACAATCATAGAACAATCTCTGTCTATAAATATAGTACTTTGCATGCAAGCAAATGTAGTTAAAAACACTTTCGTCCCTACCTTTATTGCAGGAACCCAAAATCATTTTCACTGGTTCTCTATTTAATTCGTAGTTAGCACACTTTTTCAACCATTTACCCACCTGGTTCCAGAAAACCAATACCCTGGGGCATTCAACCAGGAAGTGCAGGATGGAATCAGTTTCCCCACAAAAGGAGCATTCGTCTGTGTCAATAATTTTCTTTTTAAACAGGTAAAGGTTTGTAGGAACAATATTGTGGATGATCTTGAAAAAAAAAGATTGAAGTTTAGTCTCCCTTGTGGCTCGGCAAGCATTCCCATAAATACTTGCCCAGTCCTTTTCTGAGAGATGAAGTAGCGCTCGGTTGTCCTTCCAAAACTTCATGCCTGGGGACGAGATCTCCTCTCTCCTCAACAAAAAAGAGTACATTTTTTTGTTGTTGCATGACAGAACGTTAAAAGAACCCCCTCCATGATCAGGCAGCAGGAGGCACAGCGAATCCGATTTGAAGTTGTCAAAAGACATCGAAGAAGCCCACGGGATGCTTTCCCTGAGCTTCCTCAAAAGTACTGTGTCACACGAAACCCCGTATTCTTTTTCTAATTCTTTCTCCTTCATGAAGCCATAGGCGTTCAGCAGATTGTGGACTTGAACTATTCCCGCCCCCCTCGAGCTCCTAATTAATAGAATTTCCACCTCCCAATCAAGTTTAATGAACATATTATTTAAAAGGCGATCGTTCTGTTTCTCTCTTTCACTCGAAGGATGTACATTATATAAGGTTTTCCATAACGTGACCATCTGTCTGTAAAAAGGAGGGAGCCCAGGAAGAGTTTCACTCGGGGTCTTTTCCAAGAAGAAATCCCAAATCAATGTTTTTAAGCCCAAAAACGTCCTAAAAAACATGGTCCAAGGGAGGAAGTCTTCCCTACATAATCGCGCTATCCATTTCAAACGTGATACTTCATACATAATTTTTAAGTCCAACAGTTTCAAACCACCTGACTCCACTGGCTGTCTAAGCACTTTAAAGGATACTTTGCTGCTCTTACTCTACCAAATAAAGGCAGCCACAATTTTTCTGAACCCTACGAAAACTTTTTCCGGGGAGAGCAAAAGAGAAGTCCAGTATAGTAACTGTGGGATTAGTAGGCTATTTACTACTACCACCCGTCCCTTCATGGATATGTTCCTCGAGGACCATAATTTCGTTATAACCCGCCTATCTCCAATTTATCTTTAAAATTAAGCTCATAATCCTTTTCTGATGATGTACCATTCCAAAAACAAACCCCTAGTATCTCCAACTGTGAAACCCCAGTCAGAGGGAGACTGTGAGAAACCCCTCTCTGTTGAAGACCAATCGGTAAGATCTTTGACTTCTCCTCGTAAATGCGTAAACCTGCGAGATTCCCAAAAATCCTTATGATATCTAAAACCCTTTGGACCGATACCACATCCCTCACAATGCAGCAGAGGTCATCTGCGAACAGCGAAAGTTTTATTTTCTTACCCGAAAGATCAATTCCCTTAAATCCCGGATTTTCTCTAAGTGCAATCGCTAATATTTCTGATGTTTCTCTGGCGTGAACCACTGGGTGTGGAATCCATTATTCGAAACACATACTTCTGGGTCGGTATACAATATTCTCACCCACTCACAGAATTCTGACCCAAACCCAAAAAGCCTTAAGGCATTAATTATAGCATCCCATCGTACTAGGTCGAATGCTTTCTCAAAATCTAGGCTTAGTAGGAAGCCTGACAGTCGTTTGTTATTGAGATGAAAAATGGAGTCCCTCAACAGCGTAATATTGGTACCTATATATCTACCCCTCATGAACCCTGTCTGGTCTTGGTAAATCACCGACCCCAGCACATTTTGTGCACGCAAGGCAAGAGATTTAGTCAGGAGTTTGTAGTCCGTGTTCAACATAGTAATAGGACGCCAATTCTTGATATCTTCCCTAGTGACTTTCTTTTTGGGGATGAGGTTGATAACACCCCTTTTTTTGCTCCGTACTTAGACATTGAGCCTCTTTAGGGAAAGTTAGAGACTGGAAAACCATGCCTCCTATCTCCCCCAAAAAATATTTGTAAAATTCCGACGTCAGACCATCCGTCCCTGGACATTTATTATTATTAAGCTTTTTAAGAGCCTCCAAAAAATCACCTGGTGTCAGGGGCCGTTCCAGATTATCCCTATCCGAGTCACTTATATTGGGTATAGCTTCTTCATCTACCAAATCATTTATGTTTTTTAAAAGGTCTTCCCCCCACCCCCCTCCCCATATAGTCTCTTGTAGAAGGTGTGAATCCTACCTGAAATAAGTTCTGGATTGGTCGTAATTTCTCCATCCTCCAGCCTTATTTGTGATATAAGTTTACTATTATATTTCTGTTTCATGATGTTCAAAAAATATTTGGATGACTTTTCCCCATGATGAGCCCAATTAGCTCTCGACTTGAACATTAGGTAGAGAGCTTTCTTCCTCTCCTCTTGCTCAACATCTCTTTTAATACTGTAATATTCTTCGAGGCTACCTTCATCTAATATATCGAAATTGTTCTCCAATTCGCCGAGCCTCTTCAAGTTACTGACCCTTTCCTCAGTGTCCCTTCTCTTTTTGTCCCTAGCATAGCCAATAGTAAAATCCCTGATCTTATATTTCATATAATCCCACTCTAAGTCGGGTCGCAGGGACTCGTATAAGGCCTCCCACTCCCTGATAAGGAGGGGGAGCTCGGAAGTAAAATCTCTGTTCCCCAACATTAGATTATCGAATTTCCAGTATCCCGGTCCCCTAATTTGTGAGGGTCTTTCAATTTGGAAGACAAGAAGAGAATGATCTGTATGAAAAGCCGTAACTATTTCTGGGTATTTAATTTTGTTCTTAAAATGTTCTGAAATAAACCAGTAGTCTATTCTTGAAAATTGGTGGGCCCTCCTGAATGTAAATTTCTTTTGTTCCGGGTGGGTTTCCCTCCATATGTCGGCGAGGTCCAAAGCCTGAAGAAACATTTGGAGCTCTATCCTATAACTACTAGGGTGACTAATTTTACCATTTCTCAGGTCCAGTTGGGGGATGAGTCCCACATTAAAGTCCCCTCCCAATAAGATGGGGATGTTAGCGAATTGAGATAAAATTTCTTTTAGGCACCCTAACAAACTCCTCTGTTGGTGGGCTTTATCTGCGGTGGGGGCATAGGTGGTGGCAAGAACCATGTCCTCACCTTCTATCTGGAGAAGAGCCACTAGAAACCTACCCTCTTCATCCGAGAAAGTCTCTTTTATTATAATTTCTGAGTCCCTCGGTAAGGCAATCGCCACCCCTCTTGATTGAGATGTACCATTGGAGAAGATCAGCCTACCCCCCCCCCCCCCCCCCCATTCCAATTCCCACAACTTGTTGGACTCCTCAGTGCTGTGGGTTTCTTGCAAAACGCAGATGTCCGTTTCCTTTCTGAGTTGGGAGAAAACTGCTTTTCTCTTCGTTTTGTCTCCTAAACCATTAACGTTCACACACCCGAATCTCAGGTCCCTACCCCCCTTCCTAATACCTTTCTTATTTCCGTCCATATTTGGGTAGATTACATTCCATCCGGTGTATCAGAGGGGGGGAGGGGGGGAGGGGAGCCCCCCACCCCTTCCTTCCACCACCCTTTAACGGAAAGTTCCAAATCGTACATCCTGGAATTCCCTTCATTCTACAGTCCTGGCCTAATAAATTTGACTGTTGCATCTCTTCCCTCCCTCCTCCTTCTCCTCGAACTAAATTAACATGTAAAAACCACATTACAGACATTAAACAGGTGATTGTATCACCCACGTAGAACACACTGGAGTTAATTTCAAACTCCTCATACACATAATAATCCATAGCTCCCTCACTTATGAGGGCTCTTGAATTTTCTGTGGCTTTTCCCTTTCTCGCAAGTCAGAACCGGGAGAAGGATCCCCCCCAACCCATGGCATAAGAATGGCATAACTCTGTAGAAAACAACAAACCAACCCTCCTGTCGATCCCTTCAGGAGCAATCATGGAACAACCATGACCTGGCCCCCGTTTCTCAAAACAGCATGTCATTACCCAGCCAGCAACCCCACAAATACACAATACCTTGACCATGCTAATCACCGCCCCCAGATATCTGATGGTCGGTCCTCAACTACTGTCTTGAACTCCGTCACCAGGTACCCACTCACTAGAGCATTTTGGAAGGGTGAAACCCGTATGCAGGTATATTGCACTCTACGTTGAAAAATATTGTTCTACAAAAAGTTGCAATTATAACCAATACCTTGTCAAATACAATTAACGTTCGTCTTGAAAATACATAGCCAGCAAATACAACAATTACCAAGTCTGACACTGCGCCATAGGTTTCCTGATACCCCCATCTCCTAGACCCCTCTATGATCCCCAGCCCTGTGAGAAAACGTTATTGCTATACTATGCAGCTCCATGTGCTACAACTGTTTTGCTTCCCACTCCCCAAAAGGTTGTGGGACCTATTCCATTACTTATGAGGGGGGGGGGGGAAATCTCCTCCGTTTCCGCTTAACATCCTAACATATTAATATACATGAGGGTTGAATACCTCAGTCCCTCTCAATCCCAGTACCTCTAGCACAGTATACAAAAATAGAAACATTAAACTTAGAAACCTTAAACTTAGTTGATAACTGGACACCGGCATACTCAGTCCATGCGTTACTCGGATTAGATCCAATAAAACATCACACATACGATGTTAACAATCTTAACCTTAAAGGAGAGCTGAGCCCCGGTGACTCACAATCTACCTCCTACTTGAAATAACCTATTTACAGCACACATCATTTCCTTATTCTCTACTTTTCCCCTCCTTTCTTCTAATTCTAAATCCCCACCCGCCCCCCCTCCACATATCAAACGACCGATGGAGAGGTAGGCTTGACTAGCTCTTTTCCCTATCTCCATATCCCCATCTCTTGTCCACCTATCAAACGACCGATGGAGAAGTATACGTGGCTAAATCCTCCCCCCCCCCCCTCTAACCCAAGTGCCAACCAAGATACCCTCATCCAAGTCAAGACCAAGGCACCCCCCCCCCCTCTTTTAGACCCATGTCTTTATTTTTGTCCTCCCTTTCCACTGTCTATTCCTCTACCTATCAATCGACCGGATGAAGAGTAGACTATGGCACCCGACGAGCACTCAAGCAACAACACTGAGCAACAATAAAACCTGCCTTTCCCCCCCTTCCCTCCCTCAAGCAGTAGGATATACCTGTAACACTCCCCTCGTCCCCCCCCCCCCCCCCAACCTATCAAACGACCGGTTTGTGGGGTCTGAGGGGCAGACAACAAGCACATAACAGACATGTCATTCACAATTTGTCTAATAAGTTCATTATTTTTTCTCCCCAGTCCTTAAGTAGGTCTGGCGTGAGATGAAGGCCATCAGCGTGGAGAGTGTCGTAGTACGACTTGACCCTCCCGTCTCTGCGGCGATGAACCAAACGCTGCAGCCAAGGTGTTGCCGTTGGCACTGAATTGTTCTGGTTAATCTCCACTATGCATTTGTTGATTTCCATAATCGCTTCTTCCAGAACTAGTTAACCTGTTCGTTTTCCTTCGGGAGAGCGGTGCAGGCTGCGAAGTCCAAGCCCACGACTGGAGCGTAGATCATCTTTGTGTCTGGTAAGAGGGCCTTCCAATCCCCATTAGCCTCTTCCATTTGCTGTCTTACTTACTGATCACAACTTGGTCTTCTCGATTGGTCCAGGCTTTCGAAATCCTCACCTCTTTCGAGGTTCTCTTAATTTCATATAGTTCTGCTGAACTATATTGGACTCCATCCAGTTGAATATCACATTTGAAGAAGTTGGAGAGAGGGGCATGGGGGCCTTGGAAAGAAACCGTACCATCCTTTACCACCGTAAATGTATTCCGTAGAGAGGTTTCCTCGGGGAGGCTATCTAGTTCTGCGGAGCCGTAGACCCTGCCGGCTATCACGACTCCATCACCGCCTCGAACCAACCTCGGGTTTAGGCCCAAGCTAGAGGCATTCTCCGCTACCACCTTCAAAGTGGCCCTATGCTTTGCCGTCCCTTCCGGGATATCTTCTGATATCCAAACTGATTTTGTCCTGACAAAGTTCAACAATTTTCCTTTGTTACGCAAAATCTCAAACTTACCAGATTCGTGTAACAACGTGACCTTGATGGGTCTAGGCTTCCCGATGCTCACAAAATTTCCCACCCTGAAAACCATGTCCAATTCCGTGGGGTGTAAATTTAAACCTGTGGCATTAATAATATCTGCCGCTATGGCCCTGACATTCTCAAAACTGTTTTCACGAACCCCTGATATGATAATCATTTTGGAATTCAGTTTCCTGTAAATCGACAGGCTTTCTTCATTGTTAGGCTTTGAGGCTTCTTTTGACTTTTCTAGGCTCCGGATCCTTTCCTCAAAGGTCCCCAATTTTTTTTCATTCACGTTCCTAAATTCCCCTACCGAAATTTTTAGGTCGTCCCCGTCTATGTCGACCCTACCTGTATATTCTTTCAGCATTTCAGTATCGTTGCTTGTTACCTGTAGTTTTCCTTCTAACTGAAGACAATGAGTTTCCAAGTCGGAGACTATCCCGCAACTTGGCGTTTTCTGTCTCTGTTAGGTCAAGCCTTCTACTAAGTTTAGTAAAGTTATCTTGTAGCATACGGAGATCCAACATGTCAGGGGGAACACTAAAACCTCACCTTTGTCTTTCTTCTTGGGACCTTTCTTTTGGCAGTTATATCCTGTGAGGACTTGTAATTGTCTTTAGAGGGAAAAGCTTCCGTCAAGCTTGGGAAGTCATTTGAGTCCGGGGGAACCGTAGCCACTGCGCCATCTTTGTTCGCGGTCCTCCTCGTATTTCTGCTACTCATTCTGAAACTGTCGGCTCCTCTCTAATCGAGTCGGTAAACTAAAGACTCACATGTTTGGACCGAATCTTCATTAACCCACTGTGAAATTCTTGAAAGACGATGTCAAAGCAAATCCAGGGATTGGGGGGGATCAAATCCGTGAATCAAAAACCAACACGTCCGACCTGAACGTTCATGACGCCTGGCAAAAAAGGACGCCACTGCAGTAGGCCTAAGTACAATGTAGCACCCAAATTTTATCCTATTTTCATATTTATATTCGCCGTATCTGTCTCCTCTATAAATTGGTGTACATTACTTGTATATTGGACGGGGGTGGGGATACGGATCCCCACAAGACCACAACATTTTCCACAGATTCTCACCGTTCCGATCACCGATTCACACACAATAGGCCTTTTTCCACTGGCCAGCGATGAGCCTTATCTGCTTGGTTACGCAATACGTGCGGCCAAACCATCACATGGCAACGTATTCTTTATCATTGGAGGACTGAGTGTATGAGAGTAATAAGTTTATAATACCCATGCTCATTATTTCCATAGAAATAAAAGCGATTGCATCATATTCTATGGTACTCCAGCTCTAATTTGATGTATCATACATGCATATCACCTCAATGATACTATAGATATTCCTTAGATAACACAGGGACACCTAAACTGGATATATACACTAATACATTGGCAGGCCTAGCTATAATATGGCTATCTTTTTCCAAGTTAAAACCAAGATAATTATCAACTATAAAGTTTAGACAGCTCAGACTCACTGATACAATACCCAAGTTTGCTCCTACAATTTTATCTGTCAAAAAACAACACTCCCGTAATCACACCCACCGTTCACACTTTAGGTGTGATTAGTGTGTCTCTCTATGGGCAAGTGCCCAGACTCGGACGTGTTTGTCCGAGTGGCCACGTAACTAGACATTGGGCCGTAGGCGGCGCTGAATGCAACATCTGTATTGGTAAGCCATAGTTCAGATCTTTATACAAGTGATCTCAGTCAGAGTCCTAGGGGATATGACCATGTGCGACTCCCGTGAATAAAACCTTTCATGAAACATTGCTCCCAAACTATGTCTAAAGTCGTGATTTAATGTTGAGAGTAAAGGGTTTATTCCCATCCCTCTCATAGATATTTTAACATATATGGTATTTCTGTGTGGACCCAACCTCGGTTTTTATCTGTGTGTGATGGTGAGGGTTGGATTTTTCCGTAACTGCAAGCAGTGCAATCTTTTTCTATTTTTTTTTTTAGATGGGGGGGGGGGGGGGGGGGCTAAATTTTTAGTAATAAGGGAACATTTCTATGGGGCAGGGGGCGCGAAATAAATCTGGAGGGGGTCGATGGAGGGTGGGTAATCTTTTTTTTGGGGGGGGGGGGGGGCGCAAAACTTCTTATATAGGCTAGTGGGCCAACATTTGTTTTGGTATTTCTGTGGGGAGAGATTTTTTACTGGGGCAGGGGGCTACGTTAATAGTACTTCTGAGGGGGATGGAGGGGGGGGGGGGGGAGCTTTTCTGTATTTCCTTGGTGTGCAAAACTCTTCTTCTATAGGGTGTAGTAGTAGATCGTATATGTGTGTGTCGCCGCCTGGTGGCGTATTACCGATGACCCACCTCCACAGTAGACACCATCTTGAAGCAAGGCAAAACATTCATCGTGTTAGGCCCAAGATGGATATTCGATCATAAAGTGAATACTTGTTCAAACTGGACAATTTTATACGGGAAGATAGCTAGGAGTGTGGGGAATATTCCCGGTATAAGTCACTGATCATATATTTAATGTTAAGACCTTGTGTGATATGATCTTCTAACTCACCCAGAAACCGATTTTCTTTGAGTTGGCACGTTCAAACCATGCCTGGATATTGTGTCTAATCCTTTCTAAACGATTACATACATGTACAGATTGCAGATAAGAATGTTGGAGCCGTCTGGTGAGTGGTGGCCGCACTACAGGCTAAGACTAATTTTCGTCTCCTATTTATCTCTGCACACCGTCCACCACTTCCGGCAGAAAGCAGCAACTTGCCGGCCTGATCGTTCTTCTTGACTAAAAATCACGATGCAAGATGTTGTATCAAATGTTTCCAATGTCAAGTTTGACATTGAAGTGGCGCTGGACCAGCAGTTGGGAGCACAACCCCTACCGTTTCCTGGAATGGATAGTAAGTATATGTTAGGGGTGGGACAACTGACCGAAATCTCAACTGACAAACGCGAAAACAGTGTGTCAGTTGTCTCACTCTCACCCTTGTGTCGGACTAAAGGTGTCTCATGAAGGAAACAAGCATAATAAAACTATGAAATTTTGAATTTTGTGAATATATGCATGTCATACATATAGAATGTTCATCCTCAACTTAGCTCAAATATCTTTTAATTTGGTTACGTTTTTCCATCTGAAAAATCCAATTTTGTGATCAAATGTTATCAAAGTTTGTATGAGTCGTGGGGGGCCGGTTCGGCCGTGTATACATCGGGCGGGCACATCTCAGGTCATAACTCTGTGAATATATAGCATAGAAACACCAGATAAGGACTTATAGACAGCTGGATACATGTGCCAAACTCTCATTTAGTTTATATTTTGATTTTCAAAAGGTAACATGTATATTTCCCGTTTTACGTTACGAGGTTTGCCGCGACTGCGACATTGTGTCAGATGTCTCAGTGAGTGTGTCAGTTGTCCGACATAGGAGTGTGTCAGTTGAGATTTTGGTCAGTTGTCTGACATTCCTGGTCGACCAGATTGGTACATTTCAGATCAGCAGGCGTTTTGCATATAAATAGAGGTAGGATCTTTCTAATTTTGTGGTAGACATGGTAGGTAAAATGCAGTTGAATTAAAAAAAGAAGTAATTTCCTACCTTTGCATTAGTTCTAAATAATTGAACAGCCAATGTTTGTAAAATCCATGTCAATGTATTCTGCAGTTGGGAGAATTTCCAAATGCGCATCTTTGATCCAACACAGGAGTTTGTCAGAAACCAGTTTTTCAAATGTGGCGACATGAGTTAGGAGTGGTGAAATGATCCAAAAAGTAAAACAAAAGAACACAACAGGAGTTTCTACCATCAAAAAGGATTTATTATATGCTTGAACAAGCACTGACATTGACAGGACTACTTGGAACCAATGGAATTAGCGCATGTGCTCTCTGACTGTCTGCTTGGCAGTTTCTTAGACTAATAGTGTGTTTGTCTAGTCATGGGACGACCCAAACTATCGCAACCGAAACTTATTAGACCCATTGCCAGTACTCGCCTATTGTTGGAGTGTAAACAACAAGGCTATTATTAAGTACGGGTGGCCGTTCGAGCCATTTGATGAAAAAATATGGCCCAATACCCCAGTAGGGAGGGTCGTTTTTGTTTTCATCAAATGACTGAGAACGGACACCGTACAGGCTTAGTCACTACGTTTTCTTTTTATTATATACCTCCTACTAGTTTAAAAACCCGTTTTGTTAACTTTTCTGCTCCACAAGAAGCCACTGCCATTCACTATGGCCGGCTGTCAAAGCGGGTGCGACGATTATTTATACTACACCCCTAGCAGCAGGCAGTATTTCATACATGTTTGGCTATTCTCCGATCCGGCCTGGAAGTAGGTTGGAATCCTCTGAACCCCCAGCGCAGCCATCTTGGTAAGGCACCTACACAGTGCTAAGTCTATGGTGAATTCAAACGTTCATTTGTTTTTTTATTTGTTTTTTCAAACGTTCATTTCTGATATTATTCAACATGTGGGGATGTGTTAAGTAACTCACAAGCCTTTTCCTCGATATAACCAGACCATCCTTGCAGTTTCAGTTCAATTAAATATGTAATGGCTTCAGTTAAGGCTATAAACACAACAATTCGTCTTGACAACCGTTTTCTTCAACTTTGCACATTAAAATTATGTCTGAATGATGTAAACAAGTCTATTTCAACAATTACATATAGATGAAGCACAGAAAAAGGTAGATTAGTATAGTTTTTGTCATTTTGCACTCTGACAGCGCTTTGTTGTCACCTCGAAGATGGCGGACTAATCCTTTGTCAGGTGAATTTGAGGCTATTTTGAACCGTGGGTCATCAGCCGGGTCAGAGAATAGGTGTATAGGAATAGAGGGAAAATACATTCCGGTGAGAGAAAGTACTTTGTTTCCCTATTCCTATATACCTTCAAATATCCATAAAATCGGCGATTGACTGACCACCAATGAAATGTGAAGCAATGCCCACCCTTATCTAATAACTAAAACTGATATGTTTTTGTCTTCCTGATTTCCCGCTGGTTCTATAGCAACAATGTAGGTTGCTATGCAGGTTGCTATGCGACAACGTCGCGACAGCGTCATAGCCGCTTCAATATAGTATGTTTACATTTTGCAGGCTTCGAAACCACGCCGATTGTGCACTTGACGATTATTGCTATTATATAAAGTCTTTTGCATTAATGTCCAACATGATTTACCTCAATAATTAGATATTACATACACTTTGTTACTATTGGGAGTTTTTAAACCACATTGTAAGGCCTGAATCAGTAATATCCACCATTTTTAAATTCACCGATCGTAGCTTTTGCATCCCCAGGAGCATTATGTAATCATAGTTTGTTCGTCCATAGGTATATAGGAATATATAACTACTTACGATGCGTCGATCGACTGTTTTTAATTATGTCGTTTGTGTGTTCTAAATACATATGTAAGAGTTACTTTGATGTGGATCAAGTTACTGGACATTGGGACCTTTTTTTTTACTAAGACTGTGTCTAATACATACAGCTTGCCGCATAAAGGGCACAATATCAAACTACAATGCAACATGCAAATATATGAAAATATAATACTTCATTGATCTCTAAATCAAAAACTAGCATTGTGACCCCCGATTTTTAGATATGTGCTGTTCTACACATTGAGGTTATCACATTCAATTATCAGGAGAATGACATGGGTTTTAATTATTAAGCTAAATTGCCCGATATGCCTTTGAAGTGCTGATTCCACAAAAAAACAAGATATAGTTACATTAATCACGATTTGGTTGTCTTGTAAGATCATGCTAGGTTTTGAATAATTATGTGCATATTTGCAATGATGCATTGGTCTGGTTAAACACCTGTGCCACATTCTTGTTGCGACATGTTGTGGTATGTCACAATATGTCAGCAATAGATCTTGTGGTGTCACACCAAAATATACATACAACATCCCGAAAAAGTACACATATCATTGCTTGCGCTGTATTGTGACAAAGGTTTGTTCCACCAACCAGGTGCCGGGCCATGGTTGCCGGGTGAAATCAGCACCTGTTGAAGTTTGTTGGCATGTGGCCTCGAGGTTGCTGAGTGTTTGCTGGAGTTTGTTGGGGCCCCGGGCCACCGGCTGGCAGAAATAGTTGTTTCATGCTGTTCCTCCAGCTCAATTTTTTTACCTGACGTCCCACCAGATCTACCAATTTTTGTCGGCCTGGCGGGATTTCTTCCAGCCAACAAAAACTGATTAATCAGTTTTAACCGGCTGGAACAGCACAGCTGGCCAATAGGTTTGATCAGAGCATGGAGAGCAATACCGGTGATGCTTTTACCGGCGAGCGCAGTCTCAAAAGGATGTAACTAGCTTACCGAGATGTAAAACTACACTCACAAACAAACGAGCAGAGACCAAAAATCCTGACAATTTCGGCAGAATTCTAGCACCAGAGCATGCTATACCCATTCATAACATCAAGCCTTACCTTTATTTTCCTTCAATGTTCTGTTAATCACAGTATTCTCCGAGTCATCTGGTGACTTCTGGTTTAAAATCCCCTCCAAATTATGCAAATTTCCCTGACAACGGACTCATTCCGCTATATTGCTGGTGAATACAAAGTGCTGTCAGAGTGTAAAATGGTGGAAAACTCTACTAATTTATCTTCTAATGTGTAATTTACACATGCAATGATTTAAATAAGGTTATTTACATTATCCTGACATGGTTTAAACGTGCCAACTCGAAGAGAATCATTGTTTCGACGATTTGTTGACATCGCGTTCGGAGGCTAAACTGAGGCCATCACGTATTCATTTAATCTGAAACTGCCAGGGTAGTTTGATTTTATCAAGAGATAGGTTTGGGGGTTACGTAACACATCCCCACATATCAATTAATATCAGGATTGAACATTTGAATTCGCCATAGTCTTATCATTGGGTAGGTCGCCTTGCAAAATGGCCGCGCCAGGACTAGAGGCCGGTTCGAAGCACCACCTACTTCCAGGTTGACTCAACGAATTCCGCGGAAAACTGATGAGCTATCATCCATCCTGTACAAGTCCCAACATGGTGCCACACTGCTCCGCTCGATACGCTGCTTTCACAGATTCAGATTGGCATCGTGTTTTGGCACTGCTTGACACGCCGCCTATTGAATGATCATGGACCTTGTTAAATGTACTCACATGTCCATCAGACAGCACCACTGTCCGCCCACCAATGCTGCATCTGGAGCGTTGGGCGACATATCGGCTATGGATTGGTTGGTACGCCGGCTGCACGCCGCTGAGATCAGCCCAGTGGAAGCTCATGCTATGCTGCTGTACACCATCCGTACACCAATTGGATGCTGGAATTGGGGGGTTCTGGTGGAAGAGCATCGGACTGAGAGACCATTTTGGTCCGGTGCCGGCCAGATGCATCGGTTGAGAGGTTGGCCTTGCATTGAAAGAGTGCCTAGTTGGTGGAATATGTGCTTTAAACTGCTGTGTTTTGGTCAAGGTGTGTTCTTTTATCATAGCTGGAAATTTTTGTTCAACACCGATCTATACCATCCAATATTTCTACCAAAATTCAATATGTGAATATAGATACTGTACTGTAGAAACAACTAAAACAAGTAGATGGTCAGTGCAGTAGCTGCATTGCCCACATGGCAGGAACAACTGTCAGTCTTGACAGGTGTTTACACTTTGCCAGGGATGATTTGTTACAGTAGAAATGTCCGAATTCACTATAACTACAAAATATAAGCACTAATTTTAGCAATATTCAAGATGTTAGTATAAACAGTGCACTGTACTACAGTATGTAGAAAAAGGAAGACAGATGTAGCCTAGCGAGAGCAATAACTGCTCCAAAACTTGTGGCAGCGGAATGTAAGACAACTGGTCTAAACCTCCACTGGCCCATTCCAATGGCGGACAACTGGCCTTCCTACTAAGACATCTCGCACAAGTGTTGTTCCGATGTTGCGCTCCCGCAAACTCAGTAAAAAAATTGTTACCTTTGGAAAATCCAAATTATAAACTTACAGACTGTTAGAGCTGTCTATAAGTCATTATTGAGTGTTTCTATACTAATAATTCACATATCCTGAGATATACCCAGTGTAGCGAAAAGCACTGCACCGCAGTGCCTCACCCATGTTTAAGATGAAAACAAACGACACAAAGTCAGTTTTTCCATACAGAAAGAAATAATCAAATTGAAAGATATTTGAAGATAAGATTTCTATATATGTGACATGCATATTCACCAAATTTCATAGTCCTCTTAGTCTTGTTTCCTTTGTTGGATTATGAGTCAGTCTCAAAAGGACGTCACTAGCCTACCGAGACATAAAACTACACAAACAAACAAATCCTTTGTGGGACACCTTTACATTTTTGCCATATAAAACACCCAAATCAAGGGTGAGACAACTGGCACACTGTTTTCGCGTGGGCCAGTTGAGATTAAGGCCAGTTGTCCCACCCCCTGGCAACCACTGTGGGTGCTACTCTTGTCAGTCTTAATAAAACTTGTTTCGAAGCAGTTTAATTCAGTGAATATAATTCATTTTCTTTCATAGTTCTCTAATTTCACATGTCTGGTAACCTATTCACTGTAATCTATACGTGTATATAAACCCCCACAAATGTACTTGTACTTGCTAGCATGCTGTTTACTTGAGTCAAGCACAAAAACAGAACTACCCTGTAACTCAGCCTTGCTTTCGTACAAAACGGTCAATCTTAACGTGATAAAAAAGCTCAGAATCGGAAACTACGCATATGATTAAGCTAAATACAATGTAATTTACAAATAAATAAACGTTATTTCCTCTGTGATTGCTTGTAATCTATAGGGATATGCGACCAAAAAATTATTTTTATAAACAATAATGAAACTGTACATTTTCTGAAAGCTAACATCAGTACAAAGGCAATTAAGTCTAATTGAACAAGTTGGACGTTAAACTACCCAAACAGACAAACAAAGGCATTTATGTAATTATTTCTTCTTTATCCCAAAATACTGATGTTTTACAATTTTTTGAAAGAAACAGCTGAGCTTCTGCCACACCTTGGGAGTGTAGGATGGTGGGTGTACCACGTTTGTGCAAGGGGAGGCAGCAGGGAGGATTTTTTTACACACTTTTTGGCACTTTTTCACAATTCTGTTCTCAATAAACTCCTCATCACAACTTTGCCCTATTCTCTGTGTTAAAACAGGCTTCAGAATCGGGTAGAGAACAAATTTATCTGTATGACCATGGTAGTTTAAAGGATTAAGCTCTGGAAATTTCAATGATATTTTTGTTAATGCTAAAAATCTCTTTTCCTATTCGATTTTCGCATCGTTTGTTGTTTATTTTTTAAGAAGATGTTCACAAGGGCTTGAAAACTTGCTTGAAGCTGATTGGCTGAAAATTAGGCTAAATAAGATTATTTTCTGTAGTGTGCTTTCTCAAAGATTTGCAAGAATGACTGTTGTGTATTTTCTCTGTTGCTTTTACATATCATGCTTGTTTTCAGTCTGTGAAGCAGTTTTTTTTAAATGAAGGAGACTGTTGCTCCTGTGTCAACCAGAGCTGGAACGGTTAATGGGGGGAAATCAATGTTGATGCAACTGTTAATTAGGCATATCAGTAAACGCACAGACTTACCTTTTCCTCTCGTTATTAAAGAGAGAGTTGGGTAGAATTTTGAAGGTGATTTGGGAAGGGTTAGGTCTGTTGACTCAGTCTAGATGGCTACATTTTTCACTTGTACACATTTCCGTCCTTGAAATTAGTCAAAAATGAACGCATGGAAATGACTTCAAAATCACTAGAAATGGCTCAAATTCTATGAGCCTGTGGGGCTTTGCCCCCTGGGCCCCCACAAGAGGACGCCCCTGTGCTGAACTGCAAATCTTTAGGCCAGCCACCAAAATGCATCCCATTCATCTATCTTTTTTAAAAACAAAATCCCATTAATAAAGCTGCTAAATACAGTTGGGTATAAAAGCCAATGAGGGATGATGTGAGATCATATTTTTTTAATTTCCATGATAGACCTCACCAAATGGATACCTAGATATTAAGGAAATGACATTGACAAATAATAGAAAACTTAAAGAATTTTTTTATCAGGAATACTGTCGGAACCCTGTAAAATATGTGTCTACCGAAGTTCCATATTAGAGTGGTTGGGACGAGGTTCCAAATTAGCTGAACCATGGAGGTCTTCAAGCCCAGTCTAGAGATGGACTGATGTCCAGAAGGTATACTGAGACTTTTATAGTCAGCTGTCTGGACCCCCTCTGACATCACTTCTGGGACCAGGGTACCACCTGGTGGGCTAACTGAGCATCTGTGACCCAACACTCTGGAGCCCTCTCTGGATCTTCTGGATGTCTGGAGGTGCCAGAGGCATGCCAGAGGCATACCCTCAGGACAGCTCACCACAGTATTATTGCATACAAATGGTCTTATATGTTTATGGTGAAACCTTTTTTTTCTGCTGAGGGCCATTATTTTTTCAAAGAGGGTCTTTAAACCTTTATTATTTTCATGAAATTGCTGTATGACCCCTGAGCACCTCAGTGATCCGAACCCTATCAGACATTAAATGATGAGACTGGAGTTCGGGAACAATACAGGTTTATTTCTATTAACAAGGCACACTCAGCGCAGTATGAAAACATACACATATGATCAACATATGATTACATAAATGGTAATTAGATGATGGCTAAGTTATGATATACATGTACTCAAGTCCACACATATTTATATCCTTTATCAGCACTGCCTACACCAGTCTATGGTGTACCACCCCCTAGCTGCAAGTCCTTCTGGCGGTGGCCTGTGGTTTGAGGTGGAGGCCGTGCTGACTGCGCGAGCATGTGCAGGCAAGTGGGGGGGGGGGGGGTCCAAATGGTACTCACTCCCCTGTGACCTCTGACCTGGATACTGCCCATGAGCAGCTCCCACACGAGCACTGCCTAGTGTCCCCTCATTCAAACTCACATATCTCCTATATGTCTCCTTACTTTTCTGTTGATTTACACAGTGTGTTCTGCCTGCTAGAGGGTTGCCAACCAATTAATCTTTCTGTGACAAGACATTTTTCTATACTTTATAGGATTATCATATTCAAATACACGTGCTGTGATGAAGTAGCATCTTTATTTGTTTGATTTGTCTATGAATATTTTCCCAGGGTTATTTTTGATTGAAAATTCAAGGCTTGGCCTTGCTAGGTAAGGTGGCTTGCTAGGTAAGGTAGCTGTCCTTCTGCAGTACCTGACTTAGGGCGATAACTGGGCTTGCAAGGTTCAAGGTCTTGCCCTGCCTCACATAGGACATGATGGTCTCGATCACGAGCAAAACTCAGGCTTACCACTAAGAAGTTAGGCTAGTGCCCTGAGTGTTTTGTGGAAGTGTGGGAAGTCTTAGTCTGGGGAGGCGTATGTAAAGTTCTGGTCTATACATCCCTCTCGTGGCCAATTAATATTGGTTTCTATCTGAAGAAATTAATCCTCAAAATTACCCTTATTTATTAGTAAACAAATTGTTTTACTTCGAACAGTCGCCATGGTTACAGGTCAATTGCCATGGTTTGAATGGCATATTTACCACTGTTATCGCTTACCTCTAGTTCCTAGTTTGTCCACATGGGGACAGGGTACTCTACCAATGGCAATCGGAGTTGTTCAGTATCATGAGCAGCCTCCTGGCATATTAGACAGAGCAGAGTGGGTGCTCAACCAGAACAATTTAGACATCCCCTATGGGCTGTTGCTTGCCAATGAGAGCGCAGAGCTCGCAGATGCCAAGCCTGACATGTCTTCTACAAGTCTATTAGTATTATCAACCAAGCTGAACAATGCTCTTTTTAATAGGATTTAGAATAACAAAGTAAAATATTGGAATATATTGGGGTATGTTCGATCAAAAAACCTTAAAATCCCGCAGTTTAGATTATGTTTCTGATACGGATGAATGAATTCACTCGCATGAATTTACACAAGCGTCGAGCTTGACCAGGCCAAACCTCGTCAGTCTACAAAGTGCACTGTTATTTCAGAGTCGGGTTCTGCTATATGCACGTACTATCTACAAAGTATGTGCGCCAAGGGGTCGGCGTGCCCATTCCGCCACGTCAAGGGAGACCGGACGATTGTCTGTAAGCATTGGTTGAGAGGTCTGTGTAAGAAGGGCGACGACTGTGAATTCCTCCACGAGTACGACATGAGCAAAATGCCCGAGTGTTACTTCTACTCCAAGTTTGGTGAGTTCTTTTCTTTAATTTCACGATAATAGTAACCTTGCAAACACGCATCCCTGAGCAATATAATTTAACGAATTTGTGGAGGGTGGTGCCTGAAGGCAATAATTTATTTGTGTGTATTATGAGAATACTTAGAGAATAATCATGGCCAATAATTATGCAAACCTTTCATTGTTATTGGTAACACCAATAAAGCAGTTTATGATCGCCTTCCTTTCCGTTTAAAGAACTATGATGGGAAGCATAAACTACCCATATTGGACAA
Organism: Alentia gelatinosa; assembly: GCA_950022655.1. Taxonomy (NCBI): domain Eukaryota; kingdom Metazoa; phylum Annelida; class Polychaeta; order Phyllodocida; family Polynoidae; genus Alentia; species Alentia gelatinosa. The sequence continues at coordinate 102,018,949 of OX465579.1, forward strand.
TGAACTGCCTAAACAAACTACATTTGTACTTGAAGATTTGTGACTAATATTACTACCTAGAAAATTACACAGATATTACGAGCTCTACAAGGAGTTCTGTTTCGGCACCTTGAATGAAACCAAAATGCTAATTGATAGATCCTATAATGTGTATTATATGCTATTATCCTATTAATGATTATATGCTTCGTATCTATTATCTCAGTCTCATGCTGCTGTATGTACGTGTGGAGGCGATGGCCGGGCGGCCTATAAGTGTAAACCACAGTTGCCGACGGGTGCCGCCAGTAAGCAGCCTACCGGCGACCCCTAGCGTCATTCCTAAGTAATATACAATCCTAATATAACACGTATTAGGCTACCCCTATCTGGAAGTATAGGATTTTGATGTACAGGATAGTTTTTACTAATATTTGTAAAAAAAATAATCTTTTTGAACCCTCAGGTCAGTGCAGCAACAAAGAGTGTCCCTTCCTGCATATTGACCCGGAGAAAAAGATGAAGGATTGTCCCTGGTATGACCGAGGCTTCTGTCGGCATGGTCAGTAAGAGATGCTAGTTCTCAGCTTTTATATTTTATTCCTTGGCTGAAATGTGACTGATTTATTCGTATCAATGACGACAATTGAACAATTTATTTTCAGTGTGAATAATTTAATGGATTAAATAATAATGTTTAAGTAGATTAATGCATGGCACAATGGGCATAATATATGTATTTGATATTGTCCTTCTTTAACCATTAACCAGTGTTGTTGGGTGGGTTCAAACATCGAAGGTGACTTCTGGTGAACTGCGAAGCTCAGATGGATTGAAGCCATCCTCTAAGTTGATTGTTCATCAGTTCGTCATCTGTGGTGAATTATTGTCAATAAATTTCTGCCATTAACTTTCAATTACTACAATAGATCCTAAATATTTAAAATTTCATTTCCGTATCACATCTTATTCACTTGCCAAGGCTAATCGTATCATTAGAATTTCAAAAGATTCTTAAGAACGTCAATATACATATGGATAAAATCAGCAGGTCATTGTTAGTAATTTACAACATTTCATACCATTTTCTGCAAGAAATTACTTAGTCAATACATGATCATTCAGGTCCAGAATCAGGTAATGTTATTACTCTGAGTGTGCCAATGCGTCTATCCAGACATTTTGAGCCAGAAAGTTCTTGAGGCTTTAAACTGGTGTTACTGAGCCTCATGCTGCTCTTGTCCCTGTCTCAGCAATCAGCAGAAGTCCAGGGAATCATGTTGAGGTAGTTGATATTAGGGTGTCGCGGTTCCATTTCACCAGACCCCTCTTTAGTTTTTCTGATGCAACAGTATCTTGACGATATTATTTTTAGCAGTTTGCTGGTCCTTTTGGGTTGAAAACATTAGTCCAAGGTTTCCTTAATCTTTGCCTTGTCACTCGAGTCTCCTCTCACCTCTGAGGTAAAGAGCACTGGACTTGTAATACCAAGGTTGTCAGACTTCGTTGATTTGGGTCCCACTGCAGCCACTTTTCTCCTTCACTCCCAGCAGTGGTAGATTTACTGCTATATCAAAGGCCAATCCATCTCATACCATGTCTATGTGGTGTGAGAAGTAAAAGAACTCTCACCTCTGTAAATGTGCAGGGGTGAGGTTTCTACCTAAATTCATTTCATAGATTCGATCACCACCCATGTGGTGTAAAAGAACCTTGAGAAAGTCTGGTGAGAACCTGCAATGGTTAACTGGACATTAAATCAAACCAACCAATCAACCAATCACCGGTGAGACTACAGTCAAAGAACTAAAGTGTCTACAGGGGTAATCAGGTCATTATTCCATGGGTTACAATTTAATAGACACATCCTCAAATTTAGTAGGCTGATCTGCTAGTGTATTCAGTTCTCCTGCAAATACATATGACTTCCATTTCTCTTTGATTTACTTCCTTAGTCTTCCTGCATTAGAATTTTTTTTAGTAATTTTCATGGTACATCATTAATAAGTCAATTCAATTTATAAAATTTATCACTGAGACCATAAACGGTTAACATCCCTCTGCAAGTCATTATAGAAATGGGGTTCAAATTCTGGTTGGGGGTTCAAAATGAAAACCCGAAAGGTAATTTATTTTTTGCTATTATTGCAATGTTAGCTCTCAGCAATGCATGATCCTCTGTGGGCTTTGACCTCTAGGCCACCATTCGGGGATAGTAGGCATCTGACATATCTAACGACCATCATGTACCATGTCAAGTGTGGTTTCGAGGCTTTTAAATTGTCATTTAGATCTGAAAGGTCTAAGATCATCCTAAACTTCCCAATAGGCTTCGGATGCAGGAAAACATTGGATATCATCCTAATCCCTAACACATTTCTGATCCTTTACAGATAACTCATTTTAAGCCACTGTTTCTCTTTCAATGACGTAAGGATCATGTGTTATTTTCAATCATTCATGTACATGGTACACCTGTGGACTTGTTACTGAGACCCCATCTTGTTAAACTTGCTGCGGTTGTACAGGGTCCTGTCCTTGGAGGCCTTATCAAAACTCTATTTCTTATTGTAGGACTTGTTTTTGGCTTTGTATCCCTAGTTCTTCTGCTCCGATTGCAGTGCGCACTACTTCTTATCAGTCACTTTGTTGGCCCGTCTGATTTCGTCTTCAGCCTTTTTCAGGGCCCTGTTGAAATCTTCACCCCCTTTTTATCGAGGTTTTGCATCCGTAAATATCCCCTGGTGTACATTGTGTCTGATATGGCTCTGGAAAGTATGAGATTTGAGTCCATCATACCAACGTATGCATGAGCAATTGGAGCATCTTTTTCCCTGCTCGCAGGAACTTGGTTCATTGTTGCCCACTGTTTGAGGTTGTAAAGGGCGTGTGACTGGTGAGCCACCCCAAGCTAAAATAGTGCGGTTTCTACTCGAAACTCTAGATCTCTAGCTATTAGGACGTTGACCATCTGCCGAGGACCTATCTTGTGGATGTCTTCATCTCGTAGATCCTTGACAAACTGCATTTGCAGGTCCTCATGCAGTGCTGGAAAGAATCCAGCTTGGTACACAGGTATACTTCTATCAATAGTTGTTGAAGAGCTAACTGTAGGCACACGGGGATTCATCCTTACCTTGCATCTGGCTTAGGAAAGTCGAAAGTGGATTTAGCATGACAAGATGTCATCTGTAATAGGACGTGACTTCAATTAGCTTCAATTAACCAGTATTCCTACATCATTCCTTTGCCAAAGGGCTCAGGAATGGTTGCATTACGCTGGGCTTTGTAATTATGTTTCCATATCAGGACAAGGCAAGTATGCGCCATTAACAGGTTGAAAGCACGGTCTGCATTTGCCAGGGACTCCACTAGGCACTCTCCCCCCAGATCTTTCATGGCGCTAGCGCTGGCTTAATCTCTGCCCCAACCCAGTGACGTCATACGCTGGTTCTCAAGGGACCATTTTTGGAGGGGGGGGGGGGGGGAGTTGGCTATGAGCTAAAAGCCAAACTCAAGATTGTGGGTTAAAGTCCCACTGAAGCCAACTTTCTTCACCATTTTCGACAGTGATAGCCTTACTGTTATATCAAATGCCACTTGTTCTCCGGCCATGCCTATGTGGTGTGGAAACTGAAATAACTCTCTCCTCAGTGTGTAAGGTGAGATTTCGACCTTAACTCATCTCATATATTCCATCTCTACCCCATTGTGGTGTAAAAGCAGTAAGAAGAATTGTAATAGTTGACTAGACGTAAAGCAAACAAGTAAGACACGTTTCTGTTGAATTAAACAGAACCTACAGCCTGCTAGTGGTCGCCCTTTTCTAATTTTCCATGGCCGGACTTATTTTCCATTTATATATTTCGACCAGATTTGATTGATGACCTAGATCAACTGCTACATAATTCACTCAGCTTTGCTTTGTGAGTTACTCCGCGGCCAAACTCGGTGGAGTACGGACCAAATTATTTTTATCTATGTTTCCTTCTAACATTTTTCCCCCTTCCAACATATGCTGGTGAAGTGAGATCTGAATGTGTGTTTGTTTGTTTGTAGGACCTAACTGTAAGAACCGACACGTGAGGAGAGTGCTGTGTCAGAACTACCTGTGCGGCTTCTGTCCCGACGGTCCGCAGTGTAAATTCGTTCAGTAAGTCAAGTTTCCATTTAGCATACATGTAAAAATTGTTCATCGTTAATTCCCAACAAGATAGGAATCCATTTCAACTAGAAATTTAGAGTGATCACGGGAAAGTTATGGAATATTAAAATTTGCGAAAAGTCATGGAATTTCTTTAAATGACAAACCTTTGAGGCACTTTATATTGATTATCTAAATATTAAATTTTTCTTTATAGACAACATTTAGACATGACTTTTTATGCCTGTATATTTCAGGCTATTTCCAGTAACCTTTAATCTTTAATTAAACCCAACACGGGAAATGGCTTAGAGTATTTATTACTGGAGAAACATGAGGTAATCAGTGTGATTACAAGTCTATAAAAAGTCTGTAATTGTTATTTTCAAGTCTATGAAAAGTTACAAATAACCCAGCTGTGGGGTGGGTGGTGGCAAAAAGCACGTCTTGAGTCTTTGATGCCTGCCGCCAAAAGAGGCCGAAGAGCGGTGACGTCACAAGATGACGTCTCGAGGTCAAGGCCGGCGGATAACAAAATTTCCCTTCGCGGGTGAATTATTCTGCAATTTAACAATTGCTAACCAATTAAACCCAACACGGGAAATTGGCTTAGAGTATTTATTACTTGAGAAACATGAGGTAATCAGTGTGATTACAAGTCTATAAAAAGTCTGTAATTGTTTTATTTTCAAGTCTATGAAAAGGCAAAAACGGAAGACTCAACGAGTCTTGCGAGAGGTTGAATGTAGCAAGTCAGACTTAGCCAAAGAGGCCGAGAGGGCCTTGGGGACGTTACCCGAGTTTGCGAGGGGAACGTAGGCCCCGAGGCCTGACTTGGAGGCCCACGTGCCGTGGGTCATGAGGTCCGCAAGGGCCACGTCGGGCGAGGCTGCAGCTGCTTGGGCTGCGCCACAACGTAGGCTGTGGATGGAGAAGCGATCCGAGTTGGGGAGGCCCAAGGCCTTGAGTCCCCAGCCGATAAAAGATGTCAGCTGCCTCGCGGTCAAGGGGGATGCCGCCTGACTGAGAAAGGCCGGGGCCGAGGGCGGTGCGGGGGCCGATGCTTCGTATCGGGTCCAGACTTCCACCGGGCACGAAGCTGAGGCTGTCTGTAGAATGAGGAGCGAGACCGCCGATGACGGGTCTCGGATTGTCTTTGAGGGATTTATTATGACCCTGAGGGCACCTCCACCCCTCTGCTGCATGTCTCGGCACAGGAGGGTGTGAGGGCCAGGACCGAGGGTTGAGGGGCTCCACAAGAATATTTCCGTTTTTATATTCTTACCCAAGTGACATCCCTGCAGGCATTTTGGCCAAGGCTACCTATTTGTGGTGTTTATATATGTTTCCAAGTGTTTATTTTCCAGGTGTGGTCACTGCCAGATACATGAGTAACATACCCAGCAACAACTGGCAACGTTTGTCCAGAAATCCCCAGAAAGGTTGAATCCCCTTTAAAAGAATAATGTTGGTCATCATGCAAAACCGAGGTTGGCAACAGTCTCACCACCCTCGTGGTGTAAAAGAACCTTGAGAAAGTCTGGTAAGGGCCTATGATGGTTGACTGGACGTTAAATCAAACCAACCAAACAAACATACACTGACCCATGCATCGGTTTGATTGGCCAGTTGTGTGAGTGTTCAATCCACCATTTGCTGTTCTAGACAGGGTTATTCACCCTCTGCTCTAGTTCATGCAAAGTACAGTGCCTTAATCCTTTAGTGCAGTTATCATGATATCACCTTCTGCTACATATCCATTGCATGCCAATTAGAGTGCTCTGTATTGTGGTGTAGATTGAACAGCAGTAGAGACAATGGGAGGCTGTTAATTGTGTAGACTTTTCATGTGTACATTATATATAGCTCTGGGGGGAAAACCTGGAAAAGCAGGAGTCAGTCATGGAAAGGTCATGGGAAGAAATTCTGTGAAAACCCTAATTCCAGTACCCGAGTTTTCTTTTACAGAATAATAAATATGAACACTGAATACTTATTTATGTTACTCATTTTTGGTTAGTACTTTTGATTATCATGATAAAAAATGTTATTGCTGACACATTCATTGGTAATTGCAGCCCAAAGTTTGATTTACCAGCACCGGATCCTATGGTGCAGTTGAGGAAGCAGAATATTCAGTGTCACAACTGTAATGAGACGGGCCATAAAGCCATCAACTGTCCTCACCTACCACCAGGTCCGAAAGGGGAGGCCAACCAAAAGGTAAGTTATTTAAAAGCCCAGATACTTGCATCATACTACCATGTCTATTTGGTGTGGGAATGATAAAAATTGTAAATGTCTAGGAGTGGGATTTCTATTTTTGTTTTTACAGATCTAGATTTATAGATCCATTCTAGTATTTGTCCTGATACATACATAATACTTTTGGGTATCTACCTGATATGAGGCCTCCATGAAAAAGGCATGGAGAGTTTGTATTACTACTGGCGGAGGATTTAGCGGGTTTATTTCTCATGTACAAACCATAAACTAGCGTGAATGAAAAGCGTGAAACAATACACGAGTTACCATCCAGCGTGCCTAGTGGTGCCATGTTTACTTCAAAGAGTGGACGGTGTGGGTGACTGGAAGGCTTTTGTATGGCAGTTGGGATAGAGTAGAATATTGTGAAATCGAGTATGGACTGTTCATTTGATAATTTTCTCCATTTCACATAGACAAAAGTAGCAAAATACTGGCCTGGCCTGCCAAAGTGTTAGTATGCAGTCATTTGTAGTATTCAGTATCATCTAAACCATTAAATTATCGATTTTCTTATTGTTACCAACTTTAGGTATAGGCACAACGACTGCATGATTCTAAACCTTTGGGAATTCTGATATTTTTAACGATACATAACAAATATGCGCAAATTGCTTACTGGCAAATTTAATACTATCTATGACCACTCTTGAGGAAATTTTTTTGATGCCACTAGATTTCAGAGAACTCATGTCTTTTAACTTATTGAGCACTTCGGTGGGGGTATATTCATTATATGCTATTATACATCGAGTGCTTCCCTCATTTGGGTTGATTGATTCTTTGATAAGTCCCCAGAATTTTCTTGGTGTCCTTTGGATTCTTCCTGATTCTTCCAATTTTTCTTTACAAAATTCGTTTTTTTTCTGTTCTCAATCGGCTCCTAATATTTCTAGTTATTCTCCTTACTTCCTTCATTATACTAAAACTTTTACCTTCTTTGTATCTGCGGATCAAATTTCTTCTATGCTTTATGAGATTTAATAATTGTGTCGACATCCATGTTGGTTTACTGTCCGTAAATTTACGACTTTTTACTGGGCATTGCTTATCCAGGTAATTATTCAGTTTCTCGATCCAAATTTTCCATAACTGGTTATCATCTTGAGTGTCCCAGAACAATTTCCAATCTTCACCTTCTAAATATTTTGAAAAGCCCTCTGGATCATACTTAATATAGCTTCTACCACTGAACTCTATGGGTTTCTTTTTTCTTGTTTCATGTTTTCTTAATGCAAAAGTTGCAAAATGGTCATTAATCATTTCATCTAGTGTTTTAACTTCCCTGATTTTTATGCAATTAGTGTATAGGTGGTCAATAATTGTTCCTCCAGTAGCATTTGGTCTGGTCACTTCAGTTATTGATTATTTTAATCCCGTACTCCAACAAAAATTCATCATTAACCTATGTTCACAACTGTTGGTCTTTTTCATGTCCACATTGGTATCTCCAATGATCCATATTTCTCTTGTGACGAGATCTGGAGAACTAACGATTTTTTCTAATTTGTTATAAAAATTTGAGACCGATTTTTGAGGGGGCTTGTAACATGTAATTACTGCTAAGCTTTTCAGACCAGGTTTATCTGTTAATAAAACTAATATCTCATAATTCTCGCAGGTAACGCTGAGACTTTCAGATTTAAAAGTATATTTAGAAATATTCTCCTCAACATAGCAGCAAACACCCCCCCCCCCCCCCCCATGAACCCGTGACCCTATCCAATCTGCATAATTTGTATCCTTTAAAGCTAATCATTGAGTCATCATATAATTCGTGTAATAGATTTTCAGTAATAAATATAAAATGAGCCCCTCTGAAAGCTTCGTATGCCTCGTCTTTTTTTTGTAAATAAGCTCCTTCTATTTTGTCCTATGAATTTAATACCCTTTTTAATTAAATCTGAGTTAGGCATGATATATCAGATTTTTTATAGAATGAAATGAATAGAGTACGTAAAGTACGAGTATGAAGAGAAAAAGCAAAATAATAGTTTAATCAATCCATATACCTTATATGGACTGATTCGAAAACTGTCCAGCCACTGTATCAAAACAGTGGGCGTGGCAGTTTTGTATAAGCGATTATTACCGATAAACCTCTAATATAATTTTCGATTGAGAGGATGGGTCAATGCGCAAGCACCAGTGCAACCAGGTACCATTTAGATTAATAATGGAGACATTAAAATAAAATTAAAATTATTTATAGCCTCATGAGTTTGATATATTTATAAACAGAAACACATACATAAAATGACGATTTTACATAACATTTATACATATAACTTTGTGAACGATCCAGTTCATGACACTATTCTCAATGTCTCAGTGGTCTATATAATCAGTAATCTGCTGATTACTGTGAAGTCTGTGATCTGCCGATCACTGTGTCGTCCAAGACCTACTGATCACTGTTGTTAATGTGTTCCTACTATTATTGTATATATTCATGTGTTCAATAGATCAGTACATTAATGTAATTCGTCTTACAAGTCAGTAATCTGCCGCTGACTGCGAAGTCAGCGATTTGCCGATCACTGTGTAGTCCTTTGTATATATTGTTATCAGGCGATATAATGAGTCAACCAAGCAGATTTTTCTATAGTCTTAACTAGCATTTCATTTCACACATGATCATTATGTATATAGTACTATGACAATCAAGCAACTAGTTCTATGTCCTGAGGAACATTTCATATTACACATTGGTCTGCTGGGGTGGACAGCAATTAACAATCTGTTAAAATTTTCCTAAAGGTTGCCTTCCGTATTTTTTTCGGTGGTTCATATGTGAAATATACAGTCGGGAACAAGCTACCTGCTTCCTGTTTCGCGCACCCGGTGCCCGTACACTAAATTTCTGCAGGTACACATGATATCTGAAAATTACTTCTATGCAGTATAGGCGTTAGTTTCGTCTCATGCGCCTGGGCGTCAGGGACCCCGCGCCCCCAATCCTTCCGGCGTGCTCGAAAGTGGTGGTGAGGGTGGGAGGCTCAGCATGCTATCAACTCGGGCCATCCCATCAATCAGGTCCGGACTTGTACCTCCACCCTCGCCATGGTTGCATTCCATTTATTAACCTTCCGGTTGCCACTCAACTACTGTGCACTCTTACTATCTATACTTTTATACTCGGACTCCATATGTAAATTCAATATATAATAAACCTTTTGATGATATACCTATTCACAAACTCACTACAAATACGGACTGCTACTATGGGTTATTATTCTTATCATATGGTCAAGGTACTCTGTAATTTTTGTATGGGCCACCTTTGGATATACATACAGAGTGCTTTCATTGTGAAGTAATGCAATCTGATTGGAGGAGAGTCTGGCAGAAAAGCAAAAGGGTGTAACAACTGGATATGAAGATATAAAGTGAGGCATTCTTTTATGCGTCTCTACATGCCGCTTGTGATAGGCACATCAAACTTTGCAGGAATCAGACGCCACTACGTGCCTCATCAAATTATCTTTTATGTTACCCGTCTATCCCTTCTCAGATTGGCTCGCTAGGACCTATGCCAAGCCACCTCCACCATCACCAGCATCACCACCAGCAACATCCCCACCACCATCACCACCACCACCACCACATGCACGATGCCAGCCCCGGGCGGCCGCTCGGCGAACAGAGCCGGCGACCCCTACACGAGGTCACCTGCTTCAAGGTAAGCACATACAAAACTCACATTCTCTCGACGACACTGTGTTTATTGAGCACGATCCAGTGCTCACATAGCATCATACACAATTAGGAGTAGATAGAGGTAAGCAGCAAGCTTCGTACGCTTGGTTCTCTAAGCTACTGGACTCGTAATCCCAAGGTTGTCAGACTTTGTTGATTTGAGTCTCACTGTAGCTACTTTTCTCCTTCACCCCCAGCAGTGGTAGATTTACTGCTATATCAAAAGCCAATCCTTCTCATACCATGTCTATCTCGTGTGGGAAGAACTCTCACCTCGCAGGCTTGCCACTAGCCCCATATTTTTCATATTTCCCCATGTTTTTGAGCTTGCCCTATATTTACCTATATTTTTGCAATTTTGCCCTATATGCCCTATATCTTGAAATTATCATTTTCTAAAAATTGAATTATCATGTGGTGCAGAACCCTGCATTACAATTTTTATGATGCTGCTATCCATCACCTCAGGGCAAATAATCCTCTTACTAAGCAAAATTTTTCTGACTGACATTGCATACTTAACTACTATCATACCTATCTAAAAAATCTCTAATTAATTGTCAGGGGCATACTTTGTTGGGGTTGACCTTTGACCTGACCTTAACAAGAATGTTAAAAAATATTTTTTTACACCCACCATAACTGTATTCTTCAGAACTGTAGCTTTCCAATGGTATATGGTGCATTTTAGTCTTTTTTAATGATGGGTGTTCACCTACTGTAGCCCTTCATGCTGCAGCACTAACACACACGGACGCGGCATGACTGTCCGTTATCGATCGATTAGACCAATGTTTCAAAAGCAATCGCGAAACGCGAATCGGAGTGGCCGATCTTCTTCATATTTAGCATGATTATAGGTTATATGTTTTCCTAACTCGTGTTAAAGTTTTATGGTTTAATTCCTACGGGAAGTGAGTGACATTCCGCATTCTGGTACGGCACATCAAAAAGATATGCGGAAAACTTGTGTGGGAACAAGGGCGGTCAAAGTCAAGGTCGCAGCATAAATTAGAGTGGGCTTGGCTAAGAACTGTAACTTCCCTGTAGCTGCCCTGTGTTTTAGCTAATAACAGTCTGATTTTTATGAATAAAGGTTTGTTAGAAAGCTTGGACTACGTTAAACCAGTGACTCTCTCACGCCAACAGCAACTGGCTCTGGGGAACACTTTTTTGGTGTCCCAAACAGTCACTCTTTTGTGATCACAACTAATAAAGGCGTTGCTGTCTAAAAAAATCCTCCCAGAAACCATGCACCTTTAGGGACCATACACCTTTTCTGGCACCGCATTCATTGCAAGCTATAACGATTCACCATTTCTTTTCTTTTCTTTTCAGTGTGGTGAAAAGGGACATTATGCAAATAAATGTCCAAAGGGCCACTTAGCTTTCTTGAGTAACCCAGCGAGTTTACCGCCATGAGATGAACGTCTTCTTCTTGGTTGGCATTGTACCCGTGCAGGCGCCGACTCCACGCTGTGACGACACATCCTGAACACACAACCATTTGCCTACATGGTGGGCGTGCTGACGATTACAACGCTCCATGTGTTTTTCTTATATGCTATTAGAGCATAAAGCGGGTGTTCCCTTGGACAGTAAATTCGACGCTCTCGGGCGTCAGCCATGCATGGTTCGTACTGAGTCTGAAAAACTTGGAAAAACCTTGGAATTATGCTTTTGGGTTTTCAAGGCCTTGAAAAGCTTGGAATTGTCCCAGAGAGCCTGGATAAATCCGGAAGAGCCTGGAAAATGTAGTTTTGCATAAATATTTTTTAGCTTTGTATATCTGGAATGGGTTCCTCAATGGATTTGACAGCTTGTCTAAACCTGACTGCTGTAGACTAAGTTATATACAGAATTAAAACATTGATTAATTTGACCATTTAACACAAATAAAGGTCTACCTTTTTACAGCAATGATTGGTCGGTGTCTGCAATTCAAAATTATTTCACAGATACAGTTACAATAGAACAGTAGTGAAATTAATCACCACCCCAAACAGATGAAATTAATAACATATGGGAGACATTCCTATAAGGACTATAAGTTACCTGCAAATATTCCTCGTGCAGGGCATCACCCGACAGGTCTCCAGACTATTCTTCCAACTGCACGGAAATATATGTACTCACCTAGGACTAAATACGGTATAGCGACTGCCAAAGGAAATTTGGGGCTTGCATATTGGTGTGTCACTTTGAGATTAGTGGTCTCAGAGTATCCAGCAAATACTCGTAGATATCTGGTGGTATTCTCAGCTTCATATGAACTCTACCACATCATCAAACTGTTAAAATGCATATGGTCATTAAGTTTTTGCTTACTTAGTAAACGGAAACAAACAAGATTATATTTGTATGTGTTTATTTAAGTACTGAGACACTATATATGTAATTTGAGATTTTACAGAAATTATATAGCAAATATGCATCTGCCACACTGTGCGATATTAGTGAGTTTACAGGATTGTCAAGTACATTCTTTACCTGATGCCTTTTTAGCTGATGCAGAAAACTAACAGAAAGAATATGGAATTTTCATTGTTTATCTTAAAACGTAATTCAATAACCATGTATGGGTAAAGGGGCTGTTCCATCTGGCCGAATTCTCAGGCTAATCATGATTTTTACAGTGTCGGGTCTACTTTTCGGGTACCATCGGTGTAATAGGACACCATAACTTGGTGAGAACAGTGCCGTCGGCCACCGTCAGCCGCTGTCGAGTGCCGTGTTCCATACGTCCGATGCGCACCGATGCTAGTTCACCCATTTTGCACTAGGTCTTATACTGCTGGTGTCCTCTGTCGTCCTATTGGAACAACTATGACCTTGACCCCCGGCATGTTTACTCAAAGGGATTATTCGAAGGTATGTCTGTTTTAGGGGCGAATAAAGGTTGTGTATCATGATTATTTTGAAAAAGAATAGGATTCTAAGTGTAACCATGCAATATTACAGTCTACCGGACTGGAACTGTGGAACTGGTCCGGAGTTGCAATCAGGTGAGGTCAGAGATTTCTAACATTTTCGGGTACTATCGGCTGGGTGTCAATATCGAAGCAAACAATACAAGATGATGCCAGAGTGCTGTTTTTATGCCTATTTTGACTATTAGTGTTATGTTATGTAGTCTCGTGAACGGACTCATGTTGGTGCTGTTGTGTACGTCCTGTATGTCTTATAAACGGTATCAGGTAGAACTAGACACTGATACTGGAAGCCAGATGTGACCAGCTCACTTCTCACTAGAATAAACCCAACTTATAGCAGCTCCAAGTACTTCTAATATATGAATCAAAGCATAAACAAACAATTAGTGTGTAAAATTCTTGCCGTTGGATGGGTTTCCGAGCCTCAGATGTCTGACAGCGTATTGGTTCTATTTTGACTATTATTTAACAATAATCAACAAAAGATTATTGGCAATGCCTCCAGAACAAGGCCGACAGTGAGATACATGCCATCGTCCTGATGGAACAGGCCTTTAAATCAGGCCATAATTAACACACCTCAAGAAGCACCCTGTACAACTTGAGAATTATGTTGTTCTAGTTTGTGTCCCCTCTACCTTTGATCCTGGGCCTTACCCAAAACTGAGGCTTCCTTCACTTTGATGCTCTCTCCCCTTCATTGCACGCGAAAGCAGAAATAGTTGCTCTACAGGCATCGCCATTTTGGAAGGACCAGCTCCAAGCTCAAGGTCAAAACACAGATGTCAAAGTTTTGCAATAGCACCATGCCACCTAGTGGAGAATGTTTTAAATCAGATACCCACAGCCCAAGTTCAATCGCATTATAATCACTTCAGTCGGTCAGCCATTTGCATGGAATTTGCATGGCAGTCGCAACACCCAATCCAATGACATTTGCTGTGAACAATCGCTGTCGTCGATCTGGTGTCCGCATGGCATCGCATTGTTGCCCAGTTGCATACAGAAAACACAAATATATTGATTAGTTCTGCCATTTAACATATTCAAGTTTTATTTTCACCAAATATTTATCAAGACTAGTTAGAATTTGACCAGCAAATTTGTACTCCATGGTTACTACCATCCTCTGTGGTCGAGAACTTAGACTTCGTCTACGTGGGAAAAGCCAAGTTGCCTTTTAGCATGTTGAGAAATCTGGGATAATATTCATTGACTCTATTTTAAATTTCAGAGACTGGTCATCCAAGTCCGTGCTTCAATTGAATAGTTCCAGAAATCCTTTATTTGACTATGTTTAGCAAATTGTTGATGATATAGCACGGGATTGATTATTTGGCGAAATTGGGGAAGATGGAGAATTTTTTTTTATTAAATTTGGTGATGAATCAGACATACCGTAATTTTAGAAAAAGCATGAGCAGATATATGTACCCTTCAGAAAACAAACACTGACGGTTTTCATTCACTATTAAGATTGTATCACTTATATTGTGGTGTGCCTGAAAAATAGATTTATTAAAGCCTGGAATTTTGTTTTGCTGAATATGTACCAGGTACGAATCCTGACCATGTGTATAGTGTACAAACCCACAAGGGAGTTCAAAGGGCGATGATCAATGCAAGGCGGCCGTGTGGGCTACATCTGTAGACATCCGCCGTGTGGTCGTTCTGCGGCCGCTGTATGGTGCTCTTTGGTTGTCGGGAATCGGCCAAATGGAAGACTCCCTTAAAGGTTGTATAGTAAGTTGCTAGAGTGCGGTGCCGTGCTGATTTTACTCTGAAGTGTAAACAACCAATTATTATATGGGTAGGGCTTACGAGAAATGCACCAATCGGGGTGAAAATGACCTAATAATTTATCTCTTTAAATGTAATTTTTATTTGCTTTCCAGTAACATATATACTCTGATATTTCTCTAAAAGATTATATTGTCACTCAAATTCATCTGGTAAGCATAGAAAAAAACAACATTTTGACCTCTATAAATTTTAGGATATTTTCACGATAGCATTGACGAAAAAAATCAAAGGACTTATAAGATATGAGGATATTTATTTATTCAAATTGGTTTTACATATACTTTCAATATGAAAGTCAATTTTTGTCTTTCTGCTCAGATCCTACTACTATTCTACACCATTTTGAAAAACACTTAACTGTTGCAATAAGGGCAATCCTATGTTTTTACAATAGTTATTTATACTTATTCACATATTTGATTACCAAAACCATGGAATTTGAGTCTGTGAGTTTGTTATCAAGTGGTTCAAAACACTTTCTTGTATTCTAATGATTTTATCTATTAAAACCTTTTGGATAACGTAGAAAAACACATTTTTAGGACTGTTTTGGCTATATGTACCATAATTCTAACATTATGAATAAAAATATATATTGGATATAGTCAAGTAACTTCAGAGTTGTGGAAAAATAAAATGGCATTAATTATACAACTATCTGGTCCAATAATATCTTGATAATGTAGAAAACATCCATGAATAGTACTGTCCCTTTGAAAAAGTTGCTTTGTTAATATTTTCCAGATTATGGAAAGAAAAATAATTTCGTGTGTGTTTTCCATAGGTGATGTATGAATGAAATATACATTTCAATATAAGACATAAAAAAAATATTGTCTGTAGCTTTGAGAAGTTGGTAGGCCTACATGAATTTACCTAAAATGATAATCATTCTATTCAGGAATACTGCCCAGTTGTACTGATTGATGGGAAACATCAATTTATGCAACAATAATTACGTGGATCTGTCAAAAAGTAGTCTGCACTTCCGGTTGGGCAATATTGGCGTTTACAGTAGCTTGAAAAGCTCGGGATTTGTTTCCCCCCCCCCCCCCCCCCCAACTCTTGAGTTTAAATTGCCATCCGAAGCTGAAAATCGACACAAGAGTTCATGCAACCCTGCTGGACAAAGGACGTTGGTTTTTTTATATCTAAGATAGTCCAGTTCGAAGAAATTTCTCAAAATAGATGGCCGACAGCTCCGCAACTCTATGACGAATAAAATGGTGCCGAAACAGAGGAGGACTTTCCTAAACTACCTAAGGCTGCTGACTCTCAGGACAAAAAGCAGGATAAGAAAAAGAAAGATAATAAAGGAGGCAAGAACTCTCTTGATTACCCTTCCTCCCCTCAGGTTGACTTAGTGGCTCTACACCCGATGTCGTTAGGCTTACCAAGAGGGTCATTGAAGTAGAGGCTGAGAACATACAGTATGAGGGTCATTCCACCAGAAAATGTACTTTTGGTGAAAATCATACTTTTATTGGTCTACATGTAGTTTTTATTTATCTGTGGGCTTTCAAAGTCAGAAATCAGAAAAAAAAGTGCATGTCCTTTTGATATTTTAAAAGTTTAGAACTATTTCTTTAGTGGAAACTATTAAGATATATTACCTAATTGATTTATTTCCTGAACTTATGTATATTGGCTCTTGTTTAATTAGTAGTATTTTCCTCTATTTCTCAGGCTCTGCGAAATTTTAAGGTGTTTTTCAATAAAAAGTGTGTTTTTCAGCAAATGCAATAGGTGAAATTTGGCATAGCCTGATGACAATATATTTTAATGGTATACTTCCCAAACACAGACTGAATACTCTGCACATACATCAACTTTTGATATATGTCTATGATTTTAGGCCAACTGCAACAGGTCTTTTTCCCCAGCCGAATTACAAAAAAAAAATTGATTTTACACAATTGACATCGCGGATGTGATGAATTGCATTTAGCACTCTCTACTTCTCCATATTGGTGCTATTTTGGTACAAAACTTGCTGAAAAATGTGGCCACAGGGACTGTAGTGTAAGAGTAATAAAATGCTTCCTAAGTGCCTGCACTATACAAGAACAGGGAAAGTAATTTTGGAGGAATCACGTCCGTGATATTTATCAAGTCTGAGAGATTAATCGAAGACGTGAAAGCAGATTACAAGAACCGGTTGTTATCCTTGTTAACTGCACGTGCGCCTCCACTCCAGCATTCCAGCACATCGAGGGCACTTCAAACTCATGTGAGTAGGCCAGATTTCTTCCATTCTAGCACTATTTTTCCATCCCGGACATGATTTCTGTGTTAATAGTGATAACTTTGAGTTTGTGATTCTGTAGAATCCATTTTCTTGAAAAGTTTAAAAGTATTTTTTGTGGTTTGAAAAAACCAGCAGATTGGTGAGTTAACAACATGGCTGCTACTGCAAGGATTCGTGGTATTTTCGATATGTTAGTGAATTTCTCAAAACAATTTGTTTAACCAAATCATGTCTGAGATGGAAATTCCTGTTTCGCTTGATCAATGAGAAAATGTGCAAAGAGGTGCCAAATTTATATATATTCCAATGTATTTCCAATGACAAAATGTATGTTTAAAAGACTGCATAGTATCTGGACTCAGGTTGTACACCTATCAAGTGGAAATAGCCATCACGGATGTGATATGGGTAAAATATTTTGACCGAATTGACTAGGAACTATGTTAGAATGAGAATAAATTACAGTAATGCAAATTGGTTAGAGGAAACCTCCGAAGGACTCTTCTAAGGACTGGAGGAACAAGGAGATGACAAAAGCCAGTTTCCGGAAGAAGGAGGCTAAACGGAAGTGCATTGATCGCAAGAAAAATAAGGCCAAGTTGAGTGACAAAGAGAAGGTTCGGCACCACAAATTGGATGCTGCACAAGCAGCACGCTACAGAAAGAGGAAAGCTGCTGCACTGGAGGACACTGACACCAGTGATTCAGACAATGCCGTACCTGAGCCTGCTGATCCTGTGCCACCTCAAGTACCTGCTGATCCTGCCCCACCTCAAGTACCTGCTCATCCTGCTCTGCCTCAAGTACCTGCTCATCCTGTGCCACCTCAAGTACCTGCTGTTCCTGCACAGCCTCAAGAACCTGCTGTTCCTGTGCCGCTTCAAGTACCTTCTATTCCTGTGCCTTCATTTCGGCTTGTAACACCACTTCCCAAGCTGGCCTCTTCTTCAGATGATAGTGATGATGTTGGTTTTTGTCTAGGCAGTCGTGTGTGTCCCAAGGACAAAAGGCGGGGACATCAGGCATGAGGCCTAAGAGGCTACGGAGGACTACTTCTGAAGAGACACGAAACAGTGGAGTTTCTCTGGCCTCACCTTCATCTCTTTCTCTGGCCTCACAGTCATCTCTAACTTCACAGCCATCTCAAAGTTTGCAGTCACCTCAGACTTCAGTGCCAGTTGGATTGCCACAGACTCCAACCCAAGCCAGTGTCAGCGACTTCTTGACAACATAAGGTAAATAATGTGCATTATTTGTTGTTGTTGTCGGTCATTCTTGTCGTTGTTGTTATCATTGTTTAAAGTTATTTAATTCCATTGTTTCTTCTTAACTATTCTTCAAAAGTGTTTTTCTACGTGAGATGGATAGGTGTTCCTCCAGAAGAAAGAATGGCTAAATGTAGACCATGGTCATGCTAGGTAAATTTCTGTTACTAAACTACTACTTGCACGAAAGGAAAAGTCACACAACTATATTGGAAATTTATAATTGTGCTATCCCTTTATATAGTGACCTTAATGGCTGTTATAATGAATACTCTTTGTAGATGCCCCAGATGATAACGACAGTTTAAGATGATACGGATGTCATTCTTTATTAATCTTCGATACGTTCGACATAGACATCGACATAGACATCGTCAAATCTGCAATCGGTATATATAAGTTCAGATAATTAGTTCAATTTCACACATCGTAGGTTTACAGATTTGACACTTGCTTGACATTAGATAGTTATACAATTAATAAAACAGTACTAAATGATATAGATTTATGTGAAACATAGCACATTAAAGTTCCTTAGATAACTATAGCAGTCATTAGACTCACATAAGACTGAATCTCCTTGATATATTCAAACACCAGTACTAAACTAGTCATAGAGTGACTGAGTGTTAAACTACTCATACAGTGAGTATTGGCCATACATCAACATGAACACATTAAGAAATACACATACACCAACTAGAAATACTCCACATATCAGACAAGTCAGTAGATGCACTAAATGAATAGGAACATAGTACAGACATTCAACCACTAACCTGAAAGCATGGCACTCTCAAACAAAGGATTCTGAAACTAGGTCAATACTGTGAGTAGCTCCCACTAAAATGTCTACAAAATCAGTATTTCTATGCAATACAGATACCTCACACATAGGTACAGTACATCTACATGTAAATATCAACTTAAATTTACCTTGTGGCCTCTGTAAGTTACATCTGGACATCTATTTGGACTGATTTCTTCAGGAACTCTGTCCACTTCTGTGTTGCAGTTGTGCAATCCACATGATGCTAGTCTTGAACCCTCAGTTCTACTAGATTATAGTTAGTCCACTAGGACATTATAAAAACAATAAGTATAAACTTAATCTGTATGGTGATATCATGTGTAAATCAAATTATATTACATTTAGGTTTTATAAACACAATATCTTATTTAAAAGGTGGTAAACTTGATAAGTGTTTGGTTTGAGATTAACTGTTAGTACTCAAATATACACAAGGTGGCAGCAGAGTTCAATTCTGTTAGTACACAAAGTAGCCACCAGACTGCAGCACGGTTCTGGCATTGTTAAGTATGGGTGCTGCTACACTCCCACCAAAATTACGAATGAAAAATGTTCACATAAGATGACACATACATAGGTCAATAAAAAAATCATGAGTAATTTTCAAAGTACAAAAACCCATTACATTACACAGGTCAATGACAGGTCAGGTCGATATTGCAGGATATCAGGGGACAGCTCTTACTCTTTCTCAACAACTGTGGCAAGTCCATTTGACTTATTCTTCCTTGCAACACAAATTAAACGGGCAACAGCTCTCACTGCCTTTGACCAATCAGAGAAGTCAGAGATAGGATCGATGAGAAAACAATTTTCTTTGGTATTTGTAGTCAGTACTTGCACAGCTTTTACTTCTGGATCTCCAATTGATATGTCTGGTAGGGCTTCATCATTGAAGGAGATTTCGCTTGCACATAGAAATGCTGGCCCGGAGTACCAATTTGATGTTTGTAGCTCTGCAGATGTAAGTCCACGTGATGCGTGGTCAGCAGGATTGTCACCGGTGGATACATAATGCCATTGCTGTGGTGATGTACTCTGCCGTAAACGTTGTACCCTGTTTGCAATGAATGTGTGGAAACGATGGGCTTCATTTCCAATATAGCCAAGAACAACCCTTGAATCGGTCCAAAAGTGTTCTTCAATTTCCTCATACTCCAGTTCTTCTTTGTGCACATTGCTGACTCTGACTGATACTACTGCAGCAGAGAGCTCTAACCGGGGTATAGTAGTTACCTTCTTAGGAGATACACGGGATTTGCCCATGACAAGGGAACAGTGTACCATATTCTTGTCATGCTTCAGGCGGAGATATGAGCATTGCCCATAGCCTGACAAGCTCGCATCTGAGAAGTGATGGAGCTCAACCTTGTGCAGCCTACCAAATTCTGGAGGCTCATAGCACCTGGGCAAGGTGAGTTGACCAAGGTGGATAAGATCTCTTCGCCAACACTCCCACTGAGGACGGAGTACATCTGGGATGGGATCATCCCAGCCAGTTCCTTGACGGCACATTTCTTGAAGGATCCATTTTCCATTGAGTATGAAGGGAGCAACAAAGCCTAGGGGATCATATACAGAAGCAACTGTAGAAAGGATGCCACGTCGAGTTAAAGGTTGATCCCTGAGAGTGATGTGGAAGCCAAAGTGATCAGATTCTACGCTCTACCTCCTGCAATTTATCACCCTGACCCGACATTTTACAATTTTTTGGAAAGGAATAACCGTGGAAGAAAGGAGATTATGACAATAAACACCTATACCACACAATATGGAAATTCAGTTGTAAACAGTGGTGCTGGAAATTATTGAGCTCTATAAACAAGAGTACTTGTTTGAAAAGGTCCTGCAATAGATATTAACGAATCAAGTAAACGAATTGGTAAACATGTGATATTAGCAACCTTAAAAAAGGGATAGTAGTACCCTTAATTGAGTCCTTGGTTTTCAGCTGTCAGAGTATTGATTCACAAGAAAAGCATTTAAGAGTCATTAAATCATGGAGAATGAGACCCATTAAGTACCATTGATTGACGTTAACGAGTTATGGTACTTCACTAGTTTGTCTGCTTCTCCACCGATGCAATGAGTAGACCCAAAACGATGCTTTTCTCTAGTCACAACGTCTTCTGACACGATTTGGTCACCAATCGCTTGTTTGGAGATCTGACCTTGGACTTGTACTTGTTGCCTTGTTCACATGCCTACGTCAGCATGTAGTTGACTTCCCTCTCTAGAACACGTCTTCCTGCAGCCTTCGAGCATTTACGGTACATGCAGGGGTTGCGAGGTGAAGATTTGACTGTAGATGCCCCAGATGATAACAACAGTTTAAGATGATACGGATGTCATTCTTTATTAATCTTCGATACGTTCGACATAGACATCGACATAGACATCGTCAAATCTGCAATCGGTATATATAAGTTCAGATAATTAGTTCAATTTCACACCTCGTAGGTTTACAGATTTGACACTTGCTTGACATTAGATAGTTATACAATTAATAAAACAGTACTAAATGATATAGATTTATGTGAAACATAGCACATTAAAGTTCCTTAGATAACTATAGCAGTCATTAGACTCACATAAGACTGAATCTCCTTGATATATTCAAACACCAGTACTAAACTAGTCATAGAGTGACTGAGTGTTAAACTACTCATACAGTGAGTATTGGCCATACATCAACATGAACACATTAAGAAATACACATACACCAACTAGAAATACTCCACATATCAGACAAGTCAGTAGATGCACTAAATGAATAGGAACATAGTACAGACATTCAACCACTAACCTGAAAGCATGGCACTCTCAAACAAAGGATTCTGAAACTAGGTCAATACTGTGAGTAGCTCCCACTAAAATGTCTACAAAATCAGTATTTCTATGCAATACAGATACCTCACACATAGGTACAGTACATCTACATGTAAATATCAACTTAAATTTACCTTGTGGCCTCTGTAAGTTACATCTGGACATCTATTTGGACTGATTTCTTCAGGAACTCTGTCCACTTCTGTGTTGCAGTTGTGCAATCCACATGATGCTAGTCTTGAACCCTCAGTTCTACTAGATTATAGTTAGTCCACTAGGACATTATAAAAACAATAAGTATAAACTTAATCTGTATGGTGATATCATGTGTAAATCAAATTATATTACATTTAGGTTTTATAAACACAATATCTTATTTAAAAGGTGGTAAACTTGATTAGTGTTTGGTTTGAGATTAACTGTTAGTACTCAAATATACACAAGGTGGCAGCAGAGTTGAATTCTGTTAGTACACAAAGTAGCCACCAGACTGCAGCACGGTTCTGGCATGGTTAAGTATGGGTGCTGCTACACTCTTTTTTCTTATATCTAATGGAACGAATTTGATGTTTTTTACTATCTTATTGTAAAGTCTTTATTGCATTTCTATTGTACAATCGTTCTTCCTTGCAAAATGGACAAAAACTACCAAAACAATCAAACTGTACCGTAGTCAAATACGGTATGGGATGAGGTATTAAAATAAGTTACTTTTTTTTTTATTATTCTGGTTATCTATTAAGTTTCATGTTGTATTAATTATTCACAAATATGTATCAAGGTGTTGTGTATTTATTATAATATTTAATAGCGTTTAGTTAGCCACTGTATTATGGTTCTAGATATGTATCACTATCATGTATTATTTGAGGTTTATAGTAATGCACCACTGAGTAACATCACAACAGCGCCAGTGCTCCCATAGGTGGGATTCACCAGCACTACAGTGGTTAGAATAGAGAAACGTCACCTATGACTCATAGAGAAAGCCCCTGAAGGCTTTCCCCAGTTCTAACTGAATATATCAACACAGTCTCGCTGCCTATTGGTCTGGTGTGAGTTCATTGCGAAATTACCCATGATCCTCTAGTAAATCCTCACTCTCTGGGCTGCATCCGCAGTGAGAGGATCTTCAGTCTCTAACAACATCTCATGCTGTCAAGATGTGAGTAGGCGCTCCTTCCGGGCATGGAGCCCACTCGCTGACAGTATGGAAGAAAACTTGTATGTATAACTACTAGTAACTTTACTGGTGTGAGTTCACCTACAGTAGCTCAGAATTCAGGGACTCTTCTGAGCTTACTGCCACTACTACACGGTTCTGATATATTATCCTACCCCTAATATAAAATCCCATAGGCTTAACATACGATTTCCATATGCCACGCTGACTGGCATACGGAGTTTTATATGCCACTAGTGGCATACAGCATTGTTATCACGTAATATTCCAAAATCGAGGAGATAGGGTAGGATGAAATCAAAACCCGATTCGTTTTAATCTTGGCCACCGCATTCCACTCCTGAAGTTTTGGCTCCGGACTTCACTCGGCTTCGCCTCATGAAGTCACTATGCCAAACTCCAGTCGTGGAATACGGTGGCCAAGATTAAACCTCATCCAGTTTTACGATAGTACAAACATCACAGGACTTATCTCACCTTCACTTCTCACCTGTGAAAGTGAAGTGACCTTTGGAGCTGAGATCTGACATTATCAGGAAAACATCTTGGAATTGAGATTGGTTGACTTTCTCACAAGGACTTGAGTCATTTCAGGAAAATATCATTATTGGTGAGTTATGCCATCTACCTTTGTTGTATGCCATCCACTTACTCATTGTGTCTATGTGAGATCAGGTCTATTCCATCTTAGACTATGATCTCACTCCACAGAACTATCTTGGTGTTAAAAGAGACATGCATTGACAGTAACTATTGACACCAGAATGAGACACCTTGCCAGATTAGACCATGGGTCATATGAACTGCTTTGCTGTCAATACTATGAACTGTGTCCGATTATACTCATAATTGTATGAGTCATTTTAAAGAGTGAAGTGTACCCATCATATAATTAACATATAATTAATGATTCAATATTCCCTAATGGTCCTCGATGTTGGTTGGAATTAATATAGTTTCTGGTAGCCAATTGATACAACACACAGCTTGAGAGTAGCTTTACCTCCCCACGTTTAATAATTAATGATATGATCCAATTAACATAATATATTCATATTCATATTTATAATTATGATTCCTACAGAATTCTTAACGTAGTGAGGGACGCCTCCCTACCGTTTATCCTTCTGAGAGGTTTAAGAAATACCCGCTAGGTGTCAACACTGTCTTAATCATAATATTCATAATTAGGGTTTTCAATAGATCTAGCCTAATTCGCTGCACTCTGTACTATAGCAAAACGGTAGGTTAGTTCTTCCACTGCCCACCAGACGTCTCTGACGACTGGCGTGGTGTTAACAATAATCCGTATTCCCCTAGATGAATTACGTTACCACTTCCACAATTATATCATATCTTTATGAATTAACTATACCAATACCAGAACACTGGTGGAGAACCCATTTAAAACTTATTTCTGTGCGTTTATAGGCTTTTATAAACGTTTATAGCTTATTTGTATATTATTTAGAGGATTTTATGAGCATTTGTATGCATTTGTGTGCATTTGGTGGCGTTTGTATGCATTTGGAAACATTTGTATGCATTTGGAAATATTTGTGTGCATTTGGTGACATTTGTAAACGCTTTGTATGCATTAGGATACATTCATGCGCGTTTATGTGCCTTTATAAATATCTATGAACATTCATAGAAGATTTAGGGATATTTATGAACATTTATAAAACATTTAGTGATATTTGAGAGTGATTTTTGCATGTCTTTAGGGTCTGAGTGTCTGTATCTTGCATCTTTTATTTGAGAATGGCATATTCATTCTTCTGACTGACCATGACTAACTAGTATTTGATATGACTCTGATTCCGGGAAGTTACTAGTCGCTTCCCATGCTATTGGGTGTCCACAGACTGATATCCCTGACTGGGTCATGTCACCACATGACAGAGGTTTGACTAAAGGCCACAGTTCTCCTCTTGTCCACAGTGGTGACGAATCTCCTGTGACTGTATCTCAGAACTCTCAACCTGTAGTGGATGCAATGATTCCTGTAATCAGGACAGATCTCTTCTCTGACACCCCCTGTCACCTAGGGCGCAATTAAAACAGTTCCAACTCTCCCTTTGCCCCCGGTGCCACGCCAACGAGATCTCATATTCGGACATGACACCTGGAACATCTGTTTCTAACAAACTCCCGCCAGAATTGACCTCTGGTGAGACCTTGTTGGAATCAACTGACCAAACCTAGATCTCATTATATACATCCCAGTGATGAATAATCAACAGAGAAAAAAACTATGTTGGAGAAGTCAGGTCAACCCCCACGGCTAACGGACTAGAGTGGGTACATGATGTTATTTTTGGTGTTGGTGGGCATAGGTGTTGGTATTGATGTTTGTTGGTATACATAGGTGTAGGTAGGAGTGGGCTGGTGTGTGTGGCGGTGTAGGTGTTATTGTTGGTGGGTGTGGATGGATGTGGAATGGTGAGTGTCAACGTTGTCGTTGGTGGGTTGTTGTTGATAATCTTTTGCACTGTTCCGTCAACAACAGATGTTTATTAGCAATTTAGCCAAATATTAGGAATTAATGCAGTACAATGACACACCAGGTTCCTAGCCACACATGATAAATTTTGTGCAAAGCATGTATTGTCAGTGTGTCTCATGCTAGGTGTTTTTTTAAAGCAAATACTATTCTACTGGGAACTTCAGACAGGGTCATATGTTGTATGAATACAATACAGGACTATTGGACCTTATTCCATGGACCATAACAGAGTGCATGCCTGTGTCATGAACAAATTATGTATAAAATACCAATTCAAATCCTAGGTGAATCTAGGTAAGTCTATTTTGTTAACTGAGTCAATATGGTTAGCAAACCACATTAACACTGTCATTGGGTTAAGGTTTTGCAACCTACAGCCAGTATACAGACAGCATGATCATTCTAAAATGGGGGTCAATTCTGAGGCCATGGAATGAAAAAGGAGTGCATTTTCTAATTGCATAATTCACGATAATGTAGAAAAAGGGGATGTTTCTCTTGAACTGCCCTGTATGCATATGGCCCTTTGTCTGAGACATCAACATTTGGTACACACTGAGAGGTATAATATGAACGTCTAACACGGCACGGCGGTACCTTTCACAATCTTGGCTCACGTATGCCATGACTGGAGTGGCATGCGGGAGCCAAGATTAAAACGAATCCGGTTTTGATTTTATCCTACCCCTCTCTACACCTTTTTGCAATACTATAAAGAATGAATACAAACTGACTGACCAACCTTAAATGCATGCCAGCTATGCATTTGCTACTTGTTATTGTCGGAGTGAGTCATGGTTCACTCTGAATTGCTACTTCATGACAGTGCTTCAGTCTGCTCTAGGAGAGGATATAGTTTGCAAGGGTTTTATTCCAGTTACTCAAATCTTAATGTTTGAAAGTGTGCGAATAGTGGAATCAGTTTAATATTAATGTATAAAAGATGACTGTAATCGTTAAATCCATTGTCCGGGCTATATTTTGACGTCACTAAACACTTTGCCATGGTACTCAGAAGCAGGCCACAAATCTAATGTCATCTTCGGCGGCTTGGACAGACTGAATACATGGAGCTGAATTATTCAATTTAAACTGTAACACTGATCTGATGACCTTACTAAGTTACTGTGACTGGAAGGAGACAAACTCCAGTCATCGCATACGGGAGCCAACATTAAAGCTCACCCAGCTTTATGATAATATTCACTCAGTTATCACCTCGTTCATATTCCTGTTCACTCCAAACTCGATGGTGAATGGGAACACACCAAACACTCATCAGTTTCGGCATCGGTTCGTTTTATCGTTAATTTTACCGCATATTTATCACGTACAGCCACAGTAACCCTGTTTCCATATGATACGACCTACATCCAGCGATATGGAAAATAAATACCAGTTATTGTTCATATGAAATGTCTATGAATAAACATAAAGGCAAATCTTAATGACTTCCTTGGATGAAATGTTCTAGCAGCGTGCCCCATTAGCAGGGGTTGGTCAGGTTAAATCCCACTTGGTATCCCTCTGTATTCTATGTAGGCTCTTAAATCGGAAATACTTAATAAGATGTATCTATATAATTTATAAGGAAACTTAGCTTTACGTTTGTTGTGTTTAAAAAATACACACAAAGGGAAATAACAAAATATAAAATAACAAAATATAAAATAACACACTGTCCAAGCCACTCTCCTCCCAGACCTTTGGCGGCGTTAGCGGTAGCTAACCTCTGCCTCAACCGAAAGCTGGTTCCCTGGGTATCCTCTAAAGAAAGGCAAACATTTCCGATTCAAAGCAAGGAAGCTGTCAAAAGTTATACAAGTCAAACAACTCACATATCATGAGGATGGAACTAATGGAATCGATAAAGGAATTTCACAGACAATCCAGCTGTTTCTTTTTCAGACTTAAACCATTTTATAATGGGAATCCACAATTGATTAGACTGCCCCTTCAAAGAAGAACATTTGCATCGTTGACATAACAAAACCCTGCAATACATGAGGTGCTTTCCACTGTAGAAAGTAATCCCAAAGACGGTGTCTGGTTTGACAAAATAATGATAGAAATGAGAGTATTTTATTTACCATATAAATATGTTCATCTCTATTTCCATGTAGAATACCCCCCCCCCCCCCCCCAAACTCTCAGAATTTAGGATATTTCAAAAACTGTGTATGGGCCAGATCTAGGCCCAAACAGGCAGGTTGGGGCAGAGATATAACGAAGCAGAGTGCAGAATATCTGCTGGAAGAGTGTGTCCAATCAGTACCAAAGGTCTAGCAGGAGAGTAACATTTCCGAGCCTGTAGTGGCCAAGATTCAACAGATGGCAGGTTCCTGTCTAAAGGTATACCAACTTCTGCACAAGTAGGAACCAGCCAATGGTCAAGGCAGCCTCTGGATTTAACCCGACTAGAGTTAAGGTAGTATAGCTCTGGTGACCAGTGTAACTCAAAACACTCAATGACCACAATAGACCGCATTAGTATGACGTCATTCTATCCGCTGAGAACGGGTTTTCCTACGCTCTGGTGCCAAACATTGGCATATCCTTTCACTGAGTGCAGTGATCAGCGAACCAAAACATCATGAATTTTCTAGATCTGCATAATATATAATTGCAGTTTGGCATTTAAACAGATGTATCAACACAACAACTTCCTCCTGACTGTACCATTACTGTTGTCACACTTTCAAGTGTTCGAAGAACAACTTAACAAAACTATTGAGATTGGACTACAAGGTTGACACCAATGTTATGAAACAAATGTTTTGAATGTTTGGCAACAAAATCCTACGCAGGGAAATCCCGATAATGATGTCAATACTAATGCGGTCTATGACACTTAAGGTCACCACATGGGGTCACCACCGATGACAATGATAGGAATGTTTCCATTTGGCACAATGAATGTTGGTCCTTCTGGTTCCTGCTGCTGGAGACTGTCGTGGAAGACGATCTGATCGTCTTGGTGTGATGGCACAGCGAGCAGCCTAGGCTGCAGCATGCTTGTGCCACGCTCACATGCCTGGTACGAATGCGGGATTGGGGCATCCAGTAGCCATCTTTGTTGTTGCTTTTGCACCTGTGCGGACTCCGCATCTGCCAGAAGTGGCGTCTTCACCGGTGCCTGGGCCTGCGGGTAGGTGTCGGATGGGTTACAAGGGTCGGCCGGTACGGCAGCGGGCAGTGGACGGAGTGTTGTCTCAGTCTTCATCTCCATCACCTCCCCAGAGTCAATGGAGGCCCGCGAGTGTAGTCGGAAGCTCTCCACCATTGAATCCCTGTGACCTGCTAACTTAGCCTTGTGGACAGCCTCCTCCTTCCCCATTAGCTGCATGAGCCGTGCCACTATCAGCCGCAGAGCGTACCTGCAAGGACAAGACAAGAAGTCGGTTCATAATATCTTAGATTGGTTCTAACTTTACCTTAGAGTTAACTGGCAAAGTATTCTTGGTCCAACACTCTGAATGTTCATAAACACCTAATAGATTTATTGTCATATAAATATTCAAAATAACGATCCTCTTCTTGTATGGAAAAGGGCAGTTTTTATTTCAAATTTCAGCAAGTCCTTTATAAAACCTTGACTAACGCTGTTTCGACTCTGAAGAAGTCTACCATGATTGCAGAACAACGATGATAAGTATTTGTGAAATATTCTGGTACAATATGGTGAGGGGGGGATAAATTCAGATTTAGATCGTTAATAAGCCATATATCCAGGTAATGTTAAAAGTGATGGCGCCATTTCCGATGTCTAGTTCAGCGATACAGGGGGCCTGTTACCATGGCAAAATGTCAAAAAATCCTAAAACCCATAATCCTAATCCCAAACCCTGAAATAATTCTTTTGTCAAAGTTAAAAAAACTTAAATGTAGGACTATTTGAGTTCTATCCGAATGGCATAAGGTCAATGACCTTGCTCAAGGTAATGACCTCTATTTTCAAGATTGTCAGATTCTACTGACAGTACAAAACTTTCATTTCTTCTTCTTTTCATGTTTATGGATAGAAATATTTCAACTTACAATTTTATCAAAGGAACATGCTTTTGGTTTATGAGTTAGTAGCGTACTTATTGGAGGGGCCTCCTTCCACTTAAGTCTCAGAAAATGGAAAATTTCCGACCTGCTTGTGTTAGAATTTTGACAGAACCGAAAAAAATAAAATATACACTGCATGAAACCACTTTCCATATGAATGCACCCGGCGTATATAGGTATGCTTTTGCGTATACAAGGTCGTCCTATTCCTCGTGTGTATACGCCTCATCTGTAGGCATATGTAAACGTCCATGGTGCAGTCATATATATATACGTCATATACACGCCTGATTCTGTTGTATTTGCACCACTATCCAATAGTTCCAATCTTTGCCACTTGGGGACACTACTGGCAGCATGTTTCATTTTGCATTAACCATCCAAGTCTTTATTATATGAAAAATGCAATCTTACATTACCAATTTATTTTATAAAACCATTATAAAACCTGATAAGATATCAACTGATTAATTACATATAATAAACCCTGCATTACCGTTTTTCTAATAGGATTTACTTTTAAACACCATTTCTATGTGTAATAAGTCCAGGTTTACTATATAATGGCCCTCTTCAAACTTATAGTTGACTACTGAAATCATCTTACCCCAGCCTATCACCGCCCCCCTGCCTATCCTCGCCCCGCCCCCCCCCCGCCGCTGCCCCCCCCCCCCCCCCGCCTAGTAGTGGTATAGACCCTCTTCACACTGGCGCCATCTTGTAATGGCCGCCTATGTAAGTCAATCGGAAACGAGGCAAACCCTCTCCACTCAGTCCTGAGCAATACTAAAAATACTAGTGTTTCTCTAACTTGAAAGATTGAAATCGCTCTCACGTCTTAACTAATCGGCCGATTTGTATAAACAAATTGTCATCGCGATAGATTTTTCATTAAATCGCAGTGAAAACAGGAAGGTAACATGTTTGTGTTTTTTTTTACCAAAATAATCTGGATGTTCAATCTAGGACTGGAAATCATAGCCAAAACACAGGTATATGATATTATACCAACAAATAGGCCCAAGTGTTAGCTTTCTCACAATATTTTATTTATAAAAATCGGCCTGTTATTCACGTTATAACAACGATTTACACTTCTACTGTTACTCTGTGCTTATGGGACTGAAGCCATGCTGCCGATACAGGTGAGGGCTCGCCTCGTTTTCGATTTGCTAGTGTGTGGCTGGTTTCTGGCAAGCGGTGGCTAACCACATGCAACCAGCGCAACACATTCTCTCTGCTACAGCAGCGCCACACTTATGTGCAAGAGGTGACATTATATGTATACACGCCGGGCGTATATGTGTGCCGATAGTAATTCTCTGGAGGCCCCCCACCACCCCCTTTGATGTAACACAAGTCCGGTCCGGTCGCAGACTTCGCACAGAGGCCACCGACTTGAGTCCAGTCTCGCCTAACCCGACAGCTCCCGCCAGCAACCGCGGCCCGTGTTGGTAGAGGTATAGGTGGTATCAGTGGGAAGTCCCCTGGGTTTCCCACTGAGAGGGCAGGGAGGTGGCGGGAGGTGGCAGCCGCAGTCACACGTGAGCGGACGTGTTGGTTGAGTTAGTGAAGGGAGTGGGTAGGCGTGGGTAGGAGTCGACACCGGAAGGGGGGCGAACCTTTTTTATTTCCTATTGGTACACACACACACACACATATATATATATATATATATATATATATATATATATATATATATATATATATATATATACGCCCGGCGTATATATCGCGTAGAGGATATTTCCTCTCGTATACGCCAGGTGTGAAATACAGCCAAGTCTTGTATATGCCTTATACGCTGGCGTGAAATATGGACGTATATATATGAAAACAAATCAGCCGATACTATGGAGAAACCAAACGAGAGTTAGTTGTGTCGTTGTTTATTGTACAATGGCAAGATCGCATTTTACTGCACGAGGCAAAGCCGAGAGCAGTATTACGCGATCTTGCCGGAGTGCAATGAACAATAACATGACTAACTCGAGTTTGGTTTAGAATTTATCCTACCCCGCCCCTCTAAATTACTTCTACATTAACAAATGACGTCATTTGTCAAGTGTATCCCACTAGAGCAATATTTTTCATTTTTCTGAACTCCAGACCGAATACAGTGACCCAATGTTAAGCCTATGGAGTTTTTTATTAGGGGTAGGATAAATGCATTTATGCAATGGCGTATATAGGAATAAACTGGTTAGTTTCGTGCCTTGATAGTACTATCTGAATAGCATAAGGTCAATAACCTTGCTTAAAGTCATGACCTACATATTCAAAGTCAAATGTCAAATTTTGATCTATTTTCTGATCATATGGGAAGTTCAGATATTTAGCCATAAAACTTTCTATTAATGATTTTCTGAAATCTATATATCTAGTGGTCATGAAAAACACGGGGGTCATTCCAATATGTGATCATATCTATGGGAGGGGACTGATTCCACGGAAAAACGATACCCAAATATGCACAGAAAATGCAGGGAGCTGATTCAATAGTCTGGGGACTAAAAGGGAATAGCAACTTCAACAGCAAAAGCAATCAGCAGCACTAACAGGGAGCTGATTCAATAGTCTGGGGAGTAAAAGGGAATAGAAACTTCAACAGATAGAGCAATCAGCGGCACTAACAGTGCAAATTATAAAGTCCTGGGGGCTGTTTCACTAGGAGCTATAAGTCTCGCTGTTGGCAACAGTGGCAGCAAAGCGGCAGTTTGCGTTTCATTAGATGGTGCAGTCAAGCGTGAACGGCACTTGGGACACGAGCGGCACCAACCGTGGCAGAACCCGTTTCATCAGTCAAGTGACTCGCTGTTACTGCCACTGTGGCGCCACTGTAAGCGAGATGGTCGCCCCTCTTGTTGGTTACAGATATAGAAGGTTTTCACACACTTCCCGTAGGAATAAAGCGATGAAACTTTAATATGAGTAAGGTATGCATATAACCTATGATCATACCAAATATGATGAGAATCAGCGTTACGAAGATATCTGCGTTTGAATTTTGTCATGCTGTGGTGGCCAGTGTCGAGCACTTCCCACTGGCCTCCGGGGGGAGACAAAAAGAACAGCCGAAACCCCGCCGCACTACTGAGGGAGTGCAAAAGAACAGCGACCAACACAAACACACTGAGGGAGTGAAAAATTCAAACGCCGATAACTTCAGAACTGTATTGCCATTCTTCTTCATATTTGGTACGATTATAGGTTATATGTATACCTAATTCGTATTAATTGCTTAATTCCTATGGGAAGGGGTAAAATTCCAGGTCATCGCGGCCTATCGACGAATAAATTTGAACGTCAAATGCGTGTGCATAGTGAGACCTGTGCCAACAGTGACAGTTGGTCTCGCTAAGCGACCAACGCAAACACACTGAGGAAGTGAAAAATTCAAACGCTGATAACTTTAGAACTGTATGGCCGTTCTTCTTCATATTTGGTACGATTATAGGTTATATGTATACCTAACTCGTGTTAATTGCTTTATTCCTATGGGAAAGGGTAAAATTCCAGGTCATTGCGGCCTATCGACGAATAAATTTAAACGTCAAATGCGTGTGCATAGCGAGTCCTGTGCCAACAGTGACAGTTGGTCTCACCTCAATAGCGAGACCACTGATAAAACACGAATTTGGGCTTGACACTGTTGGTGCCACTGTTGGTGCCACTGTTGCAGTCCTACCTCTCGCTTTGACCCCCCTACCAGTGAAACGGCCCGTTTCATAAATGGTGTTGCTGTTGATATCACGGTGCCGTTTGCTATGCCAGCATAATGAGACATTTGATAAATCTATATCTAATGAATAATTCAATAATTCCAAATTATTCCTCATGTTTCTCCCCACATTTCAGGGTTTTTTTAACGTTTCTATGTGCATTTTTGGCTGATTTACATAGCCCATACATAGGTCTCGCAGTCACTATTGCTGCCACTGTTGTATCTATAATAGCAAGAGGGTATACCCTCTTGCTTCTATTGTCACAAATGCGTAACTTTACTTCCTGTAGGAATTCAGCTATGAAACTTTAACCCCAGTTAGGGACACATACAACAAATAAAAATGCCAAATATGAAAGCTAGAAATGATGATAACCGACTAATAAAAAAAACAAGACAAAATTATATAATCAAATCCCTACAAGAGAATGAGTCTGAACACCTCAAGTTCTGGCGAACTGCCAATAATATTTCACCATCATCTACCGATATAAATAGAAATAATATTGAGCTCAAAAACACAGATAATGAAAAAATAATATCCGATGAAGTACCAGATTACATAAATACTTTTTTCGCTACAATTGGACCAAATTAAGCCAGTAACCTTACAACTCCCTGTTGCCCCTATGACAAAGAGAACCCATGCATGATCTCAGAATTTACCACGTCCACAGTGGACATAATCAAATTAGCTAAAGGTATTAAACTCAATAAACAATCTCTCATAGAGGGTATCAACACAAAAGTTTTCAGAGACACAATGCTGGCCATTCCAGAGATATTTAGTGATTTACTCAACACATCTTTTAGAAGAGCCTCCATGCCTGAGGAATGGAAGTACTCAGTGGTAGTCCCCATCCCTAAGGGAGGGGACCCCTATTCTGTATCAAATTTACGTCCCATATCGCTCTTACCTATTACTGGAAAAATTATAGAAAAAATAGTACACCAACAAACAACTGACTTCCTAGACACCCACAACATCCGGGTAGACTCACAGTCAGGGTTTAGAAAAGGAAAGTCAACGATACAGGCTATTGGGCACTTTACAGATGACATACTACTGAATAGAAACACCAGTAAAAATACATTAGTCATCTACATAGACTTCAAAAAGGCTTTTGATACAGTGAACCACACTATATTGCTAGGGAAACTTAATAGGTACGGTATGAGAAACAACAATTTAAATTGGTTCGTAAACTATTTATCAAATAGGACACAAGCAGTCCGAGCAAATAATCTCTTATCCAAGGTTACCCAAATTGAATGTGGTGTACCCAAAGGGTCCATCTTAGGACCTCTGCTGTTTCTGTTATATATAAACGACCTGACCTGTCTGCTACAATCATCAAAAGCATGTTTATATGCAGATGATACGGTAATGTATCAAAGTGCAAACAATGTCCAAAGTATGACTGGAAACCTACAATCCGATCTTGACAATGTGACCCTCTGGTGTGAACAAAACAAGCTGACGGTAAAGGTCTCCAAAACAAAATGTATGTACTTTTGCCCAAAAGGTAAAGACAAAGAAATGGGCCCTGAGTTCACAATAGGTGACAATAGACTGCAAAATGTGCAGCATTATAATTATTTGGGTATCCATTTAAATACCAATCTGGATTATACCACTCACTTAACCCTTTAAGGACGAATGATGCCTTGAGGCATCAACCAGCCCAGGCCGAGTGATGCCTTGAGGCATCAACCGGCCCAGGCCCAATGATGCCTCAAGGCATCATTTCACTTAAACCTATAAAATCGTTTTAGACAAGGAAATAATTTATCAATTTACATGAAATCTTCAGAAAATGTAGGTATTATATCAAAAGTAATATTAGTAAGCTAAAATAAGTGAAATATTATTGATTACCAATAAGCTCACGTGATGGAATATCAAATTAGGACTTTATGCAAAATGTGTTCGTCCTTTAGGGATATACACAATCACTAGGACCCGTCCTTATGGTGACAGCTCTGCCACAGGTAGCCGTCCTTAAAGGGTTAAACAAAATGTTTAAAACCATCTCTCTCCGGTTGTACCAACTTACCAAGATGAGACCATACTTGTCCAAACAAGCTGCCATTCATTTATATAAAAGTTGCATAACACCAACAATGGACTACGGGGATGTACTGTTTATGAATGCAACTAAAAGACTTTTAGACAAGCTACAAATTCCTCAAAACAGATGCCTTAAAGTATGCCTAAATTTACCGAGGAGAATGCCGACCAACACGCTTCACTCCATTGCGAAAATACCATACCTACACCGAAGAAGAGAACATCATCTACAAACATTCATGTATAAACGTGCACATAACCCAGCCTATTTGGACAATACAAAGGGTCGTACTAGTATAGGAACTATGATGCACCATTGGTATATATGCATAGACCAAATTGTGGTGCATTCATAAACTCTTTGTTACACACAGGAGGGCAAGCTTGGAATAATTTGCCAGTAATAACCCGTAATATACCAACATACCCGGAATTTAAAAAGATCTCCAAGAAATGTATGTATGATCGACTTGATTTCTCTATGCATTCTCTATGCATTTCTCTTATTCATTACCAGTTGTCACCATGTGAAGGCATGTTAGCCTATATTGGAGGTGGACTCATGAGATTGCAGTGCATGCAGAACCCATAAATAGGTCTCTAACTGGGTAAATGACATGTTTTATTCTTTGTGTATGATAAACATAAACTAGGTACGAAATTAAGTCATGGGACAGGCCAAAGTGAAGAAAATCAGCCTAACCCAAAAAGGCTGACACTTAACGGCCTCTTTATTTGGTGTCATCAATATTCAATGAAGAAAACACTTGTAAAACTTAAAGCATCAATAAAGAAATTTTTGGGAAAAAAAAAGAAAAAAATGACCATACTTAGTGGCTGGGTCAGGAGTTTTTGGGGTGCCTTGTTTGGATGTCCCATAATCGTCACTCGGCTTCGCCTCGATGACGATTGCAGCACATCCAAACTAGTGGAGTATTGTGTATTTATACGATTCTTGATGCAGTTCTATATAAGACTTGACCAACGATTAGGGGGGTGGGGGGTTCCTATATCCTTATCTGGTCGAAAGCTGTAACTCTGTCCCCAAATGTAGACTGATTTACTTAGGACTAACTCCCAAACCCCCCCCCCCCCCCCCTTTCCAGTATCCCGCTGTGATGGCCATTTATTGATGGACCAGAAGCTTACTTTGCTGGAGACTAACTCCACAACAGGTTTATTAGGCTTTAGGTTGGAGAATATAAAACAAGCTCCCAATGCCTTTTCGAGTAGCATATACAAATATCCGACTGGCAATGGGTACACAAAATTATCTTTTGCTATATATTTTAAGGACATACTTTATTCAGGGATGGGATAAAATGTAAAACTGATGAGAGTGGTCAGGGTTTGCTTGTTTGCTATATGATTTCACTTAGCTTTGCCTCATGAAATTACTATGCGAACAAATTCATGACATATTAGTCAACCCTAATCACTTCTATTGGTTTCTTCTTTAGTAAATAAACTCGTGTACCTGAAGTCGCGGTTCAGTAGCATGAACATGAAAGGGTTGATGGCACTGTTGCTGAAGGCGAGTATCGTGGTGAACAGGTCGGCCATGTAGGGTAGCGCTCGCTGCGGGTTGTTGGCTGACCACAGTTGCATCACGACGTAGGGTCCCCAGCACACAAAGAACACACCTGTCAACAAATAGAACACACAACGTCAGCCCCCAGCCTTGCACTATCACAACATGGGATAGATGATAATCGATGGTTTTCTGGACAGGCGGCCGTAAACCACGAGAGGTTGATACATAGCGCTCAACCTCGAGTAGGTTACAGAGCCCCCATTTGTTGCAGTCATTATCCATCTTTAAAAAACAACAACCCAGTAATTGCCATATTAAAGGGTACCACTATTTCTTTGCTGTATAGCAAAGGGGACTATTCTTCCCGAATACCATGGCTTTGAGGCCGTATACTGTAGGTTTGAATCCATACACCAGAGTTATGGTATCTGACAGGTTTGCTGAGTCCCCATACATTTTCAATGGGGTCCTTGTAGATGAGGGATAGTAACTAGTAAAAACTGAATGAGAGTTAGCCTTGCCAATGTTTATGCCACGACAGGCAGGTCGTGTATTAGAAATCACAGCTTTGAACATGATACAGTGATCTGTGTGGGCTATTTGGATTATTGATATAAATCACAACTTCAAACTCCATACACTCCGCTAACTGTGGGGAACTCTGGCCATGTTTTTGTCCTAGCAGATGCAAGTTAGATATCATCAAGTTATAGTACGAAATCAGCTCGCACCGGGTTTAAACTTTAGATTAATGATTAATAATACATATATTCATATTCTACACACTCTATGCTACCTTTCTATGTAAATATTGTCCAGGTTTGACGAGTTTAGATTTAATAATTCATATTTATGTTTGTTGACGTGGCGTAACGATTTGAGAGATCCAACTGTCCACCGCTGCTGCGACCACGGATAGAGAGAAAGGGGGAAGTGGACCGGGGAGGTTCCCGCGGCCTCATCTGCATACCCAGTTTCGGCTTCGCTGATTGGTTCGCTCGTCACGTGAGCGTCATGTGACCCGTGTTGTTGTTTTTACGACCAACGCGTTCGACACGGCCGTGTCGCCCGTCGAGTGTGTAGCAGTGGGTGCTATGTGTCGATCCACACAGTTCCTATGGAGTTTAAACCCAGTAAACTCTCTGTGTTGGGGTTGTCTGATTAGCCCCAACGCCTGGTTCTATCTGAACCAAGAGGAAAAACACTGCTATTCTGCTTAGCCTTGCTGAGGGTCCTCAGCCCGGTGTGACAGGTGAGGTTGATAGTGTCAGTCCACACTGTCAAGTTTTTTTGTGTGGCATGTCTCCTGTTGTGTTTGCATGGCAGAGAACATGTGGGTCAATATTGTAGTTGTGAGGGGTGAAGCCTTGTTCCCCCTCGCCGTCAAAATTATTGGCGGAAGTGTGTGTTGGTCTTATGGAGGTTACAGTCACTTGTTGAGCCAGTCAACCCGTGCTGTCGCTCTGACGTTACTACGACAGAGTTTTCGAAGTGCCGAGGGTTGTCATGCCCTCCTAGTTATCACGTGGTTTCAACTGATCTACATTCTCATCAGGCAGAGTGCGGTAGGTACTCTTCTGTGGTAGTCCTCCCTGGACAGTCCGGGAGGTGAATATGTCAGCCCCGCTCGTTGTTGAGCTGTGAAAAAATCTCTCTATGCTGTGTAGTGTTAACTGTCACGCTACCTTTACCGTTTCCCAGGTTTATATCGTTGTGATGTAACTTTTTCAGTTCCAATGAACTCGATGGCGGTCCATGGTCGAAATTTTTTGACGTGGCATTAATGGGGAACGGTTTAGATAGCAGATGTGTCAGTTTATCCGTACCTGTTGTCAAGAGTGTTGAGTCCATTGGGAGCATGTGTCTAAATTTTATCTTGTTTCGTAGTCTTGCGGCTTCTTTGGATCCAGGGTGTCGGTATATGTGGTCTAGTACATACACTTTGACGTCTTCGGTTCCTTTGTGGTGGGTTTGGTTGAAGTGGTTTGGTACTTCATTCTTCGTGGCATGTTTTTTGATGCAGTTTAGGTGTTCTCTTATTTTTCTTTTTGTTTGTCCCACATACTGTATGCCGCAGGTCTTGCATTCTATACAGTATATCAGTATAACTGTTGCATGTTACATTCCATTTTGTCTGGTGTTGTTTCCCAGTCGCTTTGGATTTGATGTTACCATCCATGTCTAGTTTCTCGCAGTATTTACAATTAACTTTGGTACACTTGTTTCTTTCTTGGTTCGTAGTCTTTTGTGGTCTTGTCTCTCTCTCATTGTTTTGGTGGTCTTCTCTTATTTCTGGTGGTCTTGTTTCTTCTTTTTCGGTGTCTTTTTCTTGAAGTTTGTCCTTGCTCTGACCAGATGGTCTTTCACATTTTTGGGTCGTTTGTATCCTTTTATTATCTTTTTCTTGTGGAGATTCTTCGTGGTTACTGAACATGCCAGGATATCCCAATTCTTCTCCACGATGTTGTTTACAATGTCGTTGTTCGGGTTGAATGTGGTAACCAGTACTACACTCTCATCGTTTTTGTCTTTGTCTGGTCTGATGTCATCTAGTAGGGATTCTCATTTCTTCTCGTCTACTCTTTCCTTGCATTTTTTTATGAGATCGATTGGATAGCCTTTGGCTCGGAATTCCAGAGTTTTCTGTTCGCAGTGTTTTTCGTAGTCTTCGTCCCGTTTGCAGATTCTTCAGAGATGAAGGAACTGCAAATACGGGAGGCTTTTCTTTGTCGCTGGTGGGTGAGCTGAGTCGTAGTCCAAGTATGTATTCGCATCCTTTGGTTTTGTGTAAAGGTCTGTATATAGTTGTATGGTATCGGTATCTAGTTTGACCTTCGTATCCAGAAAAAAAACCTCGAGGTTGCCCTGTTCGCCAGACAATATATATTGGTTATACTCATGAATACTCATGAACTCATTAACGTAAAACATTCGATTATAATAATATAATAACCCTGAAATATAAATATAATTAATTTCCTAAAAACCTTTCACTTTTAACAATACTCTACTCCCGTGCCATATTTGACTATGGTACACTGTTGTTATGTATTCATGTATTAGCTCATACTCTTATTGCCTATGTCATAAACACTTTTAGAAGCGTAACATAATCTCTGACGAGCACGTAGTGAGGGTGAAATCGAACTGTGCACTAAGCCAAATGAACAGGATTTATACAGGTATATTCTCCACACTCTAACCCAGCATTTACACTATATAATTATGGCTGGCGATTCTGGGCCCTGTTTTATAGTCACAACCATTGTTATGAGCGTCACGTTTTTGCTGTCAGTGTACTATAGACACAACATTTTAGGGGGTCTGCCAATTATCGCAGCTCTACGACACGTAGGGCCCTAGGTGTGCTATAGTCATGACAAAGGTAAGGTCACATGGGTAGATTTGTCTCCTAAACTGTCGTAGCCCTAAGACATCTAAGGACATGTCGTACCCAACGCAGAAATTCACTTCCCGTAGGAATTAAGCTATGAAACTTTATCAGCAGTTAGGGACAGATATAACCTATAATCCCCCCAATTATGAAGAAAATCGGCAGTCCCGATCCCCCGATTTTCGCGTTTGAATTGTGTCATAGCAAACGTCTGCTCTGGTGGCCAGTGTACTGATGGTGTCGGTATTTTATACAGCGACCTTGACATTAACTATGCATGTTCCTGGTTCATCTGTTTAAGCTGACACTCTCAGACTCTCTCTCAGATAAATCAAAATTCAAATACCAATATCTTTGCATTGGAGTGGCTGATCTTCTTCATATTTTGGGCGATTATAGGTTATATGTATCCCTTACTCGTGTCAAAGTCTCATTGCTTAATTTGTATGGGAAGTACGGGAAATCTTCTATATACGCACAATGAAGTTTGATAGAAATTATATACTTGTCGTAATGGCCAACGTTTTTCGCGGCGATTGCCCAACCACCAAACTGCCTAACCTACCAACCTCCCAACCACCTGGCCATCCAACCACCCAATTCCTAATCACCCCAACCACTCACGACTGAAGCAGCAGCCATGGCGTTCGCCCCTGGATATCCAAGCACTGCCATCTTGGCGTCACATCCAAGGAGCATGGCAGAGGCGGCGGGCACAGAAGCTATACAGGAACAAGTGGTGAAGTTCCTGGAAGCTACTCCTCATGCACTCATGACAGTAGGTAAGAAGCCATTGTTTTCCCACATGCTTATGTATTTAGGGAACCTGCAAAAACAAGAACTACTTTAAATGATCTTAACATGGCTGAACATTTGTTGGGGCATTTTCGCCTCATTGAGGATCTGGCTTTCCCCCCTTCCCACCCAGCCCCACCCCCCTAGTGGGCCCCCCACGATCAATCAAGATTACCAGTTTGAACAGGTAAGGGGTTGGTCGGAAGAAGTCCTTAGTTTAATTGCTGAGGGTAGGCTCAATAAGACCTGGGACAATACCAATAGGATCCAGATGTTACGCATCTCACTTTCTCGCTCCCCCCTTGGTAGAATTTCTGGTACCTCTAGCACAAACGGCTCTGGTAAAAAGACAAAAGAAAACAGTCGGAAAAACAGGATTTTCAAGGGGTCGCACCTTGCAAAGCTTTTAATTCAGATGCCTTCCTACAACAGAATGGCCACCTAGACTAGGGCCAGAAAAAACTCCACATTTGCACTTATTATCTTTTGGCCTACCATCCCCATCCAGAGTTAGACTTGCCATATAAAAACAAGGCATGCCACCACAAAAGTTAATCTGGAGGAAGGGGGGACCCACTCCTTTTCGGAGATAGGCTTGCCTAGGCCTCATATAAATGGACAAGACAAGAGTAATACTCTTGGTAGTATAGTATTTCCAAGCACCTTTCGCTCTCACTCTAAGTGTTCTCCTCAGGCCTCTGGGCTCGCCTCAGCCTTTTGCCCAGCTCACCCACTGAAAGCAGATGAGTTCCAGTTCAGAACAAAAAACAGGTCTTAGTGGCACAAAGATATCGCAGTGTGATCAATGATACGAGTAATGTCATGGAAGGCGGCCGCCTAGCAGCCCTTGGCACTGGAGCGACACACGAAACACCATATGGTGCCATCGCTGTTTTAAGCTGTCCAGATAGTCCATCAGGTGGCGGCACTGGGCAAGGCGCTGCCGCCAGCTACGACTTCTGGGCGGGAGGACCATGATGTGGCCCTCGCGCTGCTAGACTCAGCTTCTATGCTGGAAGAATACCCTTTCCCTTATATTTCCCTGGAAGAATACACTCCTACACGCCTTAGGCCAGACATGGCCTTTGGAAGGCTGCCTAGCTTTACCTACATGCTTATGAGAAGAATCTCGGGCCTCCCCAATAATGCAGGTGCTAGAGTTCCTATCCCTTCAGGGCTGAACATTCTGGCATTGAGAGAGGGGTTGAAGGATTATCACGATGAAAAACTCCTCGACTACCTCGAGTACTGCTTGCCCTTGGGGTACATTTACTCCACTATCCCGAAACCGAATCATAAAAATCATGCATTAGAAGCAGCCTTCCCTAAGGCTATCCAGGTGTATATAAAAAAAAACTGGGCCATCGGGCGATGCTCGGCCCCTTCAGGTCCTCCCCTTTTAAGAGGGGACTTAGCTTTCCCCCCTAATTACATGGGTAAAAAAGAGATGGCGCTCATAGAATTACCGTTGACCTCTCCTTCCCCTCGGGGGATAGCGTCAATGATGGTATCTGACAGGTACCCACTACACTTACACTCTCCCTATGATAAGAGACGCAAACACTCTAGTACAGAGTAAAGGCCCCTGAGCCTTTCTCTGGAAAGCTGACCTTTCCAGGATATACCACCAGCTTGCAGCTGACCCACTTGCCTACCCCCTTTACGCCATCACGAATAAATGGGAGGCTTTTATTGACTTATGCCTCCCTTTGGAGTAAGACTTTCAGCAGTAGTGTGCCAACGCACCACTTCCGTAATAGCCTATATGATGGCTATCCAGGGCCTTTTCTACACTTGTCTATTTATACGACTTCCTTGGGGTTGAGAGCCCTGAATTTCAATCACTTGCATCCGACCTCGGCCTTGCACTCACAACGGCTAAGTGCCCCCCTCCCCACCACTTGAAAAAAGAAAAAATGGTGAAGGTCAGGGAAATTTGCAACAAATGGCTTGCAAAGGTAGCCATCATGAAAGAAAGCCTCCATTCTGTTCTGGGAAAACTCATTTACATTTTAACCTGCATTCTCCTGGCCAGAAGGTTTACAAGTCACCTCTTATCTGCCATCTGCAAGGTAAGGGACAACAGCCTCATTGGACTGTCTAGTGGAGCAAAAGCGGATCTGGCCTGGTACACAGCGTATGCTTCAAAATACAATGGCCTGGCCATTATTGCTTCCAACATGCAAAAGGGGGTGGCTCAGGCAAAAGGGGGTGGCCGCGGTTCACAGAAAAACATTTTTCACTCTGAAAACACTCCTCATTCAAAAGGAGGCTCATTTACAGGCCTGCGCAATACTA
The DNA here is from genome assembly GCA_950022655.1 of Alentia gelatinosa. NCBI lineage: Eukaryota > Metazoa > Annelida > Polychaeta > Phyllodocida > Polynoidae > Alentia > Alentia gelatinosa. The sequence goes on from OX465579.1 coordinate 102,062,486, forward strand.
GTTACAAGCACAACTTTCGGTTTCACCCTCCCCGAGAGAAAGCTCTCGTTCTCGGCTTCGACCTTGCCTCCGAGGTTGAGGCTATTCCCACCGGTAGAACCCCGGATAATGTCCATGTGGCGGTCGCTCGAGTGGTCTGGCTCCACCTGGCAGGGAAGGACATCCACCCCTCTTTCTTCAAGGCCTCGGGGGCCGCCCTTCACCTACCTCTATTGTTGGCTCGTGAACTAGCCTCGCGGCCCGCCCACAAGTGGGCCTTGTGCCTGGTTCCAGAGCACTCATATGTCAGAACACCCACAATTTTCCCACACCTGCTGCTCTCTTTTCTATTTTGATATTTCAGATTCTCACCCCCACCATTTCCAGATGTTGCGCTCTGTTGACGTGGCGTCCTCCAGGGTACCACATACAACAAGGATATCCACTCCTCCCCCACGCGATAGCCTACGGAGTCGACCCATTTCTGCCATCCATCAGGGAAGCAGCCCAGTTTCTTCAGTTCCTGGCCAACTCTCTAGCCTCGGGTCTTCAGTCATCCCATCGTGAGGCAAGTCATTGTGGGCTCTGCCCACCTGTTCTGGCTCAGGCTCCCTGCTGACTGATGCCATGGACTCAGCCGGGCCCTCGGGCCGCGTCCTCAAAGAGTCCCTCCTGCTGGGTTTCTCGGCAATGCTCCAGGGCTACAACCTGGTCAGCCCTTCCACCCTAGGTCCAGTCCCCCACACCCTCCTACACAGAGACATCCAGCAGGAGGGGGGGGGGGGGGTCTCCGGATCACCATCAACTCTTCCAAGACGATTAGAGACCCCTCCATGGCAGTCTCTCTCTTGATACTACCTACGTTCACGGAGTTATGCACGGTGCAGGCCTGGAGCTGGTACAGGGAGTTCAGCCTGGCCTCTCCCTGGGCTCCAGCAATCCTGTCTCCTGCAGGAGCGCCACTGTCTTGGCGAGAGTTCAGGGGCCTACCCAGGGAGGGGGGCACAGGGGGCTCATGCCCCCCCCCCCCCCGAAATTTTTCCCAAGGATGGTCTTTTCAGCACATAGTACACTGACTCCTAGTTGGGGGGGGGGGGGGGGGGCAAGGGGAACATACTTAGGAGAATTTGGGTAAGGTAGTACAAAGTGTCCGCCCCCCAAGTACATGCCTCTATACATCCTCATTTAAGCATGATTTCTTTTAAAAAGACTATGTCAATTTAAAGACTCTAAGTGCCAAGGTATTTGATGTGCTTTGCCTCCTAGACCTAGACCCTTCTAATCTTAGGTATGTAAAATCCCTGAAACAAATCCTGGGAACAGCTTGTATGATGTATGAAATTCATGTGTTTTGGGGGTTTTGCCCCCTGGACCCCCAGATGGGTTTTGTCACTAGACCCCTGACAATCTCCCCAGGCAGTCCAGGTATGTAAATTTCCTTCCCCACAACATAATCCAGGGTATGGCTCTTACAAATATGGGTATGGAAACATTTGTACAATCTATGAAATCCCAATGTTTCCAGGGGCTTCACCACCTGGACCCCAGGAGGGGCTTTCAGGCTACACTCCTGCCAATATTCCCAGATAACCTACCTGAAACAAAATCCTGGATACAGCTTTACAAATCAAAGTGATCTCGGGGATCTTGCCCCCTGGACTCCCAGGAGGGGATTGCTGCTAGACCTCTGGCAATATTCCCAGATAGCTCAAGATATCGTACCCCCTCCCTGAAACAAAATCCTTGGGACAGCTTGTAAAATGTTCATAACTCAAGTTCTTCTAGGAGCTTCACTCTAGACCCCCTGGAGGGGCTTTGCTGCTAGAACCTGCGCAATATTAGGTAGCCTAAGATGTGTAACCCCATCCCTAATACAAATACAGATTGCATATTATCCAAGTTCTTCCGGGGGCTCTTCTCCCTGGACCCCCAGGAGGGGCTTTGCTGCTAGACCCCTAGCAATATTCCCAGCTAGCCTAAAATGTGTAATCCCATCTCTTAAACAAAATGCTGGATACAGACCATATAATGTATATAATTCAAGGTTTCGTACCGTAGTCAAAACGATACAATTTGAAGGTATTTACGAATGGAGAGTATTTTTGTGATTATACGTATATTTCATATTCATATTTATGTTATGCCTATCTATATATCATAGTTACTTTATTAAGACAATGTATTATGATATTAATATATATCACAAAAGGTATCACGATAGTTTCATATTAAGTGTTACTATGAGGTTCCATGTCAAGTGTTGCTGTGAGGTATCTTAACATACTCGAGATAGTGTTATTATTATTAGAGTATTAGTATTATAAATACAATAGCCACATTAAAGTTGACATTTCCATATACTACTCACTTCTACATACCGTGATCTAGCTGCACTGACGTAGCTATGACGTTGGTGGTAACTCCCTCTGGAGTTCCCTGCGGAGTTCCTTTAGGGTGTTCCCGCTCTGAAACTTGGAAATTTGCATATTCTCGCGTTTTCTCGATCATGTGTGGTTTCAAATGCGATCTCCCATGAGCCTTTGCTAAATTCTCATTAGTGAGTTGACTCCGTACTGAACGGATCCTCAGTCTCCGAGATCAGCTGGAAGAGAGCAGACGTGTTTCTCACTCCGAGATATGAGAAATGCGCATCTCTAGCTGGTTTGTTTGTTTAGGTAGTTTAACGTCCAATTTGTTCAATTAGACTTACTTTGGATTTGACCGAATCTATGAGATGAATGTAGGAAGAAATCCCACCCCTACACATTTACCGAGGTGAGAGTTCTTTTACTTCCCACACCACATAGACATGGCATGAGAAGGATTGGCCTATGATATAGCAGTAAATCTACCACTGCTGGGGGATTAAGGAGTAAATTGGCTGCAGTCGGACCCGAATCAACAAAGTCCCGTGCTCTTTACCAATGAGCTAACTCCCCACCCACCCCAGTTGCTTGCGTGCAAGCATATCCAGTCTGCACCATGAGGAGGCGAGGTGACCAAGAGGGTGAACAGATTTGTTTTTTCTGTCCACCCCAGCAGACCAAAAGTTTAGATCCGTTTAGGCCCAGCTATGGGAACTTTCTAGATCTGGGGCCCATTGTAGGACGTCCGTTATTGGGTGTAGTGACACGATAGCGACCGGTTGCGTTGCAGTAGTTTAGTGACAAGCCATTCCGCGAGTCCTTGTTACAAACAGGCGCTAATAGTGGCTTGACTATTTCATAAAACCTATGTCCGGTCACTGTTGGGGTCACTGTTGTGTCCCAAATAGCGAGAGGGTTTACCCTCTCACTTCTATTGTCACAAATGCGTAACTTTACTTCCAAATATGAAGGAGATCGGCCCATGCAATCCAACAATATTCACATTTGAATTTTGTCATAGCAAATGCTGCTCTGGTGGCCAGTGTAGGATTACTCAAGCCAGTCGCTAATTTCTGCGGCGACCTTTACCTTGATAGCACTTGTTCCTGGTAGCACATGAGTAAGTGAGATGGGGTACCCCACATGTTTTTCCGCTATGCTGTCCCAAACTAGGGACACATCCACAATAGTGAACTGACACACCACCCCAACAGTGACAGGAGAAACAGTGACTTATGAAACGAGACTTAACTTTTTCTGTTATTCATGTCACTATTGGGGTCACAAATCATGTCACTAACTGGATAGTGACGCCCTTTCTATTGAAACGGGTCCCAGAACTGAGTGTAATGCTACACAGATTTTCGGGACTTATCTGGGTTGTTAACCACAGGGCTCAATTACCATCGACATTGCTTTGAGATTACATAGGAATATCACAGTTATATTTCTCACCACTGTTTGGTAAATGGACTTGTGAATTGGGGAAACGCTTTCATCTGGACCAATTGTAAGTGTGATTATTATCAAGTTCACAGGACTTACTTAAGTCACTTTGGACATTGTCATAATTGGTGAGTCATAACATAATCAATAATTATTTCGACATTCTGACATTTATTATGAGCATTGCAGACTTCAGTCTTGTCTGTAATTATGTTCTGAATGTTTATGAGAGATTCTATGACTTTCACAATAGCGAATTGATTCTTGTTCTCAACATGCAGAAGTTTGGCAAGCTGCCAATGTGTCCTTAGAACGTTTAAGGTTTAAATAACATTTATGAGACACATTGCTGTTGTGATTATGAACTCTCTGTCGGTGTTGAAAGCAAGTTGGACCTGTGCCAAGTATTTACAATAATTACTATTATTACCCATGATGCCTGATTAGTTTATGTATTTAATTATGTAACAGTTTGAAGTGATCATTAAAGTTTGATGAAAAGAAATCCATCCTCTGACCTCATCCTTAAATGCGGAGATACGCAGAACTGAATATAATTATTATAATTTAACTTGAAGTTGTTAATTATCATTTAATAAATGTCTTATACAAATCCCCTAAGGAGTGCCTCGCCCTTGGTTAGGATTTAATAAGTTCTCGTAGCCTGCCAACACACAGCTTAGAATAGTCTCCACCTCCCCACGTTCGATTAATTAATAATTAAGATCATTAACATAATTTAATCAAGTTTGATCACGTAATTGCCTACGTATTGCCTAAGTATTGAAATAGAATTATTAAAGATCGGCCGACTTATATAAGGATATGTATTCACTAACTTAGATTAGATTAATGGATTAGATTAATTAGTGGAGACAGAAATACTCTTGGAATGCCTAACGCATTTATATTAAGATTCCCGCTAGGTGGCGCCAGCGTCGTCGTAACTCTCTGTGTAACCTTATGGACGAGGTTTCACCGTATTCCGCTAGATGTCTGTACTATCCTTGACTTACTGAATACGTGAGCTGCTCTACTCTAACATCTATGAGCATGTCATCGCGTTTATTAATCAATTAACCACACAAAACCACTACCAGAATAGCTAGACCTCTGCCAATATTCACAGATAACCTAAGATGTGTAACTCCCCTTCTCCAATGAGATTCCTAGGGACAGCTTGTATAATCTATAAAATCCAAATATTTTTGGGGGCTTCGCCCCCTGGACACCCAGAGGGGACTTTGCTGCCAGACCCCTGTCAATAATTACAAGATGTGTAACCGCTGTCGCTAAAACAAAAACCTGGATACAGCTTGTATAATCTATAAAATTCAAGTTCTTCCAGGGGCTTTGCCCCCTGGACCCCCCTAGGAGAAGCTTTGCTGCTGGATCCCTGACAATATTCCCCCTGAAACAGAGTCCTGGCTTGTATAATCGATAAATTCCAAGTGTGTCCTAGAGGGGCTTCTTAGCTGAACCCCTGTCAATTTTCAGAGGTGTGCCCCCCCCCCCCTCTCCAAAACACCCCTGCAGTTGACAGCTTTTATCCAGTTCAGGTAAAAAAAAGTTGGCATCCCAACACACAACTGTTACTCGGTTCACAGCCTCCAGCGTGTGGCAGCCCGAGCAGCCACAGCCTCCCATGGCATGGACCTCCCGGACCTCCTGAGGCACGGCACCCGAACCGCCTTATATACAGACCTACCATGAACCATACAAAACAAAGGTACATGTACTTTGAAAGTAAAATCTATTAAAAAACAGAAAATATACAAAAGAATCCAGGATTTAATTTTTGGAATCGATCAAAATATTCCTAATGGGGTTTTAGAAAGGATTGATGATGAAAATTGGCAATACAAGAATTTTTTGACATTTATCACGGGCTTGAATAATAAATGAGAAATAAAATGAAACCAACAGTGGTGTCCCCTAGTTGCGGAGATCGGGAAATCGAAATGTATAGTTTTGCATAACATAACATCAACTGGCCTAGCCCTGGGATTAACATATATATGTATAGAGACGTGGTCATAAATATGACGCAAATAGGAGGACTGTTTCGATGCCCTAGGAGACATGCCCTAGGAGAAATCTCTTCCTGTGACACCAACACTCTACAGTCGGTCATATTGAATTGTACCTGTATAATGGATATTAATAGCCCTTTCAGAATACAGAGCGGCCCAATATTAGGTGGCGCAGTCTGTAAATAACAACCTTTCTTTCGCACGACCTCTGCTGGTCTTTAGTCATTATTCCCATTCCCTACACTAATTGTTGTGTACATATAATAACACACTTCACTGCTGTTAACGGAAACATGGGAATGCCCCGAGCACCGCCCATTGATGGTCAGGACCTGGACGGGGTTAGCCACATAGGTGACCCTGAGGAGGGACCTGATGCCAAGGAGCAGGAAACCCTGGGAGTGCAGCCCATGGTTGATTGCCGGATTAACCATGAGGCTGAAAGGCATCAGCGATGACAGCATCTGCTCGATGAGGAGCAGAATGCTGCTAAAAGACCTGTATGCTCGTTCCAAACGAACTACTGAGGCCCTGCGTGTGCAGGAGGAACAGCTCGCTTTGCCGCACAAGCAAGAGAAGGCGGCAGTAGGATGCACCCAGCTCGCCGAGGCAGACTATGCTCTTAAGTATAGAACCCCTCCGCTAGGATGGCAAGGCGTATCTAAGTACCACGTATACTCCCCCGTAGGAGTTACCACTGGTCCTCAGGTGTATACTCCGCCATGGACCAATAGGAGACCCCCTACGGTGAACTTTGCTTCCCCGGTAGATTCTCCTATGGACTCTTCGTGGAATAGCGATAGGGGATTGCAGTCAAGTTCCACGATAGCAGAACTGGGCTTAAACCCTATACACACGTAGAGTAATGCCAATCGGGTGTTCAAGCATTCTCTGGCCCATGCTAGAGATGTCCCGATCGTTAGACTGGCTGAATCTGCCAGAAGAAACGCCATTTGGTAAAGGGATGGTGTGGGAACACTAGTTTGCTGGGTTCTTTGAGGATGTCCTTTGCAATGGGTGGAGTACCACTGACGCACTGCCTTACCTCATGAGAGCGTTGCGAGGTGGACCCGGAGAGGCTGCAGTGAGCACCTACCGACGTTCAGCTGCTACAGGTTGGGATGCCCTCATGGAAGTGGTTTCTTATTATTGTGGGGAAAAGATGAGTCCACCATGCCTTTGGGTTGGCCTTACAGCAACTGCTGATGGAGGTATATCCTGGTACTCGATTGGGCTTGCCGGCACTGCATGAGGATCTGCAAACTCAGTTTGTGAAGGGTCTCAGAGATGAGGACATGAGGTGGTCTCGAAATGGGAACCTGGAATGAGCAAGTGCTGGAATGTGCAAGTGCTAAGAATAGTGGATGCCTACGAACAGCGGTGTGCCCTATTCAGCAAGCGACACTGAAGTGGAAGAAGTACTTTCCGCAGTAAGGTCAATGTTACTCAACCACCGTAGTTTCCGCGGTAGGGGCCGTGGCCGGCTGAATCCAGGGAGGCCCAGAAATGGGAATCCCCCAGTGAAAGAACAGGCTATGGGTAGAGGTTCAGGAGAATGCTGCTGATCAACGAGCGATTGGCCCAGTTGGAGATAAACCAATTGGACAACCACCATTGTTGGCAGTGCAGAAAAGTGGATCACATTTCTCCGGAATGTCCCCAGAAGTTGGCTGCAGTCGAGTCCTCTACTAGGCCGCTACCTTTACCATCCACCCATGAGGATCCGGTAAACTAGAGAGGGCTGCGGTAAGTGGCAAGACAGTAGCCCAGGAAACTGTAAGCTAGAGTACGCAAACTGCGGAATTAGAGCTTAGGAGAGATCCAGCTCATATCAGAGAGGAAGAGATGTCGAATCAGGTCGCTACCGTCTGTTCTCAATATCTGTCTCTGAAACACCCCTGTCTGCAATGGCTACGCCAATGCGGATGGGACCTCGGCACCCTCAATAGTATTTCCCGGTTTATATAGCAGCCATCCCCCTTAGGTGGGAGACGGTGGTACGTACCCGTGAGGATTCAGGGGTTGAAAGTGGATCTGTTGGTTGATACCAGAGCCAGTCGTTCCATGTTAAATCACGATCTATATAAGACCTTTGGGATTGATCAGGAATGTAAAGTTCCTGAAGCAAGTGCACAGGCTGCTAATGGTACTCTGCTACGATGTTACGGCAAAGTGATTATTCCGATCTCATACTCAGTGATATCAAGGAGAATGGAAGGCTGTGAGCATTGCCCCTCAGCAAATGGTCAACATGCTGGTAGCTGGGGAAGGTGATCTACCGTTGGACAATGCTATGTTCGAGCCAGATCCGATGTTGTTCCCAGACAGAGGATTGCAGGCTTGGGATACCCTGGTGGGTAGTGTCCGGGTGGGATCCATACCCTTCAGTAACCATACTACGGGGAACATTGAAAGGCAGATGAATTTCATAAGAATAAAGAGCCAGAATACAGGTTTTGTCCCCCGACCACCTAGTGACTGCTTCATGAACTAACAATGGCTCTGTCCCCTATACCGCGAATCGATGAGAGTCTCTGGGAGGGAACCAATGGTTGTGTACCTTGGATCTCCAGTCCAGGTATTGGCAAGTAAGAATGGCTAGTGAGGATCAGCCTAAAACAGCCTTCACTACCCATGAATTTACAGTTATGCCCTTCGGCCTCTGCAACACGCCTGCGCAATTGAATCCATGATGGATCAAATATTGAAGGGTTTGCAGTGGAAGAAGTGTTTGGTTTATCTAGACGATATTATTGTTTTCGGGAAGACCAGGAAACAATGTCTAGATAACCTCGCAGAGGTATTTGAGTGTATAGAGTCCTACGGCTTGAAACTCAAACCGCAGAAGTGTCGACTGCTTAAGCGATCTGTGGAGTACTTGGGTAGGATAGTCGCGGGTGATGGAATCCGCACTGACCCGTCCAAGTTAAAGGTGGTAGCCAACTGGCCGGGACCCCGGAATATAAAGGAAGTAAGATCCTCCCTCGGATTCTGTTCATATTACCGTGACTTTATCCCGGGTTTTTCCGAAACTGCGCACCTGCTACAGCAGTATGTGGTCCATGACAAAGCAGGAAAGTCGAAGGAAATCCTATGGAATTCCATGGCTGAGGATGCTTTTTTTGGGACTGAAGAAAAAGTTTGAGGAAACTCCAGTCCTTCATTACCCGTTGCCTCAGGGCCGGTTCATCCTTGATACATACGCGAGCAATGACAGTATTGGAGCGGCTTTGTCCCAGATACAGGGCGGAGTAGAGGTTCCGATAGCCTTTGCCAGCAATAGCTTGAACAAGGCGCAAGGGAACTACTGTAACACTAAAAGGGAACTCCTGGCAGTGGTGGTATACATAAAGAAATATCGACACTTCCTTGCATACTGATCAATCCTCATTGAAATGGCTGTTTAATTTTAAAGACGCCAAAGGAATGATTGGGAGATGGCTGGCAGCTCTGTCCGAGTTTGGACTTAAGAACTGCCAGATAGAACACAGACCCGGTAAAGCACACATCAACACGGATAGTCTCTTGCGGAGACAGTTGCATAAGTGTGGGTGGCCGGATTGTGTAGACTGTGGGGAGCATGATGCTATCTTGGCTGCACTGCATCAGATGGGTAATCCTGATCCCCGGTTCTATCAGTGGATGCTGGAACAGATCCGTGAAGCCCAAAAAGGTGATCCGGATATGTCCCGGTTGATTAAGCTTGTAGGGAATTGCCTCCACAGACCTAGAGGATAGGAACTCTCGATTGAAAACCAGGAGTTTCAGACACTTTGCAGTCAGTGGACAGAGTTACAGGTAAGGGATGAAGTGCTCTATAGGTTGAGAACCACTGTGTGGCCAGTGCAGCAACACCTACAGCTGGTTATACCTATATCATTACGTCCCTGGCTGATGACTCTATGCCATGAGCATTGTAGCTTGGCACATTTCGGCAAATATAGGAGTGCCGCGAAGGTAAAGCGACATTACTACCGGCACGGAATGAGTGCAGACATACAGAGATGGGTCCAAGAGTGCTCAATCTGTTGTAAGGTTAAGTCCGGCGAAGGCCTAGGGAAAATGCCATTACATCAGGAGCTATTTGGAGTCAGGTTTGCTCGCATCGCTCTGGATATCATTTCTGGTATCATGGAGTCTGATGACGGTAACACTTGTATGATGGTGGTGATGGATTACTACATGAAATACATGCAGATCTATCCCATGAAGGATCACAAAGCAGCTACCTGTGCGGAAACCCTTGTGAAGAATTGGATTCTCCAAGCGTTTTACACTCCGACCAGGGATGAGAATTTGAATCTCAGATCTGGCAGGAAATGTGTGCTGGAGATAAAGAAGACAAGCACCAACCCGTATCCGTCCCTAGCGCCCGACTACGGGGCAAGGCTGCGGTCAACAACAAAGAGTAGTTGTGCGGAGTTGTTGTAGAAAAAACACAACGTGAAGGCCAAACCTGAGGGTATCCTAGGGTTGGCTTGGTGCAGTAAAGCATGGCCGAGGGTCCCACCCGCTGGGAGAGTGTCAAGGAGCAAATCAAATGACGCGTAACAACCGTCTTTGATGATTTTGTGGTTGAGGGGCATGGAGTCGCTCTGAAGTTGATCGTCTCAACACCTCTCATTGGTCGAAGACTTGACCTCCTTTGATTGGGGTCAACTAACCATATATTAGGCCTTGTCTTTGGGAGATAGGGCACTCTGGCCCAAGTGGCATCCCCGGACGCCCCCAGAGTGCGGTCGCTGGCTTCAGCATGGCTGAGCAGCGCGGAGAGTCGCGGGACCTCCCCACGGGGGAGGTGCCGGACCTGCAGGACTCAGCCCCGGCAGAGACCCCTGCAGGCCTGGGCAGCAGCGACTCCCTTGGGGTGCTGCAGTGACGACTCGGGTGCTCTGGACTCCGGTCCAGACAACATCCTGTTGTCACAGCGCGGCGCGTCAGGCCCTGCTAGCGGAGGCTGGACCCGGAAAGCCCAAGAACACAGAACAAGAGCTCTGGGTGTGGCCAGAAGTCAGTCTCGGCTGCTTCTGGTAAGCCCAAAGCTTCCCGTCTTCCGAAACTGGTGTTTAAACCATGGAAGGAGATGGGGAAGGATAGTACTTCGCCCGGGGTGAACTTGAAGGTGGAGTTGACACCCGTTGGCCATGGCCATGGCGGCTCCCGGCGGCGGCCAGAGTGACCAGTGGGCACGATGGTCCCGGGAGTTGAAGTTGATCCCCGATCCCGACATGAGAGCTTTGGCCATGAAGGGTTTGGTGGATTGCTGCGCCTGTGGTTCCCCCTCCCGGGGTGAGACCCAGGCAGCTGAGACTCAGTCCCCGGATGGGCAAACAGATGCGCCTGCCACGAAGGAGACCGCAATGGATGTTGACTCATCAACTCCTAGTAGGACCATCGCGGAGACATTGAAGCCTGCTACTTCCTCGGAGGTAGAGGAGAAAGCTGGCTTCCAAGCCAGAGAAACCTGCCTCTGTGGATGAGTCTCAGACTGAGAAGCCTGAGACTAGCACCCAGTCTCGTCAGAATAGACATAAGACTTGCGCGGCCAGGGAGGTTGCTGAGGTGAAAGCTGTGGCAGCTAAAGTGGCCCGTGAGGAGCGTTCTTGTTCCAGTTCCGTTGTCTCCTCGAAAGGGGCGGCCAAGGGAAAAGGGAAGGGAAAAGGAAAGTCCAGAGCTGTGGCCACTGTAGCAAAGGGTAAGGGGTCTTCGGATCCTAAGCCTAGTAGCAGCAGAGAGGCGAAGGGGACTGGGTCTTCGGGCTTGGATTTCCAGTTCTCCGCGGGATTCAGAGTCTGACTCTGATTCCGCGGTGGAGGACAACTGCGGTCAGAGTGGAGACTGTGGCGAGATCATGGATCTTGATGATGCAAAGCATCTTGCCCAGGGCTCCGACCCTGACAGTGACGTCGGTAACTTTGTTCCCGGCGCCAAGCATGCCCAGACGCACAAGGTGGCTCGCAAGCTGCCTAGCTGTCTGGTCGGGCACAAGGCTACATGCCTGGAGGGCCTCTGCCTTAAGGACCGCCATTGGCTACCGGAACCGGTAGACGACGATGGCGTGTCCGACGAGGAGGAGTGGCTGCAAGACGAGGGCTCTTCCAATACGTGGTACATCACCTGTGTGAGTGGAGTTAAGTCTGCTTCTTACCAGAAGTATGCCATCCTCCAGAAGGAAAAGATCGTGTTTGCCTGGAAGCAGCTCACTGCTAACGGGCATTGCATCTTTCAGGGTTGCCACGGTGGAGACGTGAAAACATCTCCTACCTATGCAACAGAGAGGCTGTATGTGCGGCATCTCATAGAGATGCACCTTGCGAAGTTTCCGCGGTTCCGCTGTAATGGCAGATCCTGCTCCGCGGAGTCTGGCTCGTCCCGCCGGTCCTGGTTAGTTGGTGCGGCCCATGGCAGAGAACGAATCATGCAGGTTTTCAATAGGTTTGTATGGTTGGGTTCCGAAGTGAGCCTAAGTGCAAAGCAGTAGACAGCAAGTACTCTGTGTGCTGGAAGCAGAATTGTGACTTCAGTTCGACCACCAGCACGCCCTGCCCCTAAGGTAAAGGCCCGACCCAAACTGCCCCGTGAGGGCGAGATTAAGCCTGGCAAGTGCGGAGAATAAGTGGACATGTACTGCATGGACCAGACCCTAGCCACCGTGGCTAAGACGGACTGGAGACCACTGCATTTGGCAACCTACCTGAAGCGGGTGGATGACCAAGCAGTTATTAACGCGAACAGGTTTCGGGCAGCCCAGCAGCGGGTCGCGGAGTACGAGTGTGTCATTGTCCACCAGCGAATGTCGAGCTTGATCCAGGTTCCTTTGGAGAACCTGGCCGCCAAGCTGGTAGGAGTGGAGGTACAACTGGCACATTCGGAACTAGCCCTACAGGAGTATGACTACAAGTGTCGTACTATGCTGGGGGTTAGTATGTTCAACATTGAACTGTCCAACATCGCTGCTGCAGAAGCGGCGTGGTTTTGCCATCAACGCCGGAGAGGGCGGTATCTCAACTTCGTGGATATCCCAAGTATAACAATGCAGCAAGCCACTAAATTGTTACATTGGGGACCAGAGTGGGACTACACCCTAGAGGGACAGCAGAACCAGGCAACGGCTATGGAGACTGGTCCCAGTTCGAGCACTCAGAGTCCAGCAGCGAGAGGTTCCTCGGAATCTCCGCAGGTGCCTCTGAGCCTCCGGTCCCATTCGGTGTGGAGTTAGGAGATGCTCCCCAGCGACTAGTCCCATTGCCGTTCTACTCAGCGGTGTCGTGGGACTCTCCGAACATTGCTGGTGATATCAGCACGGCTGACCTTAACACGGTGATGGCTCGGTTCAGAGTTACTGATCCGCTAAGCCCACCACCTAACGTAGGTCAGCAGGCCGCCGTGACTGAGCCCATTACTCAGTCCACCACAGAGTCCGCTCTGGCTGAAGAATCCGCCATTAAACAATCTGGTTGTTCCAGCGAGAAGCCAGCCGAGTAGGCCTGTGGTGAGGTGGTTAGAGTCAATCCTGCACTGAATCTAGCGAGGCCGTAAGGCGCTCCCCGGTATCAGCATGGGATGGGGAGGGCAGGACATCTATTGCCGCAGAAGATGCGGAGACACTTTCAACCCCTGTTGTTTGTTTCAATCCATCCGTCGGCTCCTCAGGTATTAACTAACTCAGTTCTTATATGGGGATCACCCACACCTGAATTCATTTTCGGGTGGAGAGTGTGACTGGCTTGGTCTTCCATTAACGTGGTGCTTCACCAGCGGCCCTCAAGGTTGCTGGGAGGGATAGTACAGGAAGATCAAGATAGATGAGCAATCCCGAGTTGGGCCGCAGTAAATCACCCCGGGTGGATTTTTGCTGCACAACTTGGGTTTCAGAGGGCTGAAGGGTCTCTTGATGGTTGCCCGGTAACAGGGCCCCATTGCAAAACACTCCGGCCTGTGGGTGCTTTCCGCAAGTCAGGCCCGGCTTGACTCCGCAGAAGCACATAGGTGAGTGCAGAGACTAAGACCTGGCTTCAGCAGGTGGTCTTAGTCTTGGTCTATGGTGGGATTGACGCTGGACTCGCTTGGTCTTTTGTCAGTGAGGGAAATGTCAATCCCAGTGTGGGTAGGGGTTGGGGCCTTCATTGGTTCCTGCAACCCCTAGTAAAGAGTGGATATAGCGAGGCACGCTATAAGGACACTGATACCAACTACACCTTGGAGAGATGGGAACTCCACCACAGAGAAAGAAATTGCACTCTATCATTTTCTTCTCCTTATACAACTTCATCTTTTCCACATGGGAACCACCTGCTGGACGGGCCACCAAAGGCGGTGGGGGTTCATAGAATTGCTCCCCCTAGCTACGCTGGACCTGACCAGGAGTAGAGGACGGTTGGAAGCCTGGCGCCTGGAAGCAGGGAAGTAGGTTCGGGCCAGTGGGTCCTCCCCATCCAAAACCCAAGGAAACTTGGGCTGAAGTCAACAACACCACAGACTCCATACTCCACGATGGGTGATATGAATTGTATATCTTGTGGAAGGTGGTAGCCTTATCACCATGTTGATTGTCCTCTTTTCCAGAGTCCAGTATATTTATATGTTGTATTTTTACATATTTATTTCCCATCTATACACTTTTACACTATGGTATCAGTGAAAATTTTCTTTGTGAATGTTGAAAGGTTATAAGAGTTCCCAGAACTGCTTGACTTAGTTGTAACTTTTTCGGGAAGTCCCCGCAGCAGAATGGCTGCATGGCCCCTCCCCTGTAAAAGCTGGGAGGGGTAGTGTAGGGGTCAGGGTAGTCGAGCAGCATTGTTTTCACTTACGCTAGATGGTGCGAGTGCCGATCCCTGTTGTGCGGTAAGGCCAGCGGACCCGTGTATGTAAATACTACGGGGTCGCCCGCATTACGTAACTCAGTCTGTATATAAGGACTGAGTCCTCAACGGGTCAACTGGTCTTCTCGTGGTGCCTCTCAGTCGAGTGAATGCCTGGAGCCTCATACGTTGGTAAGGTTTCTTTAGGACCTTTCAACGGTGAAGAGACCCTAATTTCTTCCCGCGCTAGTTAGTGCCCCGCAGCACCAACCTACTGTAACGAGATACATAAATAAAGGCTTTGTATCTAAATAGTCCGGAGTCTGGTCTTGTGTCAGTAGTTAAGTGCTAGGTTGTAGATCCCGGGTCTCCCTAGGTTTCCCGGATTCAATCCGAACCCACCCGTGCTGAGGCGTTAGCACGGGTAGCGACTGTTGTCTTGGCCACTGGTGGACTCACGGAGAGTGGTCACACACTACAGCTGATTGTGCAACAAATGTTTTCCCTTTAATCAACATTTCACACCACATATTGCCGCTCTGTTCACGAAAACATCTTTAAGTGATCTTAATATTTTTCTGGAATAGCATTGCCTTTCCTCTTATATTAAATCAATAGCATCTGCACAAAACTGGAAAAGTCCTGAAAAGATCGCATATGTAGGAAAAAATATTGAATTGGGTACAGCTTTTGGAGTTTCCATCCTTATTATGCATCATAACCGTCTTTAATACATTGAAGTACTACACGATGCATTGGGTGCACCGTTAAAATTAACACACAGACAAATCTATATTGTAAAAAGTAAGGCTTACCGACAACAATGAAGATGGTTTTCAGTGTGCGCAGATTCTTGGTGATTTTGGAATAGGACATGCTTAGGCTGGCCGCACTGCCCTTCCGGCTCAGGAGTCGCCGGAAGATGCTTGGCCGCGACCAAAAGCCACTACCAACATCAGTGACGTCATTTGCGTCTTCCTCATCTGATGATGACCCTCCTCCATAGGTGTTGCCACTAGGAGTTGCCAACTGGCGCTTGATCTCGGCGATCCGTTCCCATTGACGTCGTGCTGCCTGTAACAAGAAAAATTATCATCATAATTGACGCTGCCTAAACTGATGATACTGCAGGACAGTGGATTTGTTTAGATCAATGATCGATGCAATAGGAAGTGCCAGATGATAAGGTCGCAACATGAGTTCACGGCTTTGGGCATGAGTCGAGTCTAGCCAGATTAAGTCACTACACCAAAAGTCACACATGCAGTTCTTGCAACTTTTAAAGCAAATCTGTTTCTAAATAAAACCATACATTATTTGTATCATTGTTTAAGGAAACTCAACCATTGGAAACGCGCTTTATTTCAACTATTTAATCAATAGCACAGGAATATATAACTTGAAATCATTGAATTGACATCGAGTAGAATGTACCAACAAAGTTGTTCTTGTCTCAAATCAATATTAAGTGGCATTCATAACATAAATCATACAGGAATATGTATCAATAACACCTCCTGATCCAAGCGATGCAAAGATTCAAAGGTTGAATGAGACTTATCCTGGCAAAAGGTGATATTTGACCTAAATTCTATGATGTTATTAGGTCACCTGATTGAGGAACTACCAGCAGTATTTAACATCCTCAGGTAAGGGGCTCAGGTAAACTGCTCCCATAAAAGCAACTCCATTTCGACTTTGGGTCAAATGTCACCTTTTGTCTAGGTAAGTTTCATTCAACCTTTAAAGTCTACTTCTTGTTACTGGTCAGTCGAATAATAACAGAGCCTTTATTACTTTAGCTGAGCTCCTTCAGAGAAAGTAATACAGGCAGTTGGTTGTCTAGTCGTCTTTCTCTGTCTGAAGAACTGTATCATGGAAAGTGTTATCATCTGGGTCGAGGGTTCTTTTGTAGAACCTGGCGAACATATTGGCATTTGTCCAGCTGATGTTTTTTTCCAGAATAGTTTGCATTGGTAAATCCCTTAGAGTGGCTTTCAAGGTAGCCACCACCATAATTGAATGCGGTTTGAACACTTGTGTGTTTATGGTTTGATTAAAAACTTCTTTTCACTCGGATTCTCACGTAGCTTTCCCGTGTGTGGGGTTGCTTTGAAGTGGGATTTCTGCGTTTTGTGCAGATTAGTGTGGAAACAAATTTTGTGTGTTTATACCTGCCTCTGACATAGCCGTTTTAATCCAGCTTGCAATGGTGCCTTTTGTTACTGGTTGAGCATAATCCATAACTGTGGAAGTTGTCTTCTATGCTGTGCATGTTAGCACAATATTGTTTTTTTATCTTACCCCTGGTATTTTTTCTCCATAGACTTAACATTGGGAACTCGTATCTAACGCTCATGAGATATTTAGGAAAAATATCCAATGGTGGATTATGTCATAAAAGCCCATTTGTCAATGTTAAGGGTGAGATAAATTCAGAAACCCATTCAAGTTTAGTGTCAGAGCTCGATCCCATCTCGTTTGAATCACTACGTAATTCAAACTCGATGGGATACGAGCTCAGACCCTAAACTCTCATAGGTTTCCTCTCTCGTCCTTAAAATTAGCTACTGTAAGTTGTTCATGTCTTAAACTGTAGAATGACATCCTCATCATTCCAAATAATAGCCTCTATGTCTAGAGCATATAAAGTATCCACGAGTTTCCTTATATCTAACAATTTCAAAGAATGCCACTTTTTTAGCAGTCCCAAGTTTGTTGAAACTTTGCCTTTGGAGGCCTGACATTGCATATTATCTTATCATCAGCTGAAAGTGCGCTCCTTGATGTATTTACAGTAGATAATTATACCCTTTCTGTTAGAAAGTACAAAAGTTCATCATATCAAACATTGATTTGATCCTCTTTTCTACACAAAATGAAGTTTCCCAGTATTATACTGTTTCTGTACTCCTCAATAACTGCATATATAAAGCTGCGGCATCAAGGTTCGGCGCCTGCAGGGGTAGTGCTCTGTCTAGACCACACATGCAACAAGGTGAAGGGGCCACAATTCTCCGGATACTGGATTCCTCAGGTGCACTAGTCCTAATTCTGACTGGCTGCTCCCCTCAGGAAGCGTTCCCAAGGTTGTGCTTCTCATAATAGTGTGACTGAAATGCCCCCTGCTTTGTCCTTCCCGACCTTTTGAATAGAATCCATTAGTCCATTTGCTTAAGAAAGCATCAATCTTCTCGGTTCGTGGATCAGGATGCCAACAACAGTACCTAGACAGTTTGCTTGTATGCTTTAATACAGACAGATCTATATGACTGGTGTTCATCTAAAGAGTATTTCCCTTTTGCCATTTCATCATCTTCTCAGACAGCTCCCAATCCTAGGTTGGAGGCATCTGTGGTTAACATATACTTTGGTAATTTTATCTTAATACTTTTGATAGGCAACTTCTTTTCAATTACAACACAACTATTATGAGTATAATTAATACAATGGCAGTGATAATGATGTAAGGTATTATAGAAGTTGGGATCCCTTTGTTCTTTGTAGCTTCTAACATATAAATGAATTCTTCTATCGGTTTTGATTCTATGGGAGGTAGTTTATTTCAATTAATATCAAGACCTGATTTGTATTTTTGGATTGGTTGCCATTTAGGAAGATCAGTCAAGTTTCAAAAGATTGGTGTTGTTATCCGAGTTTAACGCTCTACTTAAAACTCTGGTTTTCCCTAAAAATAAATGGGAAGCTCTAATTCATCTGCCAGAGCATGACATCCAGATTCTAAGTTTATCACTGGAAATGGAGGTTTCGCAACAATTTGTTCTTTATTTTGTTTTTGACACATAGTTTTCGAAGATAGAAATTCTTATTTGTAGCTACCATCCATTGTCCATCAGATAGATATTTCGCAAGGGACATCTTTAATTTATTTGTAACTTACACAGGCTTTGGATCTTACTCAAGTCATGTTGATAGAGCGCTAGGGTGCAATAACTATGTATATGGGTTTCATAATTGTCATATTGGCTAAAGTAAATTACTTATCCTATCAGCTAAGATCTAGTAATATGGATCTCCTTCTTTGATCTCAAGAAAACATGTTCTATGCCTCCAGATGTAGTTTCGGCTCTTAAGCAAATGGCCAATGACACCAGCAACCTAAAAAGAGAGGAAGAGTAATTTTGAGAACTCTATGTCTTATAGCATTGATGCAAAAAGGGTTAACATGTTTTTTACCTTGCCTTGTTTTTTCTGAACTGTGGCTGATTTCTTTAAGTTTATTCACCTTACCTGATTTGTTTTAGTTTTATCTTGTTTCTATCATTTGTTCTTTATTTATTGTTTTCTTCTTCAATCTATACAATCTGGCTCTTTTAGCTGCAGACAGTTCAGTCAAACTGTTGTTGGTTCGGTTTCTTTTGCCAGAGGTTATGTCCATTGACGATTCAGTCTCTGACCCTGAGCTATCAATTTTTAGGGTTTCTGCGCTACTTAACAGTTGTTCTGGTCTAATTTGTTGCTCTTCTGTTTTGTGTCTCAGCAACTTGCCCCAAATCTGTAGTAGGATCTGTTCTACCTACTCCCACAGCTTCAGTTGTATCAGAAGCCAGTTCTGGCTTCGCATATGCTAGGGAAGGTTCATGCTGAGTTCCCAGACACTCTCACAACCTAGCAAGAGGAATTTCATCTTCAGAATCGAAAGACTCGTCTCCCATTAAAGATTTACTTTTTCTCAACCACACATTAATATGGTTGCCAACCTGGATCTAATTTGTTTGTTCATTGGCTATTAAACAAGTAAACCAGGGCCCTGTTTTTCAGTCACGACAATCGTCATGAATGACATGTTTTTGCTGTGAGTGTGCTATAGTCGCGACACTTTAGAGGGTCGGACAATGATCGCTGCTCTACGACACGTAGGGCGGTGTGAAGTGTGCTATAGTCACGACACATGGAAGGTCACGTGGGTAAATTTGTCTCCCAAACTGTCTTAGACCTAAGACATCTATGGACATGTCGTACAGAATGCGCAACTTGACTTCCTGTAGGAATTAAGCGATGAAATTTTAACACGAGTAAGGTATATATATAACTTATAATCGTACCAACTATGATGAAAATCGGCGGCACGGTTTCGAAGATATCGGTGTTTGAATTTCGTCATAGCAATCGTCTGCTCTGGTGGCCAGTGTACGAGCATGCCTCCGCTAATTTATTCGGCGACCTTGACCCTCTGCAGCTGTCACGTGACAAACACAGCTGGTTCTCGGGTCCAGGGTATCACAGATATCGGAATCGGAATATCACTCACTTCCCGTGGGAATTAAGTCATGAAACTTTAACAAAAGTAAGGAATACCCATAACCTATAATCGTACCAAATATGAAGAAGATCGGACTGTCCCATTTGCAGATATAACCAAAACGGTTTCCTGCTTCCTTGATAGAACATAAGACATTTCTAGATTTGTCGTAACAAACGACAATTTTCGCGGCGATCTCCCGTGGCGCACTACGATCGTGTCTATAGAACACTCGCCATCTTTTGTCTTCCAAAATGTCGTACATTCGCTGTGTGATCTTAGGGTATCGGTAATAAAGATTGTCGTGACTGAAAAACAGGGCCCAGATCTCCTTCTTTGAAGTCAAATCTTTTAACTTTTAATTTTTAGTGATATTTTGATGTTCTTCATGTCAGCTTGAACACTTTTAGGCCCTGAGATGCATTCTATTTCACCTCCATATTCAGAAAGTTCTGTTCTGGTAGTGGTATGGTCAATTCATAAAGATATGATATAATAGTGGAAGTAGTAACGTAATTCAGGTAGAGGAATAGACTATTGAATGGGGAACTCTTAAGTACTGAGTTGTGGAGACATCTAGGGGAATACGGATTATTGTTAACACCATGCCAGTCGTCAGAGACGTTTGGTGGACAGTGGGAGAACTAACAAACCTTTCTGTTATAATACAGAGTGTGGTGGATAAGGCTTGAACTATTAAAACGTTAATTAGGAATATTTAATTAAGACAGTGTCGACACCTTATTTCTTAAATGTCTCAGAAGGATAAACAGTAGGAAGGCATCCCTCACTACGTTAAGTATTCTGTAGGAATCATAAATCATAAATATGAATTATGTTGATTAAATCGTATCATTAATTATTAAACGTGGGGAGGTAAAGCTACTCTTAGGCTGTGTTGTATTGGCTACCAGAAGCTATATCAATTCCAACCAACAGCGAGATACCCTTAGGGAATATTGAATCATTAACTATATGTTAATTATATGATAATTGATATTGAGGATTAATCTGATAATGATCTGGTTAATTTCTATGTGTCTTCTTCATAGGAAAGAGGTCAGAGAGTGAAGTAAGGTTCATATATTTGATAAGCAATGTTCACAGTTACAAGAGTTCAAAAGTCTTCCAGGATGGAATTCTGGGTAATTATATAAGTCGTCAGTTGACTCCACTTAATATAGGTACACTTCACTCTTTGAAATATCTCATGCAATCATGAGTATAATCAGAGAAAGTTCATAGTATTGACAGCAATGCCAGTTCATATGACCCATGGTCTAATCTGGCAAGGTGTCTCATTCTAGTGTCAATAGTTACTGTCAATGAGTGTCTCTTATCACACCAAGATATTTCTGTGGAGTGATATCATAGTCTAAGATGGACTAAACATGATCTCACATAGACACTATGAGTAAGTGGATGGCATACAACAAAGGTAGATGGCATAACTCACCAATAATGATATTTTCCTGAAATGTCTCAAGTCCTTATGATAAAGCCAACGAATCTCAATTCCCAAACGATTTCCTGATATTGTCAAATCTCAGATCTGAAGATGACCTTCTGTGGAAGGAGGGTGATATTCTCCACATGTCTAACTAAGCCATCACCTCATCAGTTTGGAATGTGTCCCATCCAACGATCATGGAGAGACCAATATCTGGCGAGATCTGAAATTTGTCTGCATATCTGCTGATCTCCTATTTTGAGAGGAATGCCAACCTCACCTACCTGCTCCAAAGGTGTTTCATCCACTTTGACTAGTTGAACTTTACTTTCTTTAACAGTACCCACCTGCTCTGCTCTCTTTATTCTATCAAAAAGGGATATGGATATGACTGACACCGCAGCATCAGTGTTGATTAGAGCATGTGCGAGAGTCTTTCCTATATTTACCTGTATAGATGTTTTAGTTGTAACTCAATGACTAACAGTGGCTACTGCTTTTACATTCAACTTTAACAGAACATGTGGCATTTGATAGTTCTTACCTGTTTTATATCGGTGATTGTCTCCTGTACTGGCGTTTTCCACACTTTTGGGGAGGGGTCAGTGCACTCACCAGTTTCTTTGGGACAGGCCCTGTGGTCTGTTTCCCTGGTTCTGGGACTTGGGGTCTCCAGCTTCAGCACTTCTGAGTGTGGTGGCCATTTTTGCCACAATTATAGCATGTGCTGGCAGCACGAGTCTGAGCTGAAGTACTGCTGTCACTAGCACGCAAACACATCTCAAACTGTCGTGGAAGTTTTGTCTCTTTTACTGCTAGTGCAACAGCACCTTGGAAGGTTGTCAGATTTTCCTGCATGATCTTACGTGTGACATAACCCTCTTTCAACCCATCAACACAAATATGTTGCCTAGCGATAAAATGGTTATCTAGAGCTTCATTTGGAAAAGCGTCCACAGCCACGTCCAAAATACACTGCATATACGGTAACACTCTCATTAGCCAGTTGCTTGGCCCGTCACAACTGATTGATGGCATGAGCTGTGTCCATGTGTTCACTGAATCTCTTTGCCATTTCCTCTTTTAGTTCTAACCATGGTGAGTTAGGGTTATCAGCCCCCAAGCGAACCAAGAAATCGGCTACAACACCTCCTGTGGACTGTGTATTGACATTAATACATGCTGTGTCATCGCCCCCTTCTGTCTGGACATGACGTTCAATGTCTTTTATCCAGCTTTTGTATTTTCTAGGATCACCTTCAAATTTCGTACTGGAAGTCAACACCTGGGTGTTGATCATAGAGCTGATGAGGTGTCGCAACTCTCCAACAACCTGACCATCTTGTACAAGTTGCTGTACTGCGGCCTGTACAGTGGCCACATCTTGAGCAGCAGCACCCTGTGCCCACTCTAGTTGCATTATGTGTTGTTGAGCTGCCAATAGCTCCTCATGCAACTGGTTGAACTGTGCATTTATCTGCTCCATTTTGTTTTATTGTTGGTCTAACTCTAAACTGAATATCTTACTAAACGATGTATAATATAATTACACTAAGCACCCCATAAAGTTCTTTGTTATGACTTTCTTTTAACAACTCATTGATTTCTTTGATAATCTTGCATGTGTTTATGTGTCACTTCTAGATGCTCTTTAATTGTTTATTACACACTTGGCCTGCCATGGGCCCTATAGCTTCTATTTCTTAAATGAGTCCTTGCTTAATTATAAATTTGGCTTTAAATTTCCAAACTTGGCTTTAAATTCCTAAGATATCAATGATTATAATCCAATAAATTTCCAAAATGCCAATAATCATAACCTATCAGTGAAATTATTTCAATACCTCTCTTTAATTGAATCTCTGGAAACTGTTGCTGTATTTATCATAACCAGTTTCTATTTTAGTTGGACTGTTTCATTAACAAAATCAGAATGTCTTGATTTGTAGGGTCTGAAAGTACAGGCAAAACATTTTGTTCTAAGCATAAAGTTCCTCACTGTTAGTCTATCTATTGGTTTTTCACATTAGGACAATTGGATGTGGGGCTTGTTCACCAACACAAACAGAGGCATTACTTAGACACCAGTATGCCCTGTATCAGTAAAACCAATTTGTATAGACATGTAAGCAACTTGTTCATACACTCTCACTAAAAGGTATCATGATCCACAATCTCAAATCACTTTCCCAAAAATAGTAATGTCTTTACTGATTGACACCTCAATTGCATCTATTCAAAAATGATAAACATAAGTGGCCCTAAAATTGAGCCCTGGGGCACTCCATAAGTAATATTAGATTCTGTGGATTTAAGCGCGTTAAGTTTGGTTTGTTTAAATGGTACTATTACATGCAATAAATATTTAGCCCAGAGAAAGGTTGTTGATTCCCCAGAATGTAACTATTGTACAGAAAGGGATGACTTAATGCACTTCTTGGTGGAATGTCCTGAGACAAAGTTTTTCTGGGAAGCCATAACAAGATGGCTGAAAAATATCCTTAGTGACAACTTCTTAAAGATTACTAAAAAAGGGGTTATATTTGGAAAATATGGTAATGCCTCCTCAACTAGGATGGTCAATTATGTAATTTTACAAGCTAAATCCTTTGTGCATCGACAGAAGTTATTTTATGCAAATGACTTGGATATTATAGCTTTCATGGTGGAACTGCAGAGGAAATTAGAGACAGAGAAATATGTATATATGAAGGAAGGTCGCATGCATAAATTTAATTATTTAACTCAACTGTGGGAGACAATCCAATTGGGGGGAGTGTAGACCTTTGGGGGATGGGAAGTACTAACTGCAAATACTGTTATTGTCTTAATTCTATCATTGGTTATATTCTTTCCTGTTTCAATGTATTCATTAGTTTGTCTTGTTGTGTATTGTCCTGTATGACTTAGCCAGACTGCTATGGTTTCTATGCAATGGACTGTATACTAAGTCAATCTGCTTTCATATGATATCATATTATGTACCAGGTTTAAGATGTCTGCATACTAGAGAAGCGAGTGGTCTAATGTGACTCATTGAACAATAAACCACAACCTAAGTAGGAGGAGAGACTTCTTAGTCCTAGTTTTTCTAGACAGAATTGTGCCTGAATGAACCTCTGCATGTAATTGTTTTAAGAGACTCAAAAACAAAAAAGTAGTGGTAGTGAACAATTTTTCGATGTAACCCCAAGAAACTTCTTCATATGCCTTTTCTAGGAAAAGGATTGGATTAATCAGAATTGTTAGAGTCAACACTACAAGGGTGGCAACCATGTAACTAGTACAGGACACTCATGAGATGAAAGGTTTAGTTCTGGAATAGCCTAAATGATGTTCAGGTAGTTTTGGTTTTATATAGTTAACTGGTATAACAAAAAAAGGGAGCAATGGAAATGACCACAAGGTAACAATGAATGAATGGAGAATTGTTTGGCAAAGCTGAAAGTTGTAAGCTGTATGATAATGTCCAGAGATTAATAAAAAGACTTGCTCAAATAAAAAAGAAAAAGAAGTTTGGTTTGTTGTTTTCTATTAGTAATGTACGATTGAGGAGTATTGTCATCAATTTTTGTGTCTTTTAGGCGTCTTAATAAAATCGAATGGTCAACACTATCAAACGCTTTTTTATAATAAATAAAATATGGCTAAGACTGAATTCCGGGAATCTAAACTAACACTAACATCAGTTAAAAACTGAAATATTGCTTGATTAGTTGATCTGCCTGTCATAAATCGAAATTGGTTATCACTAATAATATCATTAAACAATGGTAAGTTACGCCCAATAACTGATTGTCCTCAACTAGAGGGAATT
The DNA here is from genome assembly GCA_950022655.1 of Alentia gelatinosa. Classification (NCBI taxonomy): domain Eukaryota; kingdom Metazoa; phylum Annelida; class Polychaeta; order Phyllodocida; family Polynoidae; genus Alentia; species Alentia gelatinosa. The sequence goes on from OX465579.1 coordinate 102,087,644, forward strand.
TGCATTAATAATTACATGACTACTATTTTCGAAAGCTTCAACTATAACACGGTTTATTCAGCGGTTGATGATTTTGTAGGAGGCGAGTATGTGTGTGTTGTGGATATTCAGTCTGCCTACTGTTCTGTCAATATACGTGCAAATTAGATTTAACTCCAGGGTTTTGTCTGGAGTGATGGTGATGGAGATAAATCTTTTGAAGATAATCATTTGTGTTTTGGAACAAACATCTTTACTAGACTGTCAGACTATGCCGTTGACCTAGCACACCAAGAGGGAGTAGACAGAGTGACAAATTACCTAGATGATTTTCTAGTGGTTGGAAATACGGAGTTAGATTGTCTACACAAAAGGGAAATTTTAATCTCAATTCTTGAATGTATAGGGTTTGTAGTAGCTAAATCGTAAGTTACCTATCCATCTCAGAGTACTGTTTTTCTGGGTATACTCATCAATACGGTCGATATGACTCTCTCCTTGCCCATGGAAAAGATTGAGAAATCATCAGCGGTCATTAATGAAATTCTTCAAGCTAACAGAGTAAACAAAAAGCAATTGGAGAAATTAGGGGGCCTAGTTTCTTTTTGCCCCCAAGTGGTACATGGGGGAAGAACCTTCAGTAGACGTATCTTAGACACAGCATCATCAATGTCTAGACATGGCGCTATACCTCTGAATGATGATATTGTAGCTGATCTAAACTGGTGGTGAGACTTTTGTAAGGATTTTAATGGCAGAGAGAAATTCAGATATCTTGTCATTACTGTCCTATAGTTACAGATACTTCCAGTCTTGGTTTTAGTAGTTGGGCTGGCCTTGAATACTTTTACAGTACATGGAATTCTGTTAAATGTGAAAGCTTGGATGTTCATCATTATGTGGACTCTCCTCAAATAGAATACTACGAGGCCAACATCAATCTCTATGAACTATGGCTGGTATTGGTTGGTGTCAAAAGATGGTCAAGAAATTATAGAAATTCAAAAGTAAACATCATTACTGACAACATGCAGGTATTAGAGATGGTTAACAGTGGGAGACGCAAGAATAAGTGTTGTATGTCATGGTTAAGGGATCTACTTTGGACATGCTTTGTCTTTACATTAGTCTCCATGCCACATACATTTGCTCTGAGGAAAATGTTTTAGCGGATTGTCTCTCTAGGGTACAATACAAAGGCTTTACCAAGAAATGTGTCAATATTTTGCTTAATGGTAACATGTGTTGCTCTTCAAGGAGAAAAAGCTGTGCACACAAAGAGGACGGTTTGGACGGCCCTGAGGGACAGAGGAGAGGGGGTGGCCATGGGCGGTGTGGCAGCCCCGAAGAAAAGAGAACTCTCATTAAAAAAAAGAAGGAAAACCTGTGCACACAAAGAGGACAGTTTGGAAGGGGTGCCCATGGTTCGTTCCAGACGGTCCTGAAGAACAGAGGAGAGTGAGTGACCAATGTGCAGAGAAGGGGGGTCTAGCACTTCCCCGCCACAAAATGCTCTCACAAAAAAGTATGTGGTGGAGGTTCTCTCTTCGTCAAGACGCACAGTGCCTCTTTGTTGTGCTTATTTGTGATAGACAAAGGCTGGTTATCTATACATGGAGGCTCTTGGTAGCAGACATGGGGTGGACATTGTACGGTTTGGACGGCCCTGGAGGAAAGAGGAGAGGGAGGGGTTGACCATGGTGCAGTGTGGACGGCCCAAAGGAAAGAGGAGCAACCAGCTATATCATTATGTTTATGGCATTGACCAACCATGTTGCAAGAAAGAGTGAAGAGAAGTGATATCATTGCTATTCGATAAAATTTCTTTGTTCATTTACAACATCTATGTGTGGGTACACATAGAACCATGTGCTATACAACACCATAATGATAAATCTCGAGTAGAAGAAGGTAAGTGTCGATAGGGGGAGGCCATTTCCGGATTAATTCCATCTTCTCACTTTCTTCGTTTTCCTGAATATTACTGAAAAGAAAAAAATATAATTAGTACCCAGCGCCATCCCGGCAAATGCATATTTCGGAAGACCAGACACTTCGGTAGACTTTAGGCATAATGATATTATATTAAGATACGCTTCCAAATACTTAGTTGCAGGGAGCACTATATAAAGCAGAACTAAATAAAGAATAAGATGCAAATTTCACAAAGGTCGTTTACACGGATATATCAGTCAAAATACTAACTTACTTTGAATGATGCCATCCGGCTGAATTTGCTGCTTCCAGAAGATTCCACGGCTACGGAAAAGACAATCTGTTATACTAGACGGAAAGGGACCAATGTGGCCCGAGGAAAATGTTCTTCCGTTCAACGAAAACGCGAATTTTCGCGCTTAGAGAATAACGCGGTTCAAGAACTTACATCGACATTGATATTTGTCAGAGAAAACAAATAAAGAATTCCCTACAAGAAGTAATAGGTGTTGTACAGCAGAGTTTTTATTAAAAAAAGAAAAGAAAAAAAGGACATTTTGTCATTATTATTAATTGAACAGCAGTATGGTTAAAAAATGGGTATGGCCCTTATAGGCAGAACATACACGGGTGCACACGGGACGATTTAGCGCACTAGAGAACAGTGTATACCTTAAGATATATATACTAACTCGTCGTGTATACCTGTTTGGGGGAGGAGGGCGGACGAGGGTTGGTGGGTGGGTGTGGCAGCGGGGGTGGGGGTTGGTCGGTGATGCATGGGGGCTGGGGGTGTTGGTAGGTGGGCCGGGGGGGCGGGGGGGGGGGGAGGGTTGCATCAGTATGAAGCAACTTAACAGGTGGTTTCATGTTGGGTGAGGGAACTACCGAGGAAGTGGACCCGTGGCGAAGGTTACCCTCGAAACCAGCAACTCTTAAGCCTATAAAACATTGACCCGATGGCTGTGCCAGATTCTACCTTTGCCATGCGGATCCGTCGAGTCTGTGACAATCTGCGTCAAACGGGTCGGTGAAGTGCGTACATTTTATTACCTTTCCCGACCCGTCAGGCATTAAAATCATGTCAGATATGACCGACTCTGCCCGACTTTAAAGCCTATAGGCCTAAGACAGCGAAATTTGTTCCCGATTCATTCCGACCATCGGCTCGGTGAGAGTCGGGAATACAATTTTGGTGTCCTATACCTATAAGACATCGACATACCCACTATTCCCGAAAACACTTCCTTCTTTTATAACATCGTAAATAACAGTCGGTTAAAGTGCATACATTGAAATCTTAAGGTCGGGGAGAGTCGGTCATATCTGACATGGTAGTAATGCCCGATGCGTCGGGAAAAGCAATAAAATCGGGTCAGTGAAGTGCGAACATCGATCCAATTCATGCATATTGTCACAGACCCGATGGATCTGTCGGACAAAGGTAGAATCGGGCACAGCGGTTAGGTCGGTGTCTTATAGGCTTAAGATCCCGGTGTATGCACTTCATAGATCATTATCGATTCTCAGCATGCCATTTAAATAGCGTTGCTATCTATCCCTCAGTCCTATTCACAAGTGCTTTATATCGATTTATAGGGTAGGAATAGGCAATCATATATCTGAAAACATTTTTCTGATATATTTTTTTTAATTTCTTCATTACTTCGATTCATACAATAAATCGCTCTTCCAGTAACAGCGTGGGTGAAGAACAAAACAGTCAATACAGAGTATGGTATTGTACAATGATGTAAGCATATTTTCACCAAATATATGTTCATTGGTAACACGTTACACAACAAATAAATAAACGGATGACAATACAACCAACCTTAAACCTTTTGATTTAAGTCTTGATGCAGACGTTCATGAATACAGATATTTCGCACAGTGACAAAGCACACAAATAGTTATTATTCCAGTAATTTAGCTATGATACCCTTTTTAAAAGCCACCTTTGATTCTTGAGTCTGTAATTCTGCGGATAAATTGTTCCAGAGGGTCAGCCCAAAATAAATACATGATTTTCTAAATTTCTCCTTTCTAGGACGAGGCAGATATAGGTTAAACTTACTTTCTGATCTAGTTTGTCTCCCAATATTGTCCCGTTCTATTTCTTGTAACTGTGAAATTTTCTTTAATCTATTAATAATCCCCATCAGAAGAACTTTTCTTCGTATATCTGGATCCATTACCCTTGATTTTAGAATTAGATCCTCTGTTTTAATAAATTTCCCATCTTTATAAGCTTCTTTTCTTAAGGCAACCCGCAGAGCTCGGTATATATCCCCCGATCCAACCTTAATTTAGTATCTAATGTTGCCCCTTCTACTAGAAAAGAACAATGATCAGCTACCGGCAGTAGACAGGTTTTAACTATCTTCAAAGCAGTATCCTTCCTTACAATATGCCTAATTCTTCGAAAAATGACATTTTTGTCATTAATCATTTTAAGCAATTTCAGGCCATGTTTGTTAAAACATAATTCGGTGACAATAATAGCGCCTAAATAATTCATTTCTTCTGTGGTTTCAATCTTTTCTTTACCTAGGTTAATAACCCCCCTATCTTCCATTTTTATTTTAGCTCTACTTCCGTGGTACATAATTTTAGTTTTCTTTACATTTACATTCAATTTGTTCGAACTTTGCATTATTACCTATAATCAGTATATATTTCGACCTATCACCTGGCCAACTCCCAGGCAATTTCTTTGATCTTATCCCTGGTCATTTACGAGGTTATAAAAGGAGGAGGTCTGATCAAGAACATACTGCATGCCGATGTCTTATAGGTATTATAAGACATCTAAATTTTATTCCCGACTCTCACCGAGCCGATGGTCGGGATGAATAGGGAACAAAAGTCAATGTCTTATAGGCTTTAATGAATGAGACCCGCTGTGGTACTAAACCCGTAAGGAACTGACCAGTGACCCATTTTCTTAGAGCGACATTTATGTATGGGGTGAGGTGGTCCACGCAAAATTGACTGACGAAAATGGCATACCTCATTCAGTTGCTGTGGTCCTCGGGGAAACTCCCAGGTCCTGCACAATCTCTGGGATTGCAATGTTGATTCTCAAAGATAACTCGAGCAGATGGAAAGCGATTTTGTACTTTGGCTGGCCCGGTTTTGAGCCCCTCTCCTTCTAGAGTCGAAACGTGGCGGTGTTGGTACCCGCAGCAGACCGATCCCTCTCCTTATGGAATATCTGCAGTAGCTCCGGTATGGAATGTGAAGAGTGGGACAAGAATGATGGAAAAACATAAGAGAAGGGTAAATCTAAAGATGGAAGAAGAAATTGTTAAGGAAGCTTGGGACTTTTGGTATTAGAGAAAAAACCATTCCGCCCGCCATTTGGGGACAATTATTGCCGTAACCAGAGGAGAGCAAGCGGTTGAAAATGTAGTAATTTTGTGTTTCAAAGGTGATGGTATTGATAGGGGACTTAGAGCAAGGAATAATATGGCTGTAGGACATTAGAATTACCCGGCATAACCCTGTTAATGAAGAGACTGATCAAACCAATTAACACAAGCTAAGCCTGAATGTTACGCCACTCTTTTGATAGTTGCATCACAAGAGCCAAAATAAGTAGGTTGAAAGTGGATTTACCTGGCACTGCACGACTTGTGTATGATAGGCTGGGATATGGTTCAATTCCGGGGCCAGGCGGCGAAAATTTTCCAGACGTGACACGTGAATAACACTCTACATGACCAAGTATAAATATATATATATACACACTACCTATGATATGATAATTGTTTTGGTTAATCCAGAAAGGAGGACAAGCCTATAGTGGCCCATACTAGTGTATCTCTGCTACCTGTCCGTGTTGATCATACACTCTCCGAACATAGACCTTGAAGCCCAGTAAAAGATAAGTACAAAGAAACATCTGCTGGGAGAGTGATGTTGCGCAAACAACAAACGGAGGCGATGGAATAATGAACGAACGAGACATCTTAATAGCGAGAGGTGTTATGAAATGCATATTTAATTGGCATGGCCCAGCCACTATTCTAATGGTCCGCTTGCTAAAACCTTCCGCAACTTATGAAACAGGGCCCTGGAGTGTGAACGGTGGGTGTCATTGCACAAGTTTTGTTCTATTAACAGATTAAATGGCTGGAACAAACTAGGTTACTATAACAAGAAGTGTGACCTGTCTAAAGTGTTTGATTGATAATTGTCTTGGTTTTAACTTAGAGTTCAATCTACGCTTACCCTATCTTAGGGAAATGGGCCTTAAGAAACATATGCCAATGTTTATTATCACTGTGGCTTACTAAACCTACAGATGGTGTGCAAAGCTTTTGTGTGGTTGTAACCATACATGTGTTTATATTGAAGCGATATGCGTGCATAAGATGTGGTGGGAGTTGGTATGACAGAATAAAATGCAGCCATTTGAAGGAGAGTGGAGAGGTTTTAATGGGTCTTTTAAAATGTAGCATGTCTTCTAGTACCAAGCAAACCGCTTTACAGAGTTCCTGTTGAGCCGGCAGAAATTGCATAACTGGGTACCTATATGGTGAAGCCTACGGTACTGAGAAAAAGTTGAATATAAAAGTGGATACTAGTGTCTCCTAATGTCCCACTGAACTACCATAGGCCTATGAACTTATGAACCTATGTAACCTACTATAAGTAGCACCTCATGATGAAAAAAAAATAGAAGGGTAAGATTTACAGCCACAAAGAATGGGACGCATGACCTGTATCACACGAGGATGGAGGTGCAGTTATGTTACTCCTATAATCCCCACTCGCAGCACCCAGTCTGACTCTCCCACTAAAGGATGTTCGGCCCCCTTAACAGGAGTTGATGAAGCGATATGTGGGTAGAGAGGGGGAATGATATTGGTTGAAAGATTTTATGAAAACGTGGAATATCAGACTGGGTTTTGGTGTCCCTATCTCATAGCAGGCACCCAGAGGAGGTGTGAAGCGCAGCGCCCCCTATAGTGACTTGGGTCATATATACGATCGCGGCTGCCTCACAGTGCCACTTTCAAACATGCCAGCAAGAGGGAAGGAGCTCTGAGAAGAGCCCACACCAAAACATGCAAAATGCAAATAGCTCTTGTGTCATGAATAATAGGCCGATTTTGATAAACAAAACATTGTTAGAAACCTAAGACATGGGCCTATTTAGTGATACACATGTTATATACCTGTGCTATGGCTAAGGTTTCCTGTTGTAGGTTGAACATTGGAATTTGTGAAAAAAAAAAGGTTGTATTCCACGACACAAAACAGGCACAAAACGTGGAGCTCTATTGAGCTCTATTGTGGTTTGGAGTACATTAGATTTCACTCTATCAATATCTGAAAAGATTTTGGATAGAGCTCTAATAGTTTGTATGTAATAGCTGTTACCAGTCAGCCTATTTTAGCATAGGAATCCGCATTCAGCTGTCATTTGAGACCATGCCAAAACGATAGGGGGCGCTACGCTTCACACCTCCTCTGGCAGGCACCAGTTACATCTGCAGGTAGAACAAGTCTAATAAGCCTGGGGTAAGGCCCAGTTAGTGAGGGGGAATAGTGCTGTGATTAGGGAGTGGGCGGCCAGTGTCACCTACAGGAGGCACCGGAGAAATCGGTCCCTTTAATAATACTACTGACAGGATCAGACTGTAACAGGTTAGATTTCTGGTAACTGGTGGAACAGTTTGAGGAATGATTTACCTTTTTAACACTGAAGCATGGCGTAGAAAACCCAAGTCGACTGCGGCGAGGTGAGGTGTATGAAGACGCTGTAGGATGGTGGTCTTGCTGTGGGGCGGTAGGGAATACTAGTGCAATAACACGCGAGCGCGTGTGCTCCCAAATAGACCTATCGAAGATGACCTAGAAACTAGACATGCTGGTTGGACGTTAAGGGGGTTTTCCACCAACAAGACAAAAACGTTATACAGCGTCCATATGGCAGTTGCTGGCAGATCTGCTCAATTTGAATCATGTGCCAGGTTGGTGGAAGCACACACCAGACGTTCCAGCAGGAGTCGGCTCTCCCGCCAGACTTTCCAACAGACGTCTGGTCTAAGTTATGATGTCTGTTGGAGGATATTGGGGGTTGTTAGAGCGTCGCCTGAGCGTCTGCTGGGGTGTCTGGCTATTTCCCAGCTGAAATGCGCTTCTACCCATCAGAATTTTCAGGCGACAACCCTCTACAAGATGTAACTATAGCGTCGGCTGAATAACTGATTTATTAGGTTTTTGTCTGCTGGAATTGGGCATCCCTATGAAGTCGCGAACCCGTGGACATAGAAAATTCTGACACTTTTGGCAGAATTCTAGTACCGCAGCGTGCCATACACATTCATAACATCAAACCTTATCTTTATTTACCTTCATTGTTCGGTTTACCGCAGTATTTCGCGGTTATTTGACGATCTCTCGACGTTCCCATACAAAATCCAACATAGTGGCACACTGCTCCGCTCGATACATGGGTTTTGTGGGTTCGGAGCGTCGTAGTGTATCGCCGCATGCCACGCTGCCTATCGGAGAACTCGATTACTATGTGAAATGAGGCCAACGTCCACCAGTCGGCGCCCCAGATGGGGCGTCGGCTGGAGGGTCTGCTGGAACTTCGAACCCACCAGACGCTCATATGGCGACCACATGAGCATCTGTTGGGGGTTTCGGTGGAGCTGTGACACATTTTGAAGCAATTTGACCAGACATTTCAGCCGACGTCTGTCGAAAGGTCGGCTGGAACGTTCTTTTGCTAAGAAAAAGCAGTTGTTTAGTGGAATCGGCCCTTTACAGGGGGATGCATGGGAGGGTAGACTGGCCAGGGTTGACCCTGGTAGAGTAATAAGAAATCAGGGCATGTGTAAGCTGAAGCGTCGGCCCACTGAGGGCATTTGCTAGCGGGGGATATAGAAAGGAAATACATTTCTAGTAACAGTTGGATATACAAGTTGAGGGCATCCTGACTTGTTTGAGTTGGGCCTATAAGTGTTGTATATGAGCAGCAGTTGAGAAAAAAGATAATAATATTTACCATGAAGATTACACTAAAATAAAAATAATCGGTGTGTGAACAGCACTCTATAATTAGAGAGAAGATTAAATGAAAGATTGGTGGAAGGGGGTGGTAAGCGCTTTTGGGCCTGGAATGGGGGTAACAGTACGTGGAAGAAAGCTGAGTAAGACCTCGCACCCACCAACGCCGACGCGAGCCGATACAAAATTACCATATTGTAGCGCGTCGGGAGGCATATCGTAGCGTATCGGTTTGTGTCGGCTCGCGTCGGTGCGCGTCGTAACGTATTGGGAGGGTGCATGAAAAAGGTGCCATGGTCCCGATACACCCCGATATAGCTCATGATGCAACCAGTGTAATCAACCATATTTCCTTTATAATTCCAGAAATAATGCATATTTAAGATTGATATTTTCTCTGTAGATACAAAACAATATTATATGATACCTCATAATGATATGTAATGAAAAAAACCAGTTCCAAGTTAAAGTATAAAATGATCGTTTTGAGACCCTTACATACTATCAAATTTCACAATTTTTGCAGAGCCGCATCAGCATTATATTTTCTAGAGATTCTGAAAATTTCATAATTTTCTATAGATTATTTCATATGATTTCCCGTTTAAAGAATCATCTAAACACTGCGACGCGCACCGACGCGGCCCGACGCGCTACGACAATCAATACATGTTCGATTGTCGTAGACCCTCTACGATATGGGTTTTGCGTCGGTGCGCGTCGGTGCGCGTCGGGCCACGTCGGTAGCGTTATCGTAGAAAACTTGCCAACTGCCCCGATAAGCTCTACGATTTTGCTACGATATGGATTTTGTATCGGGAGGGAAATATCGGGGCGCGTCGGTTCACGTCGGGAGCTTGGTGGACACCCCCTCTTAGGAATAAATTATTATATGAAGGAAGAAAAAAAACATTGCTGAGATGTTTCAATAACCTGACAAAAATCTATTTCGTAGAACGCTACTACAAAGTATTGATAGAAAGAAAGTGTAAGTGAGTTTGGAATTCAAAGAGATTGGGTACAGGGTATATGTGTTTCAGGTTATATGGGTTGCAATTGCTAGACGAGGCTCAAAATTAGGGCAAATGCGCCCCAAAAATGAAAAATATGGATACGCCACTTGATAGGAAAAGCTGTGTAAAAAGCAATATATGGGTCATTCCACCAGAAAATGTACTTTTGGTAAAAAAGGGGTAAAAATAATAAATTTGCCCAAACCAAATTTTCTTTTACTTGTGTGCAAAATATACACTTTCAAGTTTTAGGAAAACATGATTCAACTGGGATATTAGTGGGGGGTCAGTTTTTGTAAGGCTGCAAAAATTGTAAACTGTAGACTGGCCAGGGTTGACCCTGGTAGAGTAATAAAAAATCAGGGCATGTGAAAGCTGAAGCGTCGGCCCACTGAGGGCGTTTGCTAGCGGGGGTTATAGAAAGGAAATACATTTCTAGTAACAGTTGGATATACAAGTTGAGGGCATCCTGACTTGTTTGAGTTGGGCCTATAAGTGTTGTATATGAGCAGCAGTTGAGAAAAAAGATAATAATATTTACCGTGAAGATTACACTAAAATAAAAATAATCGGTGTGTGAACAGCACTCTATAATTAGAGAGAAGATTAAATGAAAGATTGGTGGAAGGGGGTGGTAAGCGCTTTTGGGCCTGGAATGGGGGTAACAGTACGTGGAAGAAAGCTGAGTAAGACCTCGCACCCACCAACGCCGACGCGAGCCGATACAAAATTACCATATCGTAGCGCGTCGGGAGGCATATCGTAGCGTATCGGTTCGTGTCGGCTCGCGTCGGTGCGCGTCGTAACGTATTGGGAGGGTGCATGAAAAAGGTGCCATGGTCCCGATACACCCCGATATAGCTCATGATGCAACCAGTGTAATCAACCATATTTCCTTTATAATTCCAGAAATAATGCATATTTAAGATTGATATTTTCTCTGTAGATACAAAACAATATTATATGATACCTCATAATGATATGTAATGAAAAAAACCAGTTCCAAGTTAAAGTATAAAATGATCGTTTTGAGACCCTTACATACTATCAAATTTCACAATTTTTGCAGAGCCGCATCAGCATTATATTTTCTAGAGATTCTGAAAATTTCATAATTTTCTATAGATTATTTCATATGATTTCCCGTTTAAAGAATCATCTATACACTGCGACGCGCACCGACGTGGCCCGACGCGCTACGACAATCAATACATGTTCGATTGTCGTAGACCCTCTACGATATGGGTTTTGCGTCGGTTCGCGTCGGTGCGCGTCGGGCCACGTCGGTAGCGTTATCGTAGAAAACTTGCCAACTGCCCCGATAAGCTCTACGATTTTGCTACGATATGGATTTTGTATCGGGAGGGAAATATCGGGGCGCGTCGGTTCACGTCGGGAGCTTGGTGGACACCCCCTCTTAGGAATAAATTATTATATGAAGGAAGAAAAAAAACATTGCTGAGATGTTTCAATAACCTGACAAAAATCTATTTCGTAGAACGCTACTACAAAGTATTGATAGAAAGAAAGTGTAAGTGAGTTTGGAATTCAAAGAGATTGGGTACAGGGTATATGTGTTTCAGGTTATATGGGTTGCAATTGCTAGACGAGGCTCAAAATTAGGGCAAATGCGCCCCAAAAATGAAAAATATGGATACGCCACTTGATAGGAAAAGCTGTGTAAAAAGCAATATATGGGTCATTCCACCAGAAAATGTACTTTTGGTAAAAAAGGGGTAAAAATAATAAATTTGCCCAAACCAAATTTTCTTTTACTTGTGTGCAAAATATACACTTTCAAGTTTTAGGAAAACATGATTCAACTGGGATATTAGTGGGGGGTCAGTTTTTGTAAGGCTGCAAAAATTGTAAATATTATTGCCGTCACGTCCGACATATAAAAAAACACTCATACAAAAGTTGATGATAGAGAAATATATTTTATTTTTTGTAAGACATCAAGTTTGTACCCAGTATGTCAAGCATAGTTTGATACTATAGACAAGTGGAAATAGTGAACTACTTATAAAATCTTTTTCTGTGCTGCCTCAAAGATGCACATACAGAAGGTGTTCTCCAAGGGATTACAAAATGAATTTTGTTTTTTCTGTCACTATCTAAATACAAAAGTTTCACGTTTTTAAATCACAGAATTACTTTTATAGGTTATATACATGATCTATGTCAAATTAGAAGATGTTCCATGCATTATTTCTTGAGCTAATAGCTTCTGGGAAAAAGGTTTAAAAATCTCTCGGACGTGATATTTTTAATAACGGACGTGATGGAACAGTAAATTCCACTTTCTTGATGAGAAATCCGAAATATGTCCCAAATTATTAAAAGTTCATGTTTCCTTTTGAAAATACATACATTATCTTCAATTCAACCACATATAAGAGTATCTTAAATGCCAATGACCTGTTATTTTTCTTGAAAAACTACAAAGAATGTCCAACTCTTTCTTTCTGATCACACTCAGAATAAAGTAAAGTACATTTTTCTCTTACATTTTGTGCTAAAAACTGTCTAGAAACCTTTTTTCTTTGCTTTTAAATGCAAAAAATGCTAACTTTAACCTTAATATTCATTGAAATACCACATTTTGTGTAGACATTATAAATCTCTTGGACGTGATATTCTTGATAACGGACGTGACAGACCAGTAACTTCCACTTCCACAAACATGAAATATGGACCAAAATCTGAAAAACTTTTGTTTGTTTTTGCTAATATATACATGATTTTCAATTCAACGACCTATAAGAGTACCTTAAATGCCAATGACCTGGTTTTTTTTCTGGAAAAACTGCAAAGAATATGAAACTCTTACTTCTGATGCCACTCACAATACAGAAGAGTACATTTTTCACTTACATTTTGTGCTAAAAAATGTCTGCAAATCTTTTCTCTATGCTTTTAAATGCCAAAAACGCTAACTTTAACCTTAATATTCATCCAAATGCCACATTTTGTGTGTACATCATAAATCTCTTGGACGTGATATTTTTAATAACGGACGTGACAGACCAGTAACTTCCACTTTCTTGATCACAAACATGAAATATGTACAAATTGCTGAGAAAATCTTCTTTGGTTTTGCAAATATATACATCAGCTTCAATTCAACCATATATAAGAGTACCTTAAATGCCAATGACCTGGTTTTTGGGGAAAAACTGCAAAGAATATCAAACTCTTGCTTCTGATACCACTCAGCATACAGTAGAGTACATTTTTCATTTACATTTTGTGCTAAGAACCATCTGCAAACCTTTTCTCTATCTTTTTAATTTTATCTTTTTCTCATCTCCTTGTTCCTCCAGTCCTTAGATGAGTCCTTTGGAGGTTTCCTCTCATCCGGAGGTAACGGTTTACACCCCATGCTTTCAAGGTATGGCTCATATGTAGGGGGCCATCCATAAAGTATGTATGCACTGAGGGGGGGGGGGGGGGTAGTGGGGATAGGGTGGTTAAAATTTTGTGCATAGGCTACTTCTGTGTTCTATTGTGAAAAAAAAAAGGTATGGGTAGGGTCGAAAATTTGAGATATTGTGTGTACATACTTTATGGATAGCCCTAAAACTGAAAAAAGAGAAAACAAACAAATTAGCAAACTACCTATTAAATAACATTCAAAAGGTACATTTGTTTTCAAAAATTGTGTTCTTTGTATGACTATTGTTCAGACTCATATTTAGAATAGATATTTTGCCCACGAACTTAATATGATGGCTGTAAGAACAAAAATATTACCAAAATCAGATTTTTGCCAAAAATGTCAAAAAAAGATTTCCTCAAAATGATTTTTTTTTTTCATCACACCATAGAATATAACCGTCTTCAGTATTCCAGGTGATTTTATCCAAGGTTTGTCCAAGTCTTATAGTTCAGGTATGGTTTTGAGAAATCATGCATCACGTCCGACATGAAAATAAACCACTATAGGTAGTAGCTCAATCTCATAATCATTTCAATTTTCGATTAGATATGGAGTACAATAGGCAAACATTAAGAAAAATCAAAACAGATGATCCTAACCCTCATTTTCATACTTGTTATGAGATGAAACCAAACTGGGCGTCACGTCCGACATATATATATCAGACGTGACGGCGGCTACAAAAATGCATGAAAAAAATATATTTACATGTGGACTTTCTTCACTTTTCTCCCTAGACTTATGAAATGACACTTGGTGCACATAATGAACAACTTTCGTTACTGTATTCTTGTAATTTAATCTCATTCAAACATAGTTCCTAGTCAATTCGATGAAAAAACTTCACCCATATCACGTCCGTGATGGCTATTACCACATGATAGGTGTACAACCTGAGTCCAGATACTACACAGTCTTTTAAACATACATTTTGTCATTGGGAATAGATCGTAATATATATATATTCTGCACCTCTTTGCACATTTTCTCATAGATCAATCGAAAGAAGAATTTCCATGTCGGACGTGATATGGCTAAACAAATTTTTTTGAAAAATTCACTAAGACATTGAAAATACCCCCAACCTTTTCAGTAATGGCCATGTTGGGAACTCATCAATCTACTCTTTTATTCAAACCACAAACTTTCGGTAAATACTTGTGAACTTTTCAAGAAAATGGATTTTACAGAATCACAAACTCCAAGTTATCACTATTAACACAGAAAATCATGTCCAGGATGGAAAAATAATGCTAGCATCGAAGAAATCTGGACTACTCACATGAGCTGGATGTCTCCTCAAGCCGCTGAACCGCTGGAGTGGAGGCGAATGCACAGTTAAAAGGGATAACATCTGGTTCTTGTGATCAGCTTTCCCGCCTTCGATTGATCTCTCGGACGTGATAAATATCACGGACGTGATTCCTTCAAAATTACTTTCCCTGTTCTCGCATAGTGATGGCACTTTGGAAGCATTTTATTACTCTTACACTACAGACCCTATGGCCACATTATTCAATAATTTTTGTACCAAGTTAGCACCAATATGGAGAAGTGGAGAGTGCTAAATGCAACTCATCACATCCGTGATATCAATTGTGTAAAATCGATTTTTTTTTGTAATTCGGCTGGGAAAAAAACCCTGTTGCAGTTGGCCTAAAATCATATACATATGTGAAAAATTGATGTATGTCCAGAGTTTTAAGTGCATGTTTGGGAAATATACCATTAAAATAAATTGTCATCAGGCTATGCCAAATATAACCTATAGCATTTGCTGAAAAAGCACACTTTTCATTGAAATACACTTTAACATTTTGCGGAGCCTTAGAAATAAGGGAAAATACTACTAAACAACAGCCAATTTACATAACTTCAGGAAATAAATCAATTAGGGAATATATATTAATAGTTTCCACAATAGAAATAGTGCTAAACTTTAGAAATATCAAAAAGACATGCACTTTTTTTGCTAATTTCTCACTTTGAAAGTCCACAGATTAAAAAGAAATGCAGATAGACCAATAAAAGTAATGATTTTCTGAAAGGGCAGGGTGTTTTCTTTGCACAGAAAAAAAAAATAATTAAAAAAATTCATTTATAATGAAATTATAGCCCATTAACCCCCAAAAAGTATGATTTTCACCAAAAGTACATTTTCTGGTGGAAAGACCCATATAGCTGTGTGCAGCATAAAACTGCATTTTGCGCAAGCCTTAAATTTGTAGTTTTAACACCAAGGTTGTTATGAAAAATGCAGTTTACCTAGCTTGAGAAAATTGCAGTTTTATGCAATGTTCGGTACCTGTGCCTCTAGGTAACTGTGCGCCACCGTATACAATACAATGGTATTTACCTGCGCGTAATCTGCACCGATGATAGGGAGCTTGCCTTGAACTGAGGTCACACTGGTGGATCTTATAATCATATATTTAAGATTATCAGGTTATAACGCCCATTACTATGGGAGGCAGATATAATTAAAAAGGTCAGCATTCTTCTCCCACAAGAAGGGGATAATTGTATTCGACAAGACCAGTCTCTGTTCGCCGGAGGGTGACAAAAGGCACCACTTTCATGCCCACTAAAACTTTAACACACAGTTCACTTCCCTTTTCCCTTTGCATTAGTTCGTTGCGCACAATTGAATAAACTAAATCACGCGACCTTTCCTTGTTTGCATCCATCATGTAGGATGGGATTGGCTGGGTCTAATTTCCCTGATGACACGGGACGACATTGGGTGGCGATACCTCAGTCTGTATACCACAATCTTCATAATGCAGCTGTGCCTTAGTCTGGGAGGCCTTGTCGATGTAGGGGGCCCTTGCCTCAGTCTGATTTCCCCTATCAATGTTGGGTGCCTGTACCCCGGTCTGGATGCACCTGTCAAGCTAGGGAGGTAGTACCTCAGACTGGGTAGCCTGATTTACCTGGGTTGGCAGTAGTTAAATATGGGTGCCCCGATTGACCGGGGGGGTGGGGGGGGGGGGGGTAGCCCAGTCTGGATACCACAATCTTGATGGGACGGTTGTGCCTCGGTCTGGGAGCCCCTATTTATATAAGGTGCCCTTGCCTGAGGCTGGTTGACCCTATATGGCAAGCCTTTTGTAATTACAGACATATGAGTATTGGGAGCAGTTTTCTATCGTTTCCCCGGTCCAGGGAAGAAGGAAGTGGTGAGTTTGGTTAATGAGTATTGAAACATTTTGACTTTATAAGAACAAAATTGTGATTTCTGTTTGAGGGACCTTAATTTTCTTTTACATATGTATATCTCGCATATATATATGTGTTACATATAACACAAGGTATATGTAAATATAAAGGATGAGGCGCCACCTAGCGTCACCATGTTATACCAACCTACCACCACTAGCGCCTGCGAGCGCACGTGCAGGTATGCACTTCGCACCTGTCACCTCACCTGGTCAGACGTGTACACTACTGTTCCTACACAAATTTTTTCTATGTTTCGTATACTCGTGTGGTACGTGTGTATGATGGTGATCTGTGAGCTATGTGGTATGAGCTACGATGGCCGGAAAAAGGAGTGTACGCATTTTGTGAATCTCCGGGGCAAAAAACAGTTTCGGAGACCGGAAAAATCAGCGTTGAGAAAGTGGAAGGAGCGGTCGGCGGCGTTCCTATCACAACAGGCAGCGCTATGGAAAACACAGGTGCGGGGGATGACGCGTTCTCCAAGTTAAAACAGGAGAACACTTTCTTCAAAAACGAGATTTTAAATATGAAATCTGAGATGTCTGCACTCATGGCCATGATGGCAGACTTGAAAATGACGGTGGTCTCTTCCAAGAAATCTCAAGATGGCGGCCGGTACGATCAAGACTGACTGGAAGAGTCAAGAAGTCTCAAATTGGGCACGACCGCTCAATTCGAGCAATTACCTCGAGGGGCAATTGGTCAAGAAGGAGCTGATATCGAATTTCCAGAGAAGAAAGGGGTCCGAGAACCTTTTTCTTTACCGGATTTTGGAAAATCCAAGATGGCAACGTCACCTTCGTTAAAGGCGGGAATCTCATTGAACCAAGCACCGACACCCAAGCCTCTACTCCCGGTCTTCGCGGCTACAACTCCGGATTGGTCCCAAGCTACTGGTGTTCCAACAGAACAAGTCACACATTCATGTACATCGAGGACGGAACGGAGACGTAAGTGTACAATCTTTAATCTGGACAACCATCTCCCATGTGATGTGAGTAAGCCCAACATAGACCAGGTTATCTCCGCAAGCATGTCAATGTTACGTTCCATGCTAAGCCAAGGCTTGGATGCTTCAGGATACGCCGATCATGTTGCGTTTCTCAGCGATAGGCGTGCTTACTTGACGAGCCAGGCGCTAGTTGACTACGATCTAGCCTGCAGGGAGAAAGCGGAGTTGTTGGGTACTGCGAGCTTTGGTTACGGGGATCCATATCTATCGACCAAGTACCTTAACATCGAGAAAACAATGGCCTTTTCCAAGGCAGTGGACAAGCCAAAGGTTGTCAAAGGTCGCCGATTCAAAGATGGGAAGCCCTTCGGTACGTGCTGGAGGTACAACGAGGGAGAAGGTTGTACACTAAACTCTTGTCGTTTCAAGCACCAATGTTCGGATTGTGAAGGTGGACATTCTGTCACTAAATGCCCTAAAAAATCCTCCAAAACGGACAAGTGACTCACTGTTGGTGACTCATATGACTCTCCGAGTACAAAGGTTAGCACGAGTTGTGTTTTAAATTGTTCGGATACTGGTATTGATGTTGCCAACATATCTGGTATTGTTACTCCTACTGTATGTAATACATACATCTCCAACGCGGGCAATTCCACAGTTAATTGTCCGGAGGTACTTGAAGGTATTCAAGAGGTTCTAGGAGGTCAAGGAGGTTCGGTATGTACGGGAGGTTGGAGTGGTACTCAACCTCAGGTAACTGACAATGTGTCAATAGGTCAAGAATGTTTAGTTCTCAGTGCAGACAACAAAGTCCCGGGACGCCCTTGTTTTTCTGGTTGTGATCCTGAATTACACACCTTAGATAATGTACGAAATCCCCTAAATCCCTGTCTTTTTTGGGATCATTGTTTTGGGACTGATCCAATAGATGACAATGCTCACTTCATTTTTGAAGGTGTTTTGAAGGGATTTAGAATTGTTGATCAAGGTTTTTCTGGCTCTTACGATGCTCGTAATTACGCCAGTATTTATGATGTTAAGTTTAAGGCAGAAATGGACCGGATTGTTAAATCAGAAATTGACCAAGATAAACTATCTATCGTTAACGCTCGTCCACAGTGCGTCCACGCCATTGGGGCGGTAGCTAAAAAATCCGGGGGTTTGCGTCCCATCACGGACTGCAAAAGACCGATAGATTGTAGTATCAACAATTTTATGTTGGATACTTGTGAATCTTTTTCCTACCTTAAACTTGAAGAGGTCACCAACGCTATGAGCGTTAATTGTTTTTTTTCCGTGATCGACATCAAGGATGCATACTGGTCGATCCCCGTTTTTCCGGGCGATCGAAAATTTCAAGGCTTCCGGTGGGAAATTGATGAATCTGAATGTTTCCTTCAATCTAATGTTTTAGTTTTTGGGCTCAAGTGCGCCCCGTTTATTTTTTCCAATATAACTGAATTTATTGTTTGGTGTATGGCAAGGAAAGGTTTCAGAAACGTATTTGGTTATCTGGATGACTTTATTGTTATTGGAGATAATTATGATGAATGTGTACGTTGTCAACAAACATTGATTTCACTTCTCAGAGAATTTGGCTTCGGCATTTCTTGGAAAAAGATTATAAGCCCGTCCACAAAGGTTGTTTTTCTGGGGATCGAAATCGACAGTGTTGCTATGACTTTGAGTCTCCCACCAGAAAAACTTTCTCGTTTATCAATGATACTTGATGAATTTTGTGACAAAAGATTTGTAGTTCATAAGGATGTACAAAGGTTATGTGGCCTTTTGGCCCATTGTAGCTGTGTAGTAAGAGGTGGGCGTACCTTTTCACGCCGTTTGATTAATTTTGGGACGTACATTAAAGATTGTACTTCACCACAATTGATTCCAGAATGGATATTTTTGGATCTTTGCTGGTGGAAGAGACTTGCTTCAGTATTTAACGGTACATCCACTATTATTTCTCCGGTTGAATACGAAATTGCTACAGATTCTTCCTTATCGGGTTTTGGTGCCTGTTATGGCAATGACTGGTTGCTAGGCGCATGGGATACCACCATAGTTCCGGAACAATGGCTGAATAGTCATCACCTTGTCTCCGGTCCCTCTAGTAATACGGATATTCTTGATATAAACGTACTAGAAATTTGGCCGATAGTGGCATCTGCCTATAGGTGGGGTCCGGAGTGGAAGGGTAGGAAAATAAGAATTTTTTCCGATAACACTCAAGTAGTCTCAGGAGTCAATACCGGCTGGAGCAAATCACCTAGAGCTATGTATTGGCTTAGGGAACTGTTCTGGTTATTTTTTATTTACAATTTTCAAGTTGTCTGTACATACATCCCTACATACACTAATGTGGTTCCAGACTATTTGTCGAGAATTTTCTCTGAACGCCGGAAATGTTCAATTCCCTCTTCTTATTTTTCCGGTTTTTGTTGCTTTCAGGTTCTAACCTGAAGGAGAGGGTGGACCATTACCAATCGTCTTGGTTGTCCTCTAATACAGCCAGAACAAGTAAATGCCAGTGGGGACATTATTTTAAATTTTGTAAAGAATTCGAATTCACCCCGATCCCGGCTTCTGAGGACTCCTTATGTATGTATATTTCTTACATGGCCGACCAGTTTAAATATTCATCTGTTTTGAACTATTTGGCGGCAGTCAGAGTTTTACATGAATTACACGATTCAAAAACTCCGGACACTCATAAAATAAAACGTGTCTTGTTAGGTGTCAAACGTAATTTGGGTGATTTTCACATTCAGACCAGACCTATGACAATTTCAGATATGAAATTAATTTTTTCAACATTGAACATGAATCAAACAGAAGACATAGCATTCTGGGTAGGCTGTCTGTTAGGCTTTAGAGGCCTACTTAGAAAATCCAACTTTTTGGAAGATGATTTTTCAATTAAGTTATTGAATGTTCGATTTTTTCCTACTTATGTTTTGTTATCAATTGTCAAATCCAAAGCCATTCAATTTAGAGAACGGGAGTTTTTGCTACCGTTTTCATCTATAACTGGCTCAATTTTTTGTGTGTTTTCATTTATCACTAAGCTTATAACTCTGGTGAATTACCCCAGTGTCAATTCTCAATTAGTATCTTATAACAAAGGTTCAACATGGGTGAGAGGTTCTTATCAATGGTTTCAAAAGAAATTGAAACTTCATTGTTTATTGTCAAATGTTCCCTCTTCATCATCCCATTCTCTTCGAAGAGGGGGAGCTACTTCCTTGTACGAACAAGGTTTCTCCCTACTAGATATTAAAGCAAGAGGAGATTGGAAAAGCCTATGTGTATTACTGTATCTTGAGAGATCTTTGTCGTCTCAACTAGAATTGGACCGCAAAATCGTCCAGTCTCTCTATTTGTAACATTTTCCTTGTTCTTTGATTTTTTTGTTTTTTTTGTTTAGTTTTTTTTTGTTTTGGGCTAGGTTTGGCAGGTTTGTGTCAATAAATATTCCTAGCCCAAACTCTATTCATGTGTTGTATTATATATATTATTATGTTACCATTACTATTCTTCTAAATATCATAAGTCAGCCCACAATCATTTATGTGTTACATATAACACAAGGTATATGTAAATATAAAGGATGAGGCGCCACCTAGCGTCACCATGTTATACCAACCTACCACCACTAGCGCCTGCGAGCGCACGTGCAGGTATGCACTTCGCACCTGTCACCTCATCTGGTCAGACGTGTACACTACTGTTCCTACACAAATTTTTTTTTTTTACTTATTACTATGGCAGGTTTGTGTCAATAAATATTCCTAGCCCAAACTCTATTCATGTGTTGTATTATATATATTATTATGTTACCATTACTATTCTTCTAAATATCATAAGTCAGCCCACAATCATTTATATATATATATATATATATATTGTAACGGTAAATGCAGAATGACGACGAGAACCATCAGATACAGTGTACAGTAATATTTATTCAATGAGCCTACGGTAACACAAAGGCTAACGCATTCTGTAGGCCTGGTCTATGCTCAGGTAAGTCTTAGGTAAGCTTCAGCTAGATCCTGCCTCAAAGGCTTTCGTATCTAGAATGTCCCGACTGTAATAAATTCTGTTTTTAATGAAGATAGTATACTAGAATGGGGGTATAGTAAATGCTGCGAAATATTGATACGGATGTTTTTTGAAGGAGAAATGTCCAATAGAGTGCCACCATGTGTTATAAACACCACTCTTGGTATAGACCAACACCTCTCCGCTGAACCGACAAATTAAACCCCAAGTGGTGTATGGAGATTTCCACAGGGTTTACGCGAAATGCTTGAAACAAGGAGAGCGGAGGGATGCAAGCTGAGTACGTGGAAAGGCCAAAGGGATGCAAGGGTGTGGCCCAGTTAGGGCCCAGCTTTGTTTTCTAAACAAGTGAATGGTGTTCTTTGGATTAGTTATGAAGGGTTAAAATGGTATATTCGGTTGAAAAAGACAAGGAAAATGAGCTCAATTCTTTATATAAAATATAATTTTGTTGTTTAAGGTTAGAGATGGTGGAGAACCGTGCTAATGTTCAATAATTTTATGGTATAGTACATGGAGAATATAAGAAGTATTTTTTGAAAGAGGGAAAACCATTGGATTTCGATAAATCACCAACTCTGGGATATTTGGAGACAATTCAAAGGGGTTGATTTTGCTGTGGAAGAAGAAATTCAATATATATCTAAGGTGCGAGATGTGATGGGTACCACCCTTTATAAGCAGTTTCACGGTGTGAGTGCACAGAAACTAACCTAACGTTTCCTTTCTCGTTCAACATGTTCTGGGTCGAGTCGCATCGGGGCGTGCCACTCCCGACTTGTGGCACGGCGCTTCTCCAACTGTGTTTTGGGAAAATGTTGTTTAGGCATCTGCGGGGGAAAAAGAGAGAAAACAAATTGGGAAGTACGGGGGAAAAGTTTGAATTGTCTAAAAAATTTATGTAATTGATAAAATTTAATGATCATAGACTATGTAAGAGAGCTTTAACACATTTACATATTCTCACAGATACTAGATATTCTAAGGCCCCGCACCCTCTAGTTACGACACACTCCGAAACGCTTCGACAAGCATAATTCTCTGTCGTAGCACAATCGCAGCACTCTTGTCGGAGCGTGTCGTAGCGTGTCGGAGCATGTCGGGACGTGTCGTAACGGTTTTTTTGGGGGAAAAAAGGAGACCACGGAGCCAACACAGGCTACAACACGGGCTTCAACACGGGCTACAACAGGATAAAGTTTTCCTCAATTCTTTCAAAAATGATGAAAGTGACCTATGATTTTTATAACCTAAATAAGTAGTGTTGTAGTATACATATACTATATTCTGGTAAAGTTTGAAGAAGGTGATATGGGTTTTACTGACTGAAATTGAACTTTTTAGAATTCTTATATTTTCTTTTATCACATATTTTGAAACTCTTTGGTTATGCAAAGAGCACGTCCTGATTAGTATGTGACTAAAAGTTTGTCGAAATTTGTCAAGTATCAACGAAGATATAGCCGAAAAAGTAAACGGCCATAGACTTACCATTGCTTCCATAGGCGCCAGTGTTAATATCACGAGCAATCGTTGACTCGTGTCGGAACGGTGTCGTAGACCTTGACAGAAGCCTGCCTCCACTAGTGTAGAACGCTACGATATCGTTCCGACAGGCCCGTCACGCTCCGACATGTCCCTATGTGTCGGAAGCCTCCCGACACACTCCGACAATTCCAACATGTTGGAATTGTCGGAAGCGTGTCAGAAGGCCTGCAACACGGCGCCCGTGTCGGAGCGTGTCGCAGGCCATGTCGGGGCGTGTCGCAGTCCTTGTCGGAAGCTGAGGTCCACTACTGCGATAACTACCACGCTTCCGACAAAACGTTTGATTCTGTGTCAGAACGCCTACCGGGGCGTGTAGGAAGCGAAATCGTACCAAGTGGGTGCGAGGCCTAAATTCATGTGATCAAGGAGGTACCGGTAGGTGAGAAAAGGGGGTAAGTAATGTTAGTGGAAAAATGAGCTTTCTAAGGTAGTGCTACATTATAGCGTATTAATTGGAAAATTATTAATATGGCTAAGAAAATAGAAAAAATGAGGGAAATTTATCATCCTCAATTGCGAGTGATAGGTGGATATATGCTCAAGTTAATAGATGGCACCCCTGTGAAATTTGGAATGTGCCTTTAAAGGGATAGGGGGGAATTTAGCTAATTACTAAAAAACCGGGGAATTACCTCAATTCTAAATAATGAATATAATTTTGTTGTTTTATGTCAGATATGGTGGTGAACCGTACTATTGTTCAATAATTTTATGGTACATGGAGAGTATAAGAATTATTTTTTGAAAGAGTGAATACTATTGGATTTCAATAAAGTTCAAGAGAATGGTTTATACATAAAGTAGGCCTTACAAATAATTTGGGTTTTGGAAAGCATAGGTGACGGTCAATAATTTATAAATAACAGAAGAAAAAACATAAAGTTTGAGTCCATTAGTTTGTGCATCCAGGGGGGGTGTTTTTCAGTCGAGAGGATCTCAGCTTGAGATCTGCTAGGATCAATCTGAGATCATGAGACTGACTTTGAGATCAATGGCAGAAAGTGTTTTTCAGACGTTGTCTCAAGTCCACACAGCCGATCTTAGGAGATCTCAACTCCAAGGATCTCAAGTTGAGATCCCTAGCCTTCTGTGTAGAGCGATCTCAAGTTCTATAGTGATCTTCCTGCGGGTAACCAGCTTAAGTGAATCAGAGCCTCTAAATTGCCTATTATCGCCCGAACCGTTCTGTAAAGCCCCTTGCAATACCTTTTGTGAAGCGATCTCAAGTTGAGACCAATCTCAAGTTGAGACTAATCTCAAGTTGAGACCGAATTTGAGCATTACAGTAGGTTCAGCACAAACTAGCTGAGTGGTGCAGTGCCTCTGTTTTTATGTTGCTTATCAATTGAAAAGACTTCAGATGGAAGTTGAGATCCTTTCACTTGGCTCTAGGGATCTCAGGCTGAGACTGAGATGCGACCGTTTCGGGTGCTATGGGTGTTTTTCAGTTGTGATGGTCGCTAGGGTTCACAAGGGAAATGATCTCCCATACAGTCTCAACCTGAGACCAGTTGATACTGTTGTGTTATCAAGTATTGAGTCTTAATACATGACTAGGCAAAACTGGTAGTGAGTTTTATTCTCCCCCACAATCTTTAGTAGTACTGGCAGTTAACACCAGATGGCAGTATATGTAATACACAATACAACATCTCCCTTTTATTTCGAAGATGACTAGGAGAATCCAACTTTATATGTAGCACCAACGGCTAATAACCATTTAAGGTTTTGATAGATACAGTGATATGAGATAGTATATAATACTGTTGACTAATGAAATATGACTTATGAGTATTTGCATAAGGCAATACCATATGGGTTTACTTGAGTTTATAAACTCTGAGATTAAAATATAGGAAATTAAACATAAACCATATGTCTAAAATCTTTCAAGCTGAAATCAAATTATGGACAGTCTCATTAGTCTTGGTAGCGCACAGGAGTTTTTATTTCTCTCCCACTCCTAGTCTTAACAACAGTCTTTGGGCTAGATACAGGTTTGGGACTGTTCTCTACAGGCTTCTCAGGCATTGGCACTGCCTGAGGCACACTTGAGGGGAGTTCATTCACTGTTGGTGGTAGTTCATTCAACTGAACACGATTACGGACGTATGTCTTCTTGGGGGTACTGATCACATATGCCCTATCATGCCCACCTTTGTCCTCAACAGTACCTGTCTCACCCCTATCCTTTATCCATACAGCACTGCCTGGGTGGAGGGTTGTGAGTGGCCTAGTATTATGACGCTGGTCATAATTAGAACTCATATTTTCCCTGTACTTTTCCTCACGGACACGGACTGTCACTTTCTCTGGCAGATCCGGTTCCAGTTTAGATGGAAGAACTGGCACCTTGGTGTGTAGGCGATGACTCATCAGCAATTGGGCTGGGCTGAACCCATTGTGTGGAGGAGCATTTGTACTAATAATCTGACATAACTATATCCCAAATTTCAAAGTTTTCCTGTGGTTATTAAGACGATGATAAACATTTGTCTGGAAATCTGAAAAATGCAAGCACTGCACCACTCAGGCAGCTTGTGTATACCTACTGTAATGCTCGTTTTATCTGAGTAGGGTAGGGTCAAGGTCATTCTGCATTTATAAACGGAGAAATTTGATTAACCATAATGGCGACGGGAACATGCAAGCCCTCCTAGGAAAACGGGAGCCACAGTGTGGCATCACTGAAAATGACATAGAGGCTCTCGGCTGATTGGAAGTGACTAAAATTTGAAGGTAAGAGGTTTTTAATGTTGTAAAACATTATGCAATTTGCTGAGTAACACACTGAATGATAAAAGTTTAGATTGTAGGAGAATGAAATGTGACAGAAGGTCATAATTGTTTCATGAGGGAGGGAGGTGTAGTGGTATTGCGCACTAGGACGGCCGTAGTAGAGCGCACTGGAAAGGGTGAACCCGTTGCAACCACAGATAGCCGGTCACAAAATACTATTTCCGGGTATAGGCACTCAGTACTTTGACTATGTAGGTTCAAGATTATATGTCTCATTCACCAAACTTTTAGATCCAAATTTTTAATAAACTTAACAACTGTCATCGTAGTTTTGAAACAAAGTTATTCAGATATGATAGTTATAAACTTCACTTCAAAAGTAAAAAAACGAGACCAAAAACATAAGTCTAGCCTCAAACCCCCATAGCTTTAGCACTAAGCCTCGTTCTTACTGGCCACCGGAAATGGTGTTTTGTAGCTGGGTATCTGTGGTTTCAGCGGGTTCACTTTGGCTCCCTATGGGCTTGAAGAGAGACACAAACTAAAATTCATTTCATTTTGTAGGCCAAGTACTACAATGATTGTAGAATGCAGGAAAAGAAACTTTACGCCAAGTGAGCAAAAAGGGGCTAGTGAAACTATAAGGCATTACGTACCCATAAGGGAACAATAGAGCCACTTGCATTTTGGTAGTGTGTACAGAAAATAAATTATTATGTAAATGGGATCTTATAGCGGGGATAGGAGTGAGAAGAACTCATTTACTACAGGTGAAGCAATTAAAAGCACCGGCGTTACATAGGAAAGGCGGCACATGATCCATGGCGCCTTTCAAGTTTCAGGCGGGGGTGTGGGGAGGTTCAAACAAAATGGCCGCTTCGCACAATTAGAAAAACATATTTCGGGAGAATGATGAACCTGTGAGGGAAACTGCTTCTACAGGAGGGGAAGTTTGTTCTATGTGTATTTGTGGCACGAATGAGGAAAAGGTGGGCAACATAGTTGACAGCAGCTGTGCAAAAAAGTGGATTAACATACCATGAACTATTGGATCCGTGTTGTAGCCCTCGATTCCTGGGGTTGACATGATGACCGGGACCGAGCACCGCTGTTCAACTTTACCCTCTGAATTGCGTTGGACCGGCACTGGGATCCATGCCGTTAAGGGTTAGGATCGGTAATTCCGAGTGGCAAACATATGTGCGGGAAAGAGTGTGCACCCTTGGTTAAGAGAAGCTGATGATTGTCATCCAGCCAATGCAGTGGGGTAGATATTAATTTTGCAATCGGCGAAGTTTGAAAGTGTGTAGGCGATTTAAAATATTATAATAGGTATAGGGAATGTGAAAAGTGGAAAGTAAGTTAAAGCAGTTTGAGATACAGTGTGGTAGGCCCTAATCTGTGTGGGAGGAGTAAGAGTGTTGTTTCTAAATGCAAAAATATTGACAAAATTTATACATTTAACATGAATTAGTGAACAAGTTGAAGGCAAGTAATATTAAACAGGTTTTATTGGACAATTGGAAGAGTTGTTCGGGGGAGATAATACAAAGTTGGGAGGGCAACTTGCCGACCTATATTAGATAAAGAAGGAGATAGGGCTGAACTTGTAAAAGTGTTTCGTTGTAAGTAAAATGAAAGTGGGCCACCACCTACTTGTTCTATTCAATGGACTGTAGAGAGCTGATAGAGAACTGTAGAGAAATGATTTTATGTTGAAGACGTGGGAACCCAAACGGACCAAGATGACCTGCTGAAGTGGGTAAACATGTGGTGGAGCTGCTATAGAGTGGGAAGAGTATGGAATGTTAGTCTAAATGGGGAAGCAAAATTCAAAAAACAAATTTATTTGTTAAGCAACTACCATGACAAGTAAGCTGGGAAGGTACGCAGAAGGTTTTGTTCGAAAAGGGAGTCTTTGTCATATTCACCAAAGGTGCTTAAAGACTTGCACCCA
Organism: Alentia gelatinosa; assembly: GCA_950022655.1. NCBI lineage: Eukaryota > Metazoa > Annelida > Polychaeta > Phyllodocida > Polynoidae > Alentia > Alentia gelatinosa. Next base: position 102,115,528 of record OX465579.1, read on the forward strand.
ATGTGCGTGATGAGGTCGGGGAGCCGAGAAGGGCCGGGACTGGACCGCAGGGTGCCCACAGCACAGGGAAAACAGGGAAAATGCCATAAAACCTTTTCCCTGCAGGGAAAACACAGGGAATTTGAGAAATTCACAGAAACACAGGGAAAATACAGGGGAAAAGATTTCACCAACTCAGGGAAACTTAAAAAATTTCAGGGAAAAATTATCTGCATATTACATGTAGAAAATGCCTCTTTGAAATCCAGGGAAGTAAAACTTTTAAAAGGGTTAAGATTCCATTTTGTTATTCTTATATTCTGGTATGTTTAAGATGTTATAAACTTGTGGTTCTGGGGCCTGTTTTTCAGACAGCGACGTCTTTATTTGTAGTAATCACAAAAGAGTGACCAGTTGGGCGACCAAACCAGTGATCATGACCAAAAAGTGTTCCTCAGACCCGGTCATTGTTCAGCTGTTATGATCACTGTAGGTCCAAGTGATCATAACAGTGAAATTTGGGAATTAGATAAAACAGATATAGATAATTCATCGCAGTAAATATTGTTTCATTTGATACAGTGGAAGTGTATAAAATGAAATATGCCACCATTTGGGCTAAATGGTCACCAACTGGTCACAACTCTGGAACCCAAAACAGTGACCACGACAGTTTACCCCTCTAAATGGTCGCACATATTATGACAACTTATCTCTGGAACCCAAAGGTCTCCAAACGGTCACTAACTGGTCACTATAGGAAATGGTCATGACTAAAAAATAGGCCCCTGGTTTCTTTTGCATCAGTTGAAGGATGCAGTTCTGAAGATGACTACACTATATTACAATATACATTCTATTATTTCTTTTCTGTTTGACAATATAAAAGCATTTGTAGACATATATGTTAATATTTCTTGATTTAGACTTTGTATTGAAAAAGGTCAAGTTGTGGAGCTTGGGTCAAGTTTTTTATGGAGGGGGAAGGATTTACAAAACAGAGACGTGCAACATTGGGAGTTGGGAAGGGGCCATCCATAAAGGATGTCTGGAAAATTTCCAAAATTGTTGACCGCAGCCCCCACCCCTTTAGTTTGCAAGTACTTTATGGATGGCCTTGAAATAATCTTTGCTGAAAAAGAAGCCTGTGAGGGTGTGTGTTTACCCTATATTTGGCTTTCAAGTTGTCTATTAGACTCCTGGGACCTGTTTCAGTAGTTTCTTGACATGTCTAGATGGCGTCTGTGACACCATACGGACAGATCACAAGATTGCAGTCAATGACACACAGAGTTTCACTCACTTCTCGTAGGAATTAAGCAATGACACTTTAACATGAGCAGTGGATACATATAATCTATAATCGTTCCAAATATGAAGAAGATTGGCCACTTCGATCTTCTGATATTTGCTAGTCTTTTTCAGCTGTTGATTGCACTGTTGGTGCCGCTGTTGATGTCTGTCTAGGCCTAATGTCACAAGACTACTGAAACAGGTCCCAGGTCCTAGCTTTTCTGTTAAGAAGCTTTGGTTTTAAGATTGAGTAACACTATGATTCCTTCTTCTTACTTGGTATTGCTATTAGTAGATTGTTAGGTAGGCCTAGTCATGATGGCCTTTGGTGAACTGGACGTTACCTAGATAGCTGTCTATGATCTCATAGATTCAATGGCAGATTGCAGTGGTCTAAGCTGCTATTAAACCCATCCTTGTGTCGTAAGGTAGTGTTGTGTTAGGCTTTGCCATGGTTTCTTGTTATGAATATGACCCTGGCTGTTGACATGACATTAAATCACCAACACTCACTCATTTACTGCACTTTACCATCAGAGTAGCTGAACACTTCAGATATTGATCAATATATACTGCATAAAAGGTCCCTTATAAGTATGTGTTAAACACCCTACAAAGTAAGTTGTCAATGACAGTGATCATACCATTCGGATACCATTCCTTTAGATTCTTTTAATTTCCTTTATTTTTATCAAAACCTCCCTTAACTTTCTTCTTTTCTATGAAAAACTTCTTTAAATTCCTTAGAAATCATTCGAAGTCCACATGAACAATAAAAAATGTTATTTTAACAGGTAAAAATTTTCTAAAATATACACATATGACAAAAAATTTCTCAAAAAGTTCATATTTATGAAACATGCAAAATTCTTTCCTGATAGGTTTGCTTTATGAAATGATCCATATTTCTAATTGTGTATTTGTATATTCTAGTTCGGGACAATATGACCACCTGTAAAGTATACCCTGTCATAAACCAGGGGGCTGTTTCACTAGAAGCAAGAAGTCTCACTGTTGGCAACAGTGCCATCACAGCGTCAGTGTGCGTTTCATTAGAAAGTGCAGTCAAGTGTGAATGGCACTAGGGAAAGGAGCAGCACCAACAGTGGCAGTGTCTGTTTCACTAGTAAATTGGGTCTAACTGTACCTGCCACTGTGGTGCCACTATGAGCGAGATGGTCGACCTTCTCGTTGATTACGTATATAGACGGTTTTCACCCACTTCCCGTAGGAATTAAGCAATGAAATTTAATATTATAACCTATAATCGTACTAAATATGAAGAAAATCGGCCGCACCATTCCAAAGATATCGGCATTTGAATTTTGTCATAGCAAATACTGCTCTGGTGGCCAGTGTCAAGCACTTCCCGCCGGCCTCTGGGGGGAGAAAAAAAAAAACCAGCCATAACCCCGCCACACTACGGAGGGAGTGAAAAAGAACAGCGACCAACACAAATGCACGGAGGGAGTGAAAAATTAAAACGCTGATATCTTCGGTACAGTATGGCCGTTCATCTTCAAATTTGGTACGATTATAGGTTATATCTACCCCTTACCCGTGTTAAAATTTCATAGCTTAATTTTTATGGGAGACAGGGGAAATCCTCTATATACACACAGTGAGGTTTGACAGCATAGCGAGACCCTGTGCTCACTAATTGCACTATGCTGTAAAATATGCTAACAGTGAGAGTTGGTGCCACCTCAACAGTGAGAGCACAGATGAAACAGGATCTTGTCATTGTCACTGTTGGTATCGCTGTTGTTGGCACTGTTGCGGTCCTAGCTCTCGCTTTTACCACCCCACTAGTGAAACGGCCCCCAGAACCGCTGTGAGCATTTGCCTGGAAGATGGCTTTAATTCACAGTTTTGGGCAAGAGTGACAATTTTCCACATCCAGTTAAAATTTTAGACTGAGCATTATTCAACAAACAACACATAAAGCATGGTGCCCTTCTGGGTGTAGCCTGGGGCTAGGGTATGGGTTATTCCCTCCTGAGGGTTATGAGGGAACCTCCACATGAAAACTTGACACCTTTTCGAGGGAAAGTGGAGAATACAAATTTAGTGGCATACAAGTAAGGTAGTCCCATGTGTGCCTAAAAGAAAATACTTGGAAAATAGTTACAGGAAAATTTTGTTTGAGACTACTCCATAGAAAGATCTCATCAACTTTTTGAAACAGACAAATCTCTTTGATTGTGTTTAAAATATTTGAAAACGTTGGATTCTAAAAATATTTTTTCATTCAGATCCTCATCCAAGAACATCTGCAGGGGGAGAAATCCTCATATTTAAGAGATCTAATTGGATTCAGTTGAATTCAGTGCTTGCACATAAATGCCCCCTTGGGTTTAAATGTGATGGACACATGTAGGGCCTGGGTGCAGTTAAAGCTTACTTAATCCTGTCAAAATTCTTTTAACCATCCTGTGACATGTAAAATTCAATTCTGCTCCCCTTTCTCGAACACTATCATTCACTTTTTGGAACACACTCAAATTGAATTCTGTCCTGCCAAACTACAAATGACTTACCAAGTAGGCAGTACTTGACAGGTGGCTTGGCCAACCAGGCCAGAACCATGTGCTTTATAGCACTCTGAGGCTAGACCTCAGAATAATACACTGCATATACGGAGACAAAATTTGTAGATCTTTATGAAACCTTTCTATATATGAAATATTTGGATTTTTTCCAATTAGTTGTGCTAGTCATGGCAGCATAGCTTGCTGCCTAATGCTTAAATTGTGTGCACCTGAAACTGTGCACCCGTGAATTCCCCCATGCACCCTACTGATATAGAGTAATGATAAACCTATGAAAATCAAGCTCCTGGCCATAAGAATGTCTACTCCAGGCACAGGATGTATACTTATAATCTTATATATTTTTTCGGTAAATTAGAGAGAGTCAGGATCAAAATCCGGGGATTTAGAGAGTCACTCCAAACCCCATATAACAGGAGTATGCTACCAACACTGTTGTTGGACTGGTACAAGGAAGAGTGTCCTCATGGATGATTGTGCTGAATCATCCAATTCAATTCTTGAATGAAAAACACAAACATAATTACAATACGAAAGATAGCAGCACTTATTCACAGAGCCTCAAGTGTACCTATGACAGACAGGATTTTTCTGGAATTATGGATTTTTTCACACCCTAAGGATCAAACTTGAGATCAATGTTGATTTGAGGAGAAATTATCTAAGGTTGAGAGTTCAAAATATGAAATAGTGTGGTCAACACCTGCACAATGTTCTCAGCTAGGGCCAGAAATGCTCTTAGGAAAGCTCAAAATGCAGGTACTTCTAGGGGCTTTGCCCCATTTGCTCCCACCCAGAGCACTTTCCCTGAATCCCATTTTGGGCCTAGATGAACTGCAAATCCCCTGCTGATTATTCTGGATATTTTTGCATGCTCTTTTTCAGGCATATATAAAGCAGGGGCTTTTTCCATTGATTTGCAGATTTCCACTTCTTTTTCATCCACATGGGAATTTTTTTCAATAACTGTGTTAATCAGTCCCAGGGTTTCCAGGGTATTTGCCATCTGTTCTCCCACTAGGCCTCATTGCTTTTGGGTCGGGTTTTTTTGGGGTTTTTTTCTCGCAAAATGCAATTTTCATGCCTGTTTAGTTCTTCAGATGGAAGCACTCTTTTAGGCAGTCACCTTTGTGAATAAATATATATGGCCAAATGTTTCATGTACAGCTTGACTAAAGCTGTGGTTCACATCATGAAAGATAAGATTCAGTGAATTCTGTCCTAAGATACATCAGATTGCTCCTTTTGAGGTCTACTTTTTCAAAAAAATATTCAGGAGCCCCTGGTAGGAGGGGAAAATCTCCTCCCTATGCTCCCTCCTACCACACATGGCACAGTGCTTTGAATAGTGTACAGCTTCAATTTGGAATGCAGCCCAAATTCTTGAATCCTTCCTAAAACTGGCCAGTACGATAATAAACCAGTGTTAAAATAGATTTATTTGATATATTTGCCTAATAACAACTTCATGTTATTCCTGCAAGGCAGTTTGTAGGGACATAAACTTGTTAAAAACTCCAATTATCATTCCTTTAATATTCCATCATTTTTCTTTAAAATCCTTAAATATTCCTTTAAATGACTCAAATATTACTTTAGATTTGGGAAAAAATATTTCCATTTTGACTTCTACTGTGAGTACACCAAAAGTTAAGTTATCAAAAAGATTATAAAAGATATCTACATGCACTAGGTTAAACTGGGTTTTGATTGTACTTCCATATAGAATTCTATGGAATCTTCACTCATATTCTAGAAGTCAAACATTATGTCGAACTTTTAACATGATTTCTGAGAAAATATGTCAAAATGAAAACAGATAAAGTATCTCAATACATTCAAAACATATATGGCAATAAAAAAATAAATTTTAAACCCATAATCTCTGGTTTAGTATGCCACCTTTTGCAAATTTGTATATTCCATACAGCCTAAGTTATGAACATTTTTATCAAATCAAATAAAAAATAATTAGTTTTCACTCCCCAATATGGCCTATAGTACCTGTAATGTAGGTTACGAGCTGATAGTCTGAGAGTCTCAAAAATACCTATAAAACACATGGGGGGAGGGGGGCAATATGAAGTTTTATCAAAATGTATCCACTCAGAATGCCATAGGACATGTGCCAAAAAGACTGTGCCAAACTGACAAAATGTTTGGAAAATGGTGACAGGCAAAACACTGGCAAAACACAAGGAATTTCAAAATGAAATCTGTGTGGGCACCCTGGGACCAGCCTGGCGGCATTCGCCTGCCTGCCGACAGGGTGGCTTCCCGACGAAGGGGGTGATTGAGAGAGTGATCAGCGTAGGGTGAGACACGCAGAGGTAAAATGCAGGAGGGTTGGAAAATAGATAAAATGACGAGCATTTATTGGTAATTTTATGAGCAGTAATGCAATTAAGATAAACTTTATGGGTAAGAGTTGGATGAATTTATTAGTAGGGATTAACATAAGGAACAAAGAAAAGCAACACCAGAAGTAGGACCCCTCCCCACCCGCCTACACCCAAGAAGCCCAGAAATGGATGCCCCATCCCCTGACTATTCAGATCCACATTATCTCTTCTCCCGGCGGGCCAGGATGGATGCGCAGAAGTGCAATTATTCTTCAGATTTCAGTGTTTATCTAGAGGTATGCCAGTTTAAAGTGAAATTCGTGTTTACCTAGTGAGGAAAATACAAGTATGTTTGCTTGTATAATATCAACATTGCTTCCCACACTAGACCGCACCACTGATCCATGTGACACTGAGTTCAATCCACTTACTCAGAGGCACCGCAATGGGGACAAGGCTGGCCCCTTCATATGCAAACCCTTTTATGGAAAAGGTCGAGACCGCAATCCTCTCGGATTACGAACTCCAGCCAAGCGTATGGTGGCGTTACATTGACGATATCTTCTTCATTTGGAAACATGGAGAGGACGAACTGTCACGATGGATCGAACACCTCAACACGAGGCACCATTCGATCAAATTCACAGAGGAACACTCTGCGAATGAAGTCTGCTTTCTAGACACGAAGGTAAAGGTGAAGGCCGGGAAGTTATACACCGACCTATACACCAAACCCATGGATGCCAATACGTACCTGCAGTACGATTCGGCACATCCACCGGCTACAAAAAGGAGCCTCCCATACTCGCAGCTACTCCACATCAAGAGAATTTGTGGAAATAGAGACGATTATGAGAAACATGCCTCGGAAAAATTGTCGCAATTCCGAGAGAAAGGCTATCCCGCAGAAATCCTGAGGGACTGCAAAATCAGAGTAGACACCCAGGACAGGGTAAACCTACTGCGACCAGGGAAAATCCCTAAGGTGGAAGACGAGGACAAGACTTTCCTGATCACCACCTACCGGCCCGGATCCAACAGGATTGGACCCATTGTCACCCAGAACTGGGATCTGTTAGGTAGGTCGGTGACAACCAAAACAATGCACAAAAGTAGACTGATAAAAGGCTTCAGACGACCGAAAAATCTCAGAGATCACTTGGTCAGGGCCAAAATCAACTACAACCCACAAAACAGCACTGGCCCCCAGAAAAATGGGGCGGAGAAAAACGTGTGCAAAAAATCAAATTGCAGACACTGCAAACTGATCAACACGGAGGGCAGGCGTACCTCAAAAACTACTGGCACTAGTCACGAGACGAAACACAACGTGACATGCAATAGCTCCAACGTGATCTATTGCATACAGTGCAAAAAATGTCACACACAGTACGTGGGGCAGATAAAGCGAAAGCTAAAGGAGAGGATGTATGAACACCTCTACAACATCAAAAAAGGCGCATCTCAGAATGATGTGCCCACCCATTTCAACCAATGTGACCATGAGGGCACATCGGACGTGGAATTCTTTGTGCTGGATTTTATATTCAGCCACCCAAAGAGCAAAAGAGCGAAGATCCTAAGGAACAAAATCGAGTTCAATTGGATTCATCGCCTAAAAAGTCAGTCACCTTGGGGACTGAACACAATGGACAATCGATATGGATAGATCGGTAACATAAAGCCTCATCAAAAAAATATGTCCGCAACGCTCAACGAAGTCAAACGGGAAGAGATTGTCAACATTGCTGGTAACATTACTCGATCTACCCTATCCGAAACCTACCTGAATCCCCAACTCCATCCGCTGCAAAGTAATGCACATTCTCTTCACAAATCTCCACGGGAGACATAGTCGATACCACACCTGATGATGCTCAGTAAGAGTTGAAACCACGAATCCATCTTAATCCTCCACATCGCGATACTGTTCACAACAGAATAGGGATGTTGAACAAGGGCAGATGTCCATGTCAACACCATGCGAGTATTTTGGTCTGTCACGGTCTCCTACCATTAGAAATGGTAGGCACCAACCAAGCACCAGCTTCAGTGCCACTATAGGTACAAGCGGTGAAACATTGTCTCACAGTGCGTTTGCAGGGCACCCAGCAGAGACACCGCGGGGAGAGGCCGGCTACCAGTGAAGCCGACATTAAAAAACACTGCAAACTGAGAGGACACAGCGAATTTTCGCTGGTCAGGAACAGACCGCACCCGTAACTAGGGCACAAGATTTTGTTTGGCGAGCGACAGCCAATCAGAACGGAGGAAATCTGTGACAGAGTCAACAAGGGAGAGAGCTCGGACACAGGTAGGCATTCGTGGCAGCGTACTGGTACGCCGCGTCATCCACACATAGATGTTTATGGTTTTACAAGAGAAAAAGAGAATCATAGCATGGGTGAGGAGAACCAAATAAGGAGGGATTATTGAATTACACAGTAGAAAGGGTTTTCTGTACTGAGGCCCCAAAAGGGAAGTATTTTTTATTGAGAAACGCATTTATTGGCAAGCAAAGTGACAAGCATCCATAGATGATTTAGGGTGGAATGAGGATAGCTATATTAAACGGATATGGGTTTCTGTACTGAGGCCCCAGGTTTGGTTATAATGAGTTAGGGTAGAGTGAGGATAGCTATATGAATGAGTATGGGTTTTTGTACCGAGGCCCCCAGATGGGTTATAATTTCAATTTTTGAGAGAGGAAATGAGTGAACAAGGGGAAGAGGACTGCATGGTTAGGGTTAGCTTAGGCTTACTAGTAAGAGTTAGATAGAAGAAAAGTTTGGACACCCCCCGCCCCAGCCTTATTGAATAATCATGTTTCGATATATATACAGTTGATACAAGAGGAAAGGAGAATGCATACCAAGAGTGAGGAGGACCAAATAAAGAGGGCTTAGGAAACTAGATGATACTAAGGGGTTGCTGTACTGAGGCCCCAAAAGAGGAGTGTTTGATTGAGAAACAGTATTTGGCAAGCAAAGGGAATTGCATGCATAGATGATTAAAATGTAGTGGGGAAGAGTCGATGAGTTAGGGTTGTACAGGATAGCTATATTAACCATATGGGTTCCTTGGTAAGGCCAGAGATTTGGTTATAATATCAGTTTTTACACCAACAGTTTTTGGGGAGAAATTGATGCGCAAGGTGAAGAGAACTGCATGGTGGGGGTGAGCTTAGGCTTATTTGTGATGGTTTGGGTATAAGAGTCGGTGAAAATTGGTTTCTGTACTGAGCCCTCCCCCCCCCCCTTAGCGAATAGTTAGGTATACATGTATATATGGTTCTGGGATGCCAGTTTTCAATGTTTCAATTGAAATCCATGCTTTCGTTTTTAGTGAATACAAGTCGTTTTGCATTAATGATATTGACAATAAAATTCTAAATTGCCCAACTCACCAAGAATCCATCTTTCCAAAACTGAACATATGGGTCTATTTTTCAAAACCTGCATTTTACCTACCTAAGGCCAGAAACTGACTCTAAAATATAAACTTCACAAGAAGTCCTAGTTTCCTATATTATTATTTACTACAGATATCTAGCTATTACAAATAATTTATTCCAATAAGTTTTGAGTAGATGTTATAATTTTATACAACTTTGGAGAGAACCAGGCTTTATGTGTTACGTCCGATACCCCTGTTAATGTGGACATTTTTGGAATATTTTATTCTCCCATACTCACTGGCCAAACCTTTATCAGAATTTAAGATAGGAAAGCTTATATATAGTTCTTTGCAACATCCAAAAGCCATATGTGTTGATCTGTCAGAATTTTTGTCACGAGATCTTGAATTTTGTTCAAATCACAGAAATTACAAACAATTTTGCATGTTTTAATGTTACTTCTTTTGTATTTACCCTCTCACATCACTTGTTATTTTCATAAGGATTTCAGTATGATATTTCTCATCCTTAGACATTGCTTCACAGTTAATAATAACTTTTTATATGTAAATTATCTATTATAGGTGTATCTGTCAGGCATAAATATAGGCTCTTTCAGGGGTGTCGGACGTAACACACTAACTATTTCACACATAGTCTATTATATAAAGGGTTTTTTGTAGTGTTAGAACTTAAAAACCTATAAATATCACTATTATGTGATACAGCCATGTGATACACCAGAACTTAAAAACCTATAAATATCACTATTATGTGATACAGCCATTATTTCTACAGCAGAAAGAAATACCAAATACTGAAAATTATATGTTTAGGAAATCCTATTGAGTTTTTGCTAAAACTTTATTCTTTGTTCTTCATTCTATATAATAATGGATCAAAAAGCATATATATGTTGACTGTATATATACACAAAATGATCAGAGTCAAATATATGTATGACTTATCAAATTTCCTTTGTAATATGGCAAGTTTTAGCTATTTTTCTTTTACATCTAGCAGTATTTCTCATTTATGAGAGAGGGGTGTCGGACGTAACACTTAGTAACAAATTAAAAAAGGGTTTATGTAGGGCCTAAATCAAAAGACACCTCAAGAAATAACAGGAGCTGAAAAGATAAAACATATATGAAAATGTTACATATAGAAATCCAGATTTAACTTATGGTTTGTGACCAGTAATATCATAAACTAATTTTTGGGTGCAGGGGTCATGGATGTAATACTTTGTAATACAATGGGACAAAGGGAAGCCTATCAAAAACATTTAGAAATGATTATACACATACATAGTTAAACTCTCAGAGGTATTACAATGGTCAGGTAAACATTACAACCTGTTTGAATTAATATCTTTTCTGTCTGTCATATATTGGGGTGTCGGACGTAACATGGGGTGTCGGACGTAACATAGGGTGTTGGAATGTGGTTAAATTGATTGCATCTTCAGTCTGCCAAATAATGATTCACTATGAAAATCACAGAAGCTGAATAAAAGGTACATGTTCCAATAATCCATAATAAAGGCACCAAGTATTCATACTCATATCATAAATAAAGAACTAGTAGCAGGGGTCATGGACGTAGCACTTTGTGATAAAACAGGGAACTTAGAACTCCATAAAAAATTCAATAGTCCTCTCACACTTAGTTGACTAAATTAGTAAACATCTCAATACCTTTGGCAATCAGTATGACCTACCCTTAGTAATTATTTTCCCGTTAAGCATATATTGGGGTGTCGGACGTAACGGGGTGTTGGACGTAACAAAAGCACATTTGCATCCTCAGAGGTGTAAAAAAAAAGATTAGAACAATGGTTTTTATTATGCTTAAGGCCAACATATAGTAGCATGAAGTAAATAAGGTTTGCTCTTGAAAAATTGATTACTATAATTATAATTATGTTTTATGTAACTGTTACGTCCATGACCCCTATTTTTTGGAATTTAGGTCTAGGTAACAATATTCTGAATTTGACACATTTATCATAGACCAATCAAGTTCAAACTTTAAGGAATGTAAAAGGACATATTTCTGCAGCATTTGTAGATGGAAAACATGAAATTGATTCTTTTTATCTTTTTGTTTTTTAGAATTTAACCTGGGGGTCATGGACGTAACATTTTTCAATTGAAAAACTATCTAAACATAAAATTCATGGAAATTTTTATTTTGTCACCTTGATTTATACTGTTTCACATAGTCCTGATAGTAAAGATTAACTTAATGAATAGTTTTTACTGATATTTTTGCCTTTAGATATATTGTAAGTATTTGTTCATCTTCACATATTTAAAAAAACTTGAAAATAAGGAGAAAATAAGGGTTTTTCTCAATTTTCACCAATAGATTCCTGTCGGTTATATGAAAATCCTATATTGGAATGACAGAATTCCTTGAGACGCATCCATTACTGCAGGAATTACAACTATATACTGATTATTAAGAGAGATATTCAAGAAAAAGACTTTTTAACCTAAAATGCAGGTTTTGAAAAATAGACCCATATACCCACATATCCATGTAAAAATTGATAATCTCTCCCCTGATGCCTTGAGATTACAAGTTACTGACCCCGTTGCCGTTTTCAGGGTTCTCCCAGTCACCAGTAAGCAGTTCAATGGGAAATATGGATTCAAAACAGACAATGGCACTGATTGGTCGAAATTCAGTGATAAGTTTTATTCAATGGTAAGCTACAATTAAGCCCACTTTGTGTGTAAAATTTGTGTAGAGATAATAATTAATACACAATAGAAATGGGTGAAAATAGTGGATTTAATATTTTTGAATTTACTGCTGCCACCAAGCCATGTGTTACTTGTGGAGGCTGCCGTCTCGGATTAGCAGAGTTAGGTACTAAAGAGAAATGATAATTAACTGAAGATGGTATATAGTAAAAGTTTAGGCTGGATAATATAATAGCGATGACATATATCTTGTTAAAAAAATACCACCGCCAGAAACACCTGCAGGTGTTTTTATTGTTTAATTCACCATGAATTTCCACATAGAGAAGGTGAGCTTTTAGATGTTGAAAAAAGGAGCATAATGCGGATATACATAAACGAGAATGGGAATGCATAAAACTTATCCCTACACTTTTCTAATATGTAGATCAAGGTGGTAAAACACCACAATGCGTACGTAGGGTATATAAACTGTGAATGCCTAGAGTATTTTCCCATACTTGATATGTGTATGTTGTGTGTAGGTTTTTGATGTTTTCATCTTTTGAAAGTAAATTATGTGGGAAATGAAGAACATCGACTGCACCGTTCCGCCGATATTAGCGTTTGAATTTCGTCATAGCAAACGTCTGCTCTAGTGCCCAGTGTACTCTCCGTAAATGTTCGCTGGTCTCCCCTGTCCTTAGTGGATACCCAGGGAACAGGCTTTGGGTTGGGGCAGAGACTAAGTCAGCTCTAGCACCACGAAAGATTTGGGAGGAGAGTGTCGAATGGGTCGACATGCCGTACTGGACGTGGAATTACACCCACTTCCCATAGGAATTAAGCCATGAAACGTTAACACGAACAATATAAGGCATAAACGTTCCAAATATGAAGACGATCGGCCGCACCAACCAGCGGATATTACCGAAATGGATCCCTATTTACTCTATGGTATATCCACACAGCATAGAGAGACCCTGTGCTCATTAAGTGCACTATGCTGTAAAATATGCCAACAGTGAAAGTTGGTCTCACCTCAACAGTGAGACCACTGATGAAACGCGAATTTGGGCTTGACACTGTTGGTATCGCTGTTGCTGGCACTGTTGCAGTCCTACCTCTCGCTTTTACCCCTCTACTAGTGAAACGGCTCCCAGAGCTAGGCCTGGAGACTGAAGCCCTAGGAGAGTGAGAATCTCGTGGAGAGCAAACTCGTACATGCTATTCATTTTTGTAGTTCTAGAGGCAGTTGTTATTTTTATCTTATGATTCATGTTTAACTTTACCAAAAACAAAATTTAGTTTTGTAGTTTCCTGATGTCCTTACCCTGATAAGCCTCTAACACCACGACACTGCACTGTTAACTACAAGTCACAAATGACAAAGTGGACCAGGGGACTGTTTCACTAGTAGAGGGGTCAAAGCGAGAGGGAAATAAATATTTAAAAAATTACAACAAAAAGTCTATCATGAAAATTGACTGGTATGAATATTTCTGAGAAAGGGGAGTTGTTTGAGGAGGAGGTCTATGTATACATATTTCAGATAGTAGCATTTGCTATTTAGAATATATTAAAGAGAATATATGAAGATTGGTTAAATTATTGGTGTGTGGTTAGCGTTAAGGGTGATTTTAAGGAGTGGAAGTACGCAAAAGAGGGAGTTGGGATTAAATAGAGGAAAGGTGCATTGCTGAATAATAAGGGACATGAATGCGATAGGGGGATAAGGAATTGAATACATCTGATTTTAAACTGTGAAAGGGGTCGTAGGTGGAGTTAATTAGAGGAAAGGTGCATTCCTTAATAACTAGCAGTGTGAATCCGATACGGGGAAAATTAATTGGATACGGCAGGTTTTAACCTGTGGAAGTGCGTCACACTGCCACCTGGAGTTAATTATAGGAACCCCTCATTCTGTGATAGCGTAGCGGTATGTATCCGGTGTATGGCTTATTGATAACCACGGCAGATTTTACTGGTGGGAGTGCGCAAAAGTACCGGAGGCAGTGGGAAGGGGGGAAATATAACCATGCCCCATGGTCTAAGAAGTTATAAGTATGAAGAAAAGGGGGTATTGAAATATCTAAGCTCTGTGTTAATGTGTTACGGCTTTGAAGACCGTTTTTATCTATTTTTTATCTATGAGTATTATATGAGTGTATATAAGTGAAGGGTATGTAAGGAATGTTAATTTAGTGCTTTTGAAGTACTGTGGTAGAAGGATAAAGAGTTATTCTAAATTTGTACTTTAAACAAATAAGTAGGACGCTTTTGGAGCCCCATAACATCGTGCTATGAACCCTGAGATAGTGACAGGCATACGCGGATTGCAATGCAGTGCGTAAATGGTGATGCCGAGCGGGGAAAATGATGCAGACCGCGTTGCAGAGTACATGTACTTGCAAGACCGAGGCTCTATACGAGGAGGGTGCGGCCCCCGATGAGAGTGCGGCCCCTGTGGAGAGTGCGACCTAAGGAGAGAGTGCGGCCCCCGAGGAGAGTGCGGCCCCCGTGGAGAGTGCGGCCCTCGAGAAGAGTGTGGCCCCCGTGGAGAGTGCGGCCCCCCGTGGAGAGTGCGGCCCCCGGGGACAGGGCGGCCCCCGGGGACAGGGCGGCCCCCGAGAAATCAGGGTGAGGACGGCCCCCGGAATATCGGGACAAGGACGAGAATTTTCCACTGCACAAGCCTTTATTATATCTTGGAGCTACACCAAAGGCCGCTCGAAGCCTTTATTATATCTTGGAGTTAGAGCAAAGGCCGCTCGAAGCCTTTATTATATTTTGGAGTTTAAAGCCTTTAATCCTTTTATGTGTATTGCTCAGAGTCTAACAGATGACCCCTGAAGCCGCAGACGGCTCCTATTTATATACAGGAGCGGTCGACGTCATCTCTCGCAGACCCTCGTCCCCCGGGAGAAACCTCGAGACGGAGACTCCCCCACAGCTCTCCCGGAACTCCCCCGGAGCTCACCCAAACCCGCAAGAGACGACGCCACCCGACCACTACACTAACACCTCATAGAGACCTTTACACATATGATATATGAAAAGAGAACATGCAATATAAAAAAAAAGCTATGTCAAAAAGGTTTATCTGATACTAACTTTTGAAAAAGTGTTATGCTGCCATGGTAATATCTGACCCCCCCCCCCCCCCCCCCCATGAAGTTGATTCAAACGGGGGACGCGTTTAGCTTCATTTTGTTATATGAATTGTCTGGTTAAATTGAGTTGTGAATTAAATCCTACAATAGAGCCTTTTTTCATCATGAGCTACAGTACTAGTACACTGACCTGTATGATTTGTGTGTAGGAGACGAGCATGACGGAGAAAGGGATAGCCATGCCCACCAGAACAAGGAAGACGGCATGCCCCGGCGCCCGGCCCCACGCCGGGTTACAGATCGGGATCGTCTGAGGGCGGAAGTCGTATGACCCCCAGCCCAGCAGGGGAGTGGTGGCAAGCAGCGCGCTCTGCGCCCAGATGTAGACGAGCACGGAACACACCCGGCGCGTCGTCATCTCCATCGGATAGCGCAGAGGGTGGCAGATGATGAAGTATCGGTCCAGACTGATGCCCGCCAGGGTGGCAATGGACACGAGCAGGAAAAGCACAGTAAGGAAGGCCACAGTCTGACACAGGCCGGAAGAAAAGGGCGGGCGTCCTGCTGTGTTGGTGGCGCCAGCGACGAGCGCCTCCATCCATGCGGGCAGCACAACGGTGGCTAAGCAGAGGTCGCTGAGGCCCAGGTTGATGGTGTAAAGGTTAGCCATGGTGTGCAGAGAGGGCGTGCGGTACACGGCGTAACACATGAGCATGTTGCCGAACACGGCAGCTGCCATCACCAGCAGCACGGCTATTACCTGCAGTCCAACGCAGCTTGGCCTGCTGTAGGCTAGGTACTCAGGCGGTCGCGTCTTGTGTGGCATCCACGTGAAGTTCATCAGCCCGTTTGAGGTGTTGATTCTTCCAGGGTCGGCGGAAACCCCACCGGTGACTGGCAGGTAGGCGGAGTGGCTGACGGTCTCGTTAGGCAAAATCACCTCCAATGTTTCCATGGGGGTTCTTGTGTTGCTGCACTAATGGCAACACCCAGCAGTTGGCTTGAAGATATTTCACTTAGAGTTCAAGTCGCCAGTCGTCAGTCACACCTGCAATGGTCAAGAAACACGAACGATAATGTATTTAAATACTAATGTGAACAAAGGGTTGTATTTTATAGACAGTGACTATTACTGGTAATGCAAAAACTCTGACTGAATGGGAGACCTTTTTGGCGATCGGCTTTGCATTGCAGAGGCCAGATCATTGTTGGTCTCTCATTGTTGATTTAAGTAATTATATAGGATGTCCTGACCATGATGTACAAGTCACAGAACGAGATGATGATTTACAGTTCGTACAGAATGAGGCGTTTACGCAGAGTTCCGTACGAGTAAATTATCATCGAGTAAATTTGTGTAAAATCCAGGGGCCTGTTTTTTAGTCGTGGCCATTTCCTATACACTGCACGAAAACCACCAGTTTATTCATAAATACGCCATCTCGGCAGCGTATACGTCCATATTGACTGTTTCCTTGTGTATACGGACGCGACTTGGCTGTATTTCCCGCCAGGCGTATACGAGAGGAAATATTCTCTGCGCGATATATATACGGCGCCGGTTGTATGTTGGTATAGGGCGCGGCAGGCATGCATGAGCGAGGACTTCACAGGGGGGGGGGGGGGGGGAGTTAGGAGACTGTGAGGCTTTGGTGAGTTGGTGTTTGATCAGACACTGTGCTATATATACTGTACCTGAAGTATGACTTCAGAAGAGTGGTGTTTTGAAAGTACATTCTATCTAAAAATTGTTTTAAAAAACAAAAAAGCTGGGTTTTTTATATGTATTTAATGAAATAATAATAGATAAGGTTTTAGAACAATTTTATAATAAAAATTGATAACATAACATTGGATTTTCCATATACTTAATGGGGACTAATGGCATATGAAACATGATACAGTGGTGTCTCCAAGTGGCAGAGCTCAGGACTATTGGATAGTGGTGTAAATACAACAGAATCGGGCGTATATATGATTTAGGCGTATATGTGAATGAGGCGCCTATAGTTGAGGCGTATACACATGGGGAATAGGAGGACCTTGTATACGCAAAAGCATACCTATATACGCCCGGTGCATTCATATATAAAGTGGTTAGTTCGTGCAGTGATAGTGACCAGTTAGTGACCGTTTGGAGACCTTTGGGTTCCAGAGATAAGTCGTCATAACATGTGCGACCATTTAGAGGGGTAAACTTTCATGGTCACTGTTTTGGGTTCCAGAGTTGTGACCAGTTGGTGACCATTTAGCCCAAATGATGGCATATTTCATTTTATACACTTCCACTGAATCAAATGAAACAATATTTACTGCAATGAATTATCTATATCTGTTTTATCTAATTCCCAAATTTCAGTTTTCTGTTGAGTAATATACATGTGAGACATGCTTTTGCTTTTGAATGGGCCTTGGACCAACAGTGATCATGACAGCTGAACAGTGACCGGGTCTGAGGAACACTTTTTGGTCATGATCTCTGGTTTGGTCGCCCACTCTTTTGTGATCACTACAAATAAAGACGTCTGAAAAACTGGCCCCAGAATTCAAGCAACCTCGCCAAGTCACCGATACTCCCAGGACGTCCATCCACTATCCTAAAGGTTATCTTGTGAACTATATAATCTCCTAGCATATCTTTAGAGCTAAAGCACTGAAGAGAATGTGCACGATGATTAGATATGACTCTGTCTCCAGGCACGTGCTGAACTTTCGTATATAAATTACTGGTCAAGCATCTGATAGTAGAGCCGCCATCTTGAATTTTCAAGTTTTTTCGAACTGCTTCAATGGTTTGACAAACTATTTTAACAGCTGCAGTAACAATATGATTGTCTAATGGCCAAATATTGAGCTATTTTATGTTGGAGATATTCTGTGCAATCTTTGATATGCCTAAATTTCTCCACAAGTCAAATGGCGCTCCTCTTCAGTCGTCTCACTTCCAATGGCGCCCCCATATAAGTCAGCTGCTACTAATATATGCAACCACGCACCTGGCAGTTGCACTCTGGATTTTAAAGCTTATGTAAACCAATTAAGCTCTGTTAATTAATACTAAAGAGTAAGCCCCGCCTACAGGTGAGGCTTACAGGTTCAAATCTCAGCTGGGAGGAGCATGGGTTGTATGCTGGCCGCTGGCCTTTGTATAACGCTGGCGACCTCTGCGACAGAGTCACCTATGAGTACTAAAAAAGAATTTCTCTCGACACATAGAAAGACATTTTTTAAGAAAGGTTGTTTTCAAACCATACCCAAGGTATGACGAAAAATACACCACAGGGGAGAAAAATACATACAC
The DNA here is from genome assembly GCA_950022655.1 of Alentia gelatinosa. Classification (NCBI taxonomy): domain Eukaryota; kingdom Metazoa; phylum Annelida; class Polychaeta; order Phyllodocida; family Polynoidae; genus Alentia; species Alentia gelatinosa. The sequence continues at coordinate 102,134,198 of OX465579.1, forward strand.
CTATGAGTACTATACTGCCTAGTATGAAGCAGTCTGCCCTGTCTCAAAACAGGACAGCCCTCTTGGCCCCTCTGCACAGGTATATATAAGACCTGGGAGCTGTTTTGTCACGGGGCGTTGCAAGGTTTGAGCTCCTTTCCCCACCACATAGCGACCACGGAATAGAGAGAAGCGGGAAGTGGACCGCGGACGACGCCGCGACCTCATTAACATACCCGTTGCGGCGTTCTGATTGGTCGGCGCGTCACGTGATTGTCATGTGACCCGTGTTGTCATTTGTACGGCCGGCTGCGTTCGATGTTCGCACATCGCCCGTGTGTGTCGGCTTCACTTGGGAGTTACTATGTGTATTGCCACGCATTTCCTTAGGAGTTTTTCTATCAGAACAACTCTAAACATGGGGTTTGTGCAAACCCCACACGCCAAGTTCGTTCTTAACATGGAGGATACCCAAGGTGAGTGTGGTTCTTCTTGCCTTGCTGGGTGTCGCCAGCCCGGTGTTGTGTTTGACTTGACAGTAGCACTGTCACGTCCCGTCACTGTATGCAGTATCTTGTTGAGTATTCGTCAACCCAATCTGTTGACACCGCGTGTTCCCACGGTGTGGTAGGGGCGTTACTATCTCTTGTTGAGCCAGTCAACCCGAGTAGCTCGTCTGACGCTATCGCATCAGAATTACGCCGTAGCGAGTGTGATTACACTCAGTATTCTCTCGTGGTTTCGACTATTATCAAGTCTCATCAGGCTAAGTGTGGTAGGTACTCTTCTGTGGTCTTTCCCCCCGGAGCCAGTCTGGGAAGTGGATATGTGTCCCCGCCAGAAAGTGATCTTTCGTGGCGTCAAGTCCTCTCTATTCTTGTCGTCCTAGCTGACTCTGCCTTCCGTAGTCTCCCATGTTGAGGATCGTTTTTGCGTAACCTTTTCGTTCCGTTAGACCTTCCGAGGGCGATCCGTAGTTCAAAAAATTTTTTTTACGTGGCTTTATATTGGAGGCTCATCGGCGGCTGGGGTCTGCTAGTTTATTCTTTCGGCCTTGTAGGTGTATTTCGTTGAGTGCTATAAAGCCCTCCAGGTTTTGGGATCCTGTTGGGGGTTTCCAAGTTGATTCCCCGCGTAAAGTTCGGTTGAGGGTCTTGTCGTCGGAGGGTAACAGAGTGCCCTTGATGTTGCTGTCTCGAATGGATGTGGCTTGTGGTTCGAAAAAACCGATTTCTTCTGTCGCTGGTTTTCAGTCGTTGTTCTCGAAAAATTGTCGGATTCTAAGTTTACGGTGGAAGTGGTCCATTTCTATTTTTAAATCCCCCTCCCCTTGTGAGCCTTGCGTGGGACAGAAATTAAGACCCTTTTCTAGGATGTTTGTTTCTGGGGCGGTGAGGGATCTGTTGGAAAGGTTTACCACAATACTGAGGGGGGGTTTGGATTTTCCGGGGTTCTTGAGGGATGTGGGACGGTCGGCGTTTTGATTCGGAGGGGTGGGGTGATGTTTGACAGAAGACTCGAACTCCAAACAACAGTTTAATCCTTTATTGTAACAGGAACAGTCGTCGGTATGTCCGGGGGTGTAGCTGTCTGGTCTGCATTGTTCGTGGTTCGGAGTATCAAGAGGAGTCCATCTGTTGTGGCACCTCGTTGTGCTTTGTTGTTGGGCGCGTTGGTCTGCCGGTCGTGTTTTCCTCCTCGTTCGTCGTCGGGGTTTAGTACCTGCGGTCTCTGCTTCTCCTCTCACCTTCCTCTGGTCTGGCCTCATATCTCTCTCGTCATTGGTACTGGGCAGGCGGTTGACTTCTTCCTTCTCTACTCTGTTTGTTGGGGTTGTGGCTCGATCTTGCATCCTCTCAGTAGTGGATGCTGCGTTCTGTCGCATGATGCTCTCGTTCCCTTGGTCGGTGTGGAGGTCGGTCATCCTTCGGGGTGCCCCCCCGTGCTCCAGCGGCTGCGCTCGGAGGGGCTGCTCTAAAGGGCCGGGTCTCTCGCTGTGCATTGTAGCGTCTGCTGTCCGCCTCCGCTGCCTTGCGGGCTTCTTTCTTGACGTAGCATGATGGGTATGCTAGGTCACTGTCCTTTAGTTTGGTTTCCTCTAGGAGTTCCATCTTTTTCTTTAGGTCCACCTCGGTTTGTTTTCTCTCCCTGCTCCATCTCACGTCCAGGTACTTTGTTAGTTTCTTCACCTTGGTGTGAGCCTCGTCTCTGGTGTCCCTCTCGTATAACTCTTCCTTGACGTTGTCGAGGCATTGTTGTGTTAGGGTGCGGCTGCGTTTTTCCTCCTTTGCAAGCCAGGTGGCTATCTCCCTCATTATCTGGAGGGCGGCCCCTTTCCGTATCTCGGTGATTTTTTCTGACATCTCATGGCTATCTTGAATCCACTGTGGTATGTCTTCAAGGCCTGCTGCCCACGCCGTTGGTAAATCTGCGTCGACCGCGCTTTCAATCCAGTGGCGGCGGAGGTTACTGCGCACACTGTCGACGCCGTTCTTGCGGACGCTTCGCCAGCTGAGTTTCAGGTTTTCTCCTAGAAGTTCATCGAAGTCCTGAAAAGATACATCAGAATCACAGTGATCAGGGTTTATTTGGCTTACGTTATGGGCATCGTTGTCTTCGTTGTCTGTTTTCGTCTCTGCTTGTAGTCGTTCTCGGTTGATTCTGTCTAGGGGAGTCGCGGTTGTTGTAGTGCATGTGTCGAGTTCTAGAAGTATGTGAAGGTTATCATCTAAGGTGGTGTGATCAGTAGAAAGTGGGATTACGTTACCTTTGGAGTCACGCTTACGCCCCCTTCCTTCCCTCGCTCTGTGGTTGTCTCGTTGTGGTTTAGGGATTGCGTCTGGATCCGGTGCAGCTTCACCTCTGTCTTGTTTGTGGGGTGCAACTGTATTGGTGTCAGCTGTGCAGGTCACTGGGTCACTGTCTGAGGGTCTGTCAACATTGGCTATATCTTGCGAAACTACCGCGGAAAAACTTGTTTTATCTCGCACGAAATTAGTTAGTTGTTTAAGACTGCTCTTATTGTAGACCCGGTTGCGTGTCTTTTGGTTGTATTTTATTCGCGAAAGCGACAGTGTAAACATGTTACGCCTTCCCCGTGTGCATTTTGGTCCGCGGCCTGTCACGGCCGCCGACTCCGGTTTGTTGTTGTCAGAGGCGGTTGATTGTTTTGAATTTGAAACCAGTTCAAATCCCGCAATCTCAGCCATCCGTCTCCCTGGTGCATTGCAATGTGAAATATGATCCTTCTTTGTAGACATATTGTTTGCATTGAGAGTATTTCTGTTGGAATTTGAATGGAAATTGACTTTTAGAAGTGCCTCTGTGGCCATGTTACTTACGCCGTCATGTCTGCAGTCATCTGCCGATGTCGACGCTTCTGGTCTCCCCGGTCTGAACGGATTAGTCGTGATGGCCGGGAGGTTGGCTTGAAGGCTGCTGTCTATTTCCGATGTTCTTCTGGCTTCTTGTCGTTTCTTGCGCATATCATCGGTCACCCTCTGCATTTTGGCAAGTGCTGCTACTTGTTGGCGATACGCTTTCTCCCCCGCTTCTTCCTTTGTGACAGCCGGCGCATTACCCCCCGGCCTATCGGCGTCGGTGTCGGTGTCATTCGTAGCCATCGCCGTTTCACGCCGACCGCTGTCGGATTTCTCTTCTGTCACTCGTTGTCTTTTAGCCTCAGGCTCTGGCATCTGGTACGGTTGTTACTGGGAGGAAATCGAGCTCTTATAGTTAAACAGATATGTTTTGTCACGGGGCGTTGCAAGGTTCGAGCTCCTTTCCCCACCACGTAGCGACCACGGAATAGAGAGAAGCGGGAAGTGGACCGCGGACGATGCCGCGGCCTCATTAACATACCCGTTGCGGCGTTCTGATTGGTCGGCGCGTCACGTGATTGTCATGTGACCCGTGTTGTCGTTTGTACGGCCGGCTGCGTTCGATGTTCGCACATCGCCCGTGTGTGTCGGCTTCACTTGGGAGTTACTACGTGTATTGCCACGCATTTCCTTAGGAGTTTTTCTATCAGAACAACTCTAAACATGGGGTTTGTGCAAACCCCACACGCCAAGTTCGTTCAGAACATGGAGGATACCCAAGGTGAGTGTGGTTCTTCTTGCCTTGCTGGGTGTCCCCAGCCCGGTGTTGTGTTTGACTTGACAGTAGCACTGTCATGTCCCGTCACTGTATGCAGTATCTTGTTGAGTATTCGTCAACCCGATCTGTTGACACCGCGTGTTCCCACGGTGTGGTAGGGGCGTTACTATCTCTTGTTGAGCCAGTCAACCCGAGTAGCTCGTCTGACGCTATCGCATCAGAATTACGCCGTAGCGAGTGTGATTACACTCAGTATTCTCTCGTGGTTTCGACTATTATCAAGTCTCATCAGGCTAAGTGTGGTAGGTACTCTTCTGTGGTCTTTCCCCCCGGAGCCAGTCTGGGAAGTGGATATGTGTCCCAGCCAGAAAGTGATCTTTCGTGGCGTCAAGTCCTCTCTATTCTTGTCGTCCTAGCTGACTCTGCCTTCCGTAGTCTCCCATGTTGAAGATCGTTTTTGCGTAACCTTTTTGTTCCGTTAGACCTCCCGAGGGCGATCCGTAGTTCAAAAAAATTTGACCTGGGAGCTGTTTCATTAGTTGAAAAAACTTGTAGTTGCTCTCACTAACCAAATAGCGGCACCTCGCTAACAGCGAGCGGCACTTTGGACCAAAGCGGCACCAACAGTGGTAGTACCCGTTTCAATAGTTAGGCTCTGTAACTCCGCTAAGAATTCATATAGAAGCATCAAATAAAAACTGAAATGTGGGGAAAAATATGAGGAATAATTTGGAATTATTAATTCATTCGATATATAGTGATTTATTAAATGTCTCGTTTGTTATGGTGGCATAGCTAACGGCACTGGGATCTTAACAGCGACGCCAGTTCTGAAACGAGACCATAGAACTCTCGCTTTTAGTGCGGTTGATTGCTCTCGCTTTGGCGGTGGCCATTCCCATTTACTCCCCCCGGCTTTTGAAACAGCTCCCAGAGCCTCTGCAGGTGATCCATTCAAGCCTGACACATAGGAGAGTGTAGAGACCTCGACCTGTCCACACACAGGGCTCCGTGATTACCGACTATGACAAGCAATAACAGCAGTACACTGACCACAACATGAAAATATGGTAACTAATACAATATACACAATATCTATGTATCTTTATATGTGTATCTGATATCTGCGTCTCATGTATCTGTAGTTTCATATGATAGTCTTACTGCATTGTGCATGTTTTCTAATGAATTTACAAAGCCAGGTGAAAGAAAGGTGGCAGGGGCAGTGCAGCATGACAGGTCAAGGTTGTACAGGGACCTGTTTCACTAGTTTTGTGACATGTCTGTGACACCATACAGACAGATTGGGTTGTCTGGTTTTGTGACCACAAAAGTAGCTGGCTCATTCTCATAGAATCAGTGCAACTGGGTATAAGGGGGTCAAAAATAAAAAATCATGGAGTATGGTAAAAATAATTATGTGGTATTCTTGTCTATAGCATAGGTCAACTTGCCCTGAAATATCATTAGTTAAATATGAAAACTGTGGTTACCAGGCCTTACAGAACATTGGTACAGTGAAATATGAACGTGCAGCGTGGATTTTCACCCAAAATAAAGAAAAAATGCAAAAAAACGAAAAAATTCTATCTTATTAATATCAATTAAAGGTTAGAATCACGGAACATAAGTAGTGTACCATAATTAATTGGCTTTCAAAGCATTTAATTACATTTTTAATAGATTTTGTAGGCAGAAATCTGAATAACATATTCTTAAAAACCTTATTTTACTCTATTTGAGTAAAGTACAAATTTTTCGTTTGCTGTAGTTCTTACAAAAAAAATATCTAAATAAAAAAAAGTAAAGATAATATAAGTGTACCATCTCTACTTTCAATTTATTAAACTATCAATAGTGTAAAAAATTCCGATATATCCATAAAAGCTCAATAATCATACTAACCTAAATGTCCACGCTGCATGTTTTTTATATCAGCCCAACTCATTCGTTACTTAAATGTAATTACTAATTTTTAGGGAATTTTTTTTTAATTTTCAAATAATATTTGTACTTATATAAAGTTTTTCTTTGCAAATAATTTGGCACTATTTTTTTTTTAATTTTTAACACACATTTAAGGGGGGTATGGGGGTGTCAGTTGAATATGCATTTTGTTATTTTGGCATATACCATAAGGTCATAAATCACAGAAAGTGAGCTTAGGACCAGTAGGAGTAACTACTACATTGTCCCTCCTCCATACTGCCCTTCCACCATACTGCCCCTCTACTATACTGTCCCTCCACCATACTGCCCCTTTACCAAACTGCTCCTCCACCATACTGCCCCTCCACCATGATACTGCCCCTCACCAATGCTGCCCATTTACCATACTGCTCCACCACCATACTGCCCCTCAACAGAACTTCCCCTCTACTATAATGCCCCTCCACCATACTGCCCCTCTACCATACTGCCCCTCCACAATACTGCCCTGTCACCATACTGCCCTTCTACTATACTGTCCCTCCACTATACTGCCATTTTACCATACTGCTCCTCCACCATACTGCCCCTCCACCATGATACTGTCCCTCACCAATGCTGCCCCTTTACCATACTGCTCCACCACCATTCTGCCCCTCAACATAACTTCCCCTCTACTAGACTACCCCTCCACCATACTGCCCCTCTACCATACTACCCCTCCACCATACTGCCCTTTCACCATACGGCCCCTCTACTATACTGTTCCTCCACCATACTGCCCCTCCACCATACTCAAATTTCACCATACTGCCCCTCTACTATACTGTCTCTCCACCATACTGCCCTTTTACTGGAGGTGCAGTATGATTGAGGGGCAGTATGGTAGAGGGGCAGTATGGTAGAGGAGCAGTGTGGTGGAGGTGCAGTACCTTACATCATGTGTAACAAAACTTATGTACTAACAACAAGTAAACTTCACACTCCGGTAATGAGAAATAGTTTGTATACCAGCAATGGGACTACAAAAATTAGATGTGAGGTATTTCTAGGTCAGACAACCAAAATCTAAAATATCCCAAATTTTTGCTATGAGACTGGTTTTGGTTAGGGATTTAAACCCCGCATAGGTTTCAGTGTTCCTGAGTAGGGGGGACAAGTTATTCCAAAGAGAACTGCCATGAAATTTCAGTGATCGCAAAAAGGCAGTGCAATTAGGCTTGTCAGCAAATAATACAGGGGCATCATACAATCTGACATGTTTAACATTATTATCTGTAAACTCTCTAACTCTGGATCTCTTGTACATATAGTTTAAGACATGAGATATTCGTCTATCCCTAAGAAGTGGCACTTCACTAAGTCGATGTAAGTCCCTAATAGGTGTATAAACATTAGCTCTTAGACAAATACGTAAGGCATTATTCTGCAGTGTTTTGAGAGAGTCCGTAAGGTAGGCACAGGCACTATCTAATAAAACATCTCCATAGTCAAAATAGGGCAGTATAGCCGTTTTATAAATCTCAATAGCAGCACGTTTAGATAGAAAGTTCCTCATTTTTGCTAGTTGATATATACGGAAAGAAACACTCTTCTTGATTGCTGCAAAGTGATGTCTATAGTTTAGCTCTGAGTCCAAAACAATTCCCAAATATTTATACGATACTACTGATTGCACTTCCTGGTCGTTGATAAAGAGCTTCGACCCAGCCAAGAGATTCTTATTTTTCTTTTTAGCCGAAAATAATACTTGTTTAGTTTTGCTAATGTTTATACTTAATTTGTTTTGTAAACACCACGTTTCAAGTAAGTCCAAGTCTGCTTGCATCTCTTCAAACAAAACATCCAGATCATCATCACTCTTAAAGATAACAGTATCGTCAGCAAACATTAAAACATTAGAGTGGAGGAGCACTTTCGGTAAGTCATTTACATAGAGAAGGAAGAGGAGAGGGCCAAGGATTGATCCTTGCGGTACACCGTGCGAGATATCTCGCATATCAGATATAGAATCATTGGCCTTAACTCTTTGGCTCCTGCCCTCCAAATAATTCGCAAACCAGTTCAGGCTAGTACCCTGAATACCACATCGTAACAGTTTGCTTAACAGAATGCCATGATCAACCGTATCGAAAGCCTTTCTCAGGTCTATAAAGATTGCTAAAGTAGAGCTGCCAATGTTTTTGTTAGTTAAGATGAGGTCTGAAAGCTTAGACACTGCATCTATAGTAGACCTAGCCTTTCTAAATCCAAACTGGTTTTCCACAAGCATTCGATGCTGGTCAACAAAATACATGAGTTGTTTATAAACAATTTTTTCCATTAGCTTATGAGAGATTGGGAGCAACGAAATAGGTCTATAGTTGTTTGCTTTATAGGAGTCTCCTCCCTTAGGAATTGGTACTATAGTAGCTATTTTCCAGCTTATTGGGATTACAGATGTATGAAAAATACAATTAAAAAGATTAACATATACCTTGGGGATGATTTTTACCGAGTCCAAGAATACACGTGCTGATATGCCTGGCAACATCGATTGCTTGTTGGGGCTGATTTTCTTACACAAGTCAACAATTTCCTATGGTGGAGGGGCAGTATGGTGGAGGGGCAGTATGGTAGAGGAGCAGTGTTGTGGAGGTGCAGTATGGTGGATGGGGCAGTATGGTGGATAGGGCAGTATAGTAGAGGGCAGTATTGTAGAGGGGCAGTGTGGTGGAGAGACAGTATGGTGGATGGGCAGTATGGTGGAGGGGCAGTATGATTGAGGGGCAGTATGGTGGAGGTGCAGTATGGTGGAGGGGCAGTATGGTGGAGGGGCAGTATGGTGGAGGGGCAGTATGGTAGAGGGGCAGTATGGTTGAGAGCCAGTATGGTGGAGGGACAGTATGGTGGAGGGGCAGTATGGTGGAGGGGGAATAAGGCATTCATATCCACGCTGCACGTTTTAAACACGTTACAAGTAAGTTAGTACCAATAACAATGGATAGTAGTAAAATAATAACCTTGATTATGGACTTATAAGGCAGTGGCCAATGATAACTTTGAAAGTTTTCATAGTGTAGTTTGAGAGACTTAACAAATTTCATATGGTATTCTACACTTTTAGGCTGTGATTATTGTATTTTGCACGCTGCACGTTTTCCAGCAAATAAGTAAGGTAATTTGTTCTTTTGTGTGTTCCTTAAATAATACCCTTTGAAAATAATACTAGATAGCCATTTTTATTAAATATAGATATATTAATATAAAATACATACTTTACCTTGAAATAAATTGATAACATATGTTAGGAATTGGAATTATAATATATATTATGTAAGCAAGTCCACCTTGCACGTTTTGTCCACTCCTGCACGCTAAGTATAATACTGTACAATTGGTAATAAATATTTAAGGTTACATGAGATTAGATTTTCTCTTTTTCTGGGAAAAATGTCTAAGATTTGTTAAGACATAAATGTGGTAAGATATAGTATACCATATAAAGCAATTCCATTAGAAAAAATTTAAAAAAAATTAGATAAAAGGTTTTACATGTGTGATTTTTAATGAAAAAAAAAGTGAAAACACATTAGAGTTTATAATATTATAGTTTGAATAGTTAAATATGGTAATTATTTGTGCAAATTGCAAATTTTGAGATTTTCTGTATTTCAGGCAAAATAGTACAAAAAACAGGGGTATAAGTGTCAAATATGTTTATGCCCCACAATTCTTGTATTTTTAACAGATTGAATTTTTTTTTTTTTTTAAATAATTCCACAGACCACCTTCATATGTGTGTTATTCAAATAAATTTAGCTGTTACTGATATTAAGTATGGAACGTTGGAACGTAATATCCACGCTGCACGTTTCATAGTTTCACCAACCTATTCTGCTCTGTAGAATTTTAATTTTTGATATTTTTTATGGGATTTTAAAAATAAATATGCTCTGAATGCAAAATTCTTAGAAAAAAATTAAGAAAACCATCTCTGGTATGGAAAAAATTTAGTTATTTACAAAAAAAAGAGGGTATTGTAGGGCATTTCTATGCTCATTTTTGGTGATTTATCTGTCTATTTTGTTATCTGGGGCCTGTTTTTCAGTTGAGATCATGTCCACTTGAGATCGGTTGAGATCGAAAGTGTTTTTCAGTTGAGATGATTTGAGGTAATCTCAAGTTAAGACTAAGATAAGAGCGTTTGGGGTGCTTTTGGTGTTTTTCAGTTGAGACGATCTCAGGTGATCTTAAGCCATCTCAAGTGAAATGATCTCAACTTCGGTCTTAACTTGAGATCAGTTTAGAGTTGTCTCAGCCTATGTTAGTGTATGTGTGGAGGCCATACAAGATGGCAGCGCCCTTACCCCGTCCTCACAAGAGGAGAGAGTATCGTCGAAGGTGCAATCCCATTCAAGAACTGGAAGATGAAATGTTTGTGCGGCGATACAGGATAAGTAAAGGTATCACAATAGAATTGACTGAACGGTTTCGCACCTCTGGTTTCTACGGGAATTCAGAGTTAAACAGACGTGGCCAGGGAGTATCGGCCGAGGCACGGGTAGGCAGCTTGTTTGTGTTTATGTTCAATATAGGTTAATATCTCTTTGTTAGAGACATATTAAAATTATCAATGTCGTCTATATTAGTAAAATTTCTGTATTATGAATTGCTATTCATAAAAAAAACTGTTGAAGTGCCGGTACAACTTTAATATTGACATAAGTTTGTATGGAATCACGCCTATTTGAATAAGTATGAGACATCCCCATTTATACTATGTGAGGGGGCGGTTCTAACAAACGGTGGGGGCTTAGTGTACATAATCGTCGGCGTTTCTGTTTGCACCACCCTCTCTTTAGAAATGAAGGTCTAGCACATGTTATGTGTTATAAAACATATATAAAGTTAACCTTTAATTACAAAATTGAGCCCATGTGCAAGTACACTGTCTGGGGTAGCGCTAACATGTAAGAGACCCAAAAAAAACATTAAGTAGGGAATACTGAAATTTATTTTCAATACATGATTAAATATATGCAAATTCTGAGGTGGCAGTTCAAACAGTCCTATATAAAGAATTTAGGTTCGTACCAGGATTAACAAATCCTATATCATACAAAATCCATTCGTTTCCAGATGTGTGTAGCGTTGCGCTACTTCGCAACGGGATGTAACTACAGTATGTTGGCCTATTATCACGGGATTGTAAAGGGCACAGTAAGCCGTTGCATTCATGAAGTTCTCTGTTTCTTCGAGAGTATACAGGATGAATTCATCGTATTCCCCCAAACGGCGGAATCACAATATCAATCTTCCCTCAATTTCTATGAATGTTTTGGAGGCAAACCAATGGTTATCGCTGCAATAGATGGGACGCATTTTCCTATTTTGTCCCCCAAACAAAATGGGGTTGGTTTCGTCAACAGGAAGGGTGTACATACCCTCAATACCCTTGTAAGAATTTTTTTTTATTACTCTAAGATTAATTCCACTCAATGACTGTGTGTAAAATTAAAAATTAAACCAGGTGTCTTTGTAGAAATCATCATGTAAAAAATTAGTATATTTGACAGCATGCATCTGATCAATTCTATTCTATATTGTTTTCTATATAATTTTCTTAACCGTTTGAAAACATATCTATATGTCATTCAATTGAATTACATAGTCCAAATTATCTACTATGTTCATCAACCCATACACTTTTACATGCTGGTCTTCCCTGGCAATGATATGTATTACAAAAATTCCCTTTTCTCTGTATTAGATTGCAGCAGGATTCCCTGGCAGCGTCCATGATAGTTTTGTGCTCCAATCTTCCACAATTCATCGTCTGGCAAACCGTCAACGCTTAGGCGATTACTTTGTTCTCGGTGACTCCGGGTAAGTAAACCGTTAATAACCTAGCGTAATATGTTAAACATTAATCTATCTTTCTAATTTATGCAACTTTACGGATTGTTCCCGTTAAAAAAACGTAAAAAGATAGACAATATACTTGTATTATTCATGTAATTGTAATAATTGCGTTAGGATATAAAAAAATGCAATATAGTCTGTCTATAATAACTTCATAGTTATTTTAAAAGGGAAGAGTGATGCGACTAGAATGTAAAGGTTTAAATTCGCTGGGTGCATCCTAACAGGTCCGCGTTCTGGATACTATCTAACCTGTATGTATGGCCTTGTGGGGTAAAATTGTTTGAACCGCCCCTTCATCTTTTTTATTGGAGTCGGAGCATTTATCCTTGTATGTACGTGTCCTATAATCTCCAACTATGGCTTTCTGTTTGCTAAATCATATAATTCTTAAGATATGAGTTACTTTTGTCTAAAAGGGTTGAAAAACATCTGTGAAATTGTTAACATTATTTTCTTGATATGACGCTTCAATGATTAGTCACGCTGTAGCTGTATGTCACTTCTCTTTTTATCCCTCTGATATGCCTAACAGTAAAAAAAAAAGGCAATGCTCATATGATGTACTAAACCTTGGGATTAACTTATGTATGTTTCGAAATATATACTTACGTCATCGTGAAACACTTAAGATATGCATAAAGTCATATTACATTTCAACAGTTATGGTCTGCAGGAATACATAATGACTCCATTCCTCCATCCCTCTACTCCCGTGGAAGAAAGATAGAATCGCTGGCATATGAGCAAAGCAAAGATTTCGGTTAGTAATTGGAAATAAAACTCTGTAAACACACCCTATAAAAATGGCATCTTGAAACTGTTAATACTTAAAAAATAGATTTTTAGGGAAATATTTAGAGAAATTTAAAAATAAGTTTACGTCTTGAACAAAGATTGAAATATAAAACTAGAATAGTTATCTAGTAATCTATAAACGAAATTCTTAACAGTACAGGGATGCGAGTTAGGTGTCAGAAAACAACCTGAGATGACAACTCAACTACAGATATTACCACCCTAACGCCACCACCACCAGCCTCCTAAGAATACAAGCAGCTAAAGTTTCATTAAGGTCCACTCTCCAAACATAGTTCTTAGTTCAGGGGTTTCAGGGGATTTCAGTTAACTTATGGCAGTCGACTATAGCGCCACTGAGTTCTCAGGGGAATTCCACTGACTCGACAAGGCCCTGGGACCCACAGGGTACCACTGGGTGCAGCCTGACACCAGCCACCAGGCATGGCTCCCACCACTGGCCGCCTAAATAGAAAAACACTACATGTCTTTTTGTTTGTTTGTTTGTTTGTTTGTTTTGGTAGTTTACCGTCCAATTTGTTCAATTAGACTTACTTTGGGTTTGATCGAATCTATGAGAAGAATGTAGGAGAAATACAAATGAATGGTTATGTTTTAGAGTTAAAAAAAATACCAGAAAACTTAAGATACCCTGAGAACTGGCATCCCTGTAAAAAGTTTAATCACAAAAGTGTACACTAAACGCTGTCTAATAGGCCATGTCCCCTTTGGTAGATGGTAGTAAATATAATTGTTTATAATTATTGTCATTTCTTTTCCAGGTGTTTGGATAGGCATGGCGGGTACTTGTACCACATACCCGAGGCATGTAGTCAAATAATCAACATATGTGCCTGTCTACACAACATGTGCCTCCAAGAGGAAATCCCGGTGCCCCCAATTGAGGATGAAGATGTGGAAGAAGGTCCACCACCACAGGGACGCTCAAGGTTCCTTTTTCTTTTTCAAGGGCTCTCTTCCAGCTTTAATTTATAAATATAGATAAAATTACTATTTATATAGTTTAAAATCGAATAACTTTTATTATCATATACAGAATATAATTAACATAGTTCAATTACATTATCATTACCCCAGATCCCAGGATAAAACAATAGGAAAGCCGGAGTGGGCTAATAAAATGTTATCAAACTTTATAGTTCATATTGATATGAATAAGTAGTAATACAATGAATATCAATAATAAGAATAAATGTATAATTAACAGATGTATTTTGTTGTCAATTATGAACAATTTCTGATAACATAATGAAGTTATTATGTAATATTACATAGTTATGAAGAACATGTAATAATAAAATAATACGAATAGCCCTACGAGTGAAAGGAGTAAAAGAGAAAAGGTGAGGGTGGGTGGGTAGAAAAAATATGTGTATAGGGTATGAGACCTGAGAAGCGTATGAGGCAGAGTACAGTGTCGACCTAGCGCACTTTGATGTTTAGTGCGGCCGCTAGTGGAGAGGTGGCGCAGGGGTGCGCTAGTGCAGAGGTGTTTCACCAGGGGGGGCAATGACCACCCCTGACCATAGGCCATGGGTAACCTATTATAACCGTACTAAAGTAAAACCATTAATCGCCTTATATTGTAATTTTATATGCTTATTGATGTAGGCATTAGATATAGGTATCAAAGTACATTACTTTTTTAAATGTGTCATTACGCATAAACTTTGTTTTCATTTTTCAGGTAGTTTCATTTATTTAAAAAAATATACCCTTTTCTTCTTCCTCTGCCTCACTAAAACAAATAGTTATTGCAAACACAGTCAGGATTTTGTGTGTTCTATCTGTCCCTTCAACTATAAGATAATTTGTATTATACCTATACAAGCGTCATTCCATTTAGACTCATAAAGGATCACAAGTCCATGAAATAAGTGGTGGTGCGAACACGGTCGCTGATTGGTCCGTTTGAACCGCCCACTCGAAGAGTATATAAACATACCCTCAGCCATACAGCTTTCAGTCAACTTCCTACCTCATGAACGAGAGCAAGACCATAGAAGAAAATGGCACTGCAAACACGGTCATTGATTGGTCCTTTTCAAGTATCTCCAAGGGTAGTATATAAATATTGATATCCCACTACATGTTTTAGTAAACTTTTAACCATATTGGAGAACATATGTCTACATTAGGGGGGGGGCGAACATGTTCGATGAAAGGAAAGTGTGAACTGCCCCCAGAGGGAGTATAAAAACAATCCTATAAAACAACATATTAAATTTGCATGTAGACATCGTAACGGATTCACCAATAAGAATAAGTATATTAACCATAAAATTTTCCTTTGCGTACCGTTTTATATAAAACAGTACAATATTCAATTAGATTAAATTCCAAACCTGCAAGGAACGATGACTGTACAAGGTGTGTAGATAACATTTCTGGAACTAGAATACTAGAAGACATTTATCCATTACCTAGTACTGTATTTTCTGACGAATATTCTAATGCCAGTTCGTCTATGGGGTTTGAATACAGGCGTAGTAGAAGGGCTCTGTTGCTGGGCCCTGTTTTTCAGCCACGACATCGTCCATCAACGATCAGCTACAATCTTCCAGCGAATGGCCGACATATTTGGCGACAAAAGATGGAAGGCATCCTATAGACGGTGTCGTAGTGCGGAACTTACGATTGCCGCGAAAATTGTCGGCCGTCACGACAAGTATAGAATTGTCTTCTAGAATCTTGTGTAGGAAATCTATCACAAACCAACAACTCCCAAACTTTTTTTAAGTTTGCAATTTTATTGATACTTGGTGGTACAATTTCAAGGTTTATGACACAACGTTTCGCGATTAAATTCGCTTCATCAGGTGTACTTAATCTACCAAATATATTACTGAAGTGCCAGATTGGAGCACTTAATTAACAAAGTAACTATGGTAACAGATAAACATTTTCAATTGAGTTTAAAATTGATATTAAATACAGGTGTGGGATGACATTATTTACTGTGTCCATTTTCAATTATTTATACAATCAATAAATACTTGTCAGGAATCAATAATTAATATAGATTTGTAATAGATAAAATTGATTTATATATTATTATTAGTGATAGTTAGATCCCAAATTTTTTTTTGATATACATGTATAAGTTCATTCAATTTTGTCGTTTTAATTCAGAATTCCTTGTCTCATTAGTTCATCTTGCATCACCCATCCGAGGGGTTGGTTAATTTTACGTATGATATGGAATAGGTCCACCAAGATGGCTGGTGAAGGGATGTGGGTTGGTCCTTCAAGGCCCCTGGGGGTTTTTCGCACGGCTGTAGGGTGTGGGGTGCGTGGTTGTCTATGTTCTGATCCATGTGGTTTTTTCCGATCATCCTTCTTTTCGTCTTCATCCTTAGAGTGATGACGTTTTCTGGGTTTGGTTGGTTTGTTTTCTTCTTTGGAAGTGTTGGAAATGGTTATTTTTAATGTCGGTTTGGTCTTCTTCGTTGAGCTATCCGGGCTATTTCTGTGGGATTTTTTAGGCTTGCTGGGTGTTATGGTTATGGTATCATTAGATGTGATGGTTATTTCTTCTGCGGTTTTTTTTTGTCTGTGGTCTTGTTGTTGGTTTTTTCTCCTTTCTCTATTTGTTTATGGTCTTTTAGAATTGTTCTATCAAACGTCACTGTGCGTATATAGAGGATTTCCCTTACTTCCCATATGAATTTAGCAATGAACCTGTAGCACTAGTAAGAGGTACATATAACCTATGATCGTCACAAATATGAAGAAGATCGGCCGCACCATACAGAAGATATCAGCGTTTGAATTTGAAACATCGGGCTATTGATCGGATATCGTACAAGCACTCTCCTAGCAGATCGTTTGTGGTGTAGAGCACAGAATCTCTACTGCGAGAGTGAAGTAGGTGCAGTCGATGTCAAGGTCGCCGCATAAATTAGATCACGTGAGGGCAGACCTACACTGGCCAACAGAGCAGCATTTACTATAACGAAATTCAAACGCCGATATCTTTGGAACGATGTGGCTGATCTTCTTCATATTTGGCACGATTATTGGTTATATGTATCCCTTACTCCTGATAAAATTTCATTTCAGTTCTAACAGTGTTTGCATTGTCCAGATCTGGGCCCTGTTTTTTAGTCACGATATTTGTAACTTATGACATGTTCCAGCCGTCAGTGTCCTATAGAGCTAAGATCGTAGACAGGTCACGACATTTCGAGTCCTACTCCCAGCAGTGGTAGATTTACTGCTATAACAAAGGCCATCCTTCTCATACCATGCCTATGTGGTGTGGGAAGTAAAAGAACTCTCACCTCGGTAAATGTGTAGGGGTGAGATTTCTACCTGAATTCATCACATAGATTCGATCACCACCCTAGTGGTGTAAAAGAACCTTGAGAAAGTCTGGAAAGGACCTATAATGGTTGACTGGACGTAAAATCAAAACCAAACAAACAAACAAAAGGTCACAACATGTACAGGGGATACTTCACGTAAGTAGAAAAAAGGTGTGCTATAGATAGTGCCCAATGAACCGGAAAAAAGTCACGGAGGCCAGGGTACTTTCCCCACGACTGCGCTTACTTCACTCTTCAAGCAGAGATTCCACGCTCTATACCGCGAAAGATCTGTGAGGAGAGTGCTTGTACGATATCCGATCAATTCTCGGGAGCGGCGCCAACGTCACGCAACCTAGTAACAGGTATGTCCGGCCGCAAAAACAGACACTGCGCCATTCACTTTTCTCGCTTTGCAGTTTGTTTTCCCGAAAGCGGTGCAGTGCACTCTGTTACGTTCGAAGGGTTTAGCAACTTTTCACCCCATTGAAACCAATGTTAAACCCACTGTACATCTCTGGTAATATCTCAGTAAATATCCAACATACAGAAATCAAACAAAAAATGGCATGGAGATGAAGAGCAGGGGAAGATGTCTGGTCAGTTTTTTGTATCAATTCGTTTTGCAAAGATTATTTTATTTGGTGTTTTCTCCAGCATACTTCCGAAATTGCAGGTGCCAGGCTGCTACAAATGTCAAAATAAAAACTTGCTCAAAAGTACATAAATATGCAGGTTCAAATATTCAAACTTCTATCCCACAAAGTTTATGGATATATATTGTTAGAAACACATCAAACTGCCTTTAATTATGTATATTAATTATGTACAGGGAGTTCAAACATCGATTTACGCTACGCCGGTTGAGCGATGATACCAAAAAGCTAGGGTGCTCGAAAATGGCAAAGCCCTTTGTCTCGTTTTGGTTTGTACGTTCCGCTCCCGAGAATAGCCTGATGTTTCAAATTCAAACGCTGATATCTTCGGAACGGGACAATCGATCTTCTCCATATTTGGTATGGTTATAGGATATATATACCCCTTACTCGTGTTAAAATCTCATTGCTTGATTCGTATGGGAAGCACAGAAAATCACAGTGACGTTTTATAGAACCTAAGACAGTTCTATACTTGTCGTAAGTTCCGACACTTATCCATGCGATCGCTCATTTCGGCCTACGACAGTCTCTATGGGACGCCCGCCATCTTTTCTTCGTCGAAAATGACATGCATTCTCTTTACGATCTCAGCTGATCATATTTTTCCGATGTCATGACTAAAAAACAAGACCCTGGTCAGTTATGAGCTGTCTCCTGCATCCGACATCTGACGCAATCATCCTTTCAATAGTTCAATATTTTCCTGTTGAGGCTCTGTGGTCATGACACACTAAAAGCTAGCCTTAACAACCGGCTTAGTGACGTCAGAATAGACGTTTGAGAGCAGTATTTGTGAATATTTGCGTTTTCTATAAATTAATATCAAACTGATTCCGCTATTGGCACACTTTAAAACATTTAGATTTGAATAGGTGGAGTGAAGCCATCACAAACTATATGCTCTCCTAGGGCAGACCCAAAGATGGGCCCAAAACTGCAACTCGGTCCGACAACAATATTATCCATGACATATGTTATAAAATGAACATCGCACTTCTACCAGGCAATATAATAATGGTAAAACAACATCACCCAGACCAATTGAATTGACTTGCAGCAATATCCCACTCACACAACAAATACTTGCCAACAAGAGAGTCTGGATTGACCGACCAGAAACAAAAGAAGTCCACAAGGCCCGGTATAGATTGAGAGTCTCGGTGTCGTGATTATGGATGTCGCGATTATAGATGGCCACTTCATGGATTGGTTTAGGAACACATACGTAACATTAGAGCACACAGGATTGAAAAAAACTGAAATAGATCATTTAATTGACGCAGGTAGAGTCACTGAGCTCATACACGAATTGAGTATTCATAAATCGTCAGGGGTTGCCAATGTCTCCACTAGAGTTATCAAAGATTTATTAAGTATAATTAATGCGGAATTTGTACATTTACTGAAATGCAGTTTGGAGAGTCATTGTATCCCACCATCGTAGAAAGTAGGCACTGTCATTCCTATTCCAAAAACGGGGAATACCGTACATCAAATGTAGAAAACTGGCGACCTACTGGTGCGTCAGAACGTTTTGAAAGTGGGGGGGCGAACAGAAAATTGCTGACTTTTTTCTTAGTATGAAGACAGCCTTCGACATTCGCCTGTTCCTCTAGATTTACCGTGAATCTGCGAAAAGTCAGACGTTGACACGGTGAAAAGTCAGGGGTTAGTTAAAAAGTCAGACTATGACACTTTTCCATAGTGAAAAGTCAGGGTTTAGCCATCATTGCACACTAAAGAGTCAGACTTTTACACTTTTCCATGGTGAAAAGTCAGGGTTTAGCCATCATTGCATGCTAAAATGTCAGACTTTTACACTTTTCCACGGTGAAAAGTCAGGGTTTAGCCATCATTGCATGCTAAAAAGTCAGACTTTAACACTTTTCCATGATGAAAAGTCAGGGTTTAGCCATCATTGCATGCTAAAAAGTCACACTTTGACACTTTTCACAGTGAAAAACCAGGGCTTAGCCATCATTGCACGCTAATGAGTCAGACTTTGACACTTTTCCACAGTGAAAAGTCAGGGCTTAGCCATCATTGCATGCTAAAATGTCAGACTTTAGCACTTTTTCACGGTGAAAAGTCAGGGCTTAGCCATCGTTGCACGCTAAAAAGTCAGACTTTGACAATTTTCCACAGTGAAAAGTCAGGGTTTAGCCATCACTGCATGCTAAAAAGTCAGACTTTGACACTTTTCATGGTGAAAAGTCAGGGCTTAGCCATCATTGCATGCTAATAACTCAGACTATGACACTTTTCCACAGTGAAAAGTCAGGGTTAAGCCATCATTGCATGCTAAAAAGTCAGGCTTTGACAATTTTCCACGGTGAAAAGTCAAGGCTTAGCCACTGTTGCATACTAAAATGTTAGACAGGTCAAGACAGGTTTTACACACGTTTGAGTAAAATTTGAAGCTGCTGACTTTTTTGGGCTGGCAAAAAAGTGGGGGGGGGGGCAGTCGCCCCCCCTGCCCCCCCCCCTATTCTGGCGCCACTGGACCTATAAGCATTTTGCACCATCTAAAATACTAGAAAGGGTAATACTGGATTTCACTTTAATAGAAATAAATAATAGATTCAACAAGAATCAATATGGGTTTAGACAGGGGAGGGGCACGGGAGATGCAATTTTTAAACTGCTTCAAGATATTAGCGTAAACAAAGATAATGACCTTGTAACTGCCTGTTGTATTTTTCGATGCTAAGAAAAATCCTTGCTGATTACCAATATTTAATGTTCAAAGTGGGGAATGAGTCTCCGGACTGCCGAAGAACTTTTCTTCCTCAATTTTTCCCTCCTTTTCTAGGAGCTCTAAACGTTCTTCAGTGTGTTCGATATGTTTCCCCCCTTCCAGTAGACGATCCCTATCTTCGTGCAAATCTGTGACTTCACGTTTAATATCAAGTAGCTTATGAAACATCATGTCAATTTTCTTCTCCGTGCTGAGATTTAGAAAATCATTCTTCAGCTCTTAAGTTATTTCTGTTGTACCTTCTTCATTATCAAAAAGGATGAAAAGAGCAATGAAACCCTCATATTACCTATGAGTTTATTCCAGAGGAAGCAAGATTATGTTTGGTACAGTAATATTGCAAGAAATGTACCACTGCTTCATAGCATCAGGGATATGTCATTAGTAAATGATCTATCAAGGCTAGATGAAGGTGAAGGTATAGAAGCCCCTATGATATGAAAAGGAGCTAAATATCACCAGAGTTGCCAATTGCTGTTCAATAACATCAAGTTAGAAAGAGCACAAACAAGGAGGGCTATGCAAAGCACCTCCGGAGCAACGGATGAGCCTCGAAGCAAGAAAACAAATCTGTGGACATTCCAAAAGTGGTATGCTTCTTCTGTGAAGAAGAAGATGACATTTCCAATCTGCATGAAGGGATGACTGAGAAACTAAATGAACACCTCAATTCATATGCAAGAACCCTCAATGATGGAAAGCTCCTTGCAAAGTTAACTGCTGGAAATGTTATTTCTCTGTAGGTTAAGTATCATGTAGGCTACATGCCTGGCATGCAGCAGATATGGATACAAGTCTCTCATGATTGAAGCAAATGACACATACTATGGAGAAACCAAACAAGAGTTAGTCCTGTTGTTGTTTATCGCACGACGGCAAGATCGCATATTACTGTGCGAGGTGAAGCCGAGAGCAGTAATATGCGATCTTGCCGGAGTGCGATGAACAATAACATGACTAACTTGAGTTTGGTTTCAGAATTTATCCTTCCCCACCCGTCTAAATTACTTCTACATTAACAAATGACGTCATTTGTCAAGTGTATCCCACTAGAGCGATATTTTTCATTTTTCTGAACTCCAGACCGAATACAGTGACCCTATGGAGTTTTTTATTAGGGGTAGGATAAATTGTACTATACACCTGTGCCTTAAAATACCCCAAATACCAACCTCTGCTATGCAAGTGGTAGTTGAGACGTACCACATACTGTGCCGGTATGGCGCCGTACCACCATACTTTGAATATGCAATCTGATTGATTAAGAAAATAAACTGACCTATTTATGACGCGATGCCGCTGATGCCATGCGTAAACGGTTGTTACAAAATGTAAACAAAGACCATCGCAAGCAAATAATTACACAAACATATGATATTTGTGGGTAAACATGAAATTATGGACCATAATGATCAAATAAGACAAGCATAACGATTTACAACAATCTAACAACAATTATATGAAGTGCCAAGTAATATTATGACACATAGCAAAGCGAGTACATGTAATACCGGAAATACGAAAATAAATCATAAATAATCGATATCCAGACAAAAAAATCAAACAGAAAATTAACAAATAATATTGTATTACTATTATTTTCGAAGAAAATAATTTTCTAAGAGTTTGAATACTATTTACGAAATTGTGGCTGTGTATACTGCGATAAAGCTGTTAATGAGGTCAAGGAGTCACCCCACGTATGTTCTGCAATAATTTGTGTTCAATGACTATGGTTGGAGAGTAGATATTGCACATGCGCATAGTGCCTAGCAGAAAATAACTTCCGCACTACCAGTCGAGTTTGATTTTCGCCTTGACGTCGACTTATTTTGGTAATTTATTGATTATTTATGAATTATTAGAGGTGTATAGTACAAGTGAAACTTGTTAACCTAATTGGGAGGGGTCCTCGTACCTACCGCATGAGCTCGTAGAGCGAATGCGGTAGATTTAGCGAAAGAAACGCGGTACGAGGACCCCTCCCAATTAGGTTAACTAGTTTCCCTAAAGTACTCATAGCCTTGAGCCTGATGCCTTCCTTCTCTGCAATGGGCATGGAGAAAATGTGGGTCATCTTTGACAAGGGGGAGCACAGTCAATGGATCCCAATCCATGACCTAGCATCATCTTTGGGACCGAAAAAAAACACAATGGAATACTATTCTTCCATGCATTTTCTGGATGTGATGTGGTATCAGGGGTTCTATGGCAAAGGGAAAAAGCTAGCATAGCAGACACGGAATGTTTGTGATAAAGCCTCAGCTACATTTGCAAAACACCATCTGTCAGTCAGTGTCCATCTGAAATAGAGGAGTCTATTTCTAAAAGCTGTCGTAAATTCACAAAGTGTGGATGTAAGATAAAATGTGCAAGGACAAGGGCACAAAGGTTGGAACTGGCTGTTCTCAGCTCTGCAGTTGCCCTTATGAGATTTAGTAAGGAACAGTGAAGGAACTTAAATGAACAGCCATGAGAAAGTAATCGAAAGTACTGTGGGTAATTATGTAACCAATTTAACCCATTCAAGCCGGGTGATGCCTTAAGGCTTCAATGAGGGCTGGCCGGGTCATGCCTCAAGGCATCATCCAGGCCTGGCTGGGTGATGCCTTGAGGCATCATTTACAAAAAAGATATTTGATTTTATTAGTTCAATAAACATGAATTTTCACAGCATAGCCTTTAAATATGACGCAATAGGGGGGGGGGGCGTGGGGGGGGGGGTCTTTTGATATATAAAGATGATATTTGCCAAAGGAAATTATGATCCACTCAGATTTGATTTTTTCGGCAGTTGCTGCAATTTCGTGATTTTTGACTTATTTTTAATGCACCCCCCAGCAGCGGTATGTAACTCTAGCTAGTTCAATAATGGGTATATAGGAATAAGGATCATGTGTCATGTCATGTGATGCAAAGATAAAATTATCACAAATAGGCCTTTATACCCGGCCTCTAGTGGTATTCACCAGCACTAGCACCCAGTTCCATACCTGTGCTATTTCCGTGGGCACTCGGTGTGATAGGGTTAATTTTATGGTAAAAGTGAAGCTAGAGCTATTCAATTGAATGACTTCGTTTGTGACTGAAATAATCAGCAATGCATAGCCCTGTTAGCTAAAGTAGTCAATTCATCATTACAAGACAATATCTGCAATATTCCTCAAAAAAGCATAAAAACTAATAATTTACGTTACTACCCAAAGTGGGGAATGGGCCCTATACCATAGTAAATTGCTCAACAGTGTAATATTTTTGTATTTCTACCTCAAATTTAGTATTATCAAGGCAATAAATCTAAAGTACTTCATCAAATTTAACTTGTTCAGTGATATGAGACCAAAACCATATAACAGATACCCATTTGGTGGCCATCTTGAAAATGGCTACCATATTGATTTTTTTTCTTTTATATGAAAAAGTGACCTGCAAGGAACACTCATGCCAAGTCTTATGATGATATCACAATTTGCACCATGGTTTCTGAGCAAAATGACATAACTGAGGCACATCTGGCAGCTTTCTAAAAAAAATTGTCACCATATTGAATTTCTTTGTGGCTAGCACTTTTTTTCAGAAAAAGTAACCTGTAAGGAACACCCATACCAAATTTCATGCTTTTATCACAAAAGGCACAATTCGAGCCAAAATCCACAGTAAGCTCCCCTACTAATGTAGCTGCTGATATGGTTTGAAGGCTGTATATATGTATATAACATAGGGCAAAGACAGATTTTGAAGGGTGTCACATTTGGTATTGTTCAGTTCATCCGTTGTGTGCCCAAATGGCTCTAGAAACGGCTGTTATAGCTTAATTATTTACATTATTGTAATCATTTCAAGGTATATAATGATAAGAAAACCGTATACCTGTGTTTGAAATATTATTTTACCTCACCCCTGTCCTCCGAACATTTAAACCTCGGTCTAAAGACCTTGGTTAAAATTCCAGGAGCAGGGGTTTGGTAAAATAATAATTCGTCCACAGGAATACAGTTTTCTCATATCATTATATTCATTTTTTGCTGACTTGGCTAATACCAGTGTCTCTCTCTCTGACTGTCATGTTGTCAACCTTGGTATGATACTTTCAGCCTTGGTATGAGAACTCAAGTCTCAATTTTGTCTCAATTTGCATTCCCAAATTATTCCCTTTTGGTGCATAGTACTAGCTTTTTAGGCCTACTAACACGCTTAATCGGAAAACGTTAAAACCTAAAATGTTTTGCATGAATAAACACAGTGTTGATAAGGGTATCCCCCGAATTTGAAACCGTTCTTCCGTAAATACCAGCAAGAAAAGTGCAAACATTTACCTTGGAGCGATCGTCATCAAGCAATGTGTGTGGACGACTGGAGTAAAAGGCGGTGTCTGTCGCTAACGGCCAACCAACTGGGTTGGAGGGCAGAGGACCCTAACACGGGCGGCCTGTGGCTCACAGCCAGAATACAAGGCAGTTACTACCTCCTTTGCCTGCTCTACGAACTTCTGGGGCAGATACTCACAGATCCACAGTTATTCACATTAAATTTTCAAACAGTGGCCCGCCGCAACAGTCTGGGCCACTCGGCGACCGTCAGATAGTGGGGAGAGGGGCAGACGGCCTATTCCTCTGTCCCACTCCAGTCTCAAGGACCGAAATACCAGCATCACCAACAGAATCCGCCACTTCAACTCCGGGACTTATGCGCGGCGTTCACAGAGACCTCAGAGAGGCTACCATGCCATCGAGCGCCAGGTTCCTAAGCAGACAGGAAAGTAAAACTTACGGCAGGAATACAGAAGTGATGCCCGCTGTTAGCAAACATTTTTACGACCCTTCAATGCATTGCCCTCTCCTTTTCTACCGAAGAATGACGGTACAGCATCTGCCAGAAATATTTGTTCTAAGAATAGCACAGCGAGCGTGTCCCAATTCGTTGTGCTGTTAAGCCAGTCTGCTTGGGCAGCCCACGGTAGTAATGGCCCCTCAGTCCTCAGTGATTATTTCCTATTCACGACACATAGCCAGCCAAGGCGGGTAGAGGAGGCTAACGTGAGCAGCTCGTGGCGGTGGCAGGAGGCAAGGCTCAATACGGCCTATCGATCCATTCTCGTCGGGCGGCCCATGGGTGCGGGGTACCTCTCTGAAGGGTGTGTGTGGCTGTGGCCTCAATGGTTGTGGTGGGCGCGGCCCGCAGCCGTCCCGCGCCTGGCCTCTGTCTGGCGCTGCTATCGCCGCTTCTCCTTGTCTTTATGTCGGCAAGGTCACCGCTGTGGAGACTGCGTCCCCTCGTCATGCTGGCCGTTGGCTGCGCCTCGCTGCCCGCCCAGCAAAAGTTGATTTGCCCGTTCAAACATCAGCGGGCGGCCAGGGCGAGCCAAGTCCAAGCTGCAGTCTTCTGGACCTGCCTGTTGGCGAGAGGAGAGTGGAGGCGACCAATAGAGAGCAGCTGGAGCCTGATAGGAATGAGGGTGGATGCAGCATCGCAGCATTGATGAGCTTTTCAGAGTGGCATAAACTAAACCAGGGATTTCGGTTATCTATGTGCATTCCCGTATAATCAGTGTTTATTCCAGTCACAAATATGCTCAGGTTTGCGCCTTTATTCATGAGTTAAGTGACTATATATACCATTTGCCTGGTCTTCCTTCTTATTTGCTCCATCATCTAGTGGTCTCATTGTCCATCTGATTATCTCGACACAAGAAATTGGAACGAGAGATCAATTACTTGAGTTGGGGATTGAGTGGATAATTATTACCTAGGATATCCTCCCCCACATACACAGGACGAGATTTTCAGTTTACATCTGTTTCCTTTACGCCTATGTATATGTATATTCGTCTGCCCGGACATCAACATAGCCCTCATATTTGCGTCATATTTACGCCCACGTCTCTATGCGTATATGTTAATCCTGAGGCTTGGCCAGTTGGCATTCATTTACTTCAAATTTACGCAAATTTACGCCACTTTTTATGATTCTAAACAAAGATAGTTTTGACTAAGATATTGCTATAAAGTTTAAAAGGTGTGCGTAAAACCAGTGGGTAATGGATGGCAGATTCAAGAGAGACTGTGTATGCCAGTTCCATTAATTCTGCCATCAATCCCTACATCAGCTACCATGGCCTGCACCACAAGACAATGATGAGAGGCATGACAATGAATCTTCTGACTCCGAGGCTGAATCTTCTGATGATGACTATTGAGATGGTGCAAAGTAATGAGAGCTATGTGTGATACTGATGTATGTTATGGTTGTATGTGTACAAAAGTAGTCATTTGGTAAAATGATATATAAGGGCTCTGTGAAGTGTTATAATACTTCTTTTAAGAATTTCGAGATGTAGAACATATCACATCAATTTGAAATGTATTTTATTGAATTCCTCATGCTAGGTTTAGTGGGAAATGACACCTCATTTGCCAGTCTACTTCATCTAGATTTATGTAGGTGACCGTTAGCACCGTCCTTTTTTTCAGAGTCTTCACCCACCTACTCCGAGGGAAATGGGAGCAAAATTTTATCAAAATGGTCCCCTCTACATAACCAAGGTGGGATATGGATTTTTACCCAACTAGATAATACTGAGATATCTGTGCATAATTTGTTCAGCTATCTTGGCTGAAACCGGCAATAAGGAGATAGGTCTCCAATTATTTGGGTTGGTTTTTATTCCAGACTTTGGGAGGGGGGTCACTGATAGAGGTACTCTAATTCTTCTAGTATAATAAACATATATTTTTTCAGGAACGAGCATCTAATGTTTTCTGAGCCAGATGATTTGTGAATATTTATAGAATTTACCAATTTATAAAAATTCTCCTTATCAACTTTTATCCAACCAGGATTTAGATAGTCTTCGGTGACGATAACATCACTATCGGCAACCAGTTGGGTAGATACTAACATATTTTCAGCAAGTCTCTCTCTCCTATATTTGAGGAAAAATTAATTGGAAAGTTAGGCGAGCTCTCGGAAAGTATTGTCTCCTTTGTGACTGGATCAACGAATAGGCTACTGGTAGAGCAGAAGTAGTTTGCGGCATTAGGACTTTATTTAATTCAGACCAGAACATTTTAGGGTTGTCGTATGTGAGATCTAACCTATCTTTAATACACTCATTTTGTGATTGTCTTATGATGTTTCGCAGGGCATTAGCACGCTCCATATGAGTTGGGTCCCTAGTCACATCAACCAGTTGAAGCTCACTGTCACACTCATGAATAAGACTCATGTCGCTTGTTATCCACTTGGGCTGATCTGTAGACCAGTGTGCCTCACAGGCACTGGAGTAAGTTATCACTGGAACACTGTAGTTTAAGTCCATGGACGATGTAGTGGGTAGAGAACTTCTTCTTGGCAATGTCAGCCCTTCACAGATAAGATCTGCTCACAGAGTTACTTGAAATGCTTCTTATATTTGTAATCCACAAAGGTACAGGTTCCTCACACGCCAGACTAAGAACCCAGAATGATGGGTGAAGCTGGTTTATATAGTTTGTATTGAGGTTGCATGCATTAAAGTGTCAAGGTCATTGTCCCAAATGCTTGCTCTCAACACTCTATCCTACTAACCCAAATGACCTGTCCTACACTGTAAATAATTTCCGTAAAATATACAGGATACTACCGTAAACATGGACGGTATATCACTGTAATCTTATCCACAGTTGTATACCGTATATTTTATACAAAAAACGGTATTCAACTGTAAAAATATTCAGGACTGTAATCCACCCAATCTATGGTCAGTTTACAGTATAAATCTGTAAATATGGACATATTAGATACACTTAGATTAACTCCAATATCAGCAACAAATCAAAGTGGAGAATAAAATGCGAGAGTTAACTTCATCAAAATGTGTAATAGATATTCATCGATCTCCTGTGAAGTTCCTGCCATTTAGAGCACATTTATTCTCAAGTTGGCATGACATCAATATCATAAAGGGGAATAGACACCACTTTCATAGGACATTTCTAAAACATATGTAGGATTGACTTCATCCTACTATATCAAATGCAGCCTTGTACTATCAGATTCTGATGAGTATTCCTGTAAAATAGTTTGAACTAATAACATTAGAGTTGAAGAACTTAAATGTTGAAATATCATTAATAATAATTATTAATGATACTGATAAGCCAAAAGGCCGATGGAGAATATATGATTGTAGCCAATACAAAATATTCACTTTTATATTCATAATCTCCTAGGGGCCATTCATAAAATGCCATGTGCACTGAGGGGGGGGGGGGGGATTGGAGGGTCAAGGATTTAGGAAATTCTGCATATGCTCTTTCTTTGATCAATTGCATAAAAGTTTGGGAGGAGGGGTTGGAGGTTTGAAATTTCAGAAATTCTGTATACATACTCTATAGGTGGCCCTCTACATATAACAATTCTCAAGAACCTCAATAACAAGATTTCTGGTATATGTATAACGAAGGGCTGTGCATATAGTATATTTCATACAGCTTTGCTCCTCTGTATTTACAGGTCTAAACCGTTTTCAAAATACAGTTTATTACAGTGAAAATTCATGGTCTGAAATATATTACAGGTTTAAACCGTTAGGAAAATACAGTCTAGGACAGTTATAATTTACGGTCAAAAATATATTATGGTCACCCGTACAATTTACGGTATTTCCCTGGCACCCCAGTTGCCTGGGAAATACCGTAAAATTCACGGGAAATTTTTTACAGTGTACTGACCCAGGCTATGTGGGACAGTCGGTGTGCAGGCGCTGACCTACTGGCCCAAATGATCCATCCCTGCGAAGTGGGACAGTGGGTGTGCTGGTGCTGACCTACTGGCTCTAATGCTCCATCCCACTTGCCTTCATCTTGGGTCCTGTGTTGTTGTGGGTTGTGGGTTTGATTTAGCGTCCAGTTAACCATTGCAGGTTCTCACCAGACTTTCTCAAGGTTCTTTTACACCACAAGGGTGGTGATCGAATCTATGAAATGAATTTAGGAAGAAACCTCACCCCTTCACATTTACTGAGGTGAGAGTTCTTTTACTTCCCACACCACATAGACATGGTGTGAGAACGATTGGCCTTTGATATAGCAGTAAATCTACCACTCCTGGGGGTGAAGAAGAAAAGTGGCTGCAGTGGGACCCGAATCAACAAAGTCTGACAACCTTGGGCTTACAAGTCCAGTGCTCTTTACCACTGAGATAACTCCCCACCCCGGTCGCTTTTGTTATGCTTGCGTGCAAGCATATCCGGTCTGCACCACGACGAGGCGAGGGGACCAAGTGGGTCCTGTGTGCTGACACACTGGCCTGGCTTTCTTGCTACCAGGACGTTTCATATGGGATATGCCTATACTTCTGCTATACAAGAGCTAACAGTCTTACTTATACATTTCTTATACATTTCATATACATTTCGTTATTTGTGCTTGGCTCTGGTCCAGTGCACACTCTTTGTGGTAGTATTTCATTCTCCAAGACTTGATGGGACAATAAAAATCTTAATATTCTGTTTCCCGTATTCGCGGCAGACGCTGCCGATATAATGAAAGAAAATAATGATAAAGGAGAAGTGCTACTGGAATACATAGATAGCATGAAAAGTTCTGAGACGAAACGTTAAACTCCTCGAGAGGTAGGTTATTTCAGAACTGTTTGCCAAGCTAGAAAGAATATCGGCAAATAGCTGAGATAGAACCAAGGCTCAATGTATTAATCGGAACATACTTAATCAGTGGCGCCAGAATAGGGGGGGCAGGGGTGGCGACTGCCCCCCCCCCCCCCAACTTTTTTGCCAGCCCAAAAAAGTCAGCTGCCTCAAATTCTACTCAAACATGTGTAAAACCTGTCTTGACCTGTCTAACATTTTAGCATGCAACAGTGGCTAAGCCTTGACTTTTCACCGTGGAAAATTGTCAAAGCCTGACTTTTTAGCGTGCAATGATGGCTTAACCCTGACTTTTCACTGTGGAAAAGTGTCATAGTCTGACTTGTTAGCATGCCATGATGGCTAAGCCCTGACTTTTCACCGTTGAAAAGTGTCAAAATCTGACTTTTTAGTGTATAATGATGGCTTAACCCTGACTTTTTACTGTGGAAAAGTGTCAAAGTCTGACTTTTTAACTAACCCCTGACTTTTGACCGTGTCAACGTCTGACTTTTCGCAGATTCATGGTAAATCTAGAGGAACAGGCGAATGTCGAAGGCTGTCTTCATACTAAGAAAAAAGTCAGCAATTTTTCAGTTCGCCCCCCACTTTCAAAACGTTCTGACGCCCCTGTTAATGCAGTCAAAAAAACGTGGTGGGGACGATTACAAGCCAGATTCTTTAGGTGGAATTGTTGTGAGCTTCAAACGTCACTCAGTGCGATTTTCAAAACATCAAGAGAGGTACAACAAAGAACAAGGAAGAAGACACAAATTGAGAGCGAATTCCAAGCCTACAGCCCAGATGAGGTGAGAAGCACAGCACCCCCTATACCGACCTGAGTCATATATATATATACGATCGCGGCTGCCTCACGGCGCCACTTTCAAAGATGACAGCAGGGGGAAAGGAGCTCTGAGAAGAACCCACAGGAAAACGTTACAAGTAAGTGTCGGGGGATAGGTAATGCCCTAATAATGTCTTAATATGCATGTTAATTGTATTCATAGTCTAAATGATATCGATTATGTATGTTTTATTCTTGAATTTCCATGTGAAGTGACAACTACCCTGGGCCCCGTTGAATAAAAGAATGAACGATAAAAAAAGTATCTTACAAGTCTCGTCTGTGGCAAACTGTAGTATAAAAAACTATCGTGGAGGTGGACGAGCCTTTGACGAGAGGATAAAATGAACGATCGTGAGTGATGTTGAATAAAAAATCGTTCATTTTGAAAATATCATTTATTTATCGTTCAAGTCTCCTAGCAGGCGACCACATTTTCGGCGTCGTAGCCGATGTCAAACTCATTTTTCATGCACTAAATCCATTCCAAATTAAAAGATATTTTCAACAGAGACTTCTATTCATATGTGATACATGTATACCAAATTTCATCATTTGTTAATGATTGATTCGTTTTTTGAAAAATGTTTGATCTTTCACACAGATATGCAGGCACTGCACCACTAGCCCTGCTGGTCTCAGACATACTACTGCATCGCTCGATAGTGTCGGAAGTGTTTCACACAAACAAGTTGATTATTAGCAAATGATTAAATTTGGTACACATGTATCACATACATAGGTTTCTCAGTTGAAATATATTTTATTCGAATGAGATTAAGTGCATGGGAAGTTGCCACTAAGTATTTAGAAAAATAAAATTACTGAAAAATAAAATTTGTCCCAGATTGGGTTAGAACTTTCAACCTTCAGACTGAGAGACCAACGCCTAACCTGATGGTCCACAGTGTTAAGTGCTATGGTGCCAATAAATACATGGTACGATAGCAGAGGGCATGGTACTGTAGTTTGACTGGTAGCCGGTTCCCCATTATACATGTTTTGTGGTCCCCGTGGATATAGGTCAATTATACGATCATTCTACGATAATTGAATGATATTAGTCACGGACGACAGTGCTCACATGGACGAGCAGTTTTATGCTACACTGAAAATAAATTGTCGTTTATTTCTCGTCCATACTTCAATATATCTTATCGTCCAGCCTCACGGGCGATAGTTTTTTATTCAATGGGGCCCTGTGCTGTAATCAATTACAGTACAGGATTAAAGATATTCATATCTGAAAGATTTTAGTAAATTATATAGGTATTTTGTGTTTTGTATTTGGTTTGGATTGATACTCTATCATAAGTATCAATATATATATATATATATCAAAGTATCAATGTATATCAATGTATCAAGCATCTGGTATCCAAATGTCAGGATATCTTGAAAAGATATCATATCTGGTATCATAGTATCAAGTGTTGATTAAAGGTATCCTTGCCAAATGTATCAGTTAAATACTACTGTGTGTCTCAATGAGTTATCAGACTATGATGTAGATTGCCACATTAAAGGTAACGTTTGCATCTACTACTATGTGTGTTTTGTGAGGGAACCGCACCTTACTCTATCTTTAGATCCTCTGACGTATCTCTGACGTTGCTCGGAGTGACCTCCAGAATTCCCTAAGGAATTCCCTTGGGGGGTTCCCAAGCTCAAACGTGGTTATTAGCATATTCACACATTCTCTCGAACCTATGTGATCTCAAACGAGATTCCCGTTCTTTTCCTGTGATCCTATAGTAAAACCTCATTAACCCTTTCCAGCCGCCCAATGTCATACGGCATTCCCACAGATACGACCGCGCAATGCCAAATGGCACTCCCGTAGTTACGGCTGCTCAATGTCATATGGCATTCCCACAGATACGACCGTGCAATGCCATATGGCTTTTATTTTAATGTTGTTTTCAAATGCGTGTTTTTTTCCAATAAATCTTCGGTGGAATCAAATGAAACATTCAGGATATCTGTGCATATATATAATATTGATAAATAGGAACTTAAATAATCAGATGTCTCCATAGCAACGTTGACACTTGACTATAAAGGTAGGGAAAACTCGTTCCAGCCTCAGTCACGCCTACACTGTAGTTGTGGCTTCACATCGAGCAAAGCAACAGAGCGAATTTCGCCGAAAATACCTACCATGGGAGGATGACATGCCTGAGGAAAGTGGAAGAGATCTGCTAGAGGAATGGGATTTGAGACTCTCAAGTTCCGACGAAGACGAAGAAATTCGCCCACCAGCAGCATCACTGACCACAGAAGGAGGGAGCGAGTGGGTATGAACCCAAGGAACAGAGGACACGCCCACCTTGTACGATGACATGCCACCTGCAGGGTTAAAGCTGGCGATCGATAGGACAAAACTTGTTTAGTTTATGATTTCTTTCGTCTATTCTTCACACTGGAATTTGTATCGAAGTTGTGCGATTTTACCAACCACTACGCTGACAAGAACAAGCCTGAGGGCAAACTGAAGAAAATGGCTACCCTGTGATCTATCACCCCTTCCGAGATGATCCGCTTTTTGTCTTTGACTTTTGTGATGGGAATCATACGGAAGCCAGCATTGGAACACTACAGGTCAACAGTCAAAGAAATCGCCACCGATTCAAAAGCATCATACGGTAAGTTTAAATTCGCTAACTCGCACTCTTAACATTGTTTGTTTTCAGCTGATGACTCTTACACAAAATGTAAACAGAGGGAAGCCACATAGTGGGCCTGCAGTCGATCGCTGTTAGAAACGCTTATAGCTTGAAATTTCATGTCAAATTTGTTCTGCTTTTTAAATATGATGTATTCTATCGATACTTGAAATTGAGACAAGTTTGAATTTTTTGCCGCAGTTTTCTACACTTTGGAGGCGAAGCTGAGGCAGCAGCGGCAGCAGCGCAAGCTACTACCGGTGGTGCGAGTTCCCGCCGCCTTCAACCCTGGCCTATGATTTCCTGTTTTTTTTTGTTTAATTTCTTTATTGAGTCAATAAGTAATATACACATGTTTCGTCAGTTCACTTCATTTGACACTTAAACCCAACAAAGTTCAAGAAGGCCTCAGCCTGATTATGAGGCTGGTTTTAATGGCCAAGCCATAAAAGTCAGAGATTAGATATTTGACATTATGTTTTAACAGGAAAGGAAAAAGTCAATCAGGAAAACAATGTATATGATAGCATACATGAAGTATAACAGTAAGAAGAGAATACCACTTTTCATTATCAGGAATCCCGGGTAATACAGAATGAGGTAGCTGTAATTATACTAGACTTGCCAAATTTTAGCTCTCATATTTGCTTTAGTTAGGGCCTTGAACATCACATAAGATTCAGTGTTTCTAAACATGGGCATCAGACTGTTCCATTACGTGCAACCATGATAGGTAACATATTGCATATACGCTGCACCATTTGGTTGGTCAACATAAATCACCAGTGCATCAAAAAGTCTTAGGAAATAGGGGTATATGCTGATATAGTCTTGATTTCTTGTACATGTAGTTCAAGAGATGAGCCTCTCTTCTATCTTTAAGCAGTGGCACCTCGGCTAGTCTATGTAAATTTCTTATGGAGATGTACGGGTTTGCCCTAAGGCAAATTCGTAAAGCATAATTTTGTAAGATCTGAAGAGAATCTATGTATTTTGCAGGTGCATTATCATAAAGTACGTCACCATAGTCGAAATATGGTAAGATGTCAGTGGTATAGATGGAAAGAGCAGCTTTTTTAGTTAGATAATTTCTCATTTTTGAAAGTTGATACAATCTAAAAGATATGTTTCTTCACAATGAGGCAAACTGATATCTGAAATCAAGGTTCCTGTCAAGAATAAAACCTAGATATTTGTATGAGTGTACTTGTGATATTTCGTGATTGTTAATAAAAAGTTTATCTTCATCTTCCATCTTTACCCTTTTCTTTGCCTTAAAACACATATGTTTCATCTTACCTATGTAAACTTATGCCAAGTTTGTTTTGTGTGCACCAGGTAAAAAGCATATCCACATCACTTTGGGTTTCCTTATACAATAATTTTTCGTTATTACCATGTCTGTAAATCACCGTATCGTCAGCAAAAAGAATCACCTTGTTACCTTTCTTAACTTTTAACAGATCATTAGCATACAAGAGGAACAATAAAGGCCCAAGGATTGACCCTTGTGGCACACCATGTTTGATTATTTCGTTACAGATAACAGATTGTTCACTTTAACTCTTTGTTTTCTTAAACTCAAATAATTTTCAAACCAATGATAGCAGCTACTGGTAATCCCATACAAAGTCAGTTTTTTTAGGAGAATTTCGTGATTTACAGTATCAAACACCTTCGGCAAATCCACAAAAACAGCTAGAGTACTCCTGCCTACATTTTTGTGAGATAAAACACTATCCGTGAATTTAGATATTGCATCTATTGTAGACATAGCTTTCCTAAAACCAAATTGGCTGTCAGTCAGGATCTTGTTGACATTTATATATTCTATCAGATGACTATACACAATTTTTTCCATGAGTTTATGAGGAATTGGTAAAAGTGAATTTGGCCTTAGGTTATTAACCTGATAAGGATCACCTCCTTTTGGGATTGGTACCACCGTAGCAAGTTTCCATGCCTCCGGTATAAGGGCAGTGGCAAAAACACAATTATAAAACTCCGCATATATGTGAGGAATGGCTCTTACTGAGTCAACAAACACTCTGGACGACATGTCATGCAACATGGATTGCTTATTTGGACTAATTTTCCTTACAACTTTTACAATTTCTTCTGGAGAAGTAACCACAGAGTCAAAAAAGGTTTCAACATTTTCATTATAGGGTATAATGTCCCAAGTTTTGTTTATTCCCCGAAGAAGGAGCTAGCTGTAGACGAAACCATCATAAAACATAAGGGCAGGACTCGGCACCAGCAATATATGCCTAATAAACCTTGTAAGTAGGGGTTGAAATGATGGGTTTTGGCCAAGTCAGTCACTGGTTTTGTACTAAAGGTAGCTCCTTTCTTCAGACAGGCAGGACCACCACTGAATTGATTGTTATTAATTTGTTGACTAAAGCTGGACTATTAAACCGTGGTCATCATGTTTATTTTGACAATTTTTACACAGGTATTCCTTTGTTGGAGAAACTCGCTTTGTTTGAGACTTTTGCTTGTGGCACTCTGCAGGTGAACCGGACTGGGGTACCCAAGGGGTTGATGGGAAAGAAACATGCAGAGCTAGCGAAGCGGGGGGACTCCATTTTTTATAAGTGTGGCCTCCTAGTACTAACCCTGTGGAGAGATAGGAAATTAATTCACATTTTGTCCACCATTCACTCTTCGGCCATGTCCAAAACAAAGCGAACCATTCGTAATAAAGCTGGTAAATTTGAGAAGTCAGAAATACCCTGTCCGGACTTGGTTCGTTCCTATTGTAGGTTCATGGGGAGCGTAGACCTCTGTGACCAAATGACAGGGTACTATAATTTTGGCAGAAAGAGCACAAAATGGTCAAAGAAATTCTTTTTCTTTTGTTTAGAAGTGATGAAGCTTAACTCCCAGTTTTTGTTCAACCAGTACTCCCCAAAGAAGATGTCTTTTGTTGATTTCAGCCTTAGTTTGATTGCACAGATTTTGGAAGATGCAAACACACAGTCGGCACTTCCCCCTTCGGTCCCCACTGGTGGCAACCGTCTCACGGCGCAATGCTTTCCCAATGCTTTAGGCAGGAAAAGTTATTGTAGGGTTTGTTACCACCGGTATGAAAATGGCCTTGAAGCATCACAAAAGCAAAGCAGATATGGATGCTGCGAGTGTTGAGTGTACCTCTGTATTATGCCTTGTTTCAAGATTTATCACACTGTCGCTAAGTTTCACCTTCTCCAGTTAGATCTGCCCGTAGAACCCTGGGTTTATTCATTATATCACGATTTGTTTACCCTGTCTTACTTATTTCCCCCGTGACCACACTCACACAATTCTGTTTATATTAGCTCATAAAGATACCTGCCAGTAAATTTTTCAGTTTGTCTTTGGGTGGGTGCCTCAGTACGGATCGTTCACAAATCTTTCTTTTTTTCCTTTTTTATGCCATTTATACTCCAGAATATTTTTTTATATTAATATTGCTTTCCCAGCTAGTACATATTGTGAATAGTCAATCGACTTTGTACATATACAGTGTAGAATATCTGTAAATACGATTTTTTCAATTTATCATTCATCTGGGAAAAATCCTAATTAAACTTTTTTCTGTAGCTAATAATCTACGGTATCAATCTGAAACAAAGACATCCTGGACGATCTATTTACCATCAAGCTTCTCCACATATACATTTTGTGAAAATATATTGATCAAAAGTGGTTAAATTGATTATTAAATCGGAGTGTAGACTCCACCTTCGACCACGTCGAGTGCCAGACAGACATATTACCTTGTTAAATCCTAAATAAAACATGCCTGCCTGTGTAAATCTAACCTATGTACATTTTGTGAATACGATGTCGATTGCTGCACCTGGAAATGTATCAAGCTTGTCAACCTGTGTATATTTTGAACGATATTGCTGAATAATAGATCTGAAATAGAAATACAACACATTATTAAATTATATTTCAAACCTTACCTCACCTACCTTGTCTTCTTTTCTTACTTCCAGAAGTATTCGTATGTAGATATAGTCAATCATTGTCCAGCAATCGATTTGAAAGTTAACTCCTCCTGGAGATGTCAATGCTGAATAGGCACAACTCGAATTTTCCAAATTCAATATATCAGCCTGGACATTAGATATATAATGTAGATGATCCTTATAGTGTGGGAGATAACCACAAGTAGCCTTGTAATGATCAAACTCCATTAAAATCCTTAGGCGAAACAATTTGAATCAGACCACTGTAATTCTGTGGTCGATCCTCCATAGTAGAAACAATGGCGAATAAGCCAATATAGTCACTGCTCGAATCTAATTTTCAAAAATCAATATCTAAGTCACAAATCGTCCAAAATGGTCGAAAATATATATCAGGAGAAAGCCCAGAATCTCTAATTTACGAATATTAATGAATCCAATCATATATTTCAAGTTAAACCCTATTAAAAAAAGATTTTCTGAATCATGTCCTGACCAAAGCCCGACTCCTCTACAAAACCCACAGTAGATTTGACCATTTCTGTTAATTCAATTCTAAATTCTCCACTGGTTCAAAGTTAATAATATTTACATGGGAAGAAACCCTAGAGTGAGTAGATTACATTCATCCAAGTCCCCGTTCATAGATTCAATGTTAAAAGCCTCAAAGAAATCATTTGGAAAAGATGTCTTATAACCCAGCTTTGGCGAAATAAGCCAATTTAGGCACTGATCGAATCTAATTTTCAAAAATCAATATCTAAGTCTCAACTCGTCCGAAATACACAAAATAGTATGGTCCCACCATTTTGGTGGGACCGCTCACTGCTGACGTATGGTGGACAGAAACCACACCAATCTCAATTCACACCTGACCTGGCCCATCTGACTCTCACCTGCGCCCCACTTCTTCACCAACCCTCAACCAACACACATTTTTTCATTTTCTTACAAATTTTTGGCACCTCATATATCATACTTCAAGCTACTCTGTCCTATACACCTCACAAAGTACACTAAAGGCCATCATTATGGCCCCTAAGACCAGAGGGAAGACCAGGAGCGAGAAAATGGGGAAAAGTGGACCTTCTAGACAAGATCTGGTACAGCACGACGACGCAATTGCTTCAGAGTCCGAGTCAGAGAGGGAAGAAAGCTCCGAGGGGAATCGGTCGGATTATGATACCGTGGACGAGGCCAGTAATTGTAGCTTTTTTTTTTTATTTGGCTTAAAGCATCTCTCAGTAACCCTGAGTTTTTCAGATGCAGTGCAGATGGATATATACAATATTACAGGTGGTCAAGTTAGCAAGGAAATCAAACAGTTTAACTCCGCAAGAGAGCGACATTACAGGTGATATGGGTGAAAGAGGTGAAAGTGAATTGACATAGTGGGCATATCAAATAGTGAACAAGTTTCAACTAGTATTATATTATGTTACCGTGAAATATATTCATATGATCTATTTTATGAACCTAGTTACAAGTTTTTTAAACTCTTCAAGTGTTCCCAGTAGCTGGATGGATGCTGGTAGGGAACTCCATAACTCGACCCCCCTGTAGTAAGGACTGTTTTGCACTATGGCAGATCGTGACATTGGCAGTTCAAAGTTAATCTTGTCTTTTGTCCTGGTTATCCTAATTGCCGTATTCAGCCATTGATGGTTATGTTTGTTTCTGTACATGTTTATCAGCAGTTGTTTGTGCCGCCGCTTCCAGAGTGGTGCAACTTTGCACATCACATGTAGATCGTCGATGGTCCTATTCCTGGCAGGATGATTGAGTGTTATACGTAGGCCTCTGGTATGTAATCGCTGTAAGGTCATCTAGTCGGTCTTCTTAAAGCTATCAAATAGGAATGAGCAATACTCAAAAAGCGGGATAATATTAGAAGAGAAAACTAGCCGAGTGGCTTCGTTGGTAAGACATTTTCGCAATTTGGCGAATTTAAATAGTTGACCACTGATGTTGCGCGTTGTAATCTTCACTTGGTTCTCCCAAGTGAGAGAGGAATCCATAATTATCCCCAGGTAAGTGTAGATTGTACATTCTGCGAGATGAGCTGTTCCTAGGTATATGTCCAGCATAGGACATCGTTTGCGTGCTTGCGGGGTACCAAACCACATGACCTTTGTCTTTTTGGCATTTACCGTTAGTCCATTTGCTTGACACCAGGTGTTT
The DNA here is from genome assembly GCA_950022655.1 of Alentia gelatinosa. NCBI lineage: Eukaryota > Metazoa > Annelida > Polychaeta > Phyllodocida > Polynoidae > Alentia > Alentia gelatinosa. The sequence goes on from OX465579.1 coordinate 102,173,932, forward strand.
AATTGGGTGACATCTTTCTGTAGCAGTTCCATAGCCTTTAGTGGATCCTTGTTTGAAGAGTAAAGTACAAGATCGTCCGCATATTGTAGGTAGTTGCTGTGATTTATACTGGAACCTAGATCATTGATAAAAAGGACAAACAACAGCGGGCCCAGCACGGACCCCTGAGGAACACCAAAAGAGATATTACACAGATCAGATGACTTATTGTTAATGAATACATGCTGTTTACGGTAATTGAGATAGCTGGTTAACCATTTTACAATATTTGGGGGCATGTGGAGAATTTTGTCTAATTTTAATAGTAGTAGTTCGTGGTGGATAGAGTCGAAAGCTTTTTAAAAATCTATATAGCAACAGGCTGTGACATTATTATTACTGCGTGCAGTGTAGAGGTCTTTGCAGAATTGGAAGATTGCATCGCCAGTACTTCTATGTTGTCTAAATCCATATTGCCTGTCATTGAGCACATTGGCGGAATCAACTAGTTCATAGATTATTTTATGTATAGATTTTTCCAGTATCTTACTCGGAATATTTAGTAACGATATAGGTCGCCAATTTTCCACTGATCTTGTATCGCCTGCTTTAGGTATGGGTACAATTTTGGCCGTCTTCCATTCAGTAGGAAATAATTCAGTGGTGACCGATTTATTTAACAATTGGGTAAACTGGGTTATAAGCGTAGATAGGCCAAAGACTAGAACTGAGGACCTGATGTGGAGCACACCACTGGACTTGTTACAGTCCACGGTTTTGAGAAGCTTGTCAATATCAGCTTCGCATAGCTTGATATCAAGGTTTGTTAAGGAACTAGAATCAGACTTTAAGGGATTATTGAATAGGTCAATAAAAGCAGTTTGGTCAAGGTCGGAAAAAAGTTTATTGCCTATGGTGGCAAAGAAATTATTCATTATCATTGCTACATCATCACTGGGAATTTTTCTACCATCATGCACTAGTTCACATAGCTGTGTATTTTGATCAGGGTTCAACAGATTATTTATAACTTTCCAAAATTTTCGCGGTTGCCCTTTGGTTTCGATTAACTTATTTTTACAGTGCTCGCTCTTTTTTTTTTTAGTTTTGATTTGATTAGTCTAGAAATTCTCCGGGTTTCATGCAACAAACTGGTATCTTTGTTTCGCCTATAGAGCCCTAGCAGATCACGCCGATGTTTGATCAAGTTCATCAGCTCTCGACTCATCCAGTCGGATTTTTTATCCTTAAAGGTCATCTCTTTAATAGGACAATTCTATCCAGATAGGCAGTTATTCGGCTTATGATTAACTCCCACATGTCATCCACACTCTTGGACGAATGAAGTTCATTCCAATCGTGGTCGGTAAGTTGGGTTGCGAAATCATCATTATCTAGTTTGCCATAACTTCTACCAGTGAATTTGGCTTGTACTTTGCAACGGCCGCTTTTTTTGCGGTTACCGAGCACGGGGTGATGGTCGCTTAGACCTTCATCCAAAACAGCAGATGATCTTACAATAGGACAGTTAGTGTATATATGGTCAATGATCGACCCGCCTGACGCATTTAGCCTGGTTACCTCAGTAATTAGTTGTTTCAAGCCATTTGTCCTAATAAAACTCTGAGCCTTGCGATAATCTGGTGAGCTGGTTTTCCGGAAGTCTACATTAAGGTCGCCTACTATCCAAACTTCTCTATTTGAGACTACGTCTGAATTAACTATTTCCGATAATTTATCATAAACCAGTTGTGCAGATTTCGGAGGTGGCTTGTAACAAGTGACTATGCATAGATTTTTTAGATTAGGTTTGTTGATAAGTAATACTAGTACTTCGAAATTTTCGTTGGTTTCACTTAGACTATGTTCAACTACGGTGTAGGGAGCATATTTATTCATTACGTAGCAACCGATCCCACCCCAGGCAGAAGTCTCTCTGTCTAGTCGATAAAATTTATACCCATCCCAATTCAGCATCCCATCAGTGTATCCGTCATGCAAGAGTGTTTCCGTCAAGCAGATAAAGTCTGCGCCTTGGAAGCTGTTTTGAACATCTTCGAGTTTATAAAACAGACTACGGATGTTTTGGCCTATAATGTTGATACCTTTTAAGTTGATTAGGGAACCCATTTCTGTTCAAGAAAAGATTTACATATAAGGCTACAAATGAATAAGCACAGTAGATAAGAAGCAAAGTCATGGATGAAGATGATGATTTGGTCACCCATAATCTGTTTATGAGTGACCCTGAACTGCCTAACCACTACTTCAGTAGTCGGTTAGGTAGTTTGAAATAGAAGAAAAGAAAAGTTAAGTAATAATTGGGTAATGGTGGTGGAGTATAGCGGACCTCCAGGAGAGTCAAATTTATAGAATGGTGGTTAGCCCAGCTATCTAAGTTATAGTTATAATCTAATCTGGTTTCTAGTTACAGAAACCGGTATGATAAATAAGTTCGATGCACTTTAACAAAGTAACAAAGTAACAGAGTAACAATTAGGCAAGAATACCCTTTATTGGTACAACTCAATATATTCAGATCAGATTATTGGGTCACAAAGATCGAAAGATGAAGATCACAGAAGTTAGACTAGTTTCAGTCAGTGTGATGAAGATTGTACATGTCCAGGTATAATAACACAACAATAACACAACATGGTCAATGCAAACAAGCAAGTGATTAGTTACTATCAGATGCTATGACTAATAGTAGCTGAGTACGACGGAGAGCGTGTATTAGATTTGTAATAAAAGTTTTCTTGATATTCCAGTTATTGTCTGTCATGTATTCGTTTCCCTTCAGCGCATAGCTATCTAGTTACAGACAGTTATAAACGACTTATCCTTGGTTGAGACAATTTCCTGCTTAGATTGTGGCCGTTTTGGTCTTTGCACTTATGTTGGAGATCCAGGTAAGTGACATTTATTGTTATCTTGTTGCAGACAACAATATGGCCATAGTCGACGTCAGACAGAGTCTCTCGATCACGAATCAATGGTTCATATACTCTTGATAATTGTAGAGTGGGATATACGATTGATATTTCAGATGTGTATACCAGATGATGTGATATTATTATTGTTATCTAGTTACAGACAACAATACCATCACACTTAACTTCCAGGAGTTTGACATTCAGTCAAGGTTCAGTGCGCCAGAGTATTTTATGATAGATGAACGTTGTTATGAGTAACTGCCTTATCCAGCTTTTTGGTAAATAGGTAACTCTCATGTCATACAGCCTTTCATAATGTGTTATCAGCTTAAGACGATGAGGAACCCAATTGTAGACCACCTGATCCAGGTGCGGAGTGATGTAGCCCTGCGTCTGATTCCACTCGGTAATCGTAAGTTTGATCGCTTCATCTATGTACGCCTGATCAGGATGTACAGTTTCCCCTTCATCCAGGGTTAGTTCATTGTACGCGCATATGTCCATTCCAAAGAACGATCAGTATATTACATGCACCCGAGGTGAGATTTGATGCAGCTCGTGGTCCACTTGCTTCAAGGAAGCGGCAATGTCTGCATCCGCTGCATGGGCTGTGGGGTGCCGCGGATAGACGTATCCAGTATGGCGATCCTTTTTTGTGACATTACATATGCCGCCAAGAATATATACGACCGTGATTTCCGGGAAATGTTTTAGGAAGTCTGCCACGTAGACGCCGAGCTGGTGAACTGTTCCTCCGCTTACCATGAAACTATCAATAACCTGAGGAATTTGCCGTGTCTGGTCCATAATATATCTGATGCGGGAATCACTTACTATCAAATTTACCGCCATGGCTTATAAAGTGTGCTTTACGTCTCAGCCAGTAGATGTGTTCTCAGTGCTCATGAACTCAGCTCTGATCGATTGCAGTAGAAGGCCGCACTTATTAGCACCAGGCAGCTTGTATAGAGCGTGTGCGCGGTCCAGGTCACACCCTGCACCCCACACTGGGTCAGGGGTGCCCTCGATTAGATTATGTGGATATGTCTTTAACAGTTTTGTTTTTAGCTCTAGATTCTGTTCGAACTTCAGCCGCATGATCTGCATAAGTCTTTTTTCTTTTATTTCCTCCCATTACGGACAGTGTCGGGGTTTGATCTCTTTACTAAGGTTTTTGGCTTGTATTGCGTTCGGTGCCTGGGAAATCTGAAGTGCTGTGTCAGCATCACTTACTGAGATCGCATGTACGTACTGATATGCCGTTTCCGCATTATCAAACGACATTTTCTTAACAACTCCAGAATGGTCAATGTTCAGCTCAAGTTTGCACTCATGAAAGTTACTTAGAAAGGCAGTTTCGCCTGCAAAGACTAATCCGGTGCGTCCATAGTAAACAGTCATCAGGTTTGTTGATTACTATCATGTTTGTGTTGGTCGCAATCGTGTTACATGGAGAGTCAGGCTGAGCATTGTTCACCAGGCCTTGCATGGGGACCGGGCATGCAGGGGTTTCTACTTGTTTGCGCAAGGTGTTAAATACAAGTGGTGCACTACTTACTTGGGGAGTTGCCTTCAGCTGGGGCGGGTTTACTCCTATAGCACGGGTCGACGAGTGCATACCACGTTGTTCCATATAGAGTGGTCGTTTGTCATGGTAGTTGTTATGAGTGAGTGGTTCACCTCTCTGTCGTTTTGCTTTCAGGTCTGGTGGCAGCAATGCGTCTGAGATTTGTTCGATGTCTTTAAGCAAAGTCTCCACATTGTTAATGGTTATACTATGTTCTTGCAGGGTCAGTTGCGACCCTATTCTACGATGGAAGCCCGCAATCATTTTCATTAATCCTCGTTGCTTACGCACCTTTGTTGGTTTATCTGCCTGTAGAGCTAATTTGCCCAGTGTAGAGTTTTTTGCCCAAGAGGCTTTGGCCAAAAGTTTATTTCTGGTATTCACAGAAGAGCAGGAAATGAGAACCGGAGGGGGGCGGTTTAAGGTAGTACTACGTTGAGTTATCACTCTCGAGATGTTTAGAATTTCACCTGGGGCAATCCATACGCCTATTTCCGAACATAGATAATTTAGAGCACTGTGCAGGTCTTGATCATATTCAGTACTGAGGCCAAGCAGCATGACATTACATTCTTGGGTAGAAAAGTAGAAGCGAGTTGAAGCATTTAGCTTGTTTTCTGGGTTGGCAATCTGGGCGTAGGTCATGGGTTGTGTCGATGTCGGCACAGGTTTACTACCATTAGACTCAATCAAGCATTCAGTTATCTTTGCGATCTTCTGGAATGCAACGCTAATATCTATTTCACACATTTTTCAGTATTGTAGAGCACATCTTTACTTATGGATTATATCGATGTAGACAGACTAGTACCTAGGTGTTCTAGTTTTAGGTTGAGATCCCGTATTTCAGACTCATGTACACGCAAGTTCTTCGATAACCAATCTTTTAGTTGTCAGACTTTGTGGTGACTTGCTGTAGATACCCAATAATATCATCTTTGTTCTCAATGTGCTCGAGGTCATTTCCCTTTTTGTTACGTTTCGGCAGTTGGGTCGACGGGGATTCATCGGCCCCCGGGGTAGAAGTAGCAGAACGAATACGTTTGCGGTCAGAATCTGATATGTCAGGCGTGGATATGCTGGTGGCGAGTGGTGGAAAGTCCGCCGCCGGGGCGGCTGGGTGATAATCAGGAATTTCAGCGGTCACGCCGGTCGCCATGTTGCGAAACGAGCAAGGGCGGCGCACACACAATAAAACAACCAATATAGACAAAAGCAAGAGGTTACTGACCATGAGTAGGCGATATGTGGCACCTTTGATACTTATGTCAATCCAAAATGGCAAATAGTTGTCCGTCAGTCGTGGTTGGAATCAAAGTATTCAGGTTTTCTCCGGAGGCCCGCTAAAACACGTCCGTCTAGTCCGCCATGCTACCACAGCTCGCGGTCTAACGCCCGTGTGGATCGTTTGGAGGCCAAGGTACGGGGCCTGGACCAAAAAATGGACATGTTAATCAAGGCCACCATGGAGAGCCGGCACACCTCACCAACCCGCAGGCGCCATGACACCCGCACGGAGCAACCGACACCTACCCCACGGAGTAGGCGTCCACAGCCGGACCGATACTACATCGAGGAACCACACATGCCTGCCCCACGAGAATTAAGGCGCCAGCAGGACTACGATGGCTACCTTGAGGACGAGTTTGTGAGGGAGTATATGCGCCCACTCCGGTCAGAAGGAAAAGTTGCATTATCATCAGACATTTTTATTGACTGATATATCCCAAAACCCTTCATGTACCTCGACCAGGAAGGAGTAGACAGCCTAAAACAGAAGCTCGAGGCATGAAAGGATATGTCGATGCTGGAATAAATCCGTGGTTTGGTCTGCCTCATACGGGACGACCGCCGGACCAATCTGCACAACAATCCACACCTGCTAGAGCACCTCCAGGGAATTATAGACGACGCCATGGTACACCCGTGGCCCTCAGTCCGTAGATTTTCAAACTATATCTTCGACCAGATCGAGGGAAGGAAAGCTGGCTTGGTCAGACTGGCATATTATACAAAACGAGAGAGTACGACTGTGCCTTATGGACTGCACCCCCAGCACTCAGCATTCCAACAGAGGTTTGAGTACCTCCTCGAGCCGGGGTGCTACAAACAACGGAGGGTCAAGGACTGGGGTCCGGTCTCGAGAGGTGGCCTGCTGCGATTTCAATTCTACAAAAGGGTGCTCACACAGGACGGATCACAAGGAGAGCGGTACGATGTGCGTGCACGCTTGCTCACATTGTTATGGTCGTACCGGGAATTTCTTCAGCGGCCATAACATATCCATTTGCAGGGGCGTCAGAACATTTTGAAAGTGGGGGGGCGAACTGAAAAATTGCTGACTTTTTTTGTTTGTTTTAAATCAGACATTGACCTGTTCCACTCGATTTACCATAGATCTGCAAAAAGTCTATGGAAAGTCAGGTCTTAATTATACGTGAAAAGGTCAGACTTTGACATTTTTACATGGTCAAAAGTCAGAGCTTAGCCGTCATTACATGGTAAAAGGTCAGACTTTGACACTTTTCCATGGTGAAAAGTCAGACCTTAGCCGTCATTGCACGGTAAAAGGTCAGAATTTGACACTTTTCTACGGTGAAAAGTCAAGGCTAAGCAGTCATTACACAGTAAAAGGTCAGACTTTGACACTTTTCGACGGTGAAAAGTCAGGGCTTGGCCGTCATTGCACAGTAAAAGGTCAGACTTTGACACTTTACCACAGTGAAAAGTCAGATCTTAGCCGTCATTGCATGGTAAAAGGTCAGACTTTGACACTTTTCTACGGTGAAAAGTCAGGACTTAGCTGTCATTGCACGGTAAAAGGTCAGACTTTGACACTTTTCCACGGTGAAAAGTCAGGGCCAAGCAGTCATTACATGGTGAAAGATCAGACTTTGACACTTTTCCATGGTGAAAAGTCAGGGCTTGGCCATCATTGCATGGTAAAAGGTCAGACTTTGACACTTTTCCATGGTGAAAAGTCAGAGCTTAGCCATCATTGTATGGTAAAAGGTCAGATTTTGACACTTTTCCACGCTGAAAATGTTGACAAATCAAGACAGTTTTTACACTTGATTGAATTAGATTTGAAGTTGCTGACTTTTTTAGGCTGGCAAAAAAGTGGGGGGGCAGCCGCCCCCCCCTGCCCCCCCCCCCCCTATTCTGACGCCACTGCACCAACAGTGGCACCAACAGTGGCAAGCCCAAATTCGCATTTCATCAGTGCTCTCGCTGTTGAGGTGGGACTAGCTCTTACTGTTGGCACAGGTCTTGCTATGCACACGGGTTTGACATTCGAATTCCGTTCCGAAGATATCGCCGTTTGAATTGTCACTCCCTCCGTGCGTTTGCATGGTCGCTGTTCTTTTTCACTCCCTCCGTAGTGCAGCGGGGTTTCGGCTATTCTTTCTGTCTCCCCCCGGAAACACTGGCCACCAGAGCAATATTTGCTATGACAAAATTCAAGCGCCGATATCTTCGAAACGGTGTGGCCGCTTTTCTTCATATTTGGTACGATTATGGGTTATAGACCCTATTGAGGCATCCCGTATTCCAGTCTGTTTTGCAAGTTCCGGTTTTTGCTGATTACCGAAGTTATATGGTGATAGACCTGTGACCCGTAACCCAGAATTAATGGAGTTTAACGGTTTTCAGAAATCCTCAAATTGAAATTCTGATGCCAGAAATGGAAATTTCAGCTATTTCTACATAGAATTCCGAAATTATATTCAGTTTCTCCAGTTATAAACCAGGAAACTGTGGTTCATGTTGTCGTAGTGTGCCAAGTTTATCGGGAGCGGAACTTTGCTTTACCCGGGCGATAATCGGGAGTTTAGTAACCTCTGGAGGCTCTTTTCTCCGAGTCATCTGGTGACTTCCGGTTTAAAATACCCTCCAATATATGCAAATTTTCCTGACAACGAACAAGGTCCGCCATATTGCTGGTGACCACAAAGCGCTGTCAGAGTCTAAAATAGTGAAGAACTAAACTAATTGACTTCTTCATGTACAATCGTTACATGTAATAGTTAAGATTTAACTATTTACACCACCCAGGCATGATTCAAACATTCCAACTCGAAGAAAATTGGTGTTTCGACGATTTGTTGACATCGCGTTCGGAGGCTAAACTGAGGCCATCACATAATCATTTGATCTGAAACTACCAGTGTGGTTTGGTTTTGTCAAAAGATTGACTTGTGGGTTACTAACCACATCCTCACATATCAAATAGTATCGGAAATGAACGTTTGAAACCTCCATAGGCTTAGCACTGGATAAGTTCCTTGCCAAGATGGCCGCGGAGGGGGTTCGAAGCGCCACCTACTTCCAGGCTGACTCGACGAATATGTATACCTTACAGTTACACGTGTAAAAATTGCATTGAGTAGGCCTAGAGGTCTATGGCTCCACAGTGGCACTAACAGCGAGACCCTCTGCACTTATGAAACAGGTTCTGCCACTGTAGTCCTGCAGTCAGAGTCAGTCTGAAGGGTAAAGTGTGTTTGGGAGTACATACGACGTTTTATTATTATTTCTAGAGCTCCTGAATCTTCTCATTTCAAATCTGCTTCGTGCCAGATTGTATGGGTTCAGCATTTTGAGTTATTACTATTTGAAAATAAAAAAAAATTTAATTCTAATAAAAATAAGAAAAAAATTGTACACTCTGTCAAATCTATGATTATTTAGTCATTCTATGCTTATCAAGCACAGAATGGTTAATGATGATATCTAAGAAAAAGTTAATTCAATATGGTGCTATTCTAATTATTTCATAAACTTAGATTAATCAATTATGATCATTGTTCCCATGCACATTTTACTGTGTGAATACACTGTCAAATCCTTGATTAGTTAGTCACTCTAAGCCTATTAAGCACAGAACTGAGTAATGATAATATCTAGCAACAAATTAATTCACTATGGTGTTATTTAGTTATTTCATAATCTTAAATTAATCAATTATGAATATTGCTTAAATGTGGATTTTACTCTGTGATTACACTCTGTCAAATCTATGATTGTTTAGTCATTCTAAGCTTATTAACTCTTTCAGTCCGATCCCCTAGTGGAGAGCGCATGTACCAACCGAGCCATAATATTGCATAATACCGCCAGGGGACGACACTATCGCGCTAATGGTGTCTACCGGCGTCCAGTGTGTGTGTGCATCCAAAGTTATTCGCTATTTATAAACAAAATATGCAGTGTCATGTTTGAAATATGGTATCATTATGAAGAGGTGACATTACTTATCCTGGCACTGCACTGATATTGTCAAGTTCCTCAGATTATATATTGAGAAGCTAATGGAAACCCCAAGTTTTACTTCGACGCCTTGGATGTACGCTTAGTGAGATTCATATATGAACACAACGCAAACAGGTTAGTTAGTAACATTATTTATTTTTGGTATTTATGGCACTGTCACCATTATAAATACATGTACCACATACAGTTCCAGGCTTTACATGAATTTGTAGCCCCAACATGAAAGAAATTGACACAAAAGCAATCAGGCCTAGTCATAGGCATTAGCCTCACAGTGCCTATCAGGCATGTGTTGTTCTTTTTGTTACGGGAGGGGGGGGGGAGTCTTATTCTTCTGTGGGTTGGTCTACGGTTGTGATATCAGACTTCGTATGAAATACCCTGAAACAGAAAGGCAAACACAAATGTACCTTACATGTATCACAACCATAACGGGTTTGACGCCTCTTTTCTGTAGAACCAACCCTAACACGGTGGTAACATACCCGACAGAAACTCTTGCGCTCAAGATCAGCAGGCAAGCAACGAGATGTCAGTCGTTTTTGAGTGGAACTAGGGCCAGCAGTAGGCCTCACCTTTGACACTGAGACAAGTTGTTCAACTAGCGCAATGGAGAAATCATAGAGATTGCATTTCTTGTTTTCTTCTAGACTTTTGAACATAACATAGCTATTTAATTTCATCAGTTCAATGACATAAAAGAATAGTTTTTTGGTCCACTTTACACTTTTTCGCCCATACGAATAATACTGGTACAGTTGGTCTGATAAATCAACCCCCCCCCCCATGTATTTAGTGTAATCACGAATACAGATAGGCATGGGAATTTCTTGGACTGCAAATTTTCCATTTGCACCTTTCATTTTCCGTGTTGTTACAGTCATTTCAGTGCCATGGATATTTGACAGTACATGTACTACTTTCCTGTCTTGCCAAACGGTGAGAAGAATATCTGAACATTTAGAGAAAATAACATTTCCCCTTCCTTTTAGTTCAGCAAGTTTTTTTTTCATCAGAGGTTTAGGGAGTCCACGTCTGTTGATTCGCACTGTCCCACAACAGTATGTTTTTTTTGTGGATAGATCTTCTATAAGGGGTAGAGAGGTGTACTATATTAGGAAATTTTGTCCTAATACTTGGCCTTCACTAAGCAGTTTTAGAACCACATCTTTGTAGAGGTTGATAGGTCCCCTGTCTTCACGTCCTAAGTATGGGAAAGCATTGATAACATATCCTGAAAATATTGAAAATAACAATTGATTTATTTTTGTATGATATATTATTCTATTATGCACAATACTTCTCTGCTGAGGAGGCCTTGAGTATTGTGTTTTCAACAACTAACATGAAGGGCCGAAACCATACTTGTTTGTGTAATATATTTGGCATTATTTCATGAATAATATTTATATGATTTTATCAAATTCAATTCAAAATTCACAGCTTTATGTTACATACATTGCAGTTGTATTTTATATATAGTGTACCGAGATGGTTTCAGTCATATCAAGTTCAAATATAAATAAATCAGAAACCAGAGTACACAACAAACCAGTATGGTCCAGAGGATATTGTTTTCAGTACTGAAACTATGCATAGTATTACTATTTTCATTGTTAGCTTTTTATGATAATGCATTGGCACATACGTTTTTTGTATAAATCAATTTAACCCAAAATATATTTACATGGCCAAACACCAAGTTTGCTTGACTAATTTTTACATTTTTGAATTTTTTTTTACTATAAAGCTAATTTACCTGTGAGGCTCTCAGCAAGAACCCAACATTTTAAGCCCCATTTAACAGGCTTGGCAGGCATATACTGTCTGTGCCTTGTACGACCTTTATGCCTGACCATCGATTCATCGATGGCCAATTGTCTGTGTGGCCTGTATACTTTCCTAGCAGTCTCATTGAAAATCCGAAAAATCCAGCCAACCATCTGTTGAGGGTCCCTTCGGGGAGGGGGGTAGGAGAGGCACAGGCAGCAGAAGTATTGTCAGGTTCATCTTGAGTGGGTTCGGAGAACTGAAGATAGCTGTAAAATACAACTCGGAATTGTTATTATTTACATCTAGGTAAACAACAGTTATAACTGATAAACAATATCTATGTATACATTAGTTCTGAACAAACAGAGAGACAACTGAGAGAAAAAGTCAGAGCATGCATACTACTGACACTTAGTTTTGCATTACTGTCACTGCTGTCACTGCTGTCACTTACCATAGCAATTGCTGAAATCTATCTCGAACCATTATAGTTCGAAAGAAAGGTGTACATATGGAAGCTAGTGTACTCCAATAATCTCGTAGTCTTGGTTTTTTCATGATTACGATTAGATATATTAGTCCGATGAACTTAGAAAGTTCCTCGACATCGACTGGGTACCACTTGTCATTCGGCTTGTCAATGCGGCCTTGACGTTGTTTATTCGCGTAAGCGTTGGTCCTGTCGGCGAGTGTAGTGAGGAACTCTAGTGTGAAAAGCAAACGGAAAAAATCTGAAATTGTCTTAGTTTTTGTGAGATCTACACAATCTTGAATGCCAGATGTTGTTGCATCAAATGGCTCTAATGGGGAATGCCGTGGAATGCCTTCCTTTGTACGGACCCATATACGGTCACTGTTACTGTCACCCGGGACAGGTCGAGTAGGCTGTGCCTGTGGTTCCTCATCACTGTCTTCTGATTCAGTTTCTTTTCCTGGCATCTTTTCATGTTGATGTAACAACATATAACTTGACAAAGGGAGATCATCCTCCCAATCATCATCATCATCTCCGCTCCATAATTCATCTGAATCCATGTTAAACTATGAAAAAGGGCCAATGTTTACATTGCGTGCGTAAATCGCGTCGTGACTTCCTGACATGCTCGGCGGAACGCGCTGATCGATGTATCAAAATCACTTCACTCTGTGTTCTATATATGTTACCATAGTAACATATATAAACAAATCATTTGGCATTAATTCCTACGTATTATTTTATCTATTGCCAAAAAATTGTAAAAATATTTGAAATTTTTCTAATAGAAAATAGTGTTCTTAGTAATAACGCATGAAAAGATGCCTGGAGGCATTGATTGTCCCCGGCCTGGGAGTGCCTCCAGGCATTGATCGTCCCCGGCCTGGGAGTGCCTCCAGGCATTGCTCGGACTGAAAGAGTTAAGCTTGTTTTGTCATTCTAAGCTTATTAGAACTGAGTAATGATGATATCTAAGAACAAATTCATTCACTATGGTCTTATTTTAATTATTTCATAACCTTATATTATAGGGAAACTATGTTCCGGTGGTAATAAGTCAAAGTTACGAGGTAAGGCTTGGAAAAATTACTGTCCAAGGCTACGCTTGGAAAAATTACTGCCCAAGGCTATGCTTGGGGAGTAATTTTTCCAAGCCTTACCTTGTAACTTTGACTTATTCCCACCGGTACGTGGTTTCCCTATTCCTATATACCTTCAATTGTTGGCTAATATTGATAAAAACCGAACGTCTCTGAACGTCAACCTGGGCAGGAAACGTTCACCTAGGCAGAAAAGTTATTTCACCCCCAGCAGCGTCAGGTAATCATAGGTTGTTCGCTCATAGGTATAAAGGAATAACACTTTCCCTGCAGCACCAAGTTCCCTTGCTCAGCATTACATGGCAGGCAAAGCCTGCATGAACAGCCCTGCTACAGCAGGCACCTTTTTGGGGGAAATAGTAATGTGACATGATGTGTCATATAACTTGAGTAATTTACCTTGGTAGCTGATGATATTTTGTTATACCAAATCAAAGGTCAATATGGTCATACTTTGTCAAAATTTCTATTAATTCAAGCAAATATTTTTTCAATTATTGAAATTTGTATATAAATATCACTGGTGCCCCTAAGATACCTAGACTGGGGAATACCTGGAGGCATCATGCTGCAGTTATTCTCCTTCAACATGATGTGTACCTGGTGTTAGATCGGTATCATGAATATAGTATCAGGGACCCTACAAGGGTAGAAAGAGCTAGTGTCATTGTTGCACACCAACATCAAATATTCCTGCAGACTCTGTTGCCTTCATAGAAGGACACCCCGTATGTAACAAGTAATAAAGTGCAGTTAATCCAAATCATCACTGAATATGTTGTGAGAGAAGCAGAGGGTATGGCAGTACAGAATACATTGCTAGTAACAGGACCAGAACCCATCCCAATAGAAGTAAAGTAAAACCTTGCTTTAATGTGATACTGTTTGTTCCGAGCAAAGGACCCACAAAACGGGGTACCCCTTAAGTGACTACACATGAGGAGGCTGATGTTAACATGGTTTCCTAGGCAATGAAATTGGCAAGGAACAAGAACAACTTGGTGCAGGTTGTATCTAATGATACAGCTGTATTTGTGTTGCTTCTCCATTTTTATTTCATCATGGGAAAGAAATCCCTTGTAGCTATGCAGGGTACACCTTCTTCAAGGGCAGTGATAGATATTGGTGAAACAGTAAAGGCTCACAAGAAAATCATCTTCAGTCTTCTCGCTGCCCATGCTTTAACCGGTTTTGATAGTGTTCCTCAGTTGTGGGGCATTGGGAAAACCAAAGCAATTAAAGCTTTGAGCAATGGATACTTTCTACCAAGTCTGGGCAACCAAAGAGCTGATTGGGGAACTGTTATGAAGGAAGCGTCAGCCTTCATTGCTGCATGTTATGGCTGCAAAAATGAAGACTCACCTACAATGTCAGATGTATGGGTTAAGATCTGGACATCAAGAACATCATCTTCTTCAGTGAAAGCACCACCACTCAAGTCACTACCACCAACAACAGAATGTTTTGAAGAGAATGTGAAAAGGGCACCTGCTACAACTTGCATATGGCTGGCTGCACTAAAGGAAGATCCCCTGAACTAGATGTGTTCAAGATGGGTTACATGTTGGATCCCATCACAAAGATGATTGTCCCAGTCCAACTTCCTCCATCAGTTTCCCCTGCTCCCCCACAAGTACTTAATATGATTAAGTGTGTTTATGCCACAGATGAGCCTTGCTCCATTAGATGTGGATGTGCAAGTGTGCCATATAGCTGTCCACCTTTCTGTAAGTGTGAAGGGGCACCATCTTGTAGAAACCCATGGACAAAACATATTTTCTATTCAGACAGTGATGATGAATCAGATGAAGAGAAGGACTGAAGTCAGTTGCCAATACATAGATAGTATATAGATACCTTGGTCAGTGTTTTCTCACTGTGTCATATTTTGAAGTGTTAGTTTAACATAAAACCTTGCCTTCTTTGACTTTTTTCTGAGCTTTGAAATCATTACCAAGCCTCTGGTATGGAATGTAAGATGTCTAAATTTTAAGGAGTGATGTAGAAATATTCTGTTCTGCACACTTATTGCATTTCATCTAATAAATATTATAGGTTTACATTAAATGACAAAATTGACCTTGATTTGACCTTCACCTGACTTTTCAAGGTCAAATATACCATCAATCTTTCCCTATGTAATTGTGTTCATCAAATATCGGATTCCTCTTGAGAATTAATAATTCATAAAATGTGATTTACTTTGAAAGTGAGTTTAAATAAATATATTCATTTGATTATTTTCTATTTTTCTATATTTTTTATTTAAAACGCTCATATCTCAAAATGCTGAGCCTGTACAAACTGGCATGAAGCAGATTCGGAATCGGGAGATTCAGGAGCTCCAGAATCAATAATAAAACTCTGAAACACACTTCCCCTAACCTGCTTCAGGACTACTGTTGGTGCTGCTTGTATCCCAAGTGCCGCTCACGCTCCTAGTGAAACAACCCCCTGTATAGACAAAACACATTTGTGGATTGTTTTTATACCAGCTACTGCAAAGCAGCTGACAAAATCGGTGGACAGGCTGCACTGTCAAAAGCTTCTTGTCAGAAAAGAAGAAATAAGTCTCTCTTTTGTCACAAACACATGCAGTTAAGCTAGTTTCTTTAAATATAATCGTTTCTAGCTGTTGACATGTCCTTTTTTTCAGAAATATCCTGCTCCTAGAGCTGTGTTATATGATCAAAACAAACGTTCAATGGCGTCCGCCGGGTCCGAAACCGGCAAGCGCTAGTGCCGCGAAAAATCGGGGAGGAGAGTGCGTGGTCAGCTGCTAAAAACTTGTTTTATCGCCCACCCAATACTCGCATGCGTCTGCACACGTTCTTCCGTTCAGATATTACGGACTATTGGCCGTACTATCACTTTAATGTGACTTTAATGTAAATGACTGAAAAAAATAGTGGTTCACCATGAGAATTACATGTCGTGATATGCTTGATTTCGGCAAATTTCTCACTCTCCAATCGTGGACTTCATCTCCGCGCTACGCTGGTTTCCGGGGTATCCGCTAGGGAGCTCGGCGGAGATAATATATAAGAAGCCAGAGGCGAACACAGGTGGAACCAAGCCTATCTCTGCGTATGCTCGTGGGCGACAAAACAAGTTTTTCGCAGGGTAACCGTTTTTCGCATCACCCCGCCAGCGTACCTGAGTGCTAGAGTGCTCGAGCGATGCAGTATGTCTGGTTCCACCTGCCGCTAAGAGCCCTCTAGCGGATACCCCGGGAACCAGCGTACTTTAAAACCAATGGCCAAAAGATCTGCTAGGTCAAATCTCGTCGTTCGTGAGAATGTGAACGGAAAAGGTCAAGGACGTTCGTGTTTGCATTGACGGAGTGGACCGGCAAAAATAAACTGGATTTACGACTTTGGATTAAAGTAAGTCGATCTGTTAGGCCAGGATTGATAGAAGATTTAATAGAGAGGAAATTTCAATTGATCATTAATTGAACTTTAAAGACAATCTGTACAGATGAAAACGTGACCAAATTGGGGTTCTGGGAATATCTGTACTCATGCAATCATGGTGTCACTGGTCGTGTGTCAACCAAACACATTGAAAGTGTCAGTGTGGAATGTAATAGTTCGAATGGGACTACTGTCCCTGTTAAGTGTTGCATGCATGGACATCAGCATCTATGTGGCTTACTTTTAATGTTTGTTATCTGCCTCCTAACCTGTGGATTAAAAATTTACTGCCTTCTCGTGTCTGAACTTTAGCTTAGGTAAAGAGTTAATCGTCAGACGTGGCGTGGAAACCACTTAGTTGCGCTCTGACAACTATGCGTCTGTGAGCCTTGCTCGTGATCATAGATTTTTCCTCGCTTGTAGAAGAATGCCGACTCGGAAAAGATATGTAATAGACCCTCTTCACACTGGCGCCATCTTGTAATGGCCGCCTAAGTAGGTCATACGAAAACGAGGCGTGCGACCTTACTCCTGAGCGTTTGGTATGGAAAACACCTGTTTTTTCTAACTCGAAAAATGGAAATTGCTCTTGTTTAGTGAATAACAGGCCGATTCTCATAGATAAATCAATGTTAGAAAACTAGGACTCTATTTGTTGGTATACATATCATAAACCTCTTCCATAGCTAAGCCTTCCCGTGATAGCTTGAACTTAAGAATTTGTTAAGTCAAAAATATGAAAACATATTGCTTCCTACCTTGACAGTGATTTTATGAAAAATCTATCGCGATGACCTATTCTCGGGAGCTGCGCCGACGTCACGCAACGTAGTAGCGGGTACGTCCGGCCGCAAAAACGGACACTGCGCCGCTCAGTTTTCTCGCTTTGCAGTTTATTTTCCCGATAGCGGTGCAGTGCACTCTCATACGCACTAAGGGTTAAGCAACTTTTCACCCCATTGAAACCAATGTTAAATCCACTGTATATCTATGGTAATATCTAAGTAAATATCCAACATAGAGGCATCAAACAAAAAATGGTATGGAGATGAAGAATAGGGGAAGATGTTTGGTTGTTTTTTTTGTATCAATTCGTTTTGCAAAGATTTTTTTGGTGTTTTCTCCAGCAAACTGCCGAAATTGTACAAAAGTACATAAATTTGAAGAGTCAAATGTACATACTTCAATCCCACAATGTATATTGATATATCTTGTTGGAAACACATGAAACTACCTTTAATTATGTATATTAATCATGTACAGGGAGTTCAAACATCGATTTACATTACGCCAGTTGAGCGATGATGCCAGAAAGCTAGGGTGCTCGCAAATGGCAAAACCCTTTTCCTCGTTTTGGTTTGAACTTTCCGCTCCCGCGAATAGAAGTAACCATCCCATCTTTTTAGATAAGATGATTAAAATGATACCTATACTGTAAGGCTGTAATAGATATTTCCTTAGATTATAGTCTCCTGAAACTAGAAGGAAACATCTGTATGGAATTCTTTTCAAATGACAGTCACATATATATATATATAGATATATATATAGATATGTATATATTGTAACAGTTACGTAAATGACAAAAACACTGAGAATTAAAGTTCAACACGTTATATTGTAGCAATAAACATGTACAATAAATATTCGCCAGCAGTGAAACAATCCTAACTGGGCTACACTACAACAGGGTACCGACGGTACAGAATGGTGACCTCGCCTCAAGAGCTGGTACGCAAGACTGACTAGACTGAGCTGCGCTCGCTGTATTTATAGTAAAATGTGACGTCACATGCGGCAACTCAGCGTCAACCGCATCATAATTCGGTGTAATGCGGTGGCGTTCGGTGTGGTTTTATATGTATATATATATATATAGCTGTTAACTCCCCATCCTCAGGAAATATCTTATTACAACCTGGTAATATCGGTATCATTTTGAACTTCTTGAAATTCCTAAGAAGGTAGGATGTTTATTTCTATAGGTCATCACCATAGATTTTTCATTAAATCACTGTGAAAGCAGGAAGGTAACATGTGTCTTTTTTTACCTAAACAATTCTGATGTTCAATCCACGACAGGAAATCATAGACATAACACAGGTATATCATATATATACCAACAAGTAGGCCTTAGTCTCAGCTTTCTAGCAATATTTTAATTGTAAAAATCGGCCGTTTATTGATGACAGAAGAATTATTATAGTGGTATTAGGCACTCGCTGCAGTGTTGGCTTCACTCTAACACTGCTCGTTGGCTGGGTTCCGCCTGTGTACGCCGCTGGGGGAATTGGACGCCTTGAGCCTTTTACCGTTTGGGCCTCCTGTCAGCGCAAAAACGTGGACGCCTTGAGCCTACCCCGTGGACGCCTTGAGCCTACCTCATTTTAGTTCCAATTAGCGAGTTAGGGTTAGAAAAGGGTTGGATAAGGGTCAGGGTTGAGTATATATGACTATGAACCAGTATAAGTACACTTTTCAAAGTTTTTTACATCTAGATGTTCAAGGAAACCAAAATGGGGTAGGCTCAAGGCGTCCACAGGGTAGGCTCAAGGCGTCCACAGAAAGGCTCAAGGCGTCCAGGGCTCGAATCGACCCGGGCTCAAGGCGTCCATGAACCGCCGCTGGCTACCTAACAGTATATCTCCGCCGAGCCCCCTAGCGGATACCCCGGGAACCAGCGTAACACTGCTCGCCTCGTTCTGGAGGGCGGAAATTTCGCTGGTGTGCGGCTGGTACTTTATCAAATACATAGAACCAGCGAAACCCGTTATCATGGTGATAGCCACGCCACGCTTATGTGCAAGAGGTGAATGAGGTTGGCATGAGGTTTATAGTAGGCATATGACTAGTTTTCATTTTTTGTTCACCGTTAAGTTTTTCTTTGATACAATATTAGATTGTTGAATTGGTGTTGAAATAATTTAAATCATTCCACATTTCCAGGTTATGGAGTTTAGGGATCGTTCAATAATTATGGCTGTGGGCACAGTTTATATGGGGGACCTTTTTGGTATCCCAAGGGGAGTGGGGGCACTATTTGTTTTGTATTTCCATAAGGGGGGGAGGGCGAAATTTCTTTCACTATTTCTTCTTGGGGTTGACAATTTTTAGCTGAACAATGAGGCAGACTCCCATATTTATGTCTAATGCAAGAATTAATATTTGTAATGGAATGCATTCATATCAAATCACAAGAAATCAGCTAAGTTGTACGACTATAGTAATAGGTATCCCGGAATTCCCGCGGCAGTGCAAGTTCCGGTTTTTACACGGCCGCGCGCCTACACGCTTGGTGTTGGTGGCTCAGTTATGATGTTATCCTCCCTGAGTTATCCCTGAGAAATCTCTCAGAAAATATCTTTTGTGGTTAGTGGCAATCCTCAGATCCTAACTAGATATGTATGTACAGTGTATACAGAGTTAAATCAATGTCCATTTTGTATGTCAAGGTTGACATCGCCTATGAACTGACAAGTCTCCCTATTATCGCTCATGTAAACAATGGCTTAGTCTTACTTTATCCGACCACAGATCTATCTCTCCTACCTGATACCATTGCTGATATTTAAGTGAAGCATGTCTAGACAATTACATGGCTATTTGAGTATCAATTTGGCATTGCCATGCTAAATCTATTGTCGATTTGAGGTTTGAACTATGCCAATATACTGGGTCTGTCTGGGAGTGTGTGTCAGTCAGTCACTGTCAGTCTGCAAACGTTTCTGTTAATCTTAGACTTAATGGGCCCTATTGAGGTATCCCATAATTTAGTCTGTTTACAAGTTCCGGCGTTCGCTGGTTGCCGACGTTGTAAGGTGGTAGACCCCAACCGTAACCCACAATTTTTACAGTTTAGGGAGTGTTCATTATTTATGGCAGGGGTGGGTGTGTGGGTTTTGCTCGGTGAATCCTCCAAAATAAATTGCCCCCCCTCCTCGGAAATACCTCCAAACGAAAAGCCCCCCCCCCCTCGGAAATACCCTAAAATAACTGCCCCCCACTCCAAAATACCTCAAAATAACCCCCCCCCCCTACCCCAGACAAATACCCGGATATACGCCCCCCTTCCCTAGGTAATAGCTTTAAATTGATTCTTTCTCATATATACATGTATATGTACACATATAATGTAATGTTAAGTAAATAAAGCTAGATGAATTCTGGCATGCAAATTTTAACTATCTATAATCGAATCCTCTAATATGCAGCTATCTGGCCCTTGAGAAATGCGGACTGTTAATGATGGTTTAAGAGCAATGACTGCAAACTGGCATATCATAGTTATGGGATTAGATATCCACCATCTATGAAGTTAACCAATAGCCTGTCAGGACATGCTGGCACGGGAGCTTATGTACCTGCTGCTCTGAGACCTATCTTAAGGGGTGTTCTATTGAGACAGTGGAGGCACCAAAATAACAACTTGTATGTGCTAAGTACATTGCACGGCTATCACCTGACATTGACCATTGAACTGAGTATAGATACTAATACAGTGGAGCTGCACTGCATAGAGTCATGGAGCAATCTCCTAACAGCCATATTGCCTTTGATAGTCTTAGCATATTCATGCACAGCCTACAAACTCTAAAATCATTGCAGTTTTCTTGTATGGAAAATAGTTCTGGCTTGTTTTCATATGTTTGACGTTTTAAAGATTGCGAATACTAGACGTCTTGCATGGCAGATTACAAGAAGTCTTAGTATGATGAGCTCCTACTCTACAGACATGGCACTGCCAGGTGTTACAGTACCTCACTTATTATCTTCTCTGCCACAATCACCAGGGCTTATATATATATAAATTTCTTACTTCTGCTAGAAGAGATCAGACACTATTGGCCTCTGTATAGATTATCTAAAATACACAGTTCTAGAACCTCTTATGTGGGTGAATCACAAAAACGTAAATCATTGGAATTGAAACGCCCACCCAGGCAAATACCGCGAAATGCCCCCCCCCAGGCAAATACCGCGAAATGAAATGCCCCCCCCCCCCCCAGGCAAATAACTTTAAATAAAACGCCCCCCCCCCCCCCCCGGCAAATACCTTTTAATAAAATGCCCCCCCCCCCCCAGGCAAATACCTCTAAATAAATTGCCCTCCCCCCCAGGCAAATACCCTCCTATAATTTGCCCCCCCCCTCCAATAGCTCACCCCCCCCTGTCGTAAATAATGAACGGTCCCTTAACGGTTTTTATGAATATTCAAATTGGAAATCTGATGTCAGAAATGGAAATTTCAGCTATTTCTACATAAAAATCTGAAATTATAATCAGGTTCTCCAAATATAAATGGGTAAACTATGGTTCATGTGGTCGTGGTGTGCCAAGCCATTCACAAGCGGAACTTGTATTTACCCTCGGCGATAACAGGGAGTCTAGTAACCTCTGGAGGGCATATTCAATGTCAGTGGGTCCTAGGGGTTACTATTATCTTTCTGAATAGATACAACTAGATTGAATGGGTTTCTGAATTTATCTCACCCTTCTCATTACCTAGATGGCCAAAATTTGTGACATAATCTCCAATTAGATATTTTTCCAAAATATCTCATGGGCATTGGATAAGGATTCCCAATGTTAAGTCTATGGAGAAATAATACTAGGGTGAGATAGAATTTATCTTTATTATCATTAATACTTAAGCATATATATGGGTCAATGCCGGGGACATCTGGGCCGCAGGTAACTTGTCGTCCGCCGTCTGCCATCTTGTCAAAGAAGCAGCAGCCGCATTTTCGCCATCATCTGTGTCAAAAGACCCACTTCTGACCTCAAGGAGTTAACTTCTGAGCGAAATAAACTTTTTTCCGCAATCACCGTTTCAATTGCCCCGGGGGATGTCCGAGGTAATTGCTCCTTCCTTTGCTCAGCATCGTTCCTAACATCACCGGTCGCTCTTTTGTTGCCATCTTGGTTCTCCGCGTTCGTATCATTGCCCCCAGTGATGAGGATCCGCAAACTGCGGTTTAATTCCTCCAACTGGTCGGAATTCTGGATTCGTGAAGAATTCTGGTATTTCGGACAATCTCTTGCAGTACGCCCGTCATACTTAAACGTACAAAGCTGACACACAACTGCAAAAAGCAGAAAGAATGTCCAGCTCTTCATTGTACGTCCGTCTCTAAAAAAAATTGCAGAGACAAATGGGACTAGGTAAGGTATTGGTTGCTCTACCTCTCCGGTGGTGGCGCCACTAATGGACAATTAGTTCCACGACATTCTGCTACCTCGTGGTAGTATTTATATAGAGATACAACCTGTATCTCTTTACATATATATATATATATATATATATATATATATATATATATGGTTGAATCCCACGAAAGTGGTGCAATTTCGACTTGTGTATGTCAGCCTACAAAACAACACATTTAAATGGGTATATTGTTTTTATCTTCTTGGATTAGTGGGAAATATTAAAGATATACATGGCTGTATTTATCAACAGCATAAAGAAATAATATTAATTGCATTTCTGTGATGCTATTGCATATAGCAGAAGGAAAACCCTGAAATGACCATGTCATATTGTGTCAGTCTACAAACCGACAACTCTGGGAATGTAATGATAATGTTTACAAAATTATATATTACTACAAATATACTCCAGTATGCTGTCTGTTAGAGGCAAATCAATCAAAATCATGTAATTCAGATTTTCTCTAGCTAAGGCAGATTCAGACAATATTTACTCTGATAATCAACTAAACTTCAAACTCTGTTGTTTAGAGGGGAAAATATTAACTCTGATAATCAACTAAACTTCAAACTCTGTTGTTTAGAGGGAAAAACAGATTAAATATTGTAACAATCGTGCATCGGGAATGACAACACCAGAGAATTAAAGTTCAACAAGTTCCACATGTTATATTGTAACAATAAACATGTACAATAAATCATCAGCAGTGAAAACAATCCTAACTGGTCTATATTACCATCCAGAAAATGGAAAGGGTCCAGAGTCTAAGCCAGTGACCTCACTCAAAGAGCTGGTGTACCAGACTGACTCGACTGGGCCGCGATCGCCGTATTTATAGCTCTGAGTCATGACGTCATGTGACGTCATGTGATGTCATGACTCAAAGGCCCCCATCCACCAGAGGAACCACCTATACTTCAGAGGACCGCCCCACTTCCTCCGGAGGAGCTAGCGAGTAATGATACTTGTGCTCATTACACTCTTGCCACCTAAAATTAAACTACATCCTCTCTTTAAAGGGCCACTCCGATATGCCCAACTACCCAGTCTCTCCGGAGTACTGGGGTGGCTGCTACCCAGCCTTGACCCCACTCGGGGGGTTGCCCCTTATGGGGGCTTACCAAATATAACAAATCTCATCTCACCACCGGGGGCCCCATAGGGGGGTCAACCGGGAACTATACACCGGGGGGCCCCTTATGGGGGACAACCGGGCCTAAACATACACCGGGGACCCCTTAGGGATGGTCTACCGTGGGTGTTTCTTCTGCTTTGATATAGTCGTTCTCCTTCTCCAGCTGGTTGCAGCTCCTGCATGCCAGTGCCCTGGGTGGCAGTGCCCTGCATGCCAGTGATCTGCATGCCAGTGCCCCTAACAACCCACACACTTCAGGAGGGCTCGCACTCCACTTGCTGACCCGATTTGTATGTTGCAGTGCCTGGTTTGCCGTTGTCAGTATAATGTGACCGGCGGAGTGTTGTGTCAATGGTCTGTGGCACAGCCCTTCAGTGAGGCAGCACTATAAAACAGGCATAGGGTCCCACTGCTACAAGTAGACCAAAGTTGAGTTAGTATACAAACAAACTTGAAAATCATTGGAGGAATCCATGATTGTAAACAATGAGGAAGTCTGGAAAGGACCTGCAACGGTTGACCGGACGTAAAATCACCCAAACAAACAAATAAACAAGCACTCCACAGGGGGCCCGCCATACTCTGCCGGGAGGCTGCAGGGGAGCCCACCATACTCCGGCAGGGGTCCCGCCATACACCGCTGGGGGCCCGCCACACTCCGCCGGGGGGCACATGATATTCTGCCATACTCCGCCATACTCTACCGGGGCCATATTCCGCCCTGGAACCACACTCCACAGAGGGCCCGCCATACTCCACCAGGGGAGGGGGGGGGGGGGCCCGCCATGCTCTGCCGGGGGCCCACCATACTACACAGAGGGCCCACCATGTTCCACTGGGGGCCCGTCCTGCTCTGCTGGGGGGCCGGCCATGCTCCGCCGGGGCCCTGCCATGCTCCGCGGTCCCACCATGCTCTGTAGGGGGCCCGTCATATTCCAGAGAAGCTAGTGAGTGATGATACCCGTGCTCATTACACTATATATAAATATTGAAGAACAATAATCTATCCTGTCAATTGAAGTTGATTATTCTAACAAAAAATGATTCCTAAGTTTAAGGTAGTAAAATTACAAAAATCACCTATATGTCAGACTATGAAACGGCTGTCAGTCTATGAAACGGCCAGAATTACATGTTCAAACAGTTATTGTATAAGGATATTTATGTTCTTTTTGCCAAAAAACCTTCTGACTGTTAAAAAATCTGCCACGGCAGTCCCGGCAACCTCCTGTGGTTTATGACCGTCGGGGTTTGACTTAACTGGGCGGGGCCTTTGGAACAGAGCATAACTCGACTCGAGTCAACGGGCTCGGTGGTCGTAAGTTGGCGGGGTCCGGTCACTGACTTTGCACAGAGGCCGTCGACTTGAGTTAAGTCCCAACGAGAAGCCTGATGACTTACGCCCTGCCAGGTTCATTGCGGCCGATGCGCACACCAAGGGGTAATGGAGCTGGACGACTTACGACTACTTTCGCTGGATGTTCATGTCCACCTAAGCCCCAATAGGTCGACTTATGATTGGGTAAGATCCATTCCTGTTGCCTTGCGTCCCCGTTTGGTATATATAAGACAGCATTCCACTTTGAGCAGCTCAACATGACACACCACTTCAACAATGCCTCCTCGTACACGTACACATACACACAAATGGCCCACAATGCTGTTGCTGACATGCCTGCTGGCAAGCCTGCCCAACTGAACACAGCACCAGCTAATGCTCCACACACCCCAGAGAATGCTGCTGGTGATCAAGGAGCCGATACCGACCCTGCACCTTCCAATGCTGCTGGCGGCAGTCGACATTGCCGGTTTAAAGGGGAGGCAAATTCAGTGAAAAGCAGAAGGAAGAAATAATCATCTTCCTTCGATATAAACTTGCACTATATGCCAAGCGGTCCACTGCATTCCGGGACACTGACCACAAAGACCTGCTGTGGGAACAAAAGGCAATATGCCTTATTTTTTGTAAAGCTTCAATACAGTCACAGCAGCTCACTAATATTGTAAATCAAATTTCATAAAAATGGCCCCCCCTCCTCTTAGTCAATATATCACCTTTTGAGACTAATTCCCTTGTTCTACATAAACTCTTAGACCTCAGTGGGTGTGAATGTACTATCAGAAAAGGACAACTTGGCTGATTATACCTCAAAAGAGTAAATTTTCATCCAACTTACAGGGGAGTGTTCACCATTCCAATGTAAGTAAACCTAAAATCTTGTATAAAATATGTGCTATATTGATTGTGCTATAGTTCAGAGTTGGAAAAAAACAGACTTTTGGGCCTTGAAATGGTGTTTCTAGGCTACCTGTTGCCATGGTAACATACTGACATTCTATTTTAGAGCACACAACCTTTCTAACGGGTCCACCTGGCTGGATTGGATCAACTAATTGATGAAAATGCCTCATTTTTATGCCTGAATAGGGTGAAAAGCGAGGGGAAAAATGCAGTGATATACAGAAAAAGACAAGTTTTAACCAATTTGGTTGCCATAGTAACCAATTCTTTGATGTAACAAACTGCACATCAATTGTGAATTATGATATTGAGATAGATTTGATTTTTGGATTGCCATATCCCTGACTGACTATGCAAGCTATATTTCATTGGTTTTGCTTGCTCTTCTAGGCAAAATGTGGTACGCTACTGAGCATGTACGCAATTGTTTCCCTACTACGGAGCCTCAACTCCAACGGCACAGAAAGAATTCTAGAAATGTATGCATAGCATAATCAAGAGTATACACCAAGTATGGCATCAAATTAAGAGCTATTTCTGATTTGAGAATAGAGGAAATGTATTTGTATTGGATATAGAAACCCTTTTCATGCATTTTATGCATTTGAACGAGAGTGGATTTGCTTAAATTTGAAACATCAAAATAAAGTTTTCTCCAAGTTCATTATAAAATTATATCAGATGATAGTCATAGTATTAAATCTTTGATGACATGTTGAATTCTATATAAAATACATAGAAAATGACATTTTCCAAGCTATATTTCATTGGCTTTGCTTGCTCTTCGAGGCAAAACGTGGTATGATACCGGACATAACATAACTAAGCGAATGTACGCAGTATGGCTTCAAATTAAGAGCTATTTCTGATATGAGAGTAGGGAAAATATATTTGTATTAATTAGGATTAATTCTTAGATGAAATGTTTAAATAAGATACATAGAAATTATGATAGATATGACATTTTCAAAGTTAGATTTCATTTGTTCATTGGTCTGCATACACTATTTCAGGCATTACTTCTCCAAACCGAGCTGGGAAGGTTAGTTTTCATAGTTAATGTTTCCAACTTTCAGGAAAGTCTCTTCTATATGTCCTCTAACACTTTTGATGTGTCTTTTTCATCTGAAGATTTTGGCCAGTGGTGACCAAAAAATGAGAAACAGTGATATGGTGGATGCCTAGCAATTCTGGACGTTTGCTCTCCATTGTGAATGCAGTTGTTCTCGTCTCAAATTGATTCAACATATAGCCATGGGATGTCCTATTCTTGTAAACCTATGGCCAACACTCTATATTTAAATCCCGCTGGTGGGGGTGTTGTAACTTGCCGTCACTGCCCAAGGCTGATGTTTACTCCCCAAGGTTGACACATGACCAAGACACATGACCAAAAACTATGATCAGTGAATTTAAACATGGCAAAGATTACCGTTTCAGGCCGTCCAAGATCATTTAAAAACTCCCCATAGTAGCAAATAGTATATAACAAAATATGGAGGCATTTCATGCTGGACAAGAATGCAAAAGAGTGATTGCAAAGCCTACAAAATGTAAACACACAACATCGATGCTGCTATGACGTCACCATGACTGTGTTGCATAGCAACCTGCTTAGTTGCTATGAAATGGGTGGAAAACAGTCAGGATGAAAACATTTATGTTGGAGTTACATGATAAGGTTGGTCATGACAATAATAGGTAAAGAAATGAATTGGACTTTAATCTACCCAAACAAACAAAGAAGCAAACAGACCTAAAGTCTACAATGTTACAGGGTTGTCGGAGGGAGCAATGGTAGCCCTTCATGGCAAAAGTAGCATCTTCACTGCTGAGGCCAATGCGATATTGCATGCCTTGAATTGGATGAAAGTGTAACAGCACAAGAATTTATAGTCTTCCCAGACTCAAAATCTTGTCTACAAGCCAGTAGGCTTCATGATCCAAAGAATGCTGTCACCAGAGACATCAATCAGTCATATACCAAACATAAGAAAGAATATTCCAAAGATGTAGCCATGTGTTGGCTACCAAGTCATAACAAAATCGAGGGAAATTAAGTTGCAGATCATGCAGCTAAAAAGTATTAGACAGAAAAGTTTGAATTTCGTAGTAAATCCCAAGGCAAAGTCGCGTGAATTCTCGCAATTCAAACAACATTGGATCGAGCTCTAACTCTTAACTTGAATGGGTTTCTGAAATTATCTGACCCTTCAGATTGACTAATTGGCTAACATTTGTGAGATGATTTCCCTTTGGATATTTTTCCTAAATATTTATAGGTGTTGGATACGAGTTCCCAATGTTAAGTCTATGGAGAAAAAATAGCAGGGTTGAGATAAAAATCTGAAACCGATGGCCAAGAACCACATTAAAAAGGACTTGGCAGAAAGTCTGGAACCGTACCAGAGACAACAAACTATCATATGCTGTTTAGCTCTGGTCTGCTGGGGTGGACAGCAATTACAAAAAAATGGTAAATGTGTAGGAGTGAGATTTCTACCTGAATTCATCACATAGATTCGATCACCACCCTCGTGGTGTAAAAGAACTTTGGGAAAGTCTGGTAAGGACCTATAATGGTTGACTGGACGTTAAATAAAACCAAACCAAACCAAACCTCTGGACCTTTGAGGGGGTCGGTGGGAGTCCAGCCCTAACAATGTGCGCCATGAGATTTTTTATGTTTCCAGTAAGCACTGATCAGGTCCTGTTTGTTTCTCTTTCTGCACAGTTGTATGTGGTGAATAGGAGATTTGAGGTCTCTGCTCCTGTTTCAGTTTTTGGGATAGCAGATGAACTCGTTTTAAAGCTAATCCCTTCGCAAAAGCCTCCTTCACAAAGCGTTCTGTGTGCCCTCGCCCAACAGAGTGTTTGCCCTTTGTGATACAGTAATGGATGAAATCCGCTTCAATAGAACATATTCTCCGTATGTGTAAGAACTATCCAAAGGGTATACCCTCAATGCAATGTCTTGAATGGAACGACTCGTTATAAGAATAGTTGCTACTGTCAGTAGCAGGAAATCATGGGGAAATTTTGCAGTGAACTTGACCGTGTCATAGATACTATTCATGTATGTAACGAAATCATCTAGTTTGCATATTTTCGTATTTGACAATTTACCAGCGGATGCCATGTGGTGTTTGTACAAGGTGCAGTGCACCATATAGCATCCTTCGGAATTTAAGATGTTGGGGTGTCTAACAAGATTTCCTCTGAAGGACACCCGTTGGCCGAAATAATGGGGTGACCACAGGGTGGCGTTTTGCCCTTGTGTACCATGGAGAGGAGATAAAATTGGGCCATTCTGTGTCTGTTGGTTTTAAGCTTGATACGAAGGATTTTTTTCAACTTACTGTCAGTCTGGAGTTTCTCTAGCTTGTCTTCAGTCATGATCGTTTTTTTTATTTGTCCGATCTTCTCATACCATGTCTATGTGGTGTGGGAAGTTAAAGAACTCTCACCTCGGTAAATGAGTAGGGGTGAGATTTCTTCCAACATTCATCTCATAGATTCGGTCAGTCATTGAACAAATTGGATATTAAACTACCCGAACAAACAAAGAAACCCAAATGTGGCTCACCTGGTGTAAGGCAGAAATCCAGACCTTTTTCCAACAAGGAAGATTCCTACGGGTTTAGAGAATTTTAACGGGGCCTGAGCTTTGAGATTAGGAATACATTTCTTTTTAAAAAGTCTAAAAATTGAGTAAGTGGAATTAAGACCAGACAAGGAAAAAGTTACATTTTCAGTGGAAATATATCATCTAAAAAATGTCACATATAGTAATGATACAGGTACAAGCAATGCAGTGCTTTGTGACAATAAGTTATAACAACCCAGTCAATAAGCACTCACCATTTTGCTAGAATTCTAGTGCAATGAAACCTGAAGCCCTATGCAGTCAATACTGATAAACTTCTATAAAGTGGCTACCTGATGCTCTGTAGAATTCGTCAAAATACTAACGATGTGGCCGTCGTCAGAGTACCCCTTGATTTTAAATGAGCATTTTCATTGGTCAAACTAGCACCCAGTAATATCCCAGCAAGCACCTAACCCTATGGAGCATCTGCCAGCCAATCAGAAGCCTTGGCTGGAGGAGTGCGACCTCCAAGATGGCTGCACCCTAGTATGAGTTATTTTTGGTTCAAACTTGAAGATACTTTGTTGGATTACAAACTATTGGAAACATACTAGATATTCTTATTCACAGAAGAGGTAGGGTAGATACATATCATACTGTGTGTAAAATGGTTTGAAGAATTAAATATTCCAGGTGATATAGTATGAAAATGGCTGGATTGGCCACCTACGTAGGCATAATACGCCTTTTCGTCCACTTCAAGCTTGGTGACCTCTGTATGCCCAGTGCACCTTTTTGTCCTTTTTTTCCAATCCTCCAACAACAACCTGCCTATTTGGCTACTCTGTCCTAATGAAAAAACAAAACAAAAAAAACCTCAGTAATAGAAACCCTATCTGAAACCTGGCTAACTAATGAAAAATTGTAATACAACAGTTCAGTATGAGTATAACAGTCTTAATCTATTGTTTCAAATCCTAACTCTAACGTCTAACTCTGGCTCATAAATATATACAACTTCTATTAGCGACTTCATAGTGGCTTCCCCACAGAGTAGAGAGAGATAGCTCTCTACTCTGTACCCTTAGTCACTTAGTGGCGCCCCCTACTATTGATAACTATCATTTAGTTCCCAACCATCATTTCATGTGACAGACTTTACTAGCGAAATGTGATCTCATTCAGTCATTGCATTCTCTCAAGGAAAGGAGATTGGAAAACTACAGTTCAAAATTATGTTTTCAGTACAGGGAGATTGGAAAACTACAGTTCAAAATTATGTTTTCAGTACAGCTAAAAATATCATAAGAATAGAAGTACATCTGTGTAGAGAAAAACAAAACAAAATTAGCAGGATTCAGTTAGGTACTTACGAGAATCTCACTCTCGTGGCTCTTCAGTCTCCATGCCTAGGTCTGGTTCACTCTGTCTCTATGTGTGGGAGACACTCCAAGCAGATACTACCAGAATCATAGTTTTTTAGATATAGTAGGTAAACATCATATGATGTTATTACTATCAATATTATGGGTAAAAAATATCACAGAAATAGGATAACAATTAAGTAATAAATAGTAACAAGAGTATCCAAACACAAAGCTCAGAATAAATACTAGATATGTAGTCCTTCTACCAACATCAACAATGAGAATGATCCATCTGCATCATAACAACTGTATGCAACAACCCCTCCCCTCCTTTGAAAAAAGAGGACAAAAATCACAACCATAAAGTTATTTTTACCCGCTAATCCAGACCTTTCTCCAACAAGGACGATTCCTCCGGGTTTGGAGAATTGTAACGCCCACTGGTCTGAATTATTTTTGGTTCAGACTTGAAGATACTAGATGATAATGTATAGCTGATAATTATTGGGCAACAAACATTGCCATTGCCCACCTAACATAGTTTTACTCGAATAACATCTAACTTGACTTCATCATTCTCAGATAGAGATAAAAGTTTTGCTGCATTACAATTTGTAAATACTTATTTATTATTTTTCCTTTACAGACATGTTTTAAAAGACGTATTTCAAAATGCCAACCACATTCTCAGTCACCAACCACCACCCCCGAAACCATTGAGATGGAGTTTACTCCAGAAAATATAGAAAAGGTTTGTACCCTTATGGTAGAAACGATGACTTAAGTAAACTACTTCTTAAAAGTAATATATAACGAACTATCTTAAGGACGCAAATATTTATCTAGATTATACCAAATAGCATACGCGATTATAACGGTCGATAAAGATAGATACATGTATACTCCAGTAGCATGAACACGGTCAGAAACCTCGGAGGATCAATAAATGTTCAGTTTTTTTTGTCAGCTAATAAACAACAGTGATGACCTTGATAGCTTCTGATAACCTTTCTATTTTGCTTTAATACTTTAAAAGTATTTGTCCTTTTAGCATTTAACTGGCGGTAATACTGTGTCAGTATCTAATTATTGATAAAGTATGTGTGTCTCAATGGCAACAGGCGCTGCTGCAGTTCTACCATGACGCGCACAGTCAGCAGGCAGTCCACCAATGGCTCACCGCGGCACAGATCTCTCCCGAAGCTTGGAACTTCAGCTGGGCACTCCTCAAGCATGGCAAGGTAGTTACGCTCAAATCAGACGATTAACACACATTTAATCGAATATTTCTGAGATACCGGTCATATCATACCCCCCCCCCCCTTTGATATCTAATTATCACGTTATTAGAGATTTAGGGTGTTCGTAAATTTTACCTAGTTTTCCCCTCAGTTCTCATTGGGAATTTTAATGAGATATTTGATATTGAATATATCATTATACCTACAGGAGAGAGTTAACACCTGATCATAATGAATACATTCGTTATGAGCTATTGAGTTAAGTAGACAATTTCGTAGGATATGTGATCATAATATTGAAGAAAAAAGTAATGAACATTACAGACAAATATGGATAATAAAGTTCGATAAATAAATTGTATTGTGTATTCAGTAACAATGTTGTATTTCAGAGTCAGGAGGTGCAGTTTTTCGGTGCTAGCTGTTTGTATGTTAAAATATCAAGATTCTGGTAAGTTAATTCATTGCTTTCATATATGAGATTTCAACCATATAACTGACAGAAATCACTCATAGCTTATAGAATTAGTGCAGAAAAATGTTAGTTTAAAAATCCATGAGATGAAAATTAATCCCAAAACTGTATTGTGTGATATTGGAGAAAATGCTAGAAAACAAAAAAAGTATTTACAGCAGCCCCTGCCGACCACCAGCCCCTCATAGTGTGTCCAAAACCTTGTCGCTGGCCAGTGTCTGCTAAGCTGTTCATGGTCAGCAATCACTGGCTGGGGCCAATAGCCCATTTTGAAGTTGTTCCACCAAGATGCACCCAGAAGGCCGGCTGGCAGTTATGAATGCAAAATTGTAAAATGTCGCCCCCATAGCATTGCCTGCCATGGCTGGTCAAATACTGTTTCAATTGAATTTTAGTTGCAGCTGGCCGGCCGACAACGCCATGAGCAGTAAAACTGCGGACCCCTATCTTATAACATATGAAATGTTAGTCAACCTACCTTGTTTATTAACCGTAATACATGTTATATTCACATGCAAATCCCAACAAGGTGACACACTGCTTTGCTCGATCTGCGGCTTTCGCAGAGCTGGAGCGGCACAGTTCTTGGAGTGTAGAGCGGCATTTGACATGTCCCCTATTGGATGAATGGGAACTTGGCTATCATGTTAGTGTGGCCAGTGTCCAGCATACCCCACTGCATGTTCATCTCCCCGCTGGCACCGGCCGGCCACGGGATTTGGTGGAACCACTAGCTGGGTGCTCGCCAGGCAGTGTATGTGCACTTTGTGGTCATCAGCTGGCTAGAAATAGGGGATTTGATGGAACAGCTCAGAGATTTTACAGAGTTAAGACCTGCCGGGTGACCATCCCTGGCAAGCAACGTCGGCTGGAGGCTAAAAACCAGCCTGCGGAGCACCTGTTTGGTGGAATACCCACTTTATTCGTTCTAGTTTCTTAATAGTATGACTTCATAAAGAAATATTGATACAAGTGCTGTAGTCTAATAAGAAGAAATAGGTGAGATATATTTATGAGGTTTTTACATTCAGTTTATAAAATTATTCTTTCATGTGAAAAACAAAAATGTAGCCTCATTCTACGCCAATAATACAGTGGTTTGAACCTCCCCTGCACACCCTCAACCCAATTCATGACCGGCACCAATTTTATTATTTATTCTTCGTATTTTTTAGTCCCCCTGAGGCAGTAAATACTATATGAAAATTATTCTTACTTTTATATTTGATTCTAACTGACATTCCTGTTTCTTACTGCAGGCATGAAGTCCCTGAGGAGCAGGTGGCCGAGCTGCGTACACAGCTGCTGGATCAGATCGCCGCATTCTCAGCTGGACCTAAAATGGTCCTGACGAGGCTCTGTGTCGCAGTGAGTTCTCTACTACTTTTATTAGAACCTTTCAAGGAAAGAACCACCAACCACATTTCTGACAAATCGTTAATTTGGCATGCAGAGATTGCAATCTTTCTATATTTCAATCACATCCTTGTTTTCATTTCCAGTGTATAACAAAAAGGGAATAAATTTGGACTTCTTTACGCCAATGAACAGTGCTTAATACGTCCCCACACTCCCCAGCCCCATCACACTGCCAATAACGATATATTTTTCATGTGATCTCTCTGAGGCAGTCAATTCAACATTGAAAACTGACATCCCAGGCGATGGGATTTCCCTGTATCTTTCCGGAATTCTTGACTTTTGACGTCACAAGGCTCATTCTTGAGGTCAAAGAGTTAGAAATTCTACGGTCAATCAGTCTAATCTAAAAACTAGAAGATCATCCTTTCATATTTCTCATTCTAGAACCAAGAATAAAACTACTAATATGTTTCACGGTCAGTCCATATCAGGGTAGAACATAAACAGGCACAGCCTTACACAAAACAGACATAATTCTATGTAAAATAACTCAAACCAAATATAGCTCAAGAGTATGATATCACAATACAGATACAATGAAATTCCCACTCTACCTGAGGAGCCTGAAGAGGGCAAAACTGGTCACTAGAAAAAGAACGTCTACGCCCTAATCACTATTCAAGGAACTCTGACACAGGCCAGGGGTCAAGGCAGTCTAACAGGGTAATTTCCGCCGATCTGACTGCATATGGGTCTATGTGTACATATAACCACTGACAACCATGCCTCTAATCAATGATTAGACTGTTTGATCTAAACTCTTACCAAATCAGTTATACAGTCGTACTCGGACTAGACTAACGCCTCAACTTGCACCTTATTCTTGAAGTCAATTTAAATCTGAGGAGAAAATAAGTAGACGAATTAAAGGCATATCCTATAATTCACGGTGGCGCCATCTGGTGATTTTTGAATAATGTCAATTATCAGCCCAAACTGGTTTCTTGGGATTCATTCGAATTCTGAATGATTAAATCTAACACTTTGTCCAGTTTATACAAACCAGGTAAAATAGGCCAATTTACATTAGCATGATTTATATAGGAAATGTACTGCCAATTTTTTTTCTTCTATTCTATCAAAAACAAGGACAATGTCCTATGATTTTTGAAACCCAAATAAGTAGTACTACAGTGGTGGGGGCTGGGATTCGAATAAGTAAATGGAACAAAAACGCAGGAAAGCACAATATTGATCGGTTCCAACGACAGCTGGGAGGCAACTTACCATTTGGAATCGAGGTCATGGGTCAAATGTATTTCTAAACCCATGAGAATCATGGTTCCAAACCGCATACCACCACTCCAGCAGGACTAGGCAACACAGGGACACATCACTTCCTCAGTGGTCCCTGAACCAATACAACTTTCATATACATACAGGAATGTCAGTTTTCCTAGCCAGTGCACGCACCCGGCCCAGTCCCCAGACAGGGCCAGATTCTGACTTCATACACCCTGCCTTGTCAATCTATACTGGACGTAGGCTGACAATGTATGAAAACAACCAACATTCAAACAAGGTGTCTGTTGCTTTATAACTGTGTACTTAGGGGTAATTTTCCAATAAAACTTCCTTCTTCTCAGTTCCGCCATCTTTTTTGAGATACTAAGCCATGAACCTTCTGAAGGTCCTCAGCCATCCTGACTGGGGAACTAACTGTGAAACACTGCTAACTCTGTACAAGATGTACATCCAATCACGACTGGACTATGGATCAGTTGTGTATGAGTCAGCAGTAAAATCTTACCTGGACAGGTTAAAACCTGCCCAAAACCAAGGTCTACAACTGTGCCTAGGAGCATTTAGAACAACATCTGCAGGAATCTCTCCAATTCATCTGTGATGGAGGGACTTTTTCTACACTACACTATGAGAGTAAGGGCCAACCCAAGAAACCCAGCCTACAACTTGATTTTCAGAGAAAATCAACAAATATTTAAAGACAACCCAAATGCCATAAGACCATTCCTGGTCGGAGCACGATCTCAGTACCAGGAAGCAGGCATCCCAATGAAGAGAATTATATCTGAGAGGCCACCTGAAACCCCTCCATGGGACCAGAAAACACCCTCAATCGTCTTTGACCTAGCAAAAAACAAGAAAGTTGACATCCCTGACACCCAAGGACTACCAGACCATGAGGAAACGTTTCAAAGACCCTGTACCGGTGTAAAGAAAGCCCTCCATGGCAGGAGCAGCATTTTCACTGCTGAGGCCAATGCTATATTGCATGCCTTGACTTGGATGAAAATGTCACAACACAAGAAATTTAGAGTCTAAGTCAGACTCTAAATCTTGTCTACAAGTCATTGAACAGCATGATCCAAAGAATGCTGTCATCAGAGACATCAGACAGTCATGCATAGAACTGAAGAGAGAACATGGCAAAGAGGTGGCTGCCGAGTCATATAGAAATCAAAGGAAATGAAGCGCCAATCAAGCAGCCAGAAATGGATTAGGCAGAAAAGTTGAAGCCCACATGGTTCCACATACAGACCTGAAACCAATGCCCAAGGAGCACATTCATAAAACTTGGCAGAAACTCTGGAACTGCACCAGAGACAACAAACTTTGAGAAATTGTAGTAGCTACTAGCCAAAACTTTAGGAAAGATAACCTGACACAAACTGAACAGGTGAAAATGACCCGTCTGCAGACTGATCATATCAAACTGACACATGGGCACCTCCTAAGAGGTGAAGTAGCACCGGCGTGCCAGACATGCAACACTCTGCTGAGTGTAAAACATCGCATGCTACATTGTCAGGCCACCAAAGAGAGTAGGAAGAAATTCCTAAAGAATGTGACAACAATGCGCAGAACTTGAATCTAGGTTAGTTGTTTTACAGGAAAAACAGGATAGTTCATTGAACATAGATGATGATATCAAGGAGGAATCCTTATCTATTAAAAGATAGTTGGAAGACGTGTCTAGAAAAGATGCCCTTGCCTCTATACTTAGATCCAGAGTAAGATGGGATGGAATGGGGGAAAAACCCACAAGATATTTTTTGAATATGGAGAAGCAAAGATATGACAATAAAATAATCCACCAAGTACTTGATGAGGGTGGGGAAGGAGTAGGAGAACCTTAAAGGTTAGGGAAGTTATGTATAAATACTATGAAAAGGTTTATAAACTAAATGAAGCAGAAGAAGTCCCACAAAGTTGGAACATTTTAGAGGAAGAAGAAATCATCCCATCTTTGCCACGGCTTGATCCAATTGAAAAAGAATTGTTAGACAGGCCACTTGAAAAGAAAGAGCTAACTTGTGCCTTAAAGGAACTCAATGTCAACAAAAATCCTGGTTCAGATGGGTTGACCACAGAATTTTATAGGATGTTTTGGGAGTCCCTTAGAGAACCTCTATATGATGCATTTATGTTCTCTCTGTATCAGGGCGAGCTGGGGACAGAACAAAAAAGAAGAGTGATTACACTCATCCCCCAAAAAACAAGAACATAAACAGAATCTGGACAATTGGAGGCCTATTACCCTGTTAAACTGTGATTACAAAATTCTGACGAAAGCTCTTTCTATACGGATTAAAACTGTTATCAATAAACTTATTAATGATGACCAGACTGCTTATATTAAGGGACGATTTTTGGGAACAATTATTCGTAAGATTGAGGATGCCCTTCTTAGGGATCACCCATGATGGAATGAAGGAGGCCTCGTCTCCTTGGACTTCAGAAAAGCTTTTGACTCTGTCACCTAGCCTGCCATATTTAGAAGCCTGCAGCTGTTCGGCTTTGGGGAGGACTTTCTGTCATGGATACAATTATTTATAGGGAACAAGAGGTTTGTGTCATCAACAATGGTACTACTACAAAGTGGTTCAAGCCAGAGAAGGGGGCCCTACAGGGATGTTGCATCTCCCCATACTTGTTTATACTTACTACAGAATTGCTAGCCCATGTTATTAGGAATACAAATGATATTGAAGGTATAGATACAAGATGGGGGAATATCAAACTAGCAATGTTCGCCGATGATGTTACTCTGTTCATACGAAACAAAAAATCATTAGACAATATACTAAAGATCTTGGGCATTTTTGGAAGTTTTTCTGGACTAAGATTGAATGAAGAAAAGTCTCAAATTCTCAACATTAATCCGATATATCAGGGAAGGATTAAATGTATATCCAAGGAGGTGAGGAAAATTAAAATACTTGGCCTTACCTTTTCAAGGAAACTTAACATTTGTGACTACCTATCACAGAACTTTGGGCACAGATTAGAGAGATGTTGATCTATTGTTAATAATTGGTCACACAGGGCACTATCCTTGAAGGGGAAAGTATGCCTTGTTAACTCTTTGCTCATTCTGATCCTCTTATATCCTTGCTCAAATTTACACACACCCCCAAGTGTCTTTAAGGAATTTAAGAACATAGTGACTACCTTCCTATGGAATGGCAGCACATCCAAAATATCATATAACAACCTGACACTTAAAATAAAGGATGGGAGACTGAAATTGTTGGATTTGGAAACAATGATTTCTGCTGCTCAAATACAATGGGTCAAAAGGATGGTGCTTTATTTTTCTGCTGAGAGGCTTTATTTTTTCAAAGAGGGCCTTTAAACCTTTATTTATTTCTTGAAATGGCTATGTGACCCCTGTTACTGTCCTATCTATGAGATCTATTTTAGCACATCATACAGTCTCGGGGACTGGCATTGACTAGTGTGACATCATTTTGCTCGCCCAGGCTGGTCTTCCCCGGTCCTTTGGGGACCAACGAACCGCTGTCAGCTCACCAGTAGACATGGGACGATGATTAATAACCTCGAATTTATCTTACTATTGTGAATTGTTAAATACAAAAAAATGATTTCTTTCCACTATAATGACATCTAAACTTGATATTGATAGGATCTATTAGAGCTGTCATATTTTATTTCTTTTGATATCCAATGTTAAAAACTATTTGTTTTGGTGGTGAGCTTGGTGTGTGCCGAGTGACTCCCGCGCCTGCCTAACTGTCGTAGCAGTGAGTGCGGTGACCTAGCTATGGTGTCTGCTCACCCGCTCAGACCTGGCCTGGCCACTGATGTTTAATCTGGCCTATAGCAGTTGGATTTGCTCCACTAAGGCAGGGTGGTAATACAATTCAGACATGTCTTAAGGTTCCTTCTGAATCATTCATTTTTTTAATTTACAAAATATATTGTGGTGGACGGGCGGGTCTACTAGGTGGGGCAGCCTTACCCTGGGACAGGGCGCTAGTGGGGTCCTTGCGGGGGCTCTTGTGGGGCCCGATACCCAGCGAGTAGTGACGTCACTTGCCGGGTATTTAAGAAGGTGTGCTGCCCCGGGGCAGGCATGCTGGTTGTGTCAGCCATAGAGCAAGGCCACCTCCCCTTGGAGACCTAACTGTCCACTACCGGCTTAGAGTTAGGGTTTCTGCGTTGGCCACTGTTGTATTCGTAGGCTACAAAATAAAGAACACAACTAGTCCGTTGGCAATTGGAATTCTTGTCTCTCGTTTATTACATTGGTGGCAGCCGTGACGAGTGTTAACGAACTATGGAGGGTGTGGGTGCCTGGGTTCAGGGGTTTCCTGGTGGAATGCTGCGAAGAAGGTCTGTTTCTTTGATGGCCTGGCACCGATGAGCCCGGCAGGGGGAGGATGTCGGGGACACCCTGCAGGAAACTGGTATCTCGGAGTGGGGAGTGGGAGGCGCGGCCGGTCCCTGGATATCGGGGACGGCCGCACCTTTGGCCAGTGCGTGAAGGGTGTATGCGAAGGGAGTGGGGGCCGGTAGCCTAATCGTCCACATCCCTGCCTCGACCACCTGCGGCGCATACTGCAGCAGTGGAACCAAAACCAGTGGTGATGCCCTCAAAGTACGATGTTACCTCAAATTTGTGGATCCTGGTCCAGGCCGGTACATTCCTGGGAGTTCTCCCGGGCTTCCGTCCTGGCGCCCTGGGGTGCGGGCTGCAGAAGAGGGCTTACAGCTGTTTGGGGAAGAGGTCTGATGGTTAACGCGGTTGGCGTACCCAGAAGGCGATGTGGCCACCATCGACTCAATGTGCTGCGACCGCTTCGTTGAGGGTTTCCATGATGGGCAACTCTGGCATTGGATTTTCCAATCCGACCCGTGGTCCATGAGTGATGCGGTATCCAAGGCTCTAGAGGCCGAGGCGTACTTAAAAACACACCCGGGGGGGGGGGGGGGGGGGACCCGGCGAGAGAGGCAGAGGAAATGGCTACCTTGAAGAACGAGCTGGACAGGGACACAGGGGGAGACCGACCCAGCCCCGGCTGGCGCTGCCCCGGGAGCCCCTGATGAAGTCTAGGAGGCGGACCAGCGGGCTGACCCCGACGGGTGCGAGAACAGACCTTTCAGATGGCGGGCCCTGCCGGTCGGAGACAGGCAGTGCTCCAAAGCATTCGTGGCTCGCCTCTAGTGGGGCACTTCGGCAGAATCCAGACACTGTGGCTTTGCCAGGAAAGTTATTATTGGCCGGGGTTTAGGCAGGACGTGGTGGCATTACCAGCATGGAGTTGTCCCATTACACTAAGTCTAAGTCCATATAAGGAATAGAGTAGTCGGAGTAGCCAATGACTGCATTCGCAGCACACCCCGACCTTGACCCTGACCTCCTTACATAATATTTATAGCGCCTTGGGACAGTTCTACGGTTGAGAGTTGACCTCGAATCTTAGGGGCCACAACCACCCTCTTATGTGCTGCCTGTGTGGCTTGCATGATGCGAAAAGGGCCCTCGGCACCCCATAGAGCCCTGATGGGACATGTGGGAGCGAGCGAGCTGCTGCAGTGTGAGGCTCTGGACATACTGGATCCCATACTCCAGAGTGATACAGGCAACCGATACATTTTAGTAATCATGGATTGCTTTAACAAGTGGGCGGAAGGGGTGCCCCTGCCCAACCAGGAGGCAGGGACAGTGGCCCAGGCCTTTGTGGAACACTTTGTGTGCTGCCTGGTTCCGCCCGCTGTGTTGCACTCTCACCAAGGGCGCAACTTTCAGTCGGAACTCTTCTGACACACTGGAGCTACTGGGGATTGACCCCACAGAGCGATGGTCTGGTGGAATGGGCGAACCGTACCATCGAGAACCTGTCGGCGGCAGTGGCGCAGGAGGATCAGGGGAATTGGGACCTCCACTTGCCGTTTGTGATGAGTGGCTACCGGTCTTCGGTACACTCCTCCCCCGGGGTCAGCCTGAACCGGATTATTCTGGGTAGGGAGACGGCAGCTCCACTGTCGTTGTTT
This sequence comes from Alentia gelatinosa, assembly GCA_950022655.1. Taxonomy (NCBI): domain Eukaryota; kingdom Metazoa; phylum Annelida; class Polychaeta; order Phyllodocida; family Polynoidae; genus Alentia; species Alentia gelatinosa. The sequence goes on from OX465579.1 coordinate 102,215,394, forward strand.
TACTCTCCCCTCAGCGAGCCCGGGGTTCAGGGTCGGTCAGGGGCCTATGTGGCCTGGGCCCATGACTGGGCGCACTGAAATCTGGGCGTGACAGTGGCCTGCCAACACCGCAACTACGACCTCTAGGCCACGAATGCCACGTTCGGGATGGGAGATAGGGTATACTATTTCCACCCCCAGCATAGAGTGGGGGTGACCCCCCAAATTACAGTCTTGGTGGACAGGCCCGTGGGTGATAACGAGGAGGATTGGGGAGGCAGTGTACGTCATCGAGATGGGGCGCCGGAAGCGGGTGGTGCACTTCGACACCCTAAAGAGGGAGCCACTGACCCCCAAGCATAACTGGAGGAAGAAGGCGCGACGCCGGGCCCAGCAGATAGCTGCAGCTATCAAGGCTGACTGTGACAGGCGCCTACAGGGGACCGGAAGTAGAACGCCCTGGCCAAGCAACTTTCGTCCCTTCTGGGCGAGAGTTCTACAACTCTCACAGAGTCACATGGTTTCTCGCGCCCCACAAGAACATCCTCAGATGCAAACAAGATGGCAGTCTAGACGCACATTTGCGACGATTGCGGCGCCCGTTTCAAGGGGATGGAGGGACTGAAGCGGCATAAGGCGGCACAACATGAGGACTATTATATGGGGCGGACAAAGTCCCAGTGGCTGCGCCTGCTAACCCAGTGACAATATCATCCTGCGAGCAGTCAGCTCCTTGGGCCTAAGAGAAGACACCGCCTGCCACACCCGCTACCCCCACGGTTACTCCGACGGGCGACACTGTTGGACCCCGGGATCTCAATCGGGTAGGTGGAGGAGGAACAAACCCAGACAGCTGGCGAGGTGTTACAGGCGATGCTCCGCTCACCGCTTCTGGAACCGCTACTGCCAGCCGGGAAGAAGAGAAAGGTGGGGGAGGCCACTATCAGCTGGAGGCTTGACTGCTACCGCCGCCCATGATGGCCCCTCCACCCCTCAAGAAGAGTGGTCCCCGGCGACAGTGGTGGCCCTGTCTAAGCTAGCGGGCGAGGTGAGCCTCAAGGGACACTGAGCCATAGAAGAGGCTGCTGCCAAAGTCTGATCGGCCTTCAGGATCACAGTACCCGGGGCCTGTGCATCCAACTCTGGGGGTGTGATGGGTGGCACGGCGGCCACCGTCCCTCCAAGGCCAGAGAGGATCTTGAACAAGAAACTACCCGCCGCCCAACCCACCCCATCTCTCCCCGGCCCGTTGCTGTTCGCTGCAGAGGCAGGATCCCCGGCAACCTCGAGGGGAAAGATTGTGCCCCCTGAGGAGGCTCTGAGCCAGACTGGGAAGGATCAGCTGCCCGCCAAGCTGCCTGCCAAGCCGCTGGCCACCCTGACAGGCAAGACTGTACCGCCCACTGTAGCCCCGAATCCACTGCCCTCAACTAGCGTCGCGAGGCAGGAGGCTCCTCATTGGGACACAGAAGCAGCATCCTGCAGCCCCTACGCCGGGGAAGGACATGGCAGCCCGGGAGGACACCATGCCGAGGGAGTACTCCAGCCCCAGTGAAGATGAGTCCTCTTCGGGAGAGTCTACAGAATATCCAGACTCTCCGGAGGCAGAGGCGCAGTGCGGGGAACTGGGTAGTCTTGGATGACAGCAAGACCCGGCGGCCCCGGTTGGTGATGCCAGTCCGCTCCCCACCTCCACGCATGCCTCAGGAGGAACGGCCCGGAGCCATGGCCTGTGAGATCTCCGCAACGGTCTGGGCACGGAGGGTGGAGCCCTTGGAACTGCTCTGGGAGGGAGAGAAGCGGACCAGACATACAAATGCTTGGTCAAGCATTATCAAGATCCAGTGGGAGTGAAGGACAGTTTACCGGAGGGTGAGTACCTGTCTTTGCTTACCTTCTTTGTGCGATATGGGTTCCTGCCTGTATTGGCCGTGGGGTGTGTCTTCACAGTGGGGGCTTCGGGACTAGGGTCCTTCCCCGGTGTTCTCTGGGGTGCTAGTGCGGGCTCTTCCCCTCTGATGGGTTCCAGGGTAGTGATATGGGGCCTTGAGTAGAGGCTGTAAAGAGGGGTAGTGAGGCGATCCTGTTGGAGGCCGACGGTGAAACTGAAAAATAATATAAAAAAAAAAAAAGGGGGGAGTGGGATAAAGATGAAGGACCCACCGAGACTTATGGCGTCTTCCCCCATCTTGTGTTTTCAGATGCAGACCAAGGACTAAGAGGGTGGTTGTGGCCCCTAAGAATTGTGGTCAACTCTCGACTGTATAGCCCTCCCAAGGCGCTAGAAAATATCGTGTAAGAAGGTCAAGGTGAAGGTCGGGGTTTGCTGCGAATGCAGTCATTGGCTACTCGGTCTACTCTATTCTGAGGGCTGAGGTCGTGTTTCATTCTGTTATTGAAGCTGGTGACCCACTCCTGGAATACTGTTGCAGTCATCCAGGCTTTCTTGTTTGCCCTCCAAGTCATAGGGAGGTCACGGAGGTCCATGTGACAAAAGCATCGAGGTCACAGAGACTTGCCGATGACGAGGCTCTTCTTAAAGTCCCTAACACTGTTCACACTGAGTGAGACAGTTATCTGGTCTTGGCTTTCTTAACTGCAGCTGTCGCACCACCACCGACAGCTAGGGTTTTATCTGGCATTGCTCTAAAGAAGAAGCCAGATTTGTCCATGTTGTAGATGTCGCAGGGGGCATATCCCTCAAGGATAGTCAGTAGGCGCTCCTTCAGGTCCTCAAGGTCCTCATCAATGGTCCCTCTCTCACCGGAAATGTGACAGCTAGAGATCAGGTGCCGCATCTTGAACCGCAACAGCCAGGCATTGGAAGCCTTGAATTCTTTCAGGCCCATCTGCTGAGCAAGGCTGAAGGCCTTTTCCTGGAGCATGGGGCCTGTTACAGGCAGGTTCTGATGCCGGACTGTGGAGAACCAGCTGAGAGCTTTGGCATCGAGATGCGACCGATAGTTTCTTTCTTGATAGGGCTGGGGCAGATGCAAAGGACCCAAAGATATCGGCCTTTTTTCTAAGGATGCTTTGGACTTGCGATTTGCTAATCTGGAATCTGTCAGCTAACTTCCTGACAGATGTCCCAGATGACGCACGTATCAACTCGGCTCTCTCTGTGAAGTTCAGCACCTTCCGCTTTGTCGGGGTTGAAGGCATGGTGAAGGATCTGCAGTTGTCACACCGTTGAGGTCTCAAGTGGATATGCAGAGCCACAATAGCCCGCTGAATACCACAACTTCAAAGCCGCCAGCCGGCCCTGAACCGCCCACTGCTAACCTTTTAGCGGGCCTCATACCCGCTACCTTCAACGGATGCGAAAATCACTATGGCCTGCCCATAGCTGCTAGAGATGTAGGGATTACCGTTGAAACAACACACTCCGGCTGCCCAAGCCCGCATGGGAATCCTTAGTCTATTGTTCTGGTTGCAACAATTGTCTGTCCCGAACAAACGGGCACGGGTAACGGTATTTTCAGTGTTTTGATAAGATGTCCCTCCAAAACTGTCCCCTTAAGCAGGGTTCTGAAGCATTTTTGTACTGAAAAACTGACCCCTAAAGCAGGGTGTCGCCTTAAGCAGGGTTAGATTAAACTCTTAATAGAGGGGAAATTTTCTGTTCCGAGCAAATTGTCCCCATAAGCGGCATGTCCCCTTAAGCGGGGTGTCCCGGAAGCGTGGTTTTACGGTATATATATTGAACATGTATGTAGGGAATGTGGTTGTCTCAAAATAATCCATACAGAATTTGTATCGGGCGGGTTGCTGATGGAGGCTCGGTGACTGGCATTGACAATGCACACAAACTTTGAAATGTGGAGACTGGGTCAATTCAGGTCTACATTGTCATTAAAAGTATAAAACACTAACTTGAGAGTTATATTGTATGTTATTTATGTAAAAAAAAAGAAAGAAAGAATTAAGCCAATTTACACTAGCGAGAACCAGCCAATGCAATCACCCAACCATGACGGCCGCGCCTCGGCGACCGGCAGGGAGACATAGATATTAGCCCCAGGCTTCTGTTGTGATTCCTTCTCTCTCTCCACTTCTTTGGTTTAAATCATGTTTCACTTGATTAAGTCCAATGGTCTCAAATCAATAGTTTTATTGGGGCCATCCATAAAGTACGGTCACAGTGAGAGGTTGGAGTGGATGGGGATAAAGAATTTCGGGGCCATCCACAAAGTACATACACACTGAGGGGGTGAAAAACTGGAAATTTTGCGTATGCTCTTTCTCTATTCTGTTGCGTACAAGATCTGGAGGGGGGGGGGGGTAAAAAATTTGCGTACATACTTCATGGATGGCCCCCTACTGTAGTTAACCTGCTTGCTTTATATAGTAAGTACAGATAGGAATATCTTTCTATTTTGGATATGAAGTTTTATGAACAAGGATGTCATAGAGTTCAGGGAAATCCCTGGGTTTTTCTAAAACACAAAAATATTGTCCTCACTACTCAAAAACCTCAATAGAACCTGTGTATGTCAACTCCATGTTGTTTCAGGAACTCCATACACCTGATTTCCCTTTAAATATCTGCAATATTACTTACATAATTTTCAGGGTTTGCCCTGAGAATCTTCCCAATGATAATGCATAGATGAAAATCCTCGAAATCGCTGAAACCCTTGTACTGTTACCATACAAACCACTTTGAATGCATAGCTAACACCAGGAACCAGCTTTATATTACAATCTCCCATGCACATATTTGGTTTAAAATCAATAGGTCATAGATGGTAGGGCTCTGCTTGGAGATCACAGACTATAGTACCAGTTCTCATCACCCGGGGATATAGTTTTCATCGTTTTTGAGTTCCCAGTAAGCATTGTAGTCTGTTGTGGGGGGGGGGGGGGGGGGGGGAGTGAGTTTATCCCAGAAAATAACTTCAGGGATTTTCCTCAAGGGCTGCTGACATCCCTGTTTATGGTATTATAATATTTAACAGCTTTGATATTAAGTATTTCAGTGGGGGAAGGGGGGGGGGACTTTTTCAGTCCCAGGTCCAATCTTAAGAACTCCTTTATGGACATATTTCTACCCCTAAAACTAGTTCTATCGTGATTTTATATGCCTCATCTGAAGGCAAATAAAGAGTGTCTAGGTAGCTTCTATATTTACTAAGAGGTTCGTGTTTTTGTTAAAACTTTGTTTTCTGAGAGGGGTGAATAGGCATATAGAAACAGATGGTCACACAATAATAATTTACAGTAAGCATTAGTATTACATTTATAGTCTCCATAAGAGGCATTAACAGTTGCTTTCTTCCTAGGAAATGTCATATATAGGTGAAGCAATTTGATATGATATTCATGTATACTTTGTCTAATTCCATAATGCACCATGATGTGGGAAATTTTGCATCATGGTGCAATGGGAGGTGTATCGTGGTGCATCGGGGTAGATGGGTGCCTGGCCTGATAAAAATGGACAACTATGTTTGAGAATCTTGCTCCATAAAATGCATGTTTTGACATTACTTTAACAAATAAGTATAGTAGAACCCGCCTATGGTGATAGCCTCCGTTCCGAACAACAATTCCTGAAGTTCATCTAATTCATATATATTCCTTTGCATTCTGTTTTATGATATCTGGTATCATAGTCATTTTGATATGTATATTTCTGTTGAATTTTAGCTGGCCTCCTTAGCTCTGAACGCCATGCCCGAGATCTGGCCCAATGCTGTGGTGGACATACTGTCAGCTTTTCAGCAAGCAAATCTACCACACTTAACGGTGAGTCGATTCCTTACCAATAAAGGATCTGTAGTGGTTAGATAGGGAAGCAAATATTCATATAAATTACTAATATCCGAAATGTCAAGATTTCTATTTATGGTTATCAAAATTTTGCAATATCTACAAGTGAACCACACCTGGCAGCACTTGTTTCAGTGTCTAAAACTGGTCCCAGCTAAATGGTGTCATTTTTTTATATTTCGGAAAGCGAGTCAGACTCTTTAATAAGGTGCAGCCTGTTTTACAGTCACGACAACCGTTCATAAAGACACTTTCCGGGTGTCAGTGTCCTCTAGATATGATCATGGAAGATCGGCCAATGATCGTCGGTCTAAGACACCTAGGGCGGTTGAAGGTGTTCTGTAGTAGTGACTGTCCTAGGGTATCGTAGGTAAATTAGTCAGCCAAAGTTTTGCAAATGTTGGACATATTCGCTGAGTCATCTGGTGACTTCCGGTTTGAGATACCCTCCGAATTCCCTTAACAACGGACATATCCACCATCTTCCTGGTGAATACAAAGTGCTGTCAGAGTGTAAATAGAGGAAAACTCTAATAATCTACTTTATAATTTATAACTTACACACGCAATAGTTGAAATAAGGTTATTTGCATTATCCAGACATATTTTAAACATGCCAACTCGAAGAAAATTGTTGTTTCGACGATTTGTTGACATCGCGTTCGGAGGCTAAACTGAGGCCATCACGTAATCATTTGATCTGTAACTGCCAGGATAGTCTGGTTTGGTCCAGATATTGGCTTGGGGGTAACTTAACACATCCCCACATATCAAATAATATCAGAAATGAATCTTAGAATTCGCCATAGGCTTAACACTGTGTAGGTTCCTTGCCAAGATGGTCACGGAGGCGTTTCGAAGCGCCACCTACTTCCAGGCTGACTCGACGAATACCCCTGTGACAGCAAACGGAGAGAGAGTCACTATGGCAAACTGTGTTCATCCACCACATTCGCCGAGTCAACCTGGAAGTAGGTGGCGCTTCGAACCCCCTCCGCGGCCATCTTGGCATGGAACTTATGCAGTGCTAGGCCTATGGGGAATTCACATGTTCATTTCTGATATTATTTGATATGTGGGGATATGTTAAGCAACCCTCAAGTCAATCTTTTGACAAGACCAGACCTCCCTGGCAGTTTCAGATCAAATGATTATGTGATAGCCTCAGTTTAGCCTCCGAACGCAATGTCAACAAATCGTTGAAAAAACGGTTTTCTTCGAGTTGGCACGTTTAAATCATGTCAGAATAATGTAAATAACCTTATTTCAACTAATGCGTGTGTAAATTAGACATTATTTAGTAGATTATTAAAGTTTAAAGCTATTTTACACTGTGACAGCGCTTTGTATTCACCAGCAAGATGGCGGAAATGTCCGTTGTTAAGGGAATTCGGAGGGTATTTGAAACCGGAAGTTGCCAGATAACTCGGCGAATAAGAGGAGGGAATATCATCGCCCAAGAGTAATATCAGCCCGCCTGCCTGCCACCACCTCCCTTGGTCCCTGTGTCTAAGTTGTGGCTAGCCAAACTGCTACGTTCCCGTATTATACATTGTACTAGAGTATAAGATCGGACGCGTCTCAGTCAGTATAGGTCGTCTGTGAATTCACTTTTTGCACATAAGCATGGCGTGTCGGTCGCCTTGATAACGGGTTGCGCTGGTCTTCCGTAACAGCGCCACACTCGCCGAAAACCAACGTCCCTGCGCTCATTCGAAAACGAGGCGTGGGACCTGGTGTGGCTTCACAGTGTAGTGGGTGCCTATGTTCAAAGGCTTAAATTCACAGACACAGCCCGTTGTTTTTCACAGTTTGCTTTTCTATCACACCTCCTGAGGCATAACACCTTAGTGGAGAGTCTTGACCCCTGGTACAAGGTGTGAAAACACTACACTTGGCCACATTTTAGCTGCTAGAACCATTCAAGAAAATCTTTGAATATTGACATGTATCTCTTCAAATTGGTTCTTTGGGACATATTCTGATACTAAATGGATGACATATAATATATATCAATTTGTTCTAACCCAATATGTAAGATAGGCCTACATACAAATATATGCTGATTAATAGGCCAAAAGGTTATATATTGGAAAATATGGTTTTCTTCAATTCTCTCAAAATTAAGTTCAGTGACCTACAATTTCCATTAATTAGATGTGTAGTACTACGCATTACTATATTCTGTGAAGGTTTGAAGAAAATGCTGTGGCATTTACTATGTGAAAACTAACTGAAGATTTTCATTATAAATTGTATTGAATTTATCACAAAACCAACAACACCAGCATTTCTCTTTAACTTCTCTTTAATCAATACTTAGTTTTCATTGCATTATTGTAACATTGACACTATGTTTTGGCCTTTGGGCCTTCATCAGGTGTAGTTATAAAGACCGATAACAGTTGTAAATAATATTTGAAGAGCAACAATATAGGCAGGTTTCTATGGTAAAATAACAATATTAATAAACTGTATTTGTTTCCCATGAATTTGATCCTTGTTATATTAGCAAGATTCAATATATTTATTTCTTAATAAATAGTGAAAATATGCTATACTGCAAATTCTACATTGGCTTAGTCAGTGAATTCCTTTATTTTGATACTTAGTTCAAGAATCTTTGAGATAAAAAAAAGTCTATATATTCTACAATAATGTTATCAAAATATCGATCTCTAAATCAAAAACCAGCATAGTGACCCCCAATTTTTTAATTAAATACAAAGTATGTGTTCTACAGCACTTGGAAAACATATATATTACTTCAGAATCAATATTAAGGATATTGACATGGATTTAATTTTCAGGTTACAATGTCCGATATGCCTTTAAGTATAAGAGGCATACAAATCTCCTCTGCAGATAATTCTCAAATAAGTTTTAGTTCATACAAATCTCCTCTCCAAATAATTCTTAAAAACTTTAGTTCATGAAGATATATGTTATGTATAGGTATTAGGCATAGGTCATCACGTTAGATTTTTCATTAAATCACGGTAAAGACAGGAAGGTAACATGTTTTAATATTTTTTACCTTACAAATTCCGAAGTTCAAGCCATTATGGGAAATCTTAGCCAAGGTATAGCTATATGATATGTATACCAACAAATAGACAAGATTTCTAGCTTTCTAACAATGGTTTATTTATAAAGATCGGCCTGTTATTCACAACAATAGAACAATTTCCATTTTCCGAGTTTGAAAAAATAGGTTTAACGCTCAGTAGTTAGGTCGCACGCCTCGTTCTAGTGTGACCTACTTGTCGTCCATTACAAGATGATGCCAGTGTGAAGAGGGTCTATTCTCGGAGCGGCGCCGACGTCACGCAACGTAGTAACGGGTACGTCCGGCCGCAAAAACTGACACTGCGTCGCTCGGTTTTCTCGCTTTGCAGTTTATTTTCCCAAAAGCGGTGCAGTGCACTCTCGTACGCACGAAGGGTTAAGGAACTTTTCACCCCATTGAAACCAATGTTAAATTCACTGTATATCTCTGGTAATATCTCAGTAAATATCCAATATAGAGGCATCAAACAAAAAATGGTATGGAGATGAAGAATAGGAGAAGATGTTTGGTGAGTTTTTTGGTATCACTTCATTTTGCAAAGATAGTTTTATTTGGTCTTTTTTCCAGCATTCTGCCGAAATTGTAGAGAACAGGCTGCTACAACTCTCAAAATAAAAACTTGCTCAAAAGTACATAAATATGCAGATTCAAACATTCAAACTTCCATACCACAAAGTTTATGGCTATATCTTGTTGGAAACACATCAAAGTACTTTTAATTACACATATTAATCATATACAGTGAGTTCAAACATTGGTTTACATTACGCCGGTTGAGCGATGATACCAGAAAGCTAGGGTGTTTGAAAATGACAATACCCTTTGCCAGCTGCAGCCTCGTTTTGGTTTGAACGTTCCGCTCCCGGGAATAGGCCATACAGAGTGCTTTAAACGTAAAATAACGTAAGTCCATTATGGCCGCATAATGACTTTGATGTGAGGTAATATGTGAGCAGTGCCGTAGACACCAGATAAAAAGTGCAATATGAGAGATACCCCCTACCAAAACACTGGGTATGCTCATGTACTTAAAAATCTCAAAGAAATATGAATTCTCCGATCAGGATGGACACTTCCGGTTCAAAATACCCTCCAAAATATGTAAATTCACCTGACAACGGATCGATCCGCCATCTTGCCTGGTGAATACAAAGCGCTGTCAGAGTCTAAAATGGCGAAAAACTGTATTAATCGACCTTCTCTCTTTCATTCTGTACATGTAATAGTTGAAATAGGATTATTTACATTATTCAGACATAATTTAAACGTGCCAACTCGTAGAAAATCGCTTGTTGACATCACGTTTGTAGTCTAACTGGAGCTACCACATAGTCATTTGATCTGAAATTGCGAAGGAAGTCTGATTTTGTCAGAAGAAATTCTTCAGTGGTACTTAAAACATCCTCACACTTTAAATAGTATCATAAATGGACATCCAAACGGCTCATAGGCTTAGCACTGCGGAGGTGTTTCTCCAAAATGGCCGCCAAGGCGGTTCGTAGCGCCACCTACTTCCAGGCCGGATCGGAGAATACCGGCCGCCCACAGCTATGCGGGGCCGTTTACCCCGTCTGCCACCGCACACAATACCGCGAACGACCGACTGCGATGGGTATTTTGGTACATGTACTGCTTGTAACTTGAATATATATCATCTTTTCCAAACACATCTATTTGCGAAAAGCTTGATGGCTAAGAAATAATCTTTAGAAAAAACAGCAGGTGGGTGGGCCTGGTTCTTTAAGTTAGATAGCTGAGATATACGAAATGAATCGGTATCAACAAGTTGCCACCACCTTCCAACGTCTGTGGGAGACACTTGGATATCACACTGCACTGCTAGAACAACGTATGGGAAATAGGTTTCGTGGAGCAATAAACCAGAGCAATGCAGTGTGACACAGATGTTAACAAAATGTATTGTAGTTTCGCCGGGGACCTGTCAAAGTACCACCCTACTCAGGCTACTGACAAGTCAAAGTGCCACCCTACCTCGCTGGAGCTCGGCAGTCGCAGTGATGCGGTCTGTGGCTTAACACCCTGTAACATTCTCTGCCAAGTGTGTGTATACCGCACTCGGTATAACTGAAATGCCTATCATTTGTCTCTGCTATTTATATGCTTGATTGAAGGCATATGGTAAATTTATCTTCACAATTCAAATACAATAAATCTTCTTTATTAAAATGCCCCCCCAAAAAAACTATGGATATTTTTGGCTAACATTTCTACTTTAACAAATGTAGCACTTTACTTTAACAAAGTGCGAGAGCACAGAGAAATTGGTTTGGATTTGGTGAATTCTGTGAGTGCATGCACAGGCAATGGGAAGGTCGCAAAAACTGTCCCAGTCGAAGACAGTGTAGCATTCTAAGGCCACCACTTCTACTTGTCAGACATGTTTCCCTGCAAGATTTCTCACGAAAAATGCAGCACGCAGGACTAAATTCGCAGAAGCTTACGAAGCAGAAAGGGTTGCTAAAGAGATTCTAACTGATGTCAATTGGACTGCAGCAAAAACAGAAGTAATGAGGAGTATTCTCAAACTTAAATTCAGACAAAACGATTCCCTACGAGACAAACTACTGCAGAGAGACGGACAAATATATAAAGCAACCACAGGCCGCTTCTGGGGTTGCAATTATACTCTTTCTGAATCCCGGAAAATCAATGCCCAGACCGTCACAGCAAACATTATGATTATGGGAACTCTACTTGTCAACATCTGGGAAGGGTTCAATTATTGTGGTATTTTGTCGACGTTTTGGTCTAACCAAGACACAAATTTGGTTAGCTGGAGGAGGTGGAAACCGAAGCCACGAAATATGATCTTCGCGGATAGTCATGGACCTCAGCTGCAGAAGTTACAGGAGTCTGCCGAAGGTAATCAAGTGAGAGTCACCGTCAACTATTTCAGAGGCGCTATAAAAAAGTGCATGGTGAATGCGAGCATAATCAACTCTACTATAAGACGGGATTCACCCTGATGATGAACTGGTTGACAAATGGATCAACGAATTTCTTTTGTGCCTACCGCAAATACTACCCACAAGAATAGTAGTCTAGAGCTAGTTCTTTCCATATTCCATTTTGTACCCACTATTTGCTGCTATTTTTCGGAATTTTCATAAAATTTAGAAAAAAGTCAAGAAGATACCGTAATGACTAATGGGCACCCCTTTGAACCATTGAGCATATCAACCTGTTTGGTCATAAGGTTAAGACTTTTGGGATATGTCGTTAACATGATGAAATTTATTTGGCTCATCATATCAATACTTCTGGCCCATAGATATTTTATAAAATAGCTGTATTAATTTAAACTAAGTAACCTTTTTTTGAAATTTGACAATTCGTGTCAGGAATGCCTGATCTAATAATAGCTTACACTGTAAAAGCATTTCAATGTAGGAAACAACTATCACGCATACTACTGAATCTATGCCAGTTACAACTTCTGTTACAGTTGCAAGTTATGTTACTTTATTTTAGTTGGGCACTAGCATATAAGTTCCAAAGATGCTTTATTATTTATCAAATATTTATCATTTTTTATTCATTTTTTTGCATAAGTTGTCTCGATTGAGGTCACCTAAGCTACCATGCCCAACGTGTTTTATCCACTACCCTGTTATAGGGCCCACTCGCTAGGGAAAGTCAAATACTTCCCTGTACCCTCGAAAATCCTTCTCTCCATTAAGGAGTCCTTTTTCATAAGTATGAGGTATACGGATGTGGAATTCGTAAGCATTCATTATGAGTAGTTTGAATGACTTGCAGTTGGTAAGGGGGTTTAAAGTTGGCCATATGAATACATGAAGTCTCTATAGCAAAATCAATATTTTGGAAACACTTGACAGACATAGAAGATCGTCATGTCTACACATACCCAGACCAGCCTTTGATTTGGCTACGCTTTATAGACGACATCTTCATCTTGCCCCATGGCCAGACCAAATTAGAGTCTTTCCTCAGATACATGAACCAAATACTATTGTAAAACTGGATGAGGTTTAGTCTTGTCCACCGTATTCCACGACTGGAGTTTGGCAAAGTGACTTCATGAGGCGAAGCCGAGTGAAGTCCGGAGCCAAAGCTTCAGGAGTGGAATGCAGTGGCCAAGATTAAAACGAATCAGGTTTTGATTTTATCCTACCCTATCTCTTCGATTTTGGAATATTATGTGATAACAATGCTGTATGCCACTAGTGGCATATAAAACTCCGTATACCAGTCAGCGTGGCATACGGAAACCCAATGTTAAGCCTATGGGATTTTATATTAGGGGTAGGATAAACTGTTGTATTAAATTCACTGACGAAACCCCAAATGACAGTGTCTTTTCTTATACACCACCATCAAACTAATAGATGGCCAGCTCAGTATGGACCTTTATCCTGCCCCTAATATAAAATCCCATAGGCTTATCATTGAGTTTCCGTATGCCACGCTGACTGGCATATGAAGTTTTATATGTCACTAGTGGCATACAGCATTGTTATCACATAATATTCCAAAATCGAAGAGATAGGGTAGGATAAAATCAAAACCTGATTCGTTTTAATCTTGGCCAGCGCATTTCACTCCTGAAGTTTTGGCTCCGGACTTCACTCGGCTTCGCCTCATGAAGTCACTTTGCCAAACTCCAGTCGTGGAATACGGTGGGCAAGATTAAACCTCATCCAGTTTTACGATAGTATGTCAAACCTTCTGACAGCAGCAACTACCTTCTATACAGTTCAGCGCATCTGCGCCACTGTGTAAGAGGGATACCGTTAGGACAGTTTCTTTGATTGAGGAGAATCTAAACCAAGAATCTGATTTCATCAGACACTGCATCACGAAGGTCCAACACTTAGTGAGAAGAGGGTACCGCAAACTCCTCCTCAGGGAAGCTTTCAATAGAGCTCTAAACATCCCTGGAGAAACACTGTTGAAACCCAAACCACAAACAACAGATGACAGCCCCAAGCTAGTGTAAACCCTAGCCACGTATTTCGAATATTTTGGAAACACAGTTACAAAATCATATTTCCAAATTTTTAGGTTGCTTAAAAATAGATGAGGATCTGTTTAAATATATATATATATATACTGACCTGAGGATGGCAGTATAAATACCATGATAGATGAATGGAAAGATGGCCCTGATACTATCAACCTCTCTGAAAAAGACCTACTCATTACAGGAGACTTTAACATAAATTGGATGGAATGGGGCAATTGTATGTGGCCAGCAGTGAGATTTTAAGATTTTAAATAAAGAATATTAAAAAAAAGTACGGACACAGTATGCCTGTTTTCGTATTACATGGCAGACGACATCGGTTTGTGACTTTAAACTCACGATACAGGCATCCTGTAACAACTATGAGTGGGTAATAGCCAAATATTGAGGTATCTAATGTGTGGCGGTCACCTAATACAGTTTGAATTATGCGAAATATTCAAATATGCAAAATCGATAGATAGTAGTGTAGTGTAGGTCGCTGAGAGTGTGTGACCACTCTCTGTGAAGCGGCAGTCAACCAGTGGTTGAGACTATAGTTGCTACTCCGTGCTAATGCCTCAGCACGTGTGGGTTCGGATTGAATCCCAGAAAGGTAGGGAGATGCGGAATCTACAACCTAACGCTTAACTACAGACACAAGACCAGACTCCAGACTATTTAGATACAATTAGTTTATTGTATTCTCAGTTTCAGTGCGTTAGTGCTGCGGGGCACTTACTAGCGTGGGAAGAGATTTGGGTGTCTTACCCGTTGAAAGGTCCCAAAGAAACCTTACCAACTTCTGAGGCTCCAGGCATTCACTCAACTGAGAGGCACCACCAGAAGACCTGTCGACCCGCTGTGGACTCCTTATATACGGACTGAGTTATGTAATGCGGGTGACCCCATAGTATTTGCATACACGGGTCTGCCGGCCTTACCGCACAGCAGGGATTGGCACTCGCGCCATCTAGCGTGAAGTGAAAACAACGCTGAGCAACTACCCTGACCCCTACACTACCCCTCCCAGCTTTTACAGGGGGGGGGGGGGAGGGGACCATACAGCCATTCCGCTGCGGGGGACTTCCTGAAAAAGTTACAACTAAGTCGAGCAGTTTTCTAACCTTTCAATGTTCACAAAGAATTTTCACTGACACCATAGTGTAAAAGTGTGGAAATGGGAAATAAAAATGTTCAATGTAAACTGGACTCTGGAAAAGAGGACAATCAACATGGTGATAAATGTAAAAGTGAAGGAGTAGCCTCGCTACCACCTTCCAATGTATAAAAAGCGTATATCACCCATTGCTGAATATAGAATTGTCATGTCGATGACTTCTTGCCCTAGTTTTCTTGGGTTTCGGATGGAGAGGACACACTGGCCCAAACCTTCTTGGTTCAGCTCAGACCAGCGGGCACTCTGCCTCCCACAGTTCCGACATAAACTGGGCGGTAAAAAGGTGTCGAGCCCGGCAGACCTGTCAGCGTGGGGACCTACTCAGTCCAGCCCCCTGCTTCCGGGCGCCAGGCTTCCAACCATCCTCTATTCCTGGTCATCTCCAGCATAGTTAGGGGGAGCAATTCTGCGACCCCCCCCCCCACCTTGTTAACATCACGCACGGCGGCCCGTCCCACGGGTAGTTCCCGTGCAGAAGAAGATGATGATAGTAAAGTACAGGAGAAGAAGAGACGTTTCCTTCTCCGAGAGTTCCCATCTCTCTAAGGTGTAGTTGGTATCAGCGTCTTTATAGCTTGCCTCGCTATCTCCGTTCCTGAGTAGGAGTTGAAGGAACCCCTACCCTCACTCAGGTTGATACTTCCCTCACTGGCAAAAGCCCAAGCCAGTCCAGCGCAACCCCACCATAGAGAACTAAGACCACCTGCCTAGGCCGGTTCTTAGTCTCCGCACTAGTCTACTGCTTCTGCGGAATCAAGCCGAGCCTGACCCATGGAACGCACTCACAGGCCAGAGGGCCTTGTTACCGGGCAACCAGCGAGAGACCCTTCAGCCCTCTGAAACCCAAGCTGTGCAGCAAAAATTCACCCGTGGGTGATTCTCCGCAGCCTAACTCGGGATCGCTCATCTATCTCGATCTTCCTGTACTACCCCTCCCAGCTTCCACGAGGGCCGTTGGTGAAGCACCACGTTAATGGTTGACCAATCTAGTCACCCTCTTCACCCAAAAATGAATTCAGGTGTGGGTGATCCCCAGATAAGAACTAAGTTAGTTAATACCTGAGGAGCCGATGGGTGGATTGACACAAACAACAGGGGTTGAATGTGTCTTGCCTTCCACTTTGGCAGGAGTTGTCCTGCCCTCCCCATCCCACGCTGATCCCGGGGAGCACCTCACAGTCTCACTAGATTCAGCTCAGGATGGGCTCTAACCACTCATCACAGGCCTACTCAGCTGGCTTCTCGCCGGAACAACTAGGTTGTTCAACAGTAGAGTCTTCAGCCGGAGCGGTCTCCGGAGCGGACTGAGTAGCGGGCTCAGTCTCAAAGGTAACAGGGTCAATCATGGTGGCGGATCTCCCAGTTTCACCACGAACAGGACCAGAGGCTCCTGCAGGTATGCAGGCTCTGGTCTCGTAGTGCGGTTGACTGCCGGTGGCCGTCTCAGAGGCAACCGCGGAGATTCTGAAGAACCTCCCGCGGCGGCACTCGGAAAAGGACCTAAAATGACTGGACGTTAAATCAAACTAACAAACGAACCGAAACCATTCTTGGGTGACCCTCTGTCAGTTGTTTGGAAAGCCCAGAAGGGCTAGGGCCATAATTTCAAAATGCTATGAAATATCACAGATGTATGTATTGCATGGATCTATCCCTGGGTTTTGATTAATATGATTTTTAAATCATGTCTACCCGTTTTATCAGATAATGTATTGAAGTTGCTAGGCTTCAACTGTAGCCGCGTTTGGGACTAGCTCTGATTTCCATCATAGGTCAATCACTGCACAAAACTAACCACTTTACATATAAATGCGAACGGCGTGTATATGTATGCTTTTGCGTATACAAGGTTGTCCTATTCCCTGTGTATATACGCCTTATCTGTAGGCGCCTGATTCATATACGCCTGATTCATATATATGCCTGATTCTGTTGTATATATACCACTATCCTATAGTTCCGATCTCTGCCACTTGGGGACACCACTGGTAGCACATTTCATTTTCAATTAGTCATTAAGTCCTTGGTATATGAAAAATCCAATGTTATTATATCAATTTTGATTATAAAATTGTTCTAAAACCCCATTTATTATCTCTGCTCATTAAATACATATAATAAACCCTTTATTGGTTTTTTAAATGTTTTTTTAATAGATTTTACTTTCAAACACCACTCTTCTGTAGGGTGCTCCATGTAAGCCTTTATAAGCGGAGCCAAGGGTTTCAGATTTGATGCAACCTCTACCAACACTCATAAGTGCACCGCCCGCCTGTCAGGGTAGCTGTGAGGGTGGCTGTTAGGGGGAGTTGCTACGGAATCGGGCGGAGGACTTCGGGCGGTCCGCTGCTGCTGCCGCTCCCGACCCCGAGGTTGCACCAACACTGACCCAATAGTGCCCCTGCACCAACTTTCTCTTTCTTCTTTTTTTATCATGTATACGCCCAGCATATATATGTTGCGCAGATTATATTTCCTCTCGGATACGCTAAGTGTGAAATACAGCCAAGACACGTCCGTATACACCTCATACGCTTGTGGGGATTAAAGGTGTATACAAATGGATACAAGTAGATTTACAGCCGATACGTGCGATGCCGCGATAGTGCATGTATGAATAAACTCGTTAGTATCGTGCAGTGAATACCATTCATTTCATGGATTAATACCATATGAAAGTTTAACTTTTCCTAGCAGTTTATTAACAATTTTTATCTTATCTTTGTTTAAATATATGGATATATATGAAAATGACCTTATAAATTGAAGATGAATACAAGGATTTCCATGAAAAGTGGAAGACTGTCATCCCTGATTCCCTGTCTTGAGCTTTATTTGTAATAAAATGTTTCTTACTATTTATGGTAAATTGTACCTTCTACTACAAGTCTGTCATGTATTTATGGTAAATTGTACCTTCTACTACAAGTCTGTCATGGTCTAAGGAATTTGAGGCTCATACTTCGCACAATCTGCCTTCGCCCCCCCCCCCCCCCCCCGCACACACACACACACAAAAGCAGTCAAATTGTATTGTAACAAAGGCTTGCTTATAACAGTAATTTGTCCATTCCTATTTATCTTCTTTATATCTGTATAGTACAAAAACCAGCTTATAATGAAATAATTCTAGGCAATTCATTAAAGACATAATGAATTGGAATAAATATCTTTAATTTTGAATCTCAAACACCTGACATTATGATTGAAAAACACAAGAACTATAATCTTTGTCATCTCGTATAACAGTATCCGTGATATATAATCAGATAAAGTATTAAATGACTTTTACTTCAACTGTCTTATAACAGAGGGAAAGGAGACATAAGTACATTGGCGTATTTGTTTAATATTCCACGATATTCAACAGGCTAATCTCATGCCTCTTACTCTGAAGGGAAAAAAAACAAAAACAAACTTGTAGCAGCAGTGGTGGTGGTGATCCGCCCTAACTGGACCGCACCGTTCCGAAGATATCGGCGTTTGAATTTTGTCATAGCAAATACTGCTCTGGTGGCCAGTGTACCCCTACCATCACATGATCTAATAGCCTGTAGTGCGGCCACCATTCACCAGACAACGTGTTCATGCCTCAAGGTGCCTACGCTGGTTCCCGCGTCATCCGCTAGGGGGCACGGGGGAATTAGATCCGATCGATAGCCCGATGTTTCAAATTAAAACGCCGATATCTTCGGGACGGTGGGTCCGATCGTCTTCATATTTGGTACGATTATAGGTATATGTATCCCTTACTCGTGTTAAAATTTCATCACTTAATTCGTATGAGAAGCACAGGAAATCTACAGTGACGTATTATAGAACTTAAGACAGTTCTATACTTGTCTTAACTTCCGACACATCTCGCCAAGATCGTTTGATTCAACCTACGACACTGTCTATAGCACACCCGCCATCTTGTGTCGTCGAAAATGCCATAGAATCTTGGCCTGATCTTTTTTACCCACTATGTGAGGATAACACTACATTTTACTCATTTGGTATCAGAATAAAGAAAGAAATCTCTCGTTCAGTCTAGTGGAGATGATGTTATTACACGTGATATATTGCTCGTCTTGTGTTCTATGCTGATATTTCTTTTAAATTCCCTTTTGCAGCCAACCCAAGTTTGCGTGGTTCTTCTAGAAATTTTAACGGTTTTGCCAGAGGAGGTGAGTATAAGAAATCATATTTTCTAGCTCTGTTGTAAACTTAACAAGCGCTTAAACTGATGAATCATATTCTCATTCTCTGAATCTACTTAAAACATTTGGTGAAAACATCTCTAAACAAAGCTGATGCTACCTTGATTATGACAACTTCCTGTCAAATTTAACCGAGTAATTATAGTTTTCATTATTCCGAATCAGACAGTGTATTTCACCATGGAAACAGATCCTAGATCTGATCCACACTCTCCAAACATAGGTATATTTGGGGAGGATACTCCAAACATATTTTTTTATGAGATCCTTTAAAAAATAATCATGGGGGTTGGGAAGTCAAGATTTCAGCTGTTTCGGACTCATCAGGCTTTTTATTTTGCTATTGCAACCCATGTGACTTTGTCAAGAATCAGGATGGGGAACATTATTCTCCTTCCTCACCAATTCATCAAAAGATGAAGAGGATGTGAAATGACTCATAGTCAAAACCCTATGTTGAACTAGTTAGCATGTAGGTTTGTCCACCTTCAGTCAACCAAAGACAGACCCTAAGATTTCTTTTTCATATTGAGCATTGCTCTCTTTATTTTCTTTAATCCCTATACAATACAGAATCAGACACATGCTCAAGCCTTATGACACATAATTCACAACGATCAATCTCCAAGACAATTTTTGAACCAGTTTTGACAGGTTGTCCTGCACTTTTTCCTTTTCCAACGATGATGCCTCTCTTTCTGATTATTAACCCATCTTATCGTATGTGTATCTATCACCAAATCCATTATCTATCGTTCCTTATCAAGCTTGTTCTTTTTTCTTTCCTTTTTTTAGGGGTATATGTAAAAAAAGAAAAGACAAGGTCTCCTCTTGAGGCCTCAACAAACATCTTCCAGAAAATAACAGTTTCATAGAACAGAGTATTGTCCTCACTGACCCTTTACACCTTTTTTCTTAGTATTTCCAGAACTGCAGGGGTAAGTCATTTAAAACAAAAGTTTATGTATAATCAAACAAGGGCGTATTGAACACGTCTTACACTCGGAGCATAGGATCACATACAGTGCCAAGACATTTCATAAGTTCGGATCAACCAACTTATATATACTTGCTCTAAAGGCCAGTTCCTCATGGCCAATCAACTGAGTTGAAAGTCTACCCCACCCCCCCAACCAATATAAAGGAAAAAAGAGAAACAATCAAACTAATACTTCATCACAACAATGGTACATCATGCTACAGTACAGGACTGTTATCTACCATGTGCTGCACAGCTGTTCAGTAAATCAGGATTCACCTTACGGTTGCAACGGATATGATCAGGACGTCGGTATTTAAAAATGGCCGATGCAGGACATTGATTCGTTAACGCTGAAGCCAGCGTTAACGTTAATAACAACTGTAGTGAGGATTGGAGCGAAATGCAAAATGTACACATGAATTTGTTTAATATAGCGAATCTATGCAAAACCAACTGAAAAAAGTGTCAAACTGACGTAAATGGGGGTGTCTCGGAAGCTGTTCGACGAAACAACGTCATCTCAGAAGCTAGCCTGGCAAAATATAAACAAAGGTGAGAAGCGTTGATAATACACGTAAATATAGCAATATACCTCATTAAAACGATGAAAATAATTACAAAACAGTATTTACCAAATTATAATGTAATGATAATATAATTTTGTACAATTTATTTTTTTTACGAAAATAAGGGCTAACTTAGGGACCAACTCATTCAAAGCTGGCAGTGGTATTAATAGTCCGTTCACGCACCGCGCCGCCTTCGGGTTACGGTACGTAAGAGTGTACAGTGTGCATGGCTGTCATTGGCCAGTCCCCTACGCGCGGAAGGAATATCGTGATTCGTTGGTCTATTTATAGCATCAATTTGACAAGTAGGAATCTCAGCTTATGTTTATATCGGGCGACTCGCGAGCGCGATATATTCGCGGCAAAGTCTACAATCTTTGTAGCCCGTCTAGAACCGAACCTTGCTTAATCAACGGTATCGGATCCGGCCGAGCAGGGTGAAATTGAAAATCACGCCATCTGCCCGTCTTCCGCACACGACCGACACTGCTTCGAGTGCGGATGATTTAGCAAACATCTTAATGTAATGACATTCTCCTTTTCGCTGCATTTCTACCGGCTAGATCTAGGTTAGGGATAGAGTTAGAAGCAAGTTGGTGAAGGGAAATCAAAGGTGGTTGTCATACACGGCCGCGTCCGTGTCCGCTGCTGAATACAAGTAATAACGGCCCGAGGTAATATCGGCCCGGCCGCCCGCCGCCGCCTCCCCACCACGGACCCGGGAGAGAGGCGTCGGAGTGGTCGGAGTGCGGGCGGGCCGTGGTCGGTCACCCATCCTATACTGGCAGGTGGCCGGTTTGACGAGAGAATATCAGCGGCCGAGATATGCGGTACACCTCTCCACTCCCGTCAAGCCTATATCATATGTTCTGTCATATGTAATGTGGTTTGTTAACATTCTAACCACGCGTGGTGGTTTGTTTACATTTGACGGCGCATGCGTGCAACACTGGTTGCTGGCAGACTAGCTATTGAAGCTGTAACCAGCGAGCCGCCATTATCGCACTGCATCCTGGGATACACCGGAGGGAATTCCAACCTAAAATGGCAGCCTTTCACAGTCCCAGTTTGGGAGCATGAGCGCCCTGGCACCTAGCGACAACGGGACGTACTACAGTCTATGGTATTAATAGTCCGTTCACGCACCGCGCCGCCTTCGGGTTACGGTACGTGAAGGTCTAGCACCTTTAGTCAGAGGAATTTTGTGGTTGGCTTTTCTATTTATAGCATCAGTTTGACAAGCAGGAATCCCAGACTGTAGTATGTCCTGTTGTCGCCAGGGCACACCACACTTCAATGTTACTATTTTCTTTTATGTATCTTTGAATAAAATAATCATTATCAATATGTTTGATAATGAATGTTTTGTATCAAGTTTCTCTGCATTATAAAGGCAGACTGAAAAACGCCCTGATAGGGAGCCAAATTGAAACCGCTGAAACCAAAGATACCCACCTATAAAACACCATTTCCGGTGGCCAGTAAGAACGAGGCCTAGTGCTAAAGCTATGGGGGCTTGAGGCTAGACTTTTGTTTTTGGTCCCGTTTGTTACTTTTGAAGTAAAGTTTATAACTATCGTCTCTGAATAACTCTGTTTCGAAACTACGATGACAGTTGTTAAGTTTATTAAAAATTTGGATATAAAAGACTGGAGAATGACCCATATAATCTTGAACCTACATAGTCAAAGTACTGAGCGCCTATACCCGGAAATAGTATTTTTTACCGGCTATCTGTGGTTGTATCGGGTTCACTTTGGCTCCCTATAGAGCCTAGCGCCATTCTGGGAATTATTGTAACTCTCCAAGCTGATTTATTTGGTACATGCCCAGTAAAAGCTACTCTAGGACCTCTGCTTGAAGAGTAACATACTCGTTACTGGCTAATCAATCAGGACAGGTTAGTACTAGCGAAGGTAGGAATTCCTGCCTTAAAATGGCAGCGCATAACAGTCTGAGTTTGAGCCTGTGCGCCCTGGAGGCTATCGAAACGCTGCAAACTCCAAAGAGTGCATGGAAGCCGAATAGACCGAAACACTGCCGAAGCTAACAAACAGAGGCCTACGAATCAACGAAACAAAAACGGAAACATTCACCATCTCAAGGGAGAGCAACAATGACTGGAAAAAATGCAAAATCCTGGGTAGTCTCCTAGATACAACAGAAGATATAAAGAGCCGGAAACAACTAGCAAACAATGCCATGCGGAAGCTAGAACACATATTTACCAACAAAAAGCTAGCAACCCAACTGAAAATCAGAGTATTTAGAGCCTGCATCGAAAGTATCTTCTTATATAACGCAGAACTGTGGACAGTGAATAAGAAAGATGGCGAGCGATAACCTCTACACAATAACAAAACAACAAAAGTGGAGCGACCTGATCAGAACGAGGCGACTGAGGTGGTACGGCCATGTAGAGAGACTGCACGAAGAAACACCAGCGAAACAAGCACTAGCGGAGGCTAGACGGAAAGTGAGGAAACCGAGAGGAGGCCAGACATCAATGTGGCTAAAGGTCCTGGAGAAATACCTAAAAGGACTAAACATAACAACAAAGGAGGCAGAAGAAATTGCCAAAGACAGGAAAGAGTGGAAGAAGATAGTTTGGAGATCAAGAGCGCCACGTGTCATAGACACTTAGTGCGTCACAGAAGAAGAAGAAGAAGCCCTGGCCCTGGCGACAACAGACTGTACTAGAGTCTATGGTATTAACTGCTAGGAGAAATAGATGCGGAGTTGGCTTGAACCTTGTTTCGCATTCCGCTATGTGTACAGTGTATAAGACTAAGAATACGGTTCGGAGAGTGTAGATATGTAAGTTCTGCTGTGATTGGCTGAAATATGAGCAGGCGACCAATGAAAAGCTAGCTTTCTATCATCTTGCGGGTATAGCCTTGCCGCCTGGATTTGAAGCTGGAGTCGAACATTACGGTTCACGTTGATAATTTTGTGCCTGAATTGGATTTAAAATGGCTATTACAACTTAAATAAGTTAAGAATATGAATGTTTTGGAGGTATATAGTAAAGATAAAACGTTGTGCCTGTAAACGTACAAATAACGATCCTCACATGTGAGACGGGACGTTTACGGCTTGGTGTAAACACCTCGTTGTAAATGTCCCGTGTCACGTAATTTGTACGTTTACAGGAACATTGTTTTATTACTATACAAACCAATACTAAGTGAAGGACCTGTATTACAGATATCGCCACCATCTTGAAACTACAATTATCGGTGGCCAGGTGACTTTTTGAACTAGGATCAGGATGAGTGCTCAGTCAGAGCTTAGTCATGATCATGGAGCATAGGAGACAAGACGTTTGACAGCAGGACAGTATTGGGGGCCTAATTATCAAAGCCCTTACTGGGCTGGATATATGGAGTCTCTAAAAGTTCAGAGAACTGCCTCAGAAGTTTTCTTAGATCTTTTCACTCCTCCTGGGAGTTTCATTGGAAACAAGCAGACAGGAGACACATTGAGATGTTTTGAGCAATGTCTGAACAACAAACTAGAACTGGTGGTGCACCGAAGAGTTTTCTTGACAGAAGAACAGGCCCAAAACTCCTCTTAATGTCATGGTAACCAGAGGGAGATATATCAAGTAGATTGTGTCCAGTTATACCATACCATTCCCTCGCTGGGGACTTCAATGTGGAGTATACCCCTTCTATGCGGTCAGCACATGGTCAAGAAGCAAAAAAGAACTCAAAATGGAAATGTGCTTTGCAGTCAGAAAAGGAATATAGGTGACATGCTTGATACAGCGGAGTTGCCAAAGCTTATAGAGGTGGACTCCACGTGTGACATGGTGAGAACTTGGGAGATCTTGCAGGGTTCCCACAGAGACTGGAAAACCTGGAAAATGAAAGTGGTCATGGAAAAGTCATGGAAAAGTCATGAAATTTGAAAGTTTGCCAAAAGTCAATTTGGTCATCAGTCATGGAATTTGTCTATAAGATCATTGAAACACGAGATGCTATATACGGTGAAACATACATACCATGATTTATTATCAAATTATTTATTTTTATTCATAGATAACATTTAGACAAATGGCTTTCTATGCCTGTATATTTCAGGCTTTTTCCTGGAAACCTTCAGTCATTGAAAGAAAACCTCCAATATTGCAAGCAAACTTCAGACTTGTTTGCCACTACTTAGTCACTAGAAACTATCATCCAGAAATACAGTAAAAACCTGTCATTGTAATGCATTTATTCCCATCGATGCTTATTCTACTTGGCTGAAGAGGGGCTAGATTGTTAGACTGTTAGGAATTAATTGAGATTCTCCTTTGAAAAGCCCACATTGCTCCTTATTATAACCATTTAAACATAGCTGCTGTTAGGTAAAGATATCCCTGCGTAATATTTCAGATATAAAAGTGTTTAAAAATTAATTGTTCAATTATTGCTTACAGTTTGATATTTCAAATGTTGCACCTTAGTGGGGGTTTATATTACGTCCCTTAATTAGTCTTTTGGGTTGCTAGTTCACTATCTTAGACTCTTAGTTGCTATCCTTGATTGTGTATGATTTCATGATAAAGCTACTTCGCTGGTGTGGTCACAGGGACACGGTGACCTCACATCCCTGTGACCGGAGAGGAGGAAAGATGAACAATTCAAATAAAGTTATTAGTTTTAATCTCCTGAGAGCAATCTGTGGGTCACATTATCATGTGGTACAGTAATTCAACGAGATGTATATGCTACATCTGAAGTGATGATACAAACCAGTAATGTAAACTGCAGAACTAGGTGGCCATAAATGTCCAATAATAGTTTCACACGATAATTGTTCACAAGCTAAGTCTTTCAGTTGTAGTATGGTTTTGTCAAGGGAAAGGCTTCCGAGTTACTAAATACATCCCCATATATCAAAAACCATCAGAAATGAATATTTGAATTCTCCATAGACTTAACACTGCGTAGGTGCCTTGCCAAGATGGCCAAGATGGCCGGTACAGTTATGATGGCGATCACCATGCAAATCAAGGTACCTGGGAAGGGGATCCCGACCTTGGAGGATGCCCACTCTAATTTGGAGAGTAATCAACTCTCTTCTCACAGGCTGTCAGTGAGGTGTGGTCCTGGGGTACCCTGTTGGTCCGTCTTCTTTCTCAGTTCAGTTCTGGGTCTTTTTCATGACTTTAGTCAGGCCGTACCAGAATTTGTTCAGGCTATGCATGGAATGGTTTACCCTGTATTTTTTTTCTCGGAAATTAGCAGTGCACATCACGGCTGCACGGCTCGCTGCCTAAAACGGTGGCCCAAGACCAAATTGGTCAGTATTCTCTTGTAAGAAAAATTTGTTTTCTCTTTATTTTCCAGTTTTTCACAAGTCACTTGACGCAACACAGGCGAGGAATAGTACGGAATGAATTGCAAAAGGCTCTCAACCAAGGCAAGTTTCGGTTACATCATGTCCCTTTCAGTTTAAGATGCTACTTAACCCTACCAACGTAAGCTATGCCTGGAGGCATTCCCACACTGGGGAATGCCTGGAGGCATAAGACTCCCCTGTGTGGGAATGCCTCCAGGCATTCCAACATTAGACCGAATGTCGACTGGGGCATCATTTTCCCGATATTTACTAATAATGATTATCTTAAAATGTACATATTTTGCCATATTAGGAAGAATTTGCTACAAGATATCTCATTTTGGTTATGTCATGAGAGTCATTTGAGTATGGACCCACTGCAGCCACTTTTCTCCTTCACCCCCAGCAGTGGTAGATTTACTGCTATAACAAAGGCCAATCCTTCTCATACCATGTTTATGTGGTGTGGGAAGTAAAACAACTCACCCCTCGGTAAATGTGTAGGGGTGAGGTTTCTACCTAAATTCATAATATAGATTCGATCACCACCCTCGTGGTGTAAAACAACCTTGAGAAAGTCTGGTAAGGACCTTTAATGGTTGACTGGACCTTAAATCAAACCAAACAATCGAAACCAAACCAATCATTTGAGTTTTAACACCCCTTGATTTTATCTTTACGTCGCCATATCATTTAGAATAAGTGAAATGATATTGATATCAATTTTTATCGCCCTTAACATAACTTATATTTCAAATATAGTCACTTTCCTGTATGAGGCAAAAAAAATCCAATTCCTTTGATTTTTAGCTGAGGTATTGGAGAATGTATACATGGGCTAAGTAGCTAATTTAGCATATTTTTTATAAGGGTTTCTGTCAACTATCATCATGTTAAGTAAAACTGCTACATGGCCTAGTCGGATATCATCCCTTTCTATATCATATCTTTGAATGATATCAATTGGATATAATATTTCTTAAATTTTATTACAAATTGGACAATGTAAAGATGCAAAAAACAATCTATACGTCGCCCATTTAAATAAGTCTCTAGCAACAAAGATTTTAAATTGAAATTTGAATGTCTCAGCTTCAAACTCACCCTCAACCTGTCTCTCACCCTGCATATATGTCCAGGGGCAGTTCACTCTGGACGCCCAACCTGTACATTTATATTATAAAACACTACAGAAGGAATCCGGTCGATCTAAAATCATAACAATACAACATTATCGCAGACTAAATTGGATGCTGTGTGATACAGTATTATATGGAGACATGGTTAGTGTGACTGAATGGAATCTGTTCCGAGTTCTATTGATCAGAACTGTTCACCGAGTTTTGAAGAATGATGTGAATATTTCCGACCAAAACAACAAGGAAAAACACATAATCCAGACACACTTGCTATGTCTCCTTTTTATTTTATACCTGGAAATCATTAAAAACGCCATTTTACAACTGCTGAATAGAATGACAGTGGTCACGTGGTATGGAGGGACGTATGAATATTATTTCGACACTGGGAGACGAACAAAATTTGTCCTTCTGCTCAGTAAATGTAAGACATTTGCCTAAAGGTGTATAATAATATGAGTTTTCTATATAGCAGAGACAAGGTGAGTACTGTTGTTGAGATGTTAATACGGAGTTTCTCTATGTTGACTCAGTGTTACCACTGCTGCACAGCGTCATGCAGCCGACCAGCCCAACGGCCGTGCACGAACAGGCCCTCCGCTGCTTCTCCAGCTGGGTGCAGTTTGGCATCCCGGTGATTGACTCTGAGCCCCTCATTGTGGTGGTCTTCAAAGCGCTGCAGAAGCAGGATTTGTTCGACTCGGCTATAGAGACTTTGGTCCAGGTGTTCGCACACCAAGAGAACTACAGGTCAGTTCAGCATGTTTCAGTTCATAGGCAAACTGATATAAGATTTAATCTCATTTACTAATATTTACTAATATCTGAAATTTCAAGCTTTTCACTGTACCCCACTATACCACAGTTGGATGTGGGCCCAAACATTGTGACACTAAGAGACCGCTAAGATGTCCTCAACTGATATGAGCATGTATTACTGCCTGGTATTAATTTCAGGAGGAGCAGAACTGACGCAGCAAAAGCTATATTTATTTTGTATGCAAAAGGAATAAAGAAAATATGATATAAAACTCCACTTATAGAATAAAATACCAGGGAGCTGTTTCAATAGTCTGGGGAGTAGCAACTCCAACAGCGAGAGCAATCAGCGGCACTAACAGTGGAAACTATAAAGTTTATAAGTGGAAACTATAAAGTCTTTAATTTTCTTCTTTTTTTTGGGGGGGGGGGGCTTTTTTAGTCACAGGTACATTTTAAAGAACTACTGTGATCACAGAGGAATAGGCCTTTTAATAGCCAATCAATGTAGGTCCTTCCCTATTCCCTCCCTCCCTCCCTCCCTCCCTCCCTCCCTCCCTCCCTCCCTCCCTCCCTCCCTCCCTCCCTCCCTCCCTCCCTCCCTCCCTCCCTCCCTCCCTCCCTCCCTCCCTCCCTCTCTCCCTCAGTTAGAATTAAGATATCAAAATATTTTTAGTCAAAAATTCTAAACATGTGTTAAGCTACTTGTAGTGAGTTTTAAATGCGTCCACCTGCTTATTTGGCCTTTTAAAGGTCAATGATTCTATTTGAAAATGCACGCTTAGCTCTTGTTGTAAATGTGCCATGTTTTATGTTTTTATATTGACTGATACTATTGAAAGTACTATGATGATGGCTACAAGCTTTAAAAAATGGTATATTAAGTTTTTTGTGAAACATGGCTAAAGTGAAACACAGACAACACAATATTAAAATGGCCTAAACTCAATGTCACTGAGAAAGATATTATTTTTGGTCCCATGTATCCAGTGCTACAATGGTAAACTAACGATTTTTTTGTTCTGCAGGGTAAATTGTTCATTCACAGACAGAGGCCCTTCCACTCTAATGATCTTTGATATCACTGGGTTTTTTTATGAACTGAGACAGAAATTAATAATGGAGAGACTTGCATGCAAATATCTGAACCAAAATGATAGACTCAGATTTTTGGAGATTTGCAAGGAGAGGTGATATTGCAAGAAGATGTGATGCTATAGTATTATTAACCGTCAACTCATGGTATTCCGTTTCTCATATTGTCTTTAGATATTGTTTTTTCTAATGATTTCTTGTCCTGACTTGTAATCATGTCTTGTCAAGTCTCTTGTTAACAATAATAATAAAATCACCCTTGAAGGACTTGGATGACGGAAAGGTTATAGCTAAAGAGACAGTAATCTCTGTTTCTTAGATATACTTAGAGTGCTATTAACTGGAAAATAGTTAAAATGTATAATGGAAAGAAATTGCAGGGTGGCAACTCAAAGCTGAAAGCTCGATAGGTATTTGAAAATGAACGGAATCAAACATTCTTTTTCCTACAAATATATAAGAATAAAAAAAGTGGATCAACAGTTCAAGGAGTGCAGTATATTTTATCGGTGTAAATATGTATACCAGGAATTATGGCGACGAAAATAGCTTAATTGTACTTCTTTTTCAAGAACAAACATTGCTACAAAATAAAAGAAAAAGGCTTAGACATAATATATCGAGAAGACTCATTATACAATAAGGTTGGATGGGTCTCTTGTGTGATAGGTGAATTATTAAAGTATGATGAAAAAATTGAAGTGGCAATGCAACATCTATTAGATACCTAGCCATTAAGATTATAAAACCTGGTATGCATAAGGTGGTGATAGTAACCTGTTATAAAAAATACCAGTGCTACAGTGAGGATGTTTATGGAATATTAGACCTAATACTAAATAACCTGCGTTGTAATTTACACAAGAGGGGAAAGCTAATGCAGAGAAATTTGTTTGAAAGTAGTAGACACTGCAGGTTTTATCAAAGTAGTGCATCAGTGTGCATCATAGAGTGTGCCGACAGAACCTGACTAATTGATGCTGAGCTCAACAAGTATGCTAGGATATTGATTTGTGCATCACAGAACCAAGACTTAAAAAACACAAGTGAAATAATGATTCAAATAAATTCATTGCTTGTTAAGCTTAGCCACGAGAGCCAAGGCTCGATCCCAGGTTACTGTTCCCTAGCCGAAGCTAGGTAACTGACAGGTGGATCAGATACAGACAGGCGAAGCTGAATAACCCAGATCCAGTCACAGAAAGAATAGAGAAAATCCCCACTCACTGTGAGAACTCAAGTGCGTTTTTCTCATCAAAGACACAGGTCTGCTGGGGTGGACAGAAATTACCAATCTGTTCCCCCTTTTGGTCGCCTCGCCCCCTCGTGGTGCAGACCGGATATGCTTGCACGCAAGCATAACTAAAGTGACTGGGGTGGGTGGGGAGTTAGCTCAGTGGTAAAGAGCACGGGACTTTGTTGATTCGGGTCCCACTGCAGCCACTTTTCTCCTTCACCCCCCACCAGTGGTAGATTTACTGCTATATCAAAGGCCAATCCTTCTCATGCCATGTCTGTGTGGTGTGGGAAGTAAAAGAACTCTCACCTCGGTAAATGTGTAGGAGTGGGATTTCTTCCTACATTCATCTCATAGATTCTGTCAAATTCAAAGTAAGTCTAATTGAACAAATTGGACGTTAAACTAAACAAACAAACAAACAAACAAAATCAAAGACACAACAAGAGATCTGCCAGCCCCGCTACTACCCAGACTATATATAGTCAGGTTATGTTACAATATAATGAACCCTTGGCACCTCGCCTCTGCTACTCACAACCTGGGGCGGACACGCAGTGTCCTCTGATGAGAAAGAAGCAAACCAATTCTTGATCCCCACAATTTCTTTAACATTCATGTAGCCTTGTTGTGGCCTGGATATCTAACAATTTCATGATAGTCAATGCGTTTCACAGGTGGGGATGCCATCAATAAGAATAGTATATTGACTTTCATAGCAGTTATGTCAATAAATTAATTTTGTTATATAATAAAACAATAGTATAGTGTTACATCAATTTAAATGGAGATTTTTCTTAGTATATTTCCTCAGTTGCATTCACAAGCTGAGATGCATTTGAAATATAAAAAGCGATAGTCTACAATTTACTTGAATTGTTGGCTTACAGTAACATAACTTATTGTTATCGTATTTCAAGTAATTTTCAAATACCAATCTGATATTTCATTATACTATCAAGGATATTACTCAGTTGCAGTCACAAGCTAAATCCTAAGTCATAAAGCAATTTGGGGACAATCATTTTATCTGATCCTCGAAGTGGTTCGTTGGAATACAGGTGTTGCCGTTCAGCGCCGCCTTACGGCCCACTGTTTAGTTACGCGGCCGCTCGGACAAACACGGCCGAGGCCGCCTACATGCACATAGAGATATACAGCATTCAGAGCTAGAGTGTGAACGGTGGGGGTGATTGCAGGGGTGTTGTTTTTTGACAGATCAATTTGCTGGAACAAACTAGGGTATTGTATCAACGAGTCTGAGCAGTCTAAACTTTATAGTTGATAATTATCTTAGCTTCAACTTGGAGAAAGATAAGCATATTATAGCTAGGCCTGCCAATATATTATGGTGTATACAGTTTGGGTATACCTGTGTTGTCTAAGCTATATCTAAAGTATTTATTGAGTTGATATGCATGTATGACATAACAAATTGGAGCTGGAATACCATAGAATACAGTGCAATCACTTTTACTTCTATGGGAATGCTGAACATGGGTATTATAAATGTTTTACTTTCATACATTCAGTGAGCCAATGCTAATGTATATGTTGCCAGGGGAATGTTTGGCTGCAAGCATTGCGTAACCACGTAGATAACGTGCGACACCGGCCTGTGGAAAAAGGCCTATTATTTTAGCGTATTCTGCTCGTAAGTGATTCCAGTTCTTCATACTTGTGACACAAAAGCCTGTCTGTTCAGGGTCGGCGCAGCCTACATAACCATGGTAAATATAATGCTATAGCAGTAAGATTGGCTTTGTAAAACATTGAGAATATTCTAGGGTGCCACCTCAGTATTTCAGGATGCTTCCTATCTGCACTAGCACACACTAACTTTGCTAACATCTCGTGTTCACAGGTACCCGGCATGTATGCAGAGATTACTACCCAACATTGTGGAACTTGGACCGTATCTTGTAGCAGCGATTAACGACAAGGACATGGTAGGTCCTAGAGATTCACTCCCAGTTCATTACAAGTTGACATGAAACTGCAAATTACACTCAAGCCCAATGAAAATGTTTTCCATCGATCAAGTCTTTGCTAGTTCAGTCCTTCAGATATGAGTCCTAACTACTCATAGTCTTTCTGATTTCCTCACGTAGCATTAGATATGGTATAACATTCGCTCTTCGCCGCGTACATTACATATAGAAGATTTTATGTGCCTGCCTGCCATATGCGTTCACCCCCATTCTAAATAGAAATTTATAATGACTAAAGAAAAGTTGCCTTGCTGGCCCGATTTATAACACGACTGACTAAGTCTTAGAACTATCATAAGACTATTTCTTTGTATTGAACCATTTCTGGGACAAATGTCAAAGGTCCTCCAAATAGTATAAAAAGTAACTACATTCAAACTGCACTAATTATTGAGAACCACTGATGACTTTTCAGGTTAGCCTCACTTTGACATAAGAGCTGTGAAGTCATGTCTGATGGTGTAT
This sequence comes from Alentia gelatinosa, assembly GCA_950022655.1. Lineage (NCBI taxonomy): Eukaryota > Metazoa > Annelida > Polychaeta > Phyllodocida > Polynoidae > Alentia > Alentia gelatinosa. The sequence continues at coordinate 102,248,152 of OX465579.1, forward strand.
ATAATGCTGAAGTCTACTCCTTGTTACTGGTCAGTCAGAGGCCAATTTAGCTCTGACGGGCACAAGCAGCTTCTTACTCGCGGTAAAACCACTCGGCAGTTACTTATTTCGATCGCTTCCCTCGGCCTTACAATACACCAGAGTTGCAAGTGGCAAAGTTGAATAAGATTGTCAACACCGTGGAAACCTACATTTGTTGATGTCATGAAGTTTTGTTCTTACATGAAGAAGAGTCTAGTTACTCTACTGTGAATACAGCAAGAAGTGCACTTTAGGCATACAGTGAAAAGGTGAATGGCACCTCAGAAGGAAGCCATGAGTTATTTCTCCTGACGGGCATCTTTAAAGCTAGGCCCCCAAAAGAAAAATATATGAACAGAATTTGGATGTTAACATGTGTTGAACCTACTGAAGAAATGGTCTGCTTTGCACTTGCTTGATATCACGAAGCTTATGTTGTTGGCTCTGACAACTGCTCAGACAGCTTAGATGTTACACTCATTAGACATTGAGTTTAATATTTGAAATGATGAGGATGTCGTTTTGTAGTTACAGAAACTAGTGAAGCATGGCAGAGAAGGTGAGGCCTGAGACCAGCAATCAGACACAAAGTCTAATGATAAGAGACTGTGCCCTTACAGGGCTTTGGAACAGTCTTGTTGTGATACAAAGCATTGAAAAGGTCAGCAGATATAGTTGTGGATTACACTAGGAAGGGAACTGCACCATGCAACTAAAGACAATATTGCTAGGTGGTTAAAAACGACCATGGCTAAAGCTGGTATAAATACACAGGTATTTAAATGCTACCCTCAGGAGTTTACCCTTGGAAACCATTCTGAGGGAGGCAAGATGGACTAATGCCAATATGTTTGCCAGGTTCTAGAAAAGGACACACACCTCAGATGACAACATCTTCGAGGATACAATTCTTCAGCCAGAAAAATCGTCTAGACTACCAACAGCCAGTAAACCTTTCTCTTGAAGAGCAATAGGCTAGTGTTGAACTCTCTCTTGGCCTCTGACTGACCCGTAACAAGAAGGAGACTTTATAGATTAAATGAGACCTACCTTGGTCAAAGGTGATCCGCCTACGATGTTACAAGGTCGTTGGATAAAGCAGAACTGACCCAGACTGTTGTCTCCCTACCCGTAATTCTGAGTTGCTCTTAATGGGTAGCTCACATGTGCTCCTTTGTTTGATAAAGACAACTGATAGCCAGTGAGCGCCACATCTCTGTTACTCTATCTGACAACATTTAGCAACCTTTAACATTCTAGACTTTAGGTCTAATTTCACCTTTCACCAAGGTAGGTCTCCTTTAACCTATACAATGGTGTGCAATTTCGTAGATTAGTAGGGATGAGAGCCAAGAATATGTAATGTTTAAATATTATAGAATACTGTAGAATTAGCAGGGTTAAGGATCTCAGATATTGAATGTTGAGGTATTGTTGAATATTGTAAAATAGCGGGGTTAAGATACAGTTAGTTTACTCACATGCACTTGTTGTTCCATATTCTCTAGTGATAAGTGTGCGGTGAACAGCGTGTTAGTAAAGAAAATCGTGAGAATGAAGGTTATTGGTATTTTGTAATTAATGCACTGTTCGCTTTTGCAGGAATTATGTCAAAGTCTCGTTCGCCTGGTAGTGTGTGCGGCAGACAACTGCAGCAAGCTGATTCTGAAGTTAACGAACGGAGAAGAGAAGGAGAGAGATCTGGCCATCAACTTGGTTAAATTGGTTCTAGTAAATATTTATCTTACCTCTTCTAATGTATGACCTTTATGTGATTTTTTTTCTTTTTTGAGGTTCTGTAGGATACAATTAGAATTCAGATAAGGACATCACTGCAAACAGAATGCTGGATATGTACCGGTAATACTTTTTCATGACCTCATAGTTTACAGACTTCCACTTTTCAATGGATTTTTAACATTTTGCCTTTGACAAGCAAAGCCATGTCCCCCACCTATTTATCTAAAGTAGATTCTATTGATAATGCAACCTTTTTCATACCCAAATGTTCCAGCATCAATCATTTTGTCACCATAAGGTCTCTTATTTGTTCAACCTGATTCTAGTAACAGATTTTGAGAATATGTACATCTCAGAAAGTTCACTCTGCGCTAAATGATCCAGCCATATGATTAACACGAGGAAAATCTACGTTGGCTAATCCTACTTCAGACGGGCTAATGACCAGGGAACAGTGGCAAAACCAAATAATTGGTTTACACGGAGGCCAATTTTCAGGTCGCACGTTCTGTGTTTGCTTCTTAAAAAAACAAGCACCAGTGGCGGATGGTTTTTAAGACGTCTATGTTTAGTACTCCACAATTACTATATTCTGTGAAAGTTTGAAGAAAGTGAGATGTGGTTTACTATATGAACTCGAACCTTTTAGAATTGTTATATATTCTATTATAATGTTATTACGAATGCTAATCAACTCGTGCCTTAGTCAACTCGTACCTTAGTCAATTCGGGTTTTTCGTCCTTTTTCTGGTCAACTCGTCCTTTTTCATTAAACATGGAGTAATCCTGGATGTGTATACATCAAAATGTTCGGAGAATGTTCATGATTTCTCCACTCATCAAAACCGGGAAATCTATATATGTAGATGAACCTTATACTCTCTAGCACGGACCTATACTCTATGGATAGGAAACCTGGCTTATCTCTGTGTTTGTTCTGCAATGTGTTCGCCTCGGCTGCATTCAACACCTCGTAGTGGCATTTGTTGGAACTACCAGACTTCTAGTGGCGCCCCTAGTGTCAATGAAGCACAACTTTTGGTTCCCTAGTGGTAAATTTATGAGCATTCTTGACAAATACTGTCGCTAAACAATACTGTCCCTCAACCCATGGACAGTGTATGTCCATGCTCAACCATACTGCCCCTCCACCATACTGTCCCTCAACCATACTGCCCCTCCACTATAATTACCCTCCACCATACTGTCCCTCCACCATACTGTCTCTCCACCATACTAACCCTCTACCATACAACCCCTCCACCATACTGCCCCTCCACCATACTGACCCTCAACCATACTGCCCCTCCACCATACTGTCCCCTCTACTATACTGCCCCTCTACTACACTGCCCCTCCACCATACTGCCCCTCCACCATGCTACCTCTCCACCATACTGCCCCTCTACCATGATGCCCTTCCACCATGCTGCCCCTCCACCATACTGCCCCTCCACCATACTGCCCCTCTACTACACTGCCCCTCCATTATACTGCCCCTCCACCATACTGCCCCTTCGCCATACTGCCCCTCTACCATACTGTCCCTCCACTATACTACCCTACATCCTACATCCCTACATCCTACATCCCCACATCCATACATCCCTACAGCCTACATCCCCACATCTCCACATCGATTTATCCTACATCCCTACATCCTACTTTCCCACATTCCTACATCCCCACATCCCTACATCCATACATCCCCACATCCTACATCCTACATCCCTAAATCACTACATCCATACATCCCCACATCCTACATCCCCACATCCCTACATCTCCACATCCATATATCCATACATCCCCACATCCTGCTTCCCCACATCCCTACATCATTACATCCATACATCCCCACATCCTACTTCTAAACATCCCACATCTCCACATCTATACATTCCCACATCTCCACATCCATACATCCCCACATTATATGGGATACATGTATGGATATATGGATGTTGAGCATCCACCTCACATTCACTACACCACGGCCGTGGTCACTTTAGGGGGGTGATCTTGAGTATTTTTTTCCTAATGTTATTTCTATGGCGAAGCTTGTACAAGGGGTGAGATAAATCCTACATCCCTACATCCTACATCTCAACATCCATATATCCATACATCCCACATAATGTGGGGATGTATAGATGTGGGGATGTATAGATGTGGAGATGTGGAGATGTATAGATGTGGAGATGTGGAGATGTTGGGAAGTAGGATGTGGGGATGCATGGATGTAATGATGTAGAGATGTTCGGATGTGGGGAAGTAGGATGTGGGGATGTATGGATATATGGATGTGGAGGTGTCGGATGTATAGATGTGGAGATGGTGGGATGTAGGGATGTGGGGATGTGGGAAGTAGGATGTGGGGATGTATGGATGTAATGATGTAGGGATATTGGGATGTAGTGATTTAGGGATGTGGGGATGTAGGATGTAGGGATGTAGGATGTGGGGATGTATGGATGTAGTGATTTAGGGATGTGGGGATGTATGGATGTAGGAAAGTAGGATGTAGGGATGTGTGGATGTGGAGATGTGGAAATGTAGGATGTGGGTGAGTTTGGGTGACTTTAGATGACGCCGCCACCGATAAAATGACTGATTTTCAGGGGTTCACCGGCAAAAAGTCAAAGATTCAAAGATTTTCCCACTCAATCAGGCCTTTCTAAAGTATTTAGCTGTCTTCCCGAATATAATACCTATTCAGAACAGTTAAAGTTGTATTCCTAGCCCTTCTGGGTTTTTCCAAACTAGCGGCAGAGTTTGGGTGACTTCAGATGACGGCATCACCGAGAAATGACTGATTTTGACAGGTTTTCAAGTGAAAAGTCAAAGTTTCAAAAATGTTCCAACTCAATGAGGCCTTTCTAAAGTATTTAGCTGTCTTCCCCAATATAATACCTATTCAGAACAGTTAAAGTTGTATTCCTAGCCCTTCTGGGTTTTTCCAAACTAGCGGCAGAGTTTTGGTCACTTTAGATGACGGCGCCACCGAGAAATGACTGATTTTGACAGGTTTTCAAGTGAAAAGTCAAAGTTTCAAAAATATTCCCACTCAATCAGGCCTTTCTAAAGTATTTAGCTGTCTTCCCCAATATAATACCTATTCAGAACAGTTAAAGTTGTATTCCTAGCCCTTCTGGGTTTTTCCAAACTAGCGGCAGAGTTTGGGTGACTTTAGATGATGGCGCCACCGAGAAATGACTGATTTTGACAGGTTTTCAAGTGAAAAGTCAAAGTTTCAAAAATGTTCCCACTCAATGAGGCCTTTCTAAAGTATTTAGCTGTCTTCCCGAATATAATACCTATTCAGAACAGTTAAAGTTGTATTCCTAGCCCTTCTGGGTTTTTCCAAACTAGCGGCAGAGTTTTGGTCACTTTAGATGACGGCACCACCGAGAAATGACTGATTTTGACAGGTTTTCAAGTGAAAAGTCAAAGTTTCAAAAATGTTCCCACTCAATGAGGCCTTTCTAAAGTATTTAGCTGTCTTCCCCAATATAATACCTATTCAGAACAGTTAAAGTTGTATTCCTAGCCCTTCTGGGTTTTTCCAAACTAGCGGCAGAGTTTTGGTCACTTTAGATGACGGCGCCACCGAGAAATGACTGATTTTGACAGGTTTTCAAGTGAAAAGTCAAAGTTTCAAAAATGTTCCCACTCAATGAGGCCTTTCTAAAGTATTTAGCTGTCTTCCCCAATATAATACCTATTCAGAACAGTTAAAGTTGTATTCCTAGCCCTTCTAGGTTTTTCCAAACTAGCGGCAGAGTTTTGGTCACTTTAGATGACGGCGTCACCGAGAAATGACTGATTTTGACAGGTTTTCAAGTGAAAAGTCAAAGTTTCAAAAATGTTCCAACTCAATGAGGCCTTTCTAAAGTATTTAGCTGTCTTCCCCAATATAATACCTATTCAGAACAGTTAAAGTTGTATTCCTAGCCCTTCTGGGTTTTTCCAAACTAGCGGCAGAGTTTGGGTGACTTCAGATGACGGCATCACCGAGAAATGACTGATTTTGACAGGTTTTCAAGTGAAAAGTCAAAGTTTCAAAAATGTTTCCACTCAATGAAGCCTTTCTAAAGTATTTAGCTGTCTTCCCCAATATAATACCTATTCAGAACAGTTAAAGTTGTATTCCTAGCCCTTCTGGGTTTTTCCAAACTAGCGGCAGAGTTTGGGTCACTTTAGATGACGGCGCCACCGAGAAATGACTGATTTTGACAGGTTTTCAAGTGAAAAGTCAAAGTTTCAAAAATATTCCCACTCAATCAGGCCTTTCTAAAGTATTTAGCTGTCTTCCCGAATATAATACCTATTCAGAACAGTTAAAGTTGTATTCCTAGCCCTTCTGGGTTTTTCCAAACTAGCGGCAGAGTTTGGGTGACTTTAGATGACGGCGCCACCGAGAAATGACTGATTTTGACAGGTTTTCAAGTGAAAAGTCAAAGTTTCAAAAATGTTCCCACTCAATGAGGCCTTTCTAAAGTATTTAGCTGTCTTCCCGAATATAATACCTATTCAGAACAGTTAAAGTTGTATTCCTAGCCCTTCTGGGTTTTTCCAAACTAGCGGCAGAGTTTTGGTCACTTTAGATGACGGCACCACCGAGAAATGACTGATTTTGACAGGTTTTCAAGTGAAAAGTCAAAGTTTCAAAAATGTTCCCACTCAATGAGGCCTTTCTAAAGTATTTAGCTGTCTTCCCGAATATAATACCTATTCAGAACAGTTAAAGTTGTATTCCTAGCCCTTCTGGGTTTTTCCAAACTAGCGGCAGAGTTTGGGTGACTTTAGATGACGGCGCCACCGAGAAATGACCGATTTTGACAGGTTTTCAAGTGAAAAGTCAAAGTTTCAAAAATGTTCCCACTCAATGAGGCCTTTCTAAAGTATTTAGCTGTCTTCCCCAATATAATACCTATTCAGAACAGTTAAAGTTGTATTCCTAGCCCTTCTAGGTTTTTCCAAACTAGCGGCAGAGTTTTGGTCACTTTAGATGACGGCGTCACCGAGAAATGACTGATTTTGACAGGTTTTCAAGTGAAAAGTCAAAGTTTCAAAAATGTTCCAACTCAATGAGGCCTTTCTAAAGTATTTAGCTGTCTTCCCCAATATAATACCTATTCAGAACAGTTAAAGTTGTATTCCTAGCCCTTCTGGGTTTTTCCAAACTAGCGGCAGAGTTTGGGTGACTTCAGATGACGGCATCACCGAGAAATGACTGATTTTGACAGGTTTTCAAGTGAAAAGTCAAAGTTTCAAAAATGTTCCCACTCAATGAGGCCTTTCTAAAGTATTTAGCTGTCTTCCCCAATATAATACCTATTCAGAACAGTTAAAGTTGTATTCCTAGCCCTTCTAGGTTTTTCCAAACTAGCGGCAGAGTTTTGGTCACTTTAGATGACGGCGTCACCGAGAAATGACTGATTTTGACAGGTTTTCAAGTGAAAAGTCAAAGTTTCAAAAATGTTCCCACTCAATGAGGCCTTTCTAAAGTATTTAGCTGTCTTCCCGAATATAATACCTATTCAGAACAGTTAAAGTTGTATTCCTAGCCCTTCTGGGTTTTTCCAAACTAGCGGCAGAGTTTGGGTGACTTTAGATGACGGCGCCACCGAGAAATGACTGATTTTGACAGGTTTTCAAGTGAAAAGTCAAAGTTTCAAAAATGTTCCAACTCAATGAGGCCTTTCTAAAGTATTTAGCTGTCTTCCCCAATATAATACCTATTCAGAACAGTTAAAGTTGTATTCCTAGCCCTTCTGGGTTTTTCCAAACTAGCGGCAGAGTTTGGGTGACTTCAGATGACGGCATCACCGAGAAATGACTGATTTTGACAGGTTTTCAAGTGAAAAGTCAAAGTTTCAAAAATGTTTCCACTCAATGAGGCCTTTCTAAAGTATTTAGCTGTCTTCCCCAATATAATACCTATTCAGAACAGTTAAAGTTGTATTCCTAGCCCTTCTGGGTTTTTCCAAACTAGCGGCAGAGTTTTGGTCACTTTAGATGACGGCGCCACCAAGAAATGACTGATTTTGACAGGTTTTCAAGTGAAAAGTCAAAGTTTCAAAAATATTCCCACTCAATCAAGCCTTTCTAAAGTATTTAGCTGTCTTCCCGAATATAATACCTATTCAGAACAGTTAAAGTTGTATTCCTAGCCCTTCTGGGTTTTTCCAAACTAGCGGCAGAGTTTGGGTGACTTTAGATGACGGCGCCACCGAGAAATGACAGATTTTGACAGGTTTTCAAGTGAAAAGTCAAAGTTTCAAAAATGTTCCCACTCAATGAGGCCTTTCTAAAGTATTTAGCTGTCTTCCCCAATATAATACCTATTCAGAACAGTTAAAGTTGTATTCCTAGCCCTTCTGGGTTTTTCCAAACTAGCGGCAGAGTTTGGGTGACTTCAGATGACGGCATCACCGAGAAATGACTGATTTTGACAGGTTTTCAAGTGAAAAGTCAAAGTTTCAAAAATGTTCCCACTCAATGAGGCCTTTCTAAAGTATTTAGCTGTCTTCCCCAATATAATACCTATTCAGAACAGTTAAAGTTGTATTCCTAGCCCTTCTGGGTTTTTCCAAACTAGCGGCAGAGTTTGGGTGACTTCAGATGACGGCATCACCGAGAAATGACTGATTTTGACAGGTTTTCAAGTGAAAAGTCAAAGTTTCAAAAATGTTTCCACTCAATGAGGCCTTTCTAAAGTATTTAGCTGTCTTCCCCAATATAATACCTATTCAGAACAGTTAATGTTGTATTCCTAGCCCTTCTGGGTTTTTCCAAACTAGCGGCAGAGTTTTGGTCACTTTAGATGACGGCGCCACCGAGAAATGACTGATTTTGACAGGTTTTCAAGTGAAAAGTCAAAGTTTCAAAAATGTTCCCACTCAATGAGGCCTTTCTAAAGTATTTAGCTGTCTTCCCCAATATAATACCTATTCAGAACAGTTAAAGTTGTATTCTTAGCCCTTCTGGGTTTTTCCAAACTAGCGGCAGAGTTTGGGTGACTTCAGATGACGGCATCACCGAGAAATGACTGATTTTGACAGGTTTTCAAGTGAAAAGTCAAAGTTTCAAAAATGTTCCCACTCAATCAGGCCTTTCTAAAGTATTTAGCTGTCTTCCCTAATATTAAACCTACTTAGAACAGTTGAAATTATATTCCTAGCCCTTCTTGGTTTTTCCAAACTAGTGGCAGAGTTTGGGTGACTTTAGACGACGGTGCCACCGAGAAATGACTTATTTTTTACGGGTTTTCAGGTGAAAAGTCAAAGTTTCAAAAAGGTTCCAACTCAATCAGGCCTTTCTAAAGTATTTAGCTGTCTTCCCCAATATAATACCTATTCAGAACAGTTAAAGTTATATTCCTAGCCCTTCTGGGTTTTTCCAAACTAGTGGCAGAGTTTGGGTCACTTTAGATGACGGCGCCACTGAGAAATGACTGATTTTGAGGGATTCACCGGTGAAAAGTCAAAGATTCAAAACGGTTCCCACTCAATCAGGCCTTTCTAAAGTATTTAGCTGTCTTCCCTCATATAGAACCTACTCAGAACAGTAAGAATTATATTCCTAGCCCTTCTGGGTTTTTCCAAACTAGCGGCAGAGTTTGGATGACTTTAGACGACGGCGCAACCGAGAAATGACTGATTTTGAGGGATTCACCGGTGAAAAGTCAAAGATTCAAAAATGTTCTTACTCAATCAGGCCTTTCTAAAGTATTTAGCTGTCTTCCCTAATATTAAACCTACTTAGAACAGTTGAAATTATATTCCTAGCCCTTCTGGGTTTTTCCAAACTAGTGGCAGAGTTTGGGTGACTTTAGACGACGGTGCTACCGAGAAATGACTTATTTTGACGGGTTTTCAGGTGAAAAGTCAAAGTTTCAAAAATGTTCCAACTCAATCAGGCCTTTCTAAAGTATTTAGCTGTCTTCCCTAGTATAATACCTATTCAGAACAGTTAAAGTTATATTCCTAGCCCTTCTGGGTTTTTCCAAACTAGTGGCAGAGTTTGGGTCACTTTAGATGACGGCGCCACTGAGAAATGACTGATTTTGAGGGATTCACCGGTGAAAAGTCAAAGATTCAAAAATGTTCCCACTCAATCAGGCCTTTCTAAAGTATTTAGCTGTCTTCTCTAATATAGAACCTACTCAGAACAGTAAGAATTATATTCCTAGCCCTTCTGGGTTTTTCCAAACTAGCGGCAGAGTTTGGGTGACTTTAGACGACGGCGCAACCGAGAAATGACTGATTTTGAGGGGTTCCCCGGTGAAAAGTCTCAGTTTCACAAATGTTCCCACTCAATCAGGCCTTTCTAAAGTATTTAGCTGTCTTCCCCAATATAATACCTACTCAGAACAGTTGAAATTACATTCCTAGCCCTTCTAGGTGTTTCCAAACTAGTGGCAGAGTTTGGGTGACTTTAGACAACGCGCCACCGAGAAATGACTGATTTTGAGGGATTCACCGGTGAAAAGTCAAAGATTCAAAAATGTTCCTACTTAATCAGGCCTTTCTAAAGTATTTAGCTGTCTTCCCTAATATTAAACCTACTTAGAACAGTAAGAATTATATTCCTAGCCCTTCTGGGTTTTTCCAAACTAGTGGCAGAGTTTGGGTGACTTTAGATGACGGTGCCACCGAGAAATGACTTATTTTGAGGGGTTCACCGGTGAAAAGTCAAAGTTTCAAAAACTCCCTAGCTAGAAGATAAATTTTTTCCCCATTATGTTAATTATTCCTGGTATACGCACTCTAACAACTGAATTCAGTGGCGCCAGAATAGGGGGGGGCAGGGGGGGGCGACTGCCCCCCCCCCACTTTTTGGCCAGCCCAAAAAAGTCAGCAGCTTCAAATTTTACTCAAACGTGTGTAAAACCTGTCTTGACCTGTCTAACATTTTAGCATGCAACAGTGGCTAAGCCTTGACTTTTCACCGTGGAAAATTGTCAAAGCCTGACTTTTTAGTGTGCAATGATGGCTTAACCCTGACTTTTCACTGTGGAAAAGTGTCATAGTCCGACTTTTAAGCATTCAATGATGGCTAAAGTCTCACTTTTTAGCGTGCAATGATGACTAAGCCCTGACTTTTCACTGTGGAAATGTGTCAAAGTCTGACTTATTAGCATGCAATGATGGCTAAACCCTGACTTTTCACAGTGGAAAAGTGTAAAAGTCTGACTTTTTAGCGTGCAATGATGGCTAAGCCCTGACTTTTCACTGTGGAAATGTGTCAAAGTCTGACTTTTTAGCATGCAATGATGGCTAAACCCTGACTTTTCACCGTGGAAAAGTGTAAGAGTCTGACTTTTTAGCATGCAATGATGGCTAAGCCCTGACTTTTCATGATGGAAAAGTGTCAGTCTGACATTTTAGCGTGCAATGATGGCTAAGCCCTGACTTTTCACCATGGAAAAGTGTCAAAGTTTGACTTTTTAACTAACCCCTGACTTTTCACCGTGTCAACGTCTGACTTTTCGCAGATTCACGGTAAATCCAGAGGAACAGGCGAATGTCGAAGGCTGACTTCATAATAAGAAAAAAGTCTGCAATTTTTCAGTTCGCCCCCCCACTTTCAAAACGTTCTGACGCCCCTGGAATTACTAAGCATTGCAATCTATTTCCGCGCGCGCGAACGTGGCGCCGCATGGTGTGAGAAAACGGCAACACGTCGGCGACTGTATCGCCGCCTTCTGGCGACAGAGAGAACCCTGAAGACAATGCCGAGTCCAACACCTACGGGCCACAGGCGGCGGGTTGCCAATCCATGTAATACAGATCCGTGTCTCTAGTTTGCTCCTATATAAATCCCTGATCGTTTATCTAATGTTAAAAGCCCATACAAATTGATTTGTTAACTCGCCTAGATGCGCTGTAATTATCAACATGATCATATTCTTTGTTGGATCTGTACGAGCCAATCTGACCAAGGATATGCCCCACACTCTGAGGTTTGTTCCCGTATATTATTATATACCTGAGGTAGTATATCCTACACATACGGCCCGCTCATACCCATGTCGTATTTATATCCGTACGACACCTAGGTGACGCACGGGGTATGTATGTGGCGTACAGGGCATGTACGGTGGCGAAATACAAAAACTCCCCCAGAAGCAAGGTTAAAAATCGGATATTTAGTAGAAACCGAACTCGAGTTAGACTTGACAATGTTTATGCCACGATGGGCAGGTCGTGTATTACTACACGAGGCGTAGCCGAGTGTAGTGAGGACCAGACCTGACCAAAGTGGCATAGACACTGACAAGTCTAACTCGAGTTCGGTTTCGTATTTATCCTACCCCGTCTCTGCTTTTGTATTACTAAAAGATAAATATTGACTCAACGACCAACAGAACTTTTTTCATATTAGTAGCTAACATCCTGCTCTCTGATTGGTTAATAATGTTATTACTCTAGTGGCATAAAAAACACTTTATGTCACGACCTGCCACATAAAATCATATAGTTGTCATCTATTATATAATTCAGTTACATATAGGTGTAAGACAATTGGAAAACAAAAAGGACGAGTTGACTAGGGAAAAGGACGAGTTGACCAAAAAAGCACGAGTTGACTAAGGGACGAGTTGACTAAGGGACGAGTTGACCAGTCACCGTTATTACTATATCATTGCCTGGATGACAGACCCTAATGTATACTGGGATGCACTTGAGTAATATATTGAGTTGTTTTTTGTTTTTGTTTTTTTTAAACTAATAAACGTCAGGAATTAACCAATTGTACATTGCTAAAAAATTATCACCCGTATACATATATAGACAATCCAATATACATTGAAAACGCGAGTTTACAGGGTGTCGTCTATGAAATATCTGTTTTTTTCTGGCAGTGTACCGGGTCCACAGCCCTGACACTGCCATAACATCCTAGAGTGAACTATTACGGGTCAGTTTTCCAGCTTTCCGTTTTTTTTCTAATCTAAATTAATCCAATAACATAATATACTAGCGGACGGTAGCAGAGGCCCGGCGGCCGGTAGTGCTGCCTCGGTGGCCGGTCGCTGTGACTATTCGAAAACGAGGCGTGTTACCTGATGTGGCTTCACAGTGCAGTGGGTGCCTATGTGTATATGTTCAAATTCACAGACACAGTTTGCTTTTGTGTCACACCACCTTGTGGCATAACACCTGACTGGAGAGACTTGACACCTGGAACAAGGTGTGAAAACACTGTACTCGGCCACATTATAGCTGCTTTAGTAAAGTCCAACATGATCTGGGCAAAACTGGTTAGATAAAAAGAAACTGGATGAAAAATCTATCGTGATGACCTATAGAAATTAATATCCTACCTTCATAGGCATTTCAAGTTGATTAGAATGATACAAATATCAGATGACAAAATATCCAAATGAGTGCAAAAAAACATTATTTCTGATATCTATCTTAATGGTCCTCAGGAAATATCTATCACAACCTGGTAATAGTGAATATTGATATCCTTTTAATCGTCTTGCAATGCCTAAGAAGGTAGGATGTTAATTTTTATAGGTCATTGCGATAGATTTTTCACTAAATCACTGTGAAGACATCAAGGTAACATGTTATAGTATGTTTTACCTAACAAATTCTGATGTTCAACCTATCAAGAGAAATCTTAGCCAAGGAGTCTTAGCTTTCTAACAATGGTTTGTTTATAATTATCGGCCTGATAACCAGAATGCAAGAGCAATTTGTATTTTCTGAGTTTAAAAAAAACATTTTCCATATCAAACGCCCAGGAGTGAGGTCGCATGCCTCGTTTTCGTGTGACCTACTTTGACGGCCATTACAAGATGGCGCTCGTGTGCAAGTCCTGATAACCCCGGAATATTGAAAACTAAACCTGTGGCGGGAGAGTAATAAAGGCCGTATCCCAAGAGTCTCTATATAGATATGTAGAGGTTACATTCACAAGACTGTATTTGGTCTGATTTTGATTGTAATAAGATATAAATTGTAAATCAGATGTGAGATAATTGTCAAGCTTTCACTGGAATTGGCCCATCAGGCATCTTTGATAGTAAGCTTTGTTTGTGTCAAGCTGATCACATCTTCGGCCCCCAGTTATTGTGAGGTTTATTGATCTTCTGTATCCTTACAATTTTTAGACAAGGCAAAGGGTTATGATCTCACTCCAAGATAGGAGGCTGTTGTATAGATTGGAGTGTCTCTTAAAGTCTCTGAGGTGATTCATCTGGTTTTTCTTGATCTTGTTACACAATATCTGTGAGTGTATACTCTCAGGATTGGAGTGTACAAAGTCCACTATGTGGATGTGTAGGTCCATCAGACACTTGTAGTTTGGAGTGTCTACCTATATTGGTGTCTACCGATATTGAAGTGTTTACCTATATGGGTGTCAAGTCGATGGTATGTCACCTTGTGAGGGTGGTCGTGGAAGTGATCCATCAGGCATTAGTTTGTCTGACCTACGTATTGTATTTTGCACCTGGAGCAGGTAATGCAGTAGATAAGATTCGAGCTCTGACACGACACGGTGAACTTCGTGTCGTAGGTGTGGACTGTATGTGGTTGTAGTAACAACAGTTCTTTCTGTCACAGCAAGGTCTTTGTGTCTAGCTTTGCTCGGACTTGTTGTTTCTTGTCGGTTGGAGTTCAAAGTAGATGCAGCTCTCGCCAGGTACAAGCAGTGGCTTCCTCGTGGTAAAACACCTCGACAGTTAACCCTTTAAGGACGGGTGCCTGTGGCTGGGCAGCATCCATAAGGACGGATGGTACTGTCCATATACACTGCTAGAGGACGAGCATATTTTTGCTTGAGCTCATAATTTGACTGCTTTATCACGTGATATTATACACGTGATATTATATTATCTTCAATATCATTATATTTCTGCTTAGAAATATTAAATACAATGGTAAGCCTACACTCTGTGACAATTTCAACTTTATTCATCCATTATTTCTGCATTAAAAACAACTTTGTAATTTTTCAAATTTGATGCCTTTAGGCATCTTTCCGCCTAGGCCGGTTGATGCCTTAAGGCATCATTTGTCCTTAAAGGGTGAATCATTTCGGTCCACTTTTTAGAACCAAATACAGGAGGATTTTACAATTTGAGAAGCAAGTTTGTCATTTTCCCTAAAAGCATTATACTCCAGCCACAACTGAGTAGCTTTTGAAGTCTTGGCACACTGGGTTTGCTCCATATGTACCGAGTTTCGATTTGCTCCGTGTAATCTAGGTCAAGCAATTGCCAACATAATGGACCAGCAAGGGGACAGAGTTGTCAGGGCTGGTTCCAATTGGACAATTATCCCATGGAAACACAATTTCCATTCCTTTAAATTCCTTTGTTTATCTTTGGAATCCACAAAAATATCCTATATCCTTTTTCGGACGGTGTTATGATGACTCCAATGGGGTTCTAATGTGTGTGAAAAAGTGAATTTTCTTAACAGTTTTGTGCTACCGTTATTAGTATTACTCAAAAGGTGCCACCAAACGCTATGGTATCAGCGATTTGTAACTTTGGTCTCTTTTTCCAAGACCTTGATAGCATTTTAGCTCTTTTATATCCCTTAAGTCTTCCATCCATACACAGTCATAATGTTCCATATCATATAAGTGTGTCAGTCAATTGGGTTAGATGTTAAGTAATACATCACATTCTTAGTCTTCAGATTTCTTCATTGGCCATCGAATGAGGATTTTTTTTTCTACCCCACAACTGATCTCAGTGTGTACCTATCTGATGTTCTAATCACGAGTTACTACTTGTGTTTCAGGAATGCACAGCTATCCCTGGTCACTACCCAGTAGATGAGATCTGTAGCGACATTTCATTTGGCTTCTGGTATAACTTGCAGGTAAATTCTTTAATACGTGGTCACTGCATAATCATTGCTAGCCTCTGCTCATCCTAGCCCGAGCCAACCAAATCTTTTCTTTGTTTCTTCGATCTCTCCGACGCAGCAAATTCCACACAAACATGGCAGGGAAAGTTAGGTGGTAATGGAGGTTCTTGGCTGCCATTGGTCAAAATTCCCCAGCAAATCTTCGGGAATGGAAGGCCAATTTCAAATGTAGTTTGTCTGTAAACTATAAACTTTAAAGGTTAAATGAAACTTACCTTGGGTAAGGTGATGTTTCACCGAAAGTCTATGATGTTGCAGGATCGCTGGATTGATCAACAGTTCCACCCAATACTGTTGGTCCCTACCCTAATTCACTGTTGATTTGGGTTAGTTTTCCTGCGCTCCATAGGATATTGAATACTGCTGGTACCCAGCGAGTGCTATATCTCTGTTAAATTAGATAAACCTGTTCTGTAATCTATAAAAAATCTTAATTCAGCTACACCCAGCACACTCAGAAGGCCTTGAATCCCAATACGCCAACCTAGAACTGTAGGATGATCGGAATCCTCTAGGAAATGCTCTTACTGACAATGGCAATCTAGAATACTGACATCTCATTTGCTTAGAATATGTCATTGAGTTATTAAAGCCTTACCAAATGTAAAAAGAAATGAAATGCCTAATGAGTTGTAAAGATATTTTGCAGAATATAGAATTGATAATGTGTGGTAATGTCCATTAAATGATTTTCTCATTTAGTGCAGAACTACACACAGACCCACTCTCATAGCAGATATCCAGATATCCTATTGTGCTAGTCAACACCCAAGGGGTAATGGGAATTCCCCTACACCACATGCGTTTTAAGTGATACTTAGACTTGCATCAGTCCCCATTTAGATTTTCTCCTGGCCCCGACTAGCTTCCCTGATTCTAGTATATGTATATTATAAGGTTTACACCAGGAGCATCACATGACGCTATCCATATTAATTCAGCTGGTAAAGATTATTTATGGCTAATGCAGGCCTCCTAACAGTCCTATATTTTCCAATATTTTCAGTTCATCCCTGCATTTGCTCAAAAAATATCAAACTAATGCAATGATTTCAAGAAGTTAGGTTTAAAGAATCCAAGACATTCATATCTATACATGTGTTAGTTGACATTGCTGTTGCTCTTGGGTGTTTTAGTAACCTACTATATAAATGTCTCTTTTCATGTGTCACGAGTAATACCTCTTTGACCTATTTGGCCATCATAGACTACACTGTGGCAACCCAGGGCAAATTCAATCTTTTAACAAGGTCAGTATAAGTTATTCATTAACAATTTCATCCTCCCCAATAAAGGAATCTGACTGGGTCCATTGTCCTCCTTAACTCAGGCTAGAACCTGCAGTTCAAGTATGTGCAGGGTATTGTGCAGTCTGATATTGAGATAAAATTCCAACACCTGATATAAACGAGCCATAACACCTGATATAAACGTTCCAAACGAGCCAGCTCATTCAGCTAAAATTGGACAATGGTACAAAGAGACAATTTAAAATAAAGCAATTTTCAAGGTATGCCAAAAGGTCAAAGGTCAGAGGCTCTAAGAGACTCCAAATGTTTCTATTATTCAGAAGATTTTAATGACAGACTTTGATGATCCCTCTAAAATCTAAATAGTAACAAGAAATTGGAAGGTTACTTAAATGTTTTAAGGGAATATTGGACAGTTAAAATTAAAACCCATGTCCTTCTGACCGTCACGGTGCTTGTTTTTTGAAGAATATTTTTTTGTGCCTTTAAGAAAGATAAGGAATGTAGCCCAAATGTTTAGGGGCCTTTGTGATATTGCCATTTTCTTCGTAACTTTCCTGTGAAGGTAATATTGAATGAGATTCATTACAATCTAATTTAATATTGTCGTATGCAAGATATAGTCTGGCGGCAACAGGGGTATACCTTGCTTTTGCCTCCAGACAATGTTTTTTTTAATTATAATTCATCTCCAGAATCCTGTGATTTCAAATCTGCCAGGTGCAACTCTGAAACCTTTGGGCAACTCAAATTATGAGCGTTTGATAAAAATGAAAAAAAAAAATTAGTTAATAAATTAGATTATAGAGACCATTGATTACTCAAGAAAGCTATCATTTTTAGCCCTATCGTACCTTCTGTGTAAGTGACATTTGTTTTGATTTTTTTTATTAAGTTTTTCTGTCATGATCGCTTAAATTGAATAATTAGGTCATGATGTTAGAATTACATAAAATAGCTGGATTTAGGGGGGGGGGGGGGGGAAGATAAAACAGATAAGGAATCACAATGAACTAACATAAGACATTAAGTGTGGCTTTCTCATATGTATTTCAGTATTATTGAGAGAATTCCATGTCTGCATTTTCTCCAGTAATTTGTCAGTTTTCGAATAGCTGTCAAAATATATCTCATGGGGGATGTTTTGTGAATCCCTTCTCATTTATATCAGTCACTTTCCTGAAGGTAATAGAGTTAACCCATTCATGGTGGGAGACGCCTTGAGGCATCACTATGCCAGATCAGGTGATGCCTTGAGGCATCATTTTCCAAGATTTATAAAATCATTGATTTAGAAATGAAAATAATTCTAGGTTTTTATTCGCCCTCGATGTTACATGGTCATTCTTCAAAGCAAATAGCAATTTTTGTAATAAATAAATAATTGATCAATATTCACATGAAACTTCCCCAGCAAGGAAATGGTAGTGATGGAAAAAAAAATGATATCAAGTATTATGTGTTAAATCTCATGATAAGGCTGTTAAATTCTACATGTACAAGAATCTTCCGACATCAAAAATCTCAATCCCAGGCAATAATAATCATCAAAAAATCAAAAGCGGCAGCGAAGACCCTGACAATAATTCGTAGCACTAAGTCCCAGGAGCTCGAGGCAGGGTATCTGCCCTGAATGGGAACATAGGAAGAATTCAGGGGCATTACTAGACACTCTATGGCTCCAGATGAGGTCCTGGAGACTACACCAGAAGTTTCCCCGAGGCTCCGAGTAGTTCGGAATCTGGACACGAGGACAGATGTATAATCTGTGCCCTATAAGGTTTCACCTGTTATCCTACCCCTGATCTAAAATCCCATTGGCTTAACATTGAGTTTCCATATGCCATGCTGTCCAGCATACTAATATATGGTCGATATTTAGAATTTGGCGACAATGCAAAAATAAAATTACTAAGATTCTATTAGGAGTTTGCCCTGCAATCTAGACAGTTTTATAGTATCATCCCTAAAATTGCTTATAGTTTGGACTATTATTGGGATCAGTAGATCATATTATAGTAATAACCTCTTAATATTCTGCCTCATCGATTTGAAGTTCCATTTTAGGCTTTTATAATATTAAAATGATCAAGTTTCTTTGTTTGTTATGCATAAAGAACCTGTTCACCTAGGAGAAAAAAGTGTAAAGATTCCCTATCTAATTCAATGAAAATATTGATTACCAAATGCATGATGGCTATTTTTCCCATAGTTGGGCGTTTATCCATGAACACTGCAATTTTCTGGCAGTACCATACAAAATTTGAAAAACATATGTTTATGTTGATGAACATGTTCCAAACAACTGTGGTAAATTTCAAGAATCTGGTACCATTCAGTGGAGAGCTATAATATATTAGAACGTTGTACACGGAGGCAGAAGTGTACACTGATGCAGAAACAAACTCTTCTGACTTGATCTGTTCACTTCCTAAATGGTTATTTATACATTATATATTTATACTATGTGTGCAGTTTATTTGGAATAGTTTTATATACCATTTCAAAGCAATTCTAAAATGAAAATGACATTTTTTAGTAAGTTATCATTTATTTTTTCTCCTTAATTTTTCACCCCCAAAATCCTTTTTTTATTCATCAGCTAAGATGCTTGTGTGCTGCTCCATGATGTCTCAGGAAATATTGATGAATATATGTTGACACGGAGGCAGAAGCACATTTGAGCCATTTTCATGCTACCAATACCAATACCTATCAACCTCAACACCCACACCTATTAACCAACACCTACAGCAACACCTACCAACACTAAGACCTATTGGTTTGAAAACATAGATAAACCTATCTACACGGAGGTAGAACATGCCTCCATGCAAATTATTTAGCAGTATATCTTCAAAGTGTGTGGGGATTTTAATTCAATTTCATACATGGACAGATGTAGTCATATCCTACTCGTATTTTATCTTTTTCAAATTATATAAAGAGATCTTGTGGAAATATTGACAATTATGTGTGTACATGGAGGCAAAAGCACATTTTAGCCATATCAATTAATTCCATGCTGCTCCCACTCCACATATTTCTGATCAATTTTATTTTAAGCATGGCAGAGGGGCATTTTTTCCTTATTTATTAACTACAAAAATATATTGTAAACCAGCATTTAAGTGCCATTGGTAGATTTACTGCCATCTCACCTCGGTAAATGTGTAGGGGTGTAACTTCTACCTTAATTCATCTCATAGATTCGATCACCATCAAACCTAAAGTAAGTCTGATAGAACATATTGGAAGTTAAATTACCCAAAAAAAATTCCATAGATTGACATAGATACACACATAGAGGCAGTATAGAGACACACAGAAATACACATACAGACAAAGACATTCAGACACTCTCACAGTCACACACTGATATGCACACTCAGGTACATACAGATACATACACTGACACAGAGATTTACAGAAAAAGATACACATACAGATACATAGACAGACATATGATACATACCCCAGTTCCATACCCCCCCCCCCCTCCACAAACACAAACCATATTTACAAATAACCTATACTTAGACAGTTCAACCTTGACCCTCATGGCTCACTCTCACCTGGCTTGTCCGAAATACATGTACCTGTTTTCACGGCATAGAGCATACCCCTACGTCGGGACAAACTAGTCTGGTCTCTAGAATTACACGTGGCTGTGTGTTATGCAAGTCACCAATGTTATACAGGCCAAGTAAGCGGCACACTGACAGTGCCCCACACTGCTCCCACCTGAAAATTGTACCATAAGACGCCTGTGGGCATGTGCAGAGCAGGGCTTACTCTCTTGGATTTGGATTTGACCCTAATTGCCTCATATCATCTTTAAAGGGTTCGGAATAGGGGCAGGCAGCTTTGGCATAGTGATCTTAGATGCACTTAATCGCTTGACTTCAGGACAATCTCGGGAGATATATCCGGTCTGTTAGCACTGGTTACATCGTCGTTTCGCAGCTTGGCTTGCGTCCAAGAGAGTAAGATTCTGGTTTAGCAGGGCTAGTGTCTTCTCTATAGAAGTGCTAGTTTCCTCCTTGTCTCCAATTCTTAGAGGAGTGTCATATCAGTGGTCCACGTCTAGATTATTTCCTCCCAAACATCATCATCTCGGAGACCCTTGTCCAACTGCGTTTGCAGACCTTCCCGTAACCCTGGTAAGACTAATCAAGGTGAATTTCTATCAACAATTGCTGAAGGGCTAGCCCATAAGCACAAGGAGACTAAGTCTTATTCTGAGTTCGGCTAATAAGAGCCGAACGTGGGGTTCAATATCACAAGCTGACCACAGTAGCAGGAACGAACTTTCACTACTTTATCCCATCCTGTTTCTCCAGAACGGCGATAAGGCCTACCACTCCAGGTCCGACTAGTAAGGCCCTCTTTAGGTATGACAATGCATCAGTCTCGCTTTTGACATCGTCACAAAATCCAGCAAACAAGTATTCCCAGATAATTCTCTTTCCAAAAGGTTTGGGAATAGCTATGTTACGGCTGGCTGAACCATTGTCTAAATGAGGGCGCAGTGCAAGCTTGCGCCATGGCCAAATTAAAAACATGATTGGCATTTGCTTGAGAGGCTACTGGTTCCAAACCTAGCTCCTTTATGGCTAGGGGTTACTCCAATTTACTGTTCACCTATCCAGAATGACCACCAGTGGCAAAGCAGACCTGAGGTACATCCTGCCTACTGAGTTGGGTGTAGACCCATCCCTTGTTAGATCCATCGTTGGGGATGATCCTAGGAGGGGAATACTTCCCATCAGATGTCACATTTTGCCAACCAGCCCTGGTGTCGGATTTCAATGCATTGACTTGGTGGGAGTGGGGAGTTAGCTTAGACGTTAGGCCACTGGACTTGTAACCCCAAGGTTGTAGGACTTTGTGGGTTCGAGTCCCACCCTCAGCAGTGGTAGATTTACTGATATATCACACCATGTCTATGTGGTGTGAGAAGTAAAAGAACTCTCATCTCGGTAAATGTATAGGGGTGAGGTTTCTACCTAAATTCATTTCATAGATTCGATCATCACTCTTGTGGTGTAAAAGAACCTTGAGAAAGTCTGGTGAGAACCTGCAATGGATAACTGGACGTTAAATCAAACCAACCAACCAACCAGTCACCAGATCTCAAAGTGCCCAAATTGGACAAGGATTGTGGGCAAACCTTGTTTTTTATGATCCCTCCAAATTACTATAACAAACTTGCGTCTTCCTAACAACTAACTTTCCTTGATAGAATGCAACCTGTATGTCTGGATGAGACTTCTCTGTATAAGTACACTACTATATCACATGCATAGTGTGTATGGTTCATTATGAAAAACAATGAAACCAGCATTGGCAGTGCCTCTTGTATTCCAGAACCAGTATAAGCAGTACAATTTTATAAGAAGGTTTATACACATGTGCCCATTCTTTCTATTAGAGAGAACTATATGAACTCAATGCATTAATGCCAGGTTATCAGACCTAATGCATACATACACCACCCAGTGCAGACACTATCTCAAGACAATTCTCAGACACTGGGCAGACATCTTCCCAAAATGGAAAGAAGAATAGCTAGAATATACAATTATACCGCTTTATTTTGACAATTTGAACAGATTCATTGAGTGGTTGAGTATAGGATAATCTAGGTGTCCCAGATAGATGTACACACTGATCAGCAGTGGTGGGCATCTCAGCGCAGACCATGCCTGCCACTGGACCAGGCAGATTGGTCAGAAACCTCCATCCAATGTGTGCTGTTACGGCCCACTCTCCCAGCAGATCTTTGGTGGCGCTAGCACATCTACATGCAGCCGCAAGAAGTGCAAGATCTCTGCTAGGAGAGTGCCCGCGGCCGTGTGTACGGATAATTTCCCAATGGGGGGAACCAATGTTGTAATCGAAAGTCTACCATTGGGGCGTGTCTTTTTTTTCCAGGGTGGGGAGTGGAGGACTCTGTTGAAAACCTACCCCACCCTCTTAGCTGTGTGCACTGATCCATGCCTGTAGAGTTCTCAGAGGGGTAGGGCTCTAAGTATACGCCCTCCAGAGGTTACTCGTCTCCCGATTATCGCCCAGGGTAAACACAAGTTCCGCTCGCGAGTGCTTGGGTACACTACAATCGCATGAACCACAGTTTTCCTATTTATATTTGAGTAACAGAATTTCGGGTTTACATGTAGAAATAGCTGAAATTTCCATTTCTGACATCGGATTTTCCATTTGAAGATTTATAAAAATCGTTAAAAAGCAATGATTGTATGTTACGGGTCAAGGGACTATTACCATATAACGTCGGTAACCAGCGCATACCGGGAACTGTAAACAGACTGAATTCTGGGATACCTCAATAGGGTCTATGCAACCTCTCCCCTCTATGTAATAGGCCTATTTTGTTTAAAATGTGTCCACCCGCTAACTTGGCCTTTAGAGGCCAATTGTTATATTTTAAAATGCACCCTTAGCTCTTGTTATACTGCAGTTTTTTGTCCTTTCTGGGACAGTATGTTAATGTTCTGACAACTTTTAGAGCCAGGTGTGAGCAGCTCGCTTATACTTATGCTCGTGACCTAGTTCTTTCTGGGCTATAGCTGTGTGCACCTATAGCTGTGTGCACACCTAGTAAGGTCAGCATTTACAAACCTTGAAAGAGGTCTATTTCTTGCCTAATATGTCCATCTTGTATGAGTGACATGTGCATTGGATACACATTGTCTATTGCCTGAACCGCTTCTCTGTAAGACCCCCATGCATGGGGTGGTGTTAAATATCAAATTAATTTGAATCATATGCAAATGCGATGAGATTTGTGAAATGAGGATGACAGGCAAGTTGGAAAGACAGTAGCATGACAGCCTTGAACCCTGGACTCACAATCCACAGGCCAGCACACTTATAACTTGGCTTAGATACTGTGTGCCTGTGTGGAATAGGGGAAGATCTATTGCCATCATAACTATTATGTGAGGTGAGGGCTAGAGGTATCAAGGCATCATCCGGTAATGGCCGGTGAGGCCTTGAGGCATCATTTACAAAATATTTGGGTTTTTTTAAAAAACAAAATTGAGAATAATGGCTCAATAAACATGAAACTTTCGCAGATTGTAGATATAATATTATATTTGATATTTCTAGGTGAAATGAAAAATGGTATTAAGTATCATGTATATGTCATGTTACGTGATGCAAAGATAAAATGTTCACAATAGGCTTTTATTCCCGATCTCTAGCGGTATTCATTGGCACTAGTACCCAGCACCACGATGGTAGCACTGCCGTGAGCACCAGACACGATAGGGCAAAACACAGGAAATAACATTTCTTAAGTCTTGTCTATTCTGTGTGGTTGTCATTACCATCCTTCGTGAAGAATGTAAATTTCATCGAGAGACGTGGCGAGGTTAACAATACGAGCTACTGCATCAGAGTGAGGAGCAGATCGTCTGCTCCCGGTATTTATAGTCAGACCACTCGCTGCTATGACGACTTTAACTACGGAACAGTGTGTATAGTAACTGACCGTTTGTTGATATTGTGATGTCACTGGTGGTGGGGGGGGGGGGGCGAGCTGAATGTAAATTTCAGCACAAAATCTAAGACGGACACTCCCCAAATGTTGGTACAGTAAAACCCCGCTTAAGGGGACAACCTCCGTTCCGGGCCAAGTGTCCCCCTTTAAGCATGTGATCCACCAAATCAATGCTCAGAGACGGGGAGAGGCAGCCGGCCGGCTGGTTTTTACACGGCCGGCTGGCCAGAGGCGATGACCGCACAGTCGCAGGTGACAGGGTTTTCAATAAGCGGGTCTGGCCGATTCCGGCTGATTTGCTGATCCACCAAGCAGATTGTCTGAGCTGATCTGAGCTGACAAACGTTTGGGCAGCCGATGTCCACAATTCTTCCACATGATCATTGTCCGGCCCTAACTCACTCTTGGTGGAACACGCGCTTAAGCGGGGTGCTCCCTGAAGCGGGGTGCTCCCTTAAGCGGGGTTTTTAGTCTGCCAATGGTTATATAGTAGAGTTTATCCTACCCCTAATAAAAAACGCCATAGGTTTAACATTGACTCAATGTATTTGAAGGAGCGTTGAATAAAGTGTTATTTATGCACCGAGGTGAATAAAAAAACTGAACAATCAGGGACCAGATAACCAAAGTAGATCCGGCAGTATCAACATGCTACTATCATGGATAATTACTCAATTTTCTCTGTATATCGGTGATATGGGGTAGGATAAATACAAAACCAAACTCGAGTTAGCCTTCTCAATGTTTATACCACTCTGGTCAGGTCTGCTACTCACTACACTCGGCTAACGCCTCGTGTAGTAATACACGACCTGCCCATCGTGGCATAGACATTGACAAGACTGACTCTCGTTTGGTTTCTACTAATTATCTCACCCCTGGTACAAGCTTCGCCATAGAAATAACATTAGGAAAAAATATTCAACGATCACCCACGTAAAGTGACACTACTACGCCACGCTCGTTTGAATGTGCCATACTACTACACTCGTTAGAATGTGCCATAATCGTCACTCGGCTTCGCCTCGGTGACGATTCGGGCACATCGTGGAGTAGTGTCTATTTATACGATTCGTGATGCAGTTCTGTATAAATACTATACAAACGAAGGAAACACAGGTTATTAGATAAAAGGTATTTTAAATAACACACTCTAAGCAAATAAATGGAAAATAAACACCAAATAAATATAAAACAAATACACAAATGTATGAAATAAATAGATGAATAATACATGGACTTTCTGTGGTGTAGCATCTCTCTGCCTATTGGCAGTACCGATGCAGTGCATCACAACACCCACCACCTAAGCATCGTTTCTGCTCATATAATGTTTCCTGGCCCTCTCCTCTTAAGCGGGGTTTTACTGTATATGACAAAATTCGTCATAAATGAATCATTCTATGTCCTCATACTCGTCTTGCACACATTTGAGGTGATTCATATAGGTAATAACCAATCTGTAAAGTGACATAGTGCTCTGTGATGGCCAATTTTCAAAATGACCGCCATTCTGCTCCTGGGACCTATCTGCAAAGCCCATGCTTCTAAAAAGTTTCCAAAGGGGCTCCCCTAACCAAGTACCAGTACCGAAACTCATGCCTGTTTCACTAAATGTACAATACTGCTATAAATCTACCCCACTATTTGAGTTGCCATTTGAGAAATGTATTTTTCCAAAATTGATGATCAGTCATTCAAAACTAGGCATTTTATTGATTTGATTTTGCTGGTTACGTTCTTTATTGTTATCCTTCCCATTTTATTTTTGCTGCACGGATTTAGTAATGAGAAATTGATTTTGTTTAGATCATGTTTGGGTACATTCTTGTGATGAAATAGTCAACAGTTGTCATTGTTGTCATATAATACTTTTTCATTTTCCATTTTAAAGATACATGACTTTTAATAAGGAGAGGGTTTCAATATACTTATTATATACATTTTTTAGATGAATACACAGCAGTATATGTGTTGAAAAATAAAATGAATGGCTAATGTATCATTTCCTTTTTTAGGTGTGCCACAGAGCAGTCTATTAATGGCCCAGGAACACAGGTTTGACACTGACTCAAGAATCAAAAGTCGAATTATATTCTATTAGATATTTAACGACCACGTAATGAATAACCATAACACCGTGAATTAATGTGCCCAAGCATTAATCGAGATAAATTGTAATATTAAAATAGGCACACTCAACAGTCATCAATTGTCCATAGTTCTAACTGCGCTACATTACAAGTAGCAAAGTGTTCAGATTGGCAACCTCGCCTCAACGACTGGGACACCGAGTCTCTCGATCGAGCGAAGACTGTGTTCATAGCGTTCCGTGCGACGTCCTCTCCCGTGGTTTCAAACTTTCTGGAAGAATGCACTTTCCCGGAATCTGATCGAAGAAGAAAGTCGGAAACCATCGTTACAATATGCAATAACTGAAATGACTCAACTAACAGTATATTAGATATAAGTATAGGAAATAAAGAAATATTTTAATCGGAGAAATAGCTTCCCATATTTCCTATATTTTGTTGTAGGGAATCCGATATTTTCCTTTCTTTCTATCCCTAAACATCCTGTATCTGTCCCTATATTTTTGTAAGGGACCGTTAGCAGGGCTGTTTACAAAGATTCCACTTTTCTCACCTCAACTGACATCCATGAATCTATATCAGTGTCCACAACTGTACTTCACTGTTAAAAAATTCCACAACTGTTATTTAACCAGATGTAAAATACTCGTGTGCCTTGTCGACTAATTTTGGAGTGTGAATTTGTTTGTTCAGGATGAAATCTGTGCGTCCGAGCCGAATTTGTACGCTATACTGGGACAGGTGTACATGCCAACCTACATGAGTCTCGTTGATATACTGCTGCAGAAAGCCCAGTACCCACCTGACCAGGAGTACCAATCCTGGAATGCAGGTAATCCCATCGTGTTCATGTTCTATAGGATCAGAATTGACAGATTTCCTCTCTTCAGTTGATTTTCAACTTTTCGCCTCTTAAAGCCATATCTTGAATTTAGTACCTTTATATACAACCATCTTACCCAAATAAGTCAAAGACATTTATGTTTCCTTAAAATATCCATAAATTCACAAAGAAGGGGATTGTTGAGTCTCAGTAAAGACCTGCTATGTTCAGCCTAAACTTTCAACTAATACTTTGAGAAGGTGCACATCTTAGCAACTTCACTCTTCTTTCTAGCCATCTGCTTATGAGATTTCAGCTTATTGCTATAACCCAACTGTACACTCTGAGCATTTTACACGAAATGGTGAACACACTCAGCATAACAGGTTTTCAATTATCAGAGATCTAACTGACGTTAAACGTCGACGATACACTGATGCAGTCTGTGTTATAGACACTGTGTCTGTCTTGAAGTTGTGTCGCAATCTGACTAATGGCATTGTGTTGGAAACTTGTCTATGTTATCATAGTGTTTGTCTTGCTCGATCGGTTCGCCACATTATCTGTGTGAGAGGTTAGGCTTTGTGATCGCCATTATAATCTATTCCGAGTCCAAGCATTTGTAAACCGAATGCTCTTTGCTGTGATATTTGAGTGATATTTATTGATAGAGCAAATAACATATATACATGTATTGTCATTGACATTTTCACTAACCCGAATGGGCAATAATGTCCTTTTCAGAATATAATTGAAGTCATTGTGGGAAGATTTGTGTTGACATATCATTCACTCTGTGATTTAATTCTTGCAGAGGAGAAAGAACAACATCGATGTTATAGACAGGACATATCCGATACTTTGGTAAGTTCCACATTATCTGAAAAAAAATGGGGTGGGAAGTTAGCTCAATGGTGGAGGTCTCACTGCGGCTACCTTTCTCCTTCATTCCCAGCAGTGGTAGGAACTGATAGAACTTCAGTAAATGTGTAGCGGTGAGATTTCTAGCTAGAGTCATTTCATATGTTTGACCACAACCCCTGTGGTGTAAAATTGGAGAGAAAAAGACTAAACCTTCAAACAAATTGTAAAGGACTTGTAATGGTTCACCAGACATAAAATCTCAAAAATCTGTTTAATCTAGTTTCACATCTCGTACTATAATGTTGTTCTCATTCCACCATATGGTGAACTTTTAAACAGTGTCACAACGTAAACGTTCCAAAGTAATGTGCCGATTATGTCGCGAAATATTTTTATCAGAGTGTCTGGGAACTTAGGAGTTTCATAGAATATCATGCAATTTCTTCCCCGAAACATCCGATAAAACAGGCGCTTCAGCCAAGCTGGTCCACCGATCTAAGCTGAAACTCCACAAAACAGTTTGTGTTGGGTCTTATGATGAGTTCCAAATGGCTCTAGAGTCCGCATTCAAAGCGAGGCCGGAAGTGTGAGAGCATTCACGGGAAACCTTCGTGGAGGTGGGGGGGGGGGGGGGGGGGGGGGTCCCGATTTCCCGAATCCACGTTATTTGACGTAGCGGATTACAAGTCAATCGTTGGACAAAAGTGAAAACCATATTCATCTTATCCAGTATCAAATTAATCTATCTAGTGACATGAATTATTCAAATATTGATATATTTTATTCCCCTCGAAGGGTTGTACTCAAGCATCTTGGAACAATAACACTACACATTCACGAAATTCATTAAGTTTCAGCGAGAAAGTTTAAAAGTCTACTTCTTGTTACTGGTCGGTTCGAGACCAACAGAGAAGCATCTCCTCGAGAGAGGGAGTTGTTTGGTGTGGTCTCACAGAACCGTCTGTCCAAGGCCTAAGCACAGTAAAAATGACAAATTCCGAGAAATGATGTCCACATGTTCGATGAGAGGGAAAAACTGCATGACCTCTAATAAGACCGCCCTTCAGTCCGACTTCCATATCAGTTCGATGGAGAGCTGGAGTGTGATCAACTCCCCCGGGAGGATGACCAAATAGATGTTGCCGATTCCTACCATGATGGACTGTGTTCTTACCAATGCAGGCGATTAAATGGGACATGAGGTCTCCAACATGGTGGTCTGGGCCCTCTCACAGGTCATTAGGCCACCATTGTCAAAGACACTGTGAAGTAGAAGTGCAACCACTCCCCAAGATCTGACAACACATCAATGCTGCGGGTTCCAAAATTAAACAAGATCTTCAAGAAAGTGTCTTCCTGAGAATCCCTGCAGATTGACAAATTCCTTGTGGATATGCAGCAGAATGTTGTTGCTGCTATGTCGGCCATAGCGCAGCAGTTGCAGGCCTTGTTCAACCTAATACAGTGGAACGCTACTGTGACACCTGTAGACAGGGATGCAAGTCTTCCGACAAATAAAGGAATTCCGACATTTCATATACACTCGCAACACTAGAATATATATAGATTCCTAGCAATTCCGTTCCAAAATAAGGTTCTAAATGGTTCTCTTTTTATAAGTGTTTTAAGTTTCCGATTTTGTCCTCAATCCCGACTTTCATCCCTGTGTAGAACTAGAAGCGGATTGTCCATCGCTTCAGTTGAGGTGGTTTGATTAGGCCATTCAGGTCAACAGAATTAATAATAGTTTTCAATTATTCCCCAATGGCCTGGCACAAGCACCAAGGCAGTTTACCAGGGTTCTGAAGGCAGTATTTGCCCACCTGCAGACCCAGGGCCACTTAGTATTTGGGTACATTGATGATACTTTTATCATGGTTGAGACAGCTAGCCAGTGCCAGGAGAGTAATAGGCTTCTGTTGGACTTACTGGTAAAGCGAAACTTCAAGGTACAAGAAAACAACAGTGTGACGGTACCCACTACACAACTAACTTTTTTAGGCTATGTCATTAATACTGCACAGATGAGGGTCTCCCCCATAGAGACGAAAGTCCTCAAATTCCAAACACAGGTGAAAAAAATAGGTACTGGTCAGAAAGTCTGGATTGGGCAATTTGCTAGCCTAATCCACCTAATGGTTGATTTTGCTAAAGGAATCAAGTATGGGGAAGCCCATTTCAGACTTCACTCCAAAACCCACTGTCAAAGGCCTAAACACGGTACAAATGAACCAATTCCAGGAAATGATGGCTGCATTCTTAGATGAGATGGAAAAACAGCATGCGACCACGCGGCCCTCGCTGGCAGCACAGGGGAATCCTTCCCTAAGACCGCTTGCCAGTCTGACTCTGATACTAGCTCCGATGGAGAGCTGGAGTGTGGTCAACTCTCCCTGGAGGAAGACCAAATAGATGTTGCGGATTCCTACCATGATGAACTGTGTGACATTACAAATGCAGGCAATAAAATGGGACCTGAGGTCTTCGACATGGTGGTCCGGGCCCTCTCACAATTCATGTGGCCGCCATTGTCAAAAGACACCATGAAGTAGAAGCGTGACCGCTTCCCGAGACCTGACAAAAATCCTGAAATCAGGGAGAAGGCAGCTCCACTCACAGATGCTTATACAGCCTAATAGGTACTAACCTGATCCTTTCAAACACCAGACATACCAGGCTTTATCTGCTCAAGCAGAACTCAAACAGAAAATGGCGGAACTTCCTATCAGTGACAACCCTGCTATGCTGGAGTGGCTTGGAGGAGAAGACCTGAAGGGGGCCATGAAGAAGGCCGAAGAAAACATCAGGAAGGCCGATAAAGTGACCACAAAGACCAAAACCCCAGTCAGAGCAGAGGGATTTCTTGTAAAAAAAGGACCTTGGCTACAAAAACAAAAACAACACCTAAAACAAGAAATGGAAGTCTGAAAAGTAGCCCAAAGACAAGTCCCAGTACACCTGCAAGTCAAGTTTTCACAAACAGGGGTCACAGATGATAGAAAGGGTGGCAACTAGTGTCGTCCAAAGGAGATTCCAAACTTATCACTCTGATACTCGTTGATTATACTTACAAAACAAAAAAAGAAGAGGACAGCTTGAAAACTGACTACCATGATTATCATTAACAACTGTAAAACCATGTTTTGAACATTTGTATAACATGCCTGATATTCTGCAATTGAAATCACTGGGCTTTATTGATTGGCGTCCCACTGCAGCCACCTTTCTCTTTCACCCCCACCAGTGATACATTTCCTGCTATATCAAATGTCTATGTGGTGTTGGAAGCCAAAGAACTCGCACCTCGGTAAATGTGTAGGGGTGAGATTTCTACCTACATTCATCTCATAGATTCGGTCAAACCCAAAGTAAGTCTAATTGAACAAATTGATGTTAAACTACCCAAGCAAACATAGAAAAAAAGTATTGAGAATATAAATAAACACTGCTCATTAAGAAAATAAACCCATTTCGTATTTTTGTAAATTTCGTGAGGCTTTTCGTTGGGTGGAAGAAGTGTTTTCACTAATACAAAATTTAAAGAAAAGTGTCTCTTCCACCAAGAATGTCTGCTTGTCCGATTATGACAAAAACATTACGATACACTCTGAGATTCATTTCAGAGATTTTCAGGTTAGATTGGTGGCTCGGTGGAATTGGCGTTCAACAGGACAAATTGGGTGGCTTTTTTTCGACGTACCATGCAGCATATTTTTTAGTGGTTGTTTCATGTCTTTTCTGAGCTGACACACTGAAACTTTTTCATGTATATATACCATATAGCTAAGGTTACCTACCATAACATATTTTTCCTTGTGCATTGCAGATGTATGCCTACAACCTGCTACATAATCTGGTGCTAATAAATTTAGTAAGGCTCTTCCAAAGTATAATTCAAAGGTCATCTATGCAAACGGTTCCCTGGCAGGTAAGACAAAGACCCTTCTTTTTTATGAGTTTTGTCTAAGATGAAAAATTTTAAGTCCTTTCAAATTAAGCTATTGTAAGCCCTATCTCAAGAACTATGCATTTGTGTTGATTGAAAATATTTGACATGTCCTCGAGTATGTTATTCAGTCACACTGGCATTAAGCCACGGCTCAATCGGCGATATTTTATTACCCTAGCTGTGATGAATCCATGGCATGAAAATCCAGGGTATGTCACACTGATGTGACGGAATCGTCGGCTTCTAATGCTTTCTCACGAAATAGAAGGGTCATACACTTTTTTTAATTTTGCGTCCATAATCTTCATTGTATGAAATATGATGTTATCGATGATAGATTATGAAACACCCTTTGAATAGCTTTTTGCTTGTTAAGAATCAGTGCTTCCATGGGTTTATGTATATCTACTGCATACCTGTGCGACGGATCCATCACAAATCATGGACATCTCAAGATCTGTGATCCAGCGGATCCGTTGCATCACACCTGTATTCAAGGCCAGCCAAACCGGTGTGATTGTGAGTGGTGCGATTAGCGCCACAGTTCTCTTATTTTTACCCTCGTCCAGCTTTTATTACCTTTTATAAAGGATTATTACGACGTGGCAATAACACCTCTAGAGCAAGCCGATGCTACCTTGAAAGTGACAGTTTCCTGTCTGCTGTGAACCAAGTTGCTATGTTATATCCAGGAAGTCGATTGTTCCTGTCAACAATGTGTAAAACCAACCAATAGAAACAGATCTTAGACCCAGTTCTCATTCACCACGCCCTGTGGGGTGTGGCAATATGGATATCAAGAATATACTTGTATATGGCCTAATAAAAGATATTAGGGGTGGTTGGGGGTCAAGGTCATCCGGTTCGGACTCTTCAGGCATCTTTAATGTGGCTATTATCAAGGCTTGTGACATTGTCACTATTTGGGGACCAAGAATTTTTCTTGCACCCCTCATTAATTTAATGAAGAGGCTAAATGGAGATATCGGCAACTTACCACCTGTACATTTTAAGATTGTATAGGGGTTATAACCTTTCATAGGGAGAAAAAAGGGATCGTACACCCTATGGTTCATAGGGTGAGTGTTCTTTTCCTGGTTTTGTCAATGATCCGGTAATTAAATACAAATTAAAAAGAATAATAATAAAAAAAAAATGTATTACTTTTTATGGACTTGCGGCTTGTCAGGACTTAGAGGCCTGACTTTATCTTCTACTTATGATTTTTTTAGATTTTCAGAAAAAGTTGAAAGTGACTTAACTCTGTCTTATTTATATTACTTTATAGTAGGTCCATACTAGTTTACGTTCTATTACGTCCATTAACGGTACTTATTGCGACGTATTGGTCTATTTAAACCTTTCCTTGACGCATTAAAGAAACGCCGAGATAGGTTTGAAATTATGAAAGGTTTTATTCGAATTGATTTTATACAAAACCTTACAGGTCTCAATGCACTTCATCCAAGATATAAAGCTAGAAACAAATATATTAAACACAGATTTGAATACCAAGTGTTCGCAGCAGTCTACACAAGTTTCATTACATTTCTATTTCTGTGCAGGAGGTCGAGGCCGTCATATTTGCCGTAACGGCATTGGCAGAAAATGTTGATGCGGAGGAGGGTGTCTGCCTCCCTTCGCTATTCAACATGCTGTCACAAATACCGTGTACCCACGAAAAACTAGTCTCACAAGCACTTTACCTAATAGGTGAGTACTTCAGGGAACGCATGAATGAATTTTAAGCACAAGTTACTACTACGCTTCATAACCAGGATTCTTGTAAATGGTACAGTATGCTTTGTTTTCACGTGATAGCATGTTGACCACCTTAGAAACGAATACTGGAGAACTTGACCCGTAACGAACTCGACCCGTTTTAAATCTTCCCTACTCAAGTATCTATTACAACTATATTTAGTAGTAAATCTTGGCTTCAAATTTGCTCTTCTCTGGGAAAGTAAACAGAGAACCATTCCCCTAAGCCTATCCCTAACCCTATCCCTAACCCTACAGTACGCCTAATTAAACATAACTGGACTTACTTTCTATATCCGCTGGTTTATTTCTCTAAAAGCGAAATAGACCTTTCCTTCTATATTAAATTGCCTTATTCATAAACAGGTCAAGTTCTCCAATCGATTTCTCCAAAACGGATCAAATTCTCCTGACAACTATGGGTCGAGTTCGTTTCGGGTTGAGTTCTCCAGAAACCTTAGAAACTACGCATGGTCAATAACCTTTTTTTTTTTTTTTTCCGAAAGGATTGGTCAAATTTAAGATGATCAAAAGCACAAAGCTGTAAGGTACATATATAATTTACTGAAATGCAATGAATAGGGATGCAAGTTCTCCGTCAATTGACGGAATTCCGAACTTTCATACCTCCTGCACAGTCCTAGTTATATGATGTTTTCACGCCTTAACGGCCGCGCCAGGGCCGGCATCAAAGACGGGACTACCCGGCTGTCAGTGCCGGACTCCGGGCCTCAGTCGGCCGCGCTATGGGCCAGCAATGACGGCTGGCGTACACTGAACCTTTGGCCGCCACAGGGCCTCATTTGGGGGCTGTAAAACGCTCCCACTGCCGTGCTCACTGCCGACCTGGCTCCGTCCAACACCGGCCTTTTGGACCAGCATAGAGTTGTTGAAGTCCTTCACTTTTTTTTCATTTTTTATTTTGGTTCATTTGAGATTTATATTCAAAAAGGCAGATATTTGTCGATGTCTTGATTCAACCTTTAATGTTCTTTTGGGAACTTTTTTATTTATCATATTTCCTAATTAACTCAAAAAATATCTTTTCTCTTAAGAGAATGATGCTAGTCAACTGTTTTGCTGCTGAGCAAAAAGGGGATTCCCCTATTTCACTAACATAGAATCTGGGGCCCGTTTAATAATCTAGGCACAGGTATGCAGAGGTACTGGTAATCAAGAGATATGTATATCAATTCATAGCTATTCTGCTCCAAGATAACGTTATAAATGCTTCTTTATCACAAAGGTTTTAAATTTCCGACTTTTTCCTCAGTCCCGACTTGCATCCCTGAATGAAACACACCCGCAATTTCCCCACATGAAATGGAGTTATCCCTAACAATGACCCTACCCTTACCCTAACTTAACCCAAATGATCATATGATCAGTTTAGACTGTAAAGTCGATGTAAAAATAATCATCGAAACAACCAAATTTCTTCGAGTTGGCTATTTTTAAACCATGTTACCAGCAGTGGCAACTTGCTGGTAACTCAGAAAGCAGTGTTTTGGACCAGGTTCGAATTTAAGTGGAATTTGGAAGATTTATATTGTGATACATCTACATACACTTTTCAGTCAAGATTCTGAGTCCTTGGACAACAAATTGGTCTGTGGACAGGCTTCGAAACATGGAAATACCCCACTAAAAGATGAGGCAGACAAATTTCATCTCGGATTGTGCAATATTACCAATGTGGCCGATATTACTGAGCCTGAGGTGTCAGATATACTGGTGTGGACGCTGTCACGTGTGGTCAGTCCACCATTCTCCCAGTCATCTTGCGACTTCAGGTTTAAAATACCCTCCAAATTCCCTTCACAACGGGCATGTCTGCCATCTTGCTGGTGATAACATATCACTGTCAGAGTGTAAAATAGTCTAAAAACTATATTAACCTACGTTCTAATGTGCAATCCGGATATTCAATAGCTGAAATATGGTTATTTACAATATCCAGGCATGATTTAAGCAAGCTAACTCGAGGAAAGTTGGATGATTCAATGATTTGTTGACATCATATTAACAGTCTAAACTGAGGCAATCACATAATCATTCGATCTGAAACTGCAAGAGTAGTCTGGTTTCGTCAGGGGAAAGGCTCGAAAGTTACTTAACACATCCCCTAACATTAAGAAGTATCATAATTGGACGTTCGAAGCTGCCCATATCCTCGGCATTACGTAGTTGCCTCGCCAAGATGGTGGTGCTTATGGCTAGAAGGGGGTTTGTAGCGCCACCTTCTTCAAGGCTGACTCTACGAATTGTAGAAGGATGCTGCGAAAGCCTGCTCCCGCAATCAGGGAATCCGACTATGTTGAAAATGTTAAAAGTAAACAAGGTATTTCAGCGGGTGGGGACACTTGATTGCCAATATGTGGGCAAGTATATTTCTGATGTGCAGCAAAACATGGTGGCGTCAGTGTCAGTGTCACGATTCAGTCGCAAACAGTGGGAAAAATTCCGATAACAAGATTTGTAACAAGGCATCTTAGATCATGAAAGCATATATGGGATTAATGAATGTTAATCTTATCTTGTCAAGAGCGTCTGATTTTACCTTTACAAGAAGATATTTGCTGAAACAGACCCTGTATGAAATAGCCTGTGACACTGGACTGGCTTGGCAATGAGGTCCTTAACCCTTTCAGGGCAGATAATGTCTTGAGGCATTCCCCAGCATAGACCGGATAATGCCTTGAGGCATTCCCCCGCGGAGACCGGATAATATGAAATTTAGTAATATTTACCATTTCATTGTTTTATGAAGAAATAATTGATCAATATATCTGAAACTTTCAGAGAATATACCTATGATATAGTATTTGATATTATTTGGTAAACCAAATAATATAGATAAGAATGATGTGTCATGTCACATGATCAAAAAATGGAATATGGGTTTAGACAAATTTTGGCCCGTCCCCTGGAGTTATGCCAATCCAAAGTTCCCGCCCCAACCAACAGGGCTCTGCCACAGACCCCCGTCTTTAAAGGGTTAATGGCGCCATGGAGAAGGCTAAGGCGAGATCAGAGAAGCTGATAAAATGACAAAAAAGTCCAGGTATGAACATCAAGGAGACAAAAAGGTGTTTCACAAGAAAGACTTTGGGAAAAGTAAACCATACAACCTAAATGGCACAGTGACAAACCTAAGGACAAAACCCTACAACAGGTCGAAGCAGGGTCTTCACAGGAAGGGGTCACAGTGAAAAATCCATAGGAGTGATTCCTCAATTTCACCTAATTGATATTTTGGTTTGAGCGAAATACTTATGGGAAGAGGGGGTTACAGGAATTGTTGATGTTTTTACAGATGCTAATTATAGTCCTTTTTGCCGGGGTTAATCAAATATTCATGAATCATGAATAATTATACCCCTTCCTTACAATGGTCTCAGTCCCGTCTCCTACGCACCTTTCACTGCTTGTATAAATAGACTGTATCCAGCCTACCCCCACCTTGCTCTAGAGCGTGTGCCGGGGTTAATGAGGCTTTCACGTCCACCCGCAAGTAGGCGTTCATTGAAACGTAATGGGTGCGGGCTGTGTTTGGTACCATGGGGCGGTGCTATTTTTGTATTGGTCAAGATTCTGTCTCCAAGTGCGGTGGTGGTGGCAGTAGAGTAATCATTTTTACGTATGTTATTTGTAGTCCTTATTGCCGATGTAACTCCCACGTGTGCCGGGGTTAACATGTGATGGCCTCAGTATCCAGTATAATCAAATATTGTTATGAATAATTGTCTGCAGCCAGTTAGTTCTCACATTTTGCATGGGGCATGCCACCCGCGAGTAGGCGTTCATTGAATCGTGAATATAGCATAAACACCGATTTAATATTCATGATTAATATTTAGCACTTAGACAAATGACAGTTGTGCTGAGTACACACACCCATATGTTCAATATGATTAGTGGTTTCATTTCCAGGAGAGCGAAAGATAAACTTATTCATTTATCGCAATTAACTTTAAAACAATTCCAACTCCTTCACAGATCACAAAATATCTAGGCATAATCATAAACACTAGAAAGATAACTTTATCTTTACCGGAAGAAATCAGCAATTAATCAGCAATTTAATTTCTAAGAATAAAGGTCTGCTGGGATGGGCAGCAATTACCAATCTGTTCACCCTCTTGGTCGTCTTGCCTCCTCGTGTTACAGACCGGATATGCTAGCATGCAAGCATAACAAAAGTGACCGGGCCGAGGAGTTAGCTCAGAGATAAAGAGCACTGGACTTGTAATCCCAAGGTTGTCAGACTTTGTTGATTCGAGTCCCACTGCAGCTACTTTACTCCTTCACCCCCAGCAGTGGTACATTTACTGCTATATCAAAGGCCAATCCTTCTCATACC
The DNA here is from genome assembly GCA_950022655.1 of Alentia gelatinosa. Taxonomy (NCBI): domain Eukaryota; kingdom Metazoa; phylum Annelida; class Polychaeta; order Phyllodocida; family Polynoidae; genus Alentia; species Alentia gelatinosa. Next base: position 102,286,448 of record OX465579.1, read on the forward strand.
ATGTCTATGTGGTGTGGGGAGATTTCTACCTAAATTCATTACATAGATTTGATCACCACCCTTGTGGTGTTAAAGAACCTTGAGAAAGTCTAGTGAGAACCTGCAATGGTGGACTGGACGCTAAATCAAATCAACAAACCAAAGTCTGACAATGCAAATCATCTGAATACCCTTTTATTTTTCTGACCCCGACTGACATCCCAGTGTATTTAAAGCTGTGCATGTTCTTATATCTCACTGAAGGTGCGTATGCGGAGTGGATCAGCACTCACCCAGAGGTGCTGGGCAGCGTGATCCCTCTCCTTCTCCAGGGCCTGCAGAGCACTGAGTTGGCCCAGTCAGCTACGCTATCACTCAAAGAGGTGGTCCGCGAAAACCAGGCTCACCTCATTCCATATGTCTCCTCTATCCTCAGCGTCAGCAAGGCAAGTTCTCAAACAGACCAGTATCTAAACAATCATTATGAGCAGATGGCATTGATACTTTAGTCAAGCACAATATTTGTGTGATATTTACGTCTTTTTCCCATTTATGAAGGGAATTATCAAAATATATACCATATAAATGAATGATAATCTGTATAATTCCCTTCTTTTTATAACGTCAGGTTAAACACTGCACGAAAACCACCATTTTACATATGAATGCGCCCAGCGTATATAAGTATGACTTTTGCGTATATAAGGTTGTCCTATTCCCCGTGTATATACGCCTCATGTGTAGGCGGATATAATTGTCCAGTGAACGGGACTTCACTGAGAGCAGGCGGGGGAGGTGGGGGAGGGGCGCGGTGGGGGGGCTTCTTACTGAGGACACCTTTACTTCTACCAACACAAAGGGGCAGGAGGCAGAGGGGGGAGAGGATATTTCCTCTCGTATACGCCGGGTGTGAAATACAGCCAAGACGCGTCCGTATATAAGGCCTGGGCATATATATATATACATATATATGAAAAGAAATCAATAGTCAGCCATTACATGCACTTTCGCGATGGAGTATTTATGAATAAAATAGTGGTTTTTGTGCAGTGAAAGAATTTTGATAACCATGTGATTATATTTTGTTTGTGATTACATAAACATATTATTTCTTGTCGTTTGCACGAGTACATGTAAATAGCAGGATTGTAATTCGCAACTGACATTTTGAAAGAGCAGTTTACTTTTTACATTGTAGCAATCATTGGAAAGTAATATTTTGAAGGTAGGTTTCTTCTCCATTTTCATGTATTAGAAGTGATGTGAAATACATGAGGGGAAAAGGATTATAATTAAACCTAGTTTAGTTGGATGTAAATAGATTCCTATCTTCTACTTATTGTATAGGTTGTTCTTATCATTTTCAATGATCACCAATTGATAACTAAAAAAATAGCTTAAAAATAGTAGACCAGTTGTTTTACCATTCAGCGTGGCCTAGCGGTGTGTCGCTTACTTAAATTACTGGTCAGTATGGCCTCCCTCTTATAAATATCAATTAAATGCGTCCACACTGTTGGTAAATGGTGTGAGGGCAAGACTGCTGTCTTCCACTAGATGAGAATGTTGCGACAAAGTAGGGTATTGTAACAGCGAGTACGGGCTGTCTAAACTTGATAGTTCATAATTGTCTCGGTTTTCCTATAGATTAAGATAGGTCTATTCTGGTCAGGCCTGCCAATATGTTAACAACCAGTCCTTAACATGTCCATCTAAACGACATTACGCGTTTAAACCATGAAATCGGAGATGGAAAACCATCTACTGCTCGAATGCTAAAGAATACGTCGTTATGTATATTTGTTTGGCCGAACACATGGCGTAACCATTCAGATAAAGCTCACTCCCGGCCTGTGTTCTATTATGATTTATTCAACAATTGATTTATTCACACTATATTGATACTGTCATCGCAATCATATTTAAGAAATAGTCATTGTAATGAATTTATGAATTGTTATTGCTGAGAAATATTGAACAAACTGTATTTGTTGACAGCCTCGAGACTCTGTTCGGCTCATGGCTTGTTTGGGTTATGTGCTCTCCGTACTCCCTTTTGACACCATTATGAACGACCTGAATGTCATCTTGTCACCGCACATGCAGAAACTGCAGGAAGCAGCACAACAACAGGTTCGTAGTATGTGGCCACAGGTTACTGTAGTAAGAGACAGCTAACGTTTACCATTTTGTAATCGCAAGAACAAGTTTGCAATATTTTGATACATGCTACTGTGGTAAGGACATTGTGATCACAACGTAACACGGGATTCACACGGAGAGACTCATGTAAATTTAGCTGGGTTTGTCTGAAAACATTCTCCTGAGATTATTTGCTTGTACATAGCCTCCTCATGTGATACCATGAGGTCACAATTCCCTGAGACTGAGGTGGAGAAGGGAAAATCGTCAGCGTCAATTTTCCCTGCCAAGTTACATAATCTCAAGCAATTTGGATTTTAAACCTTTTTAATATTTGTTGGCCATTCTGGTGACACTGGCGCACATCCCACTGATAATTAGGGTCCCTGAGTCTCAGTGGTTGTCTGAGACTATGTACCAGGTTTGTCCTTTTTGTGTGAATCAGATCTGCCATTTTCCCTAGAGACTGGGAAAGCTCAATTTCAGCATTCTGCTATGAGAATATGGGACAGAAAATTATCGAAGACTGGGGAAAATATGTTAAGTAGACCAATCTCAAATACATGAGTCTCTCTGTGGGAATCCCACTTAAGGTTCATAGTATGATGCCACACATGTTAAATAGGATTTATAGCTTTATGGTAAGTGGCTGTAATATAATAGTATATATTTGCAATCGAAAAATTGATCAGTTCCTCTTGCACATAAGTGTATACTTATTTTATATTCATGTTTATGTTTATTGAGCCAATATTTCCAATTTTATTTCATAAAACAAGTTTAGGGGTCGGGTCAATCTAGTGGTGGCTCTTTTGCTCTTCACCAGAGGGCATGGGATGCCAGTCCCTGCTGTGTAGTGATTCAGGTGGACTGGGGTCCCCAGATTACGTAACTCGGCTCGTATATAGGCCGGGTTGGGCAGGTCGGCAGGCATTCTTGTGTGTTCTTACCGAGAGGAGTGAATCGTTGGGGCCTCATTAGTTGGGTTTTTCCAAACCCTCTCGATGGTAGGTGTCCAGTACTGGATTACCCTCCTCTGTTTTACTGGGCACACCATGCCGAGGCACTGTACTTTGGTGGTGATCTTACTGGATCACTCCGGGAAGCAGTTAATAAACATCGATTGTTTATTAAACTTCAGAAGTCTGGTTTTGTTTGACTAGGTTTGTTCATACATCCCAAAAGGACCGAACTGACCCACATAGTAGTACAGTAGAACCCCGCTTACACGGGGTTAAATAAACATCTAATATAGGGAACCGTTCCGACCAAAGGTGTCCGTTAACGCGGGGTGTCCGTTAGGCGGGGTTCTACTGTACATGGGTTGGCATATTGCTGGGAAGGGGTTTCTATACAATCTTTCCAAGGATAGTCTATCCTCTGTAAGGCCAGGTCCGGCAACCGCTACATTGGTGCTGTGACCAGGATCTTTGGTTACTTGCACAGTCAGAGATCCCTGGTAAAATTGTATGGATGGGCCTGGTGTAACAACCAGATCCCAATCCCAGAATGTCGGGGGAGAGGAGCGTGTAGCTCCCAAGGCTGACTACAATCCACGGGATGCTAAGCCTAAGCAGGAGGGATGGGGTAAGACCCAAATGTCCAGCAAGGGAAAAGCCAGGAAGAAAACTGTGGCTCAGCAATTAAGTTCCACAGTGATCTTCCAGGAAAATCCTGGAAAAGAAGAGGGCCTCGAAAGGAACCTGGAGGGGCTCGGCAGGATCGGGTCTCAGACATATAGTCCTGGAGTGGAAACACCCCAGAGACGGGTGGGAGCAAACCTAGCGGAATCCTCCGGTGACAAGAAACCGAGCCTGGCTGAATTTGACAGCCAGCAGGAATCCCGAGACATGCTCCGGGAACTGGACTCGCAGGACCAGCAGACCATGCACGAGTTGGCGGAAAGTCAGCACTGTATGCGTCTACTAGCGAGAATTTGGTGCACCTGGAAGAATACATGAAAGCCATAAAGGAGCAGACCCAGAAAGCCGAGGCGGAACTCTCCGAGAGGATGGCTATGTAGATGGACATTAAGATATTACCAGGGATAATTTGTACGCCCATCCGGGAAGTCAAATGAGCCTAGTAAGTGGCCTCAAAGGACGGAAATTCCCTTTGAGTCACATGGTGGTAGGACTCCTATGATAAGTTTCCGCTTACCAACAGAAGCTTTTACCAGTCAGCGAAATGTTAGCAGGACTAGTGTGTCTATCTCCAAGCTAGGGTTCGACTCCGTGGAGAGTGAAGCGGATCGGGTGTTCAACTTGTGCATGGCACGTGCCGACAAGGTCCCGATCATAAGAACAGACAACGCAGCCAGAAGGAATGCAGGTTCACTTGGTTCCGTGAGGATATCCAGTGCAACGGTTGGAACAAGACCAATGCTCTGCCATACCTCAAAAGAGTGTTACAAGATGGACCAGGGGAAGCCGCACTCCGTGCTTATCACAGTTCTGGTGAAACGGGATGGGATGCACTGGTGGAGGTGGCCTCCTATTATTGTGGTCAGCTAGTAAGGCTGAACTCGTGTTCTACTTTCTTGAACAGGATGTAGGGTAAGGATGAGACTGCTCATGTCTTTGGATTGGCCCTTCAACAGCTGTTGATGGAGGTCTATCTGGGAACGAGATTGGACTCACCAGCACTGCATGAGGACTTACAAACTCAGTTCGTAAAAAGGGCTCTGGGAAGACAATGTCCGTTTGGAGGTTGTCTCCAAGGTGGAGCCTGGAATGAGCTTCATGTAGGTACTCCGGATTGTGAACGCCTATGAACAAAGGTGTGCACTGTTCTGCAAATACAGCAACCCCGGGAAGCCATTACTCAGGTTTAACATGGTGGAATCCTCCTGGGAACAGGAAGATTTCAAGACCTATGAGACACCGGAATCAGAAGTAGAGGATGTACTCTCTACAGTACGATCCATGGTGCTCAGAAGGGGAGGATTACAAGGACGCGGTCATGGCAGATCCAATAACCCCGGGAGGAGCTACTACGTTCCCCCTGAGGTGGAGGAGAAACTCAAAGCTGTGGACTCGGGGAGGTACAGAAGTTGTTGGCTCGCATCGACGAACAGTTGACCCAGGTGTAGAAAAACCTACTGGACACCAGACGTTATTGGCAATGCAACGAAACTGGGCACATCTCACCAGATTGTCCTGAGTGTCATCAGTGGAGGCAACTACCGGACTCCCCGCATTACTGCATCATCTAGTGAGCCAGGAAATTAAGGAGGACTGTGGGGAGTGCCGACACTGCGGCCCGAGCAAGTTTTTGCCAACCTCCCGTACCGTACTCTTTTGGCCACATATGTTCTCGTATGTTCTTTTCTATAGCTTTTCGAAAATCTTTGTTTCCCTAAGAAACTTCAGAATTTCTGTCTTTGCAGTGTGGCTGAAAACACTGGACATGGAGGTTGCACATTGAATGTTCTTATCCCTGCTTTTCTTTGTTGCTTAAGGTGCTCAATAGAAAGAGGCACCTAACAATGATGGCATGTGCGTCGGTCTTCGCCCTGCATGAGGTGCCCATGTGTCAGCAGTGTGTGACCTATCCAAAGATGGGTCAGTCTTGTCATCATTTTTCTTGTCAAGCCTGCAGTCTTGATTTCTGCCAACTGATGGTCCAATGGCATGCAGTCCTGGCATGAGCTCCATCGGCTCTGCCATTCCTCTTTAGTGCACTCTTTGGAGATTGGGAGAAGGTCTGAGTACGCAGACTAGGGAAGTCGTGGAAGTGGAAGAAACTCCGGCTCCAACCAAAATGGGGGGAATACAGAACCAGGTCGCCACAAACTGTTCAAAGTATCTTCCACCTGGGCACCCCTGTCTACAATGGCTTGGCCAGCATTGATGGGACCTTGGAACCCTTGATGGGATTTCCTGGTTTGTGACGTTGGTATGTACCTGTAAGAATCCTGGGAAGGGCACCTGTCCATAAAATATCACACCCGTTCCAGTATCCACACATGAGGGGTTGGAGACTCCACCCACCTCGGGATGCTCGGCTTCAGTGGCACTGATTTAGAAGAAGTCAGGGTGAGTGCTGTAGACTCCGGCCCAGGAACTACTCCAAAGCCAGGGGAACTGCATGAAACCTTGGAGATCTTAGCTCTCTCCATGGACGCACTTACCAGTGAGGAGCAGCAAGAGTTAAGGGAACTTCTGAAGGAAAAACAGAAGATATTTGCTAGACCAGGAGATCCCTTGGGACGTATTGATCGAGTGGAACATAAGATCAACAGACAAGGGCATGCACCATTCCGTTTTCCCTATCAACAGCTCCCTCCTATAAAACGGGAAGCCTTAGAGAAGGCAATTGAGGAGATGGTTGCTCAGAAAGTAATTGTTCCCAGTGAAAGCCCTTGGGCAAGTCCTGTGGTAATGGTTACTAAGAAGGATGGTACTTGCCGGTTCTGTATCGACTGAACTAAAAACTGAATTGTATCACCTGCAAGAATGCTCATCCGATACCCTGGATCGACGAGAGCCTTGACTCTCTGGGTGGGAACCAGTGGTTTTGCACTCTAGATCTTCAGTCTACGTATTGGCAAGTGAAGATGAAGAGTGAGGACCAGCCAAAAACGGCCTTCACCATGCACAGGGGCTTTACTAGTTTACCGTAATGCCATTTGGCCTGTGCAATGCTCTGTCAACATTTGAATCCATGATGGATCAGATGTTGGTGGCTTACAGTGGAAAAAGTGCCTGGTTTATTTAAACAACAGACTTATGTTGAGTGTCTAGATAACCTGCAGGAAGTGTTTGAGTGGATCCAATCCTATAGGTTGAAGCTCAAACCTATAAAATGTAAGCTGTTTAAATGGTCTGTGGAATACTTAGGGCGAATAGTCTCTGGAGATGGAATCAGGGCAGATCCCTCTAAGTTGGAGGTTGTAGCTACCTGGCCACGCCCCCAGAATATAAAAGACATAAAGTCTTTCCTAGGATTCTGTTTGTATTACCGCAACTTTTGCATACCCACGAAGTTGCATACCCATGACAGAGTTATGTAGTTCTGGACAAAGCAGGGAAGCCTAAGGAGATCACATGGACTCCAGAAGACAAAGCCACTTTTTATGGATTAAACAGAAATTTACGGATCATTCATCTCTGAAATGGCTCTTTAACTTTAAAGATGCCGAGGGAATGATTGGTCACTGGCTAGCAACACTTTCTGAACTCATATTGAAGAATTGCCAGATAGAGCACCAGGCTGGTAAGTCCCACATTAATACGGATTGTCTCTCCCGGAGACATAAATGTGGGCGGCCGGATTGTCAGGACTGGAGAACATAGGGCAGTGATAGTCTGCACTCGTCACGTAAGGCGGTTCCTCAAAATTTTCAGTGGACCCTGGAGCAGGTTAGGAAAGTCAACAGGCTGACCCAGATCTGTAGTGGCTCTGTAAGCTTGTAACTAATGGAATCCATAGACCTACGGGACCTGAACTCTTGATTGAAAACGGGGTGTTTCTGACTCTCTGCAGTCAGTTAAAGGAATTGGAAACCCAGGATGGTATACTTTTCCGTTGGAGAACTACTCTGCGACCGCTCCGGCATACTTTGCAGTTAGTAGTACTACTGAAGTGACGTTACGGACTGATGACCCTGTGCCATGAACATGGGAGTGCTGCTCATCTGGGAAAGGACTGTTGCCCGTATACGGCGGCAATATTACTGGCCTGGAATGAGTAGTGATATCAAGAGATGGCTTCAAAGTTGTTCTGCCTGTGGCAAAGTCTAACCTGGCATAGGGCTGGGCTATTTGGTATGAGGTTTGCCAGAATCGCTCTGGATATCATCTCCGGTATCAAGGTATGAACATTGGAGGAACTGGGATGAGTTAGCACCCTTTATAAGACATGCCTACAATGGGATAGTTCACTCCAGTATGGGATGTTCACTAAATCTACTCGTCTTCGGCAAGGAGATAGTGATCCCCGCAGATATAGTCTATGGGGTCCCCAGCATGTCCACTGACATTCCGTGTCTTATAGGTTTTGTGGAACGGCTTAGGGAATGTTTTGTAGAAGCTTGTCACTTTGTAAGACATGAGCTAGAGAAAGCCTTGGAATGGCAGAAAGCCAGCCACAATGTCGGACTAAAGCCATTCAGGCTCCAGGTTGGAGATAGAGTGGTACATTACCATACACCTCTGGTAAATGTTAAACTCACTCCTAACTGGGATGGACTGTTCAGAAATGTGCAAGTACTGACAGAAGTGATGGTAGTCATAGCATGGGAGGATAAACACAAAGCCCCCAGTTTTGAAGTTACACAGCCTACACTCCATGTGTCACTGATTGTGAGGCCGGCCCAGCGAGTGGGCAGGTACCAGGTTCAAAATAGCCGGGAAGCCAGGTAAGGGAGTGCCGTCAACACTACAGAAGCCAGGGCGGCCCTGTATGGCAACTGTTACTCGGGCTGACCTAAAAAGGGAAGTTTGGGTAGCTGTAAAGCCTGAAGGGGCCAAGTACAAAGCTCCTACGGACGGTTCAATGCACAATAAGCATTTAAAAGCACAAACTGCAGTTAACTACAAAGAGTAGTGGTGTTGGTCATTGTCAAAAACACAACAAGAAGTCAATAGTGCGTGTGTGGACGGTTATGGTCAGTGGCAAGTCGATTGATCCTAGAATTTTGATCAACCTACCTAAATAAGCCATTTGTGCTGCAGTCCAGACGTTGTTCTAAGGGATCCCTGTCGAGGGCCCTCCAGAGGCTGCAGAATTGCACTGTCAGGTAATGATCCGTTCTGCTCAATTTATCAGCCTCTCACATCTCGTAGCCTGAAGTATGACAGCCGAGGAAATCCCCAGGGATGAGAAACTTGGGTGGAAGCTTGTGGAGAGGGCTTCCCCGGGACTCAGATTCTGTGGGTGTGAGCAAATCAGGTCAAGCATAACGGTTGGCCTAAGGTACCAGACCTGATGAACCCAACAGTCCTGGGAGCAGATGTTGGCCAGGATCCCCGATCCCAACAGGTTGGCCATGTTTGAGAGTGTGCTTGCTGGTAGAGTTCCGGTAACTGGTACATTCTGCTACCTCAAAAGTGGCTCCAAGTACAAGCGGAGGAAGGGTAAGGAAAATGTGAGTTCCGAGTCCATTGACTCAGAGCTGTGGGAGCAGCAACGAAAGAAGGCTCGCCAGGGCACCCGAGCTGCCAAAGCCCCCAAGGCTCCTGCTGGGGAGGTGAAGGGGCCTAAGAAAAAGCCGGAAAAGTCTAGCAAGAAAGCCTAGGAGAGGCAGGCAAGTGAAAGCTATACTTACCAAGGGCGAAATAAAGGGGGGAGAGTCGAAAGGCTCAGACAAACCTGCTTCGACAGCTGATGCTTGGGATGGATCACAGCATTCAACTCTTGTTGCTTGCCGTGACCTGTCGACACTGGCTCTCCAAGTATTAACTAACACAGTTCTGTACTGATGTACTGATTAAATGAGAAACAATGGGTATAACCTATCACTAGAGTTTTTTTCAGCATGCTATTTTGAAACCACATGATATGTACCGGGTGTGTATTGATGCAACAAACATAATTCATATGGCTCGAAAACCAATCCGAATGGATTGAAGTCAAATTGCCACTTTATTGCTCATATCGTCAACTGACCAAATTGAATGTCTTAATGTTATCACCACATGTATCAGGAGTACAACAATGTCAAATTGTCATGACTACCGAAGTTTACTGTAACCTTGCTGAGCAATAAAGAAATCTTACACACAAAAAAAAACCAAAAACAAGTTCTAGCAGGGAGATCACCCACATTGGGAATTGACTTTCCTGAAGGAGAGGGTGAATGGACCGGCTTGCCGGCTGGAATGCTGCTTTTCCTTGGAAACCCCCTCGGGTTGCTGGAGGGGTAGTAGGAAAGCCGGAAAGTGGGATGGTAAGCGATCCCGAGTGTGGCTTCGGAAAAGCAGCAATGGGTTCCTGTGGTACAACTCTGGTTTCAGGCGGCTGACGATTCTTCAAATGGTAATCCCGTAATAGGATCCCATTGCTACCACCTTCGGCCTGTGGTACTAGTTGGACTACACAGACCCTGTCTGTGGAACCTAAATGGTAAGGAAGACTGTACATCAGTATGGATTGGACTTACCAGGTTGGCTGGAACCGAGTTCTCTGGCTCTCGTTGGAGATAGTAAGTTCCAGCCTTAGCTGGAACCGAGATCTATGACTCTCGTTGGAGTTCCATGAGAAAGCAGTTGGAGTTGGGGCCTTCATTGGTAACTCGACTCTAGCTGAGAATTGGCCAGTATACCGAGGCTGGAAAAAGACACCAACTACACACACTGTGGATGGAGAAGACTCTTTAATGGCTTTTGCCCATTAACGTTTCCGCTGAAGTTGACCAAGGTGGGGGGGGGGGGGGTTGTGGAATCGCCCCCCTGCAACGATGGATGTCGGGAAGCCCAGCATCCACCGGCTTAGGGATGAACTGAGTAGGTCCGACACCGTGGGGCCCTATCACCATCCGAAGATGGAGAGGGAAGACACTCCAAAGACCACATCCCGGAATGGTTGGTTGGGTGCTCGTCGGTCCAGGCTGAGCATTGTAGGTCCGCGGCTGGCGAGTCTTCCCCACCCAATGCCCAAGATACCAACTCCATTGTCTCTCGCAAAATGGGTGGCGGTGATTTTTACTTAAATATATACACAAAGGTATACACAAAGGTGCTAGCAAGGCTAGTCCTTTTTTTTTGTCAATTTCTCCATTAACTCTCTCTCCTAAATGTCATATCACTATAGTCCTGAGCCTTTAATATGGGACAAAAAATTAGTTTTTTTCTAACCTGTAAAAGGCAAATCACTTGTGTCGTGAATAAAGGGGCGATTTTTATAAACGAAACGTTGTTGAAAAGCTAAGACTATGACCTATCTGTTGATTTATATCTGATATACCTGTGTTGTTGCTAAGATTTCCTGTCGTAGATTGAACATCGGGCATCCTGTCTTCACAGTGATTTAATGGAAAATCTATCATGATGACCTATAGAAATAAACACCTTATCTTCTTAGCTATTTCAAGACAATTAAAATGATACCTATATTGTCAGGCTGTGGTAGCTATTTCCTGAGGTACAGTTGCATTATTACAGATGACAAAGCAGTGGTAATTTTACTGCTATATCGAAGGCCAATCCTTCTCATACCATGTCTATGTGGTGTGGGAAGTAAAAGAACTCCTACCTCGGTAAATGTGTAGGGGTGAGGTTTCTACCTAAATTTATTTCATATATTCAATCACCACCTTGAGAAAGTCTGGTGAGAACCTGCAATGGTTAACTGAACGTTAAATCAAACCAACCAACCAACCAACCAATTACAGATAACAAAGAGTCCAAAAGAGCCCTAAAAATGTGATTTTCTGATATTGCATTTTTGGCATATGGCAAAGCTAGAAATGGCCAATAATTACCTCTAAATAACATTTAATCAATAAGACAACTACCGGTTGTATTCTGTGGGGATTCATCTACAAGTCACTCTTTATTTGACGTGTATATATGCTGATTATTGACTGAGAACACAGGTATGGGGATCCGGGGGGGGGGGGAGGGGGAGCATTGCCATTGAAATGATTGTATAAGTCATACGGCTTTGTAATACTACAAAGCAGTGAAATATGATCCTCAAAAGCGTTTAAAATTACTCTTTTATTGATGAGTTCATACACAATTCATACCCTTCTATGCAGACCACCCTCTGCTTTTTGGACGTAAGTGTCTCGTATCGCAGGTTGGCCCACGGGGGTAAAATAAACATGAAATAGAGGATTCCGCTTCAGGCTAGAGTGTCCTGAGTAGTAGGCTGGCAGGGAGTCTACAAGATGGGACTTACCGTAAATATCGATATATCCTTACCTAATCTGTGCCATTGCCTAATGGCCGCATTATGCACATGTATAAACATATGGACTATTTTTCCCATCAGCCGACGGCCACGTCCAAGTCGGTGGTGCTGGTGAAGCTGAACATGATGTGCTGGCTGTTTGGATCGCTGAACACCAGGTGGCGTGAGGAGGATGAGGACGAAGCCGGCGCCGCCCCTGGTGCTCCCCCTGCCGGCGGCCAGCCGCAGCCAGCCCTGCTCGTGCTGCAACAGGTTCTTCCCGTGCTGTCCGTGGTGGCCACGGCCTGGGTGCACGATGCCACCGTCATAGAAGTGAGTGTTATCAGTTCAGGCATAGCAGCTTTCTGCTTTTCCATGGAAATCCCCTTTTTATTTCCAGTATGTAAGATTCTGTTTCCCTGTGTAAAACAACAAGTAGAAGGTGAATATTCATTGTTGACAGAACAGCTTTGAAGCTAGAAGTAGGAAAAAAGATGTACTAATGTCTAGCAAAAGTCTTACATTAAGGCCATGTACAGGTAGAGTCTACCTCTTGTTACTGGTCAGTCGGAGGTCAATGGAGATGTAGTTCTTGCAGGGTACCAGCAGTAGTTTCCTTGTGGTAAAACCACTTGGCAATGACTCACTTCAATCCCATTTCAAAACACACAAAAAATGGGAGGATTATATGATTTAAGAAGCAAGATTATCGGTTCCCCTAAGAGCATTATACTCTGTCCTTAACTGGGTAGCTTTTTGATACACAGGTTTTTATACATTTACGAATTTAAATGCGGCCTGTGTTAATTAAGTCAAGCAGCTCACCAACATGGGATGAGCAGGGGTCAACGTCAAAGGCATATGTGGACTAGCGAAGACCAGGGCTGAAAAGCCAAAATCTGCCTTGAGAGAGGAGAGCCAGAACCAACTCTGCAGGGGCCAAGTACTGTACAAATGGACCAATTCCAAGAAATGATGGCCGCGTTTTTTGATGAGATGAGGAAAAACAGCATGCGACCAAGCAGACGTCTCTTTGCAGATGGATAAGGTTCTCTGTTGTCAGAGATATGTCAGCCATAGTGTACCATTTGCAGGCCTTGTGCAAACTGAAACAATGGGCGAAATTAAAGAAAGATACCGAAATCAGGGATAAGGTGGCACCGCTACCAGACGCATACGTCAGCCTAATGGACACAAACCTGACACATTCAAGGGCAGTTTCCAAAACTACACACACCAGGCTGTACCTGCAGAACCTGGACAAAAAGTGGGGGAACCTCGTGGCACAAGGATAAGTCCCTGTATGCCCACGGGTTTTTGCAAGTGTGTGTGTGTGTGGGGGGGGGGGGGGGGGTCATTGTAATACCACAGTGAATGACTCCATTAATTTGCCAAATTACAGCACCTTTGTACCTGGCAGTACCAATTACCATGTAAGATATTGGTTGAAAATTACACAGCTCTAGGTCTGCTGGGGTGAACAACAATTGCCAATCTATTCACCCTCTTGATCGCCTTGCCTCCTCATGGTGCAGACCAGATTGGCTTGCACGCAAGCATAACTAAAGCAACCGGGGTGGGGAGTTAGCTCAGTGGTAAAGAGCACTGGACTTTGTTGATTCAAGTCCAACTGCAGCCACTTTTCTCCTTCACCCCCAGCAGTGGTACATTTACTGCTATTTTAAAGGCCAATCCTTCTCATACCATGTCTATGTAGTGTGGGAAGCCAAAGAACTCTCACTTCGGTAAATGTGTAGGGGTGAGTCTAATTGAAAAAACCTGGATATCAAACTACCCAAACAAACAAGCTAGCTCTAACCTTGACCTAGTAATTAAGGAACTTCTGTTGAGAAATGTAGCAATATCAGTGGTCAATTTATTTTCAATGTGTTCCTGCATCCCAAACCAAATGGGAAATTCAGGTTGATACTAGATCCTTCAGCTCTAAATGACAGTGTGACCTTTAAACATTTCAAAGTTGGAAGTTTACAAACGGCCCCAGACATGGTTCACACAAAGGGCATTCATCGGGTCTTTGGATCTGTTAGATGCTTACCACTCGATATCTGTCGATGGATCAGACATAAAGTTCTTCAGGTTTGAGTGGAAGGGACAACTGTTCCAGTATACCTGTCTGCCTAATGGCCTGGCTCAAGTCCCAAGGGTTCTAAAGGCAGTATTTTCCCACCTACAGAGCCAAGGCCACTCAGTATTGGGGAACATTGACAATACTGCTATCATTGTTTCTACCTAAATTCATTTCATAGTGGTGTAAAGGAACCTTGAGAAAGTCTGGTGAGAACCTAAAATGGTTAACTGGACGTTGAATCAATCCAACCAACCAATCATGGCAGAGGCGGCCAAAGAGTACAGAGAGAATATGAAGGCCCTATTGGCCTTACTAGTAAAGCTGGGTTTCAAAGTACATGAAAACAAGACCATCACTGTACCTACTCCACAACTAACCTTTTTAGGCTATGTCATTGACACTGCACAGATGAGGATCTCCCCAACAGAAACCAAAGTGCTCAAATTCAGATAGTTGACTTCGAAAAGGCAATCAAGTATTGGGTAGCCCATTTCAGATGTTTGGAGAGAGACAAAATTCAAGCTCGTAAAAAGATCTTTACAAAAATTTCTTTGGTTGGTGCCTTTTAGATTTTAGGATCAAGTCTATTCCAAGAGGTATGCCAAGGTACATTGGAGATTGGCTTGTATGCCTTAATCTAAAGTCCTTGAATCTAACTCTCATATTACCTCGAGTGCCTCTCGGTCGTTTATCAAGTAATTTTCTAATATTGTGGAGGTCGAAAGGTCTAGACACTTGTCTTTAATCACCTAATTGTCTAAATTTTATCACCTGAATGAATGTAAATTTGAGAATAATACATTATCGGCTATGTATATGTATATTCATATATCAATATATTCATACCAACGTAAATACTAACATAGACCATAAAAATCGATGTTCAGTAACCAGCTAGCATGACATAGATAACCTAAAGTTGAGACAATCATGACACTATCATGACACTATCATTGATAGATAACACACAAACTACTCAAAGCCTAACCTGTAAATCACCAACTATCACCAATAAAGCCAATCTACATCAAAATTTGGTGGGCTTACCGTTGTCTTGTGTCAATCCTTCAAATGTACTGGGAGGGGACCGGATACACCACTCGCGGCCGGGGGCTGGACGCACTGAGAAGCCAGAAAGATATGGAATAACCTGGCATTGATATTTACCCTATCACCTGTATCTACTGTCCATAATGTTGAGGCCTTGTCATGCCTTGGTTTTTATCTGGTGCATCCAGTTGTACTTGATTTTTAGCTGGAGTTCCTTGGCTGTTCTGCTGTCAGGGTGGCGATGTATGTTGTCCAACACTATGAACTCCATGTCATTTATGCCCCTGTGGTCTTGCTTGTTGAAATGTTTGGGGACATCGCTTATTTTGCTCTTGATCTCTACCGATCTGAGGTTTTCCCGCATTCTTTCTCTGATTTTCCTTTTGGTTTGCCCTGCGTTTCGCAGGTTTTGCATGTAACCTGATTATTGGCACAAACATCGAACGCGCCGGGCCGCAAGCAGGCGTTCATTGAACCGATAACTGACAAGCCCCAGATGCGTTTGACCGTCACCACGCCACTACGTTACGAGGATGGTTTTGGCCCACTAGATTCTAGGTCAACTCTCGACTGTAGAACCGTACCAAGGTGCTATAAATATCATGTAAGGAGGTCAGGGTGAAGGTCTGGGTTCGCTGCGAATGCAGTCATTGGCTACTGGGTCTACTCTATTCCTTATATGGCAGTGAGTGTAATGGGACAACTCCATGCAGTTACCCACCCCCTTACACTCAGTCAGAGGCGCAACGTAAAATAAATGGACAACTCGAACGCATCCAAGTGTGGTGTGGGTGGGAGGGGAGCGTGTCTTGCACACCCACACCCGTTGGGCTCAATGAACGCCTACTCGTGGGTGGCGCCATGAGGGTGTGCTATTTTTGGATTGGTCAAGGTTCCCTCTCCATTCTCTGCCCGCACCCATTACGATTCAATGAACGTGGGTTGGAGCAATTGTTGTAAAACCCGTGAACAATTCATAGACCGCATTGTATCGCCTGTTGCGGGTGTTTTCTGGAGAAGCCTGTTGTAAGACTGTTACAAAGCTATTGCAAGACTGATGCAAGACTGTTGGAAGACTGCTGTAAGGCTGATACATGGCTGATACAAGACTGATGTAAGACTGTTACAACACTGTTAGAAAATTGTTGGAAGACTGTTGGAAGAGTGATGCAAGACTGATATACAAGTATTTTGTAAGACTATTACAAGACTGTTGTAAGACTATTACAAGACTGTTGTAAGACTGATACAAGACTGTTGCAAGACTCTTACAAGACTATTGTAAGACTGTTATAAGACTGACAAGACTGTTGCAAGGCTGATACAAGACTGTTACAAGACTGTTCTAAGACTATTACAAGACTGTTTTAAGACTTATACAAGACTGTTGTAAGATTGATACAAGACTGTTGTAAGACTGTTTTAAGACTGATACAAGATTAGCTGAGACTACTAGCCGTCCTGGTGGGGGTATTATTCCCTTGTGTGTTTTAGACAGGAAGTATACTTGGGGTGCTCTTGGAGCATTGGTTCTGATAGATTTCTCCATTCTCTCAGTGATTTCACCGCTCTCTACGAATCTCTCAATATATTAACTCAATATATTCATCCACCTCCTTATTGTGAGCTTGTGTTGAGTCCACATCAATTTCCTTGTGGGTGGATGTATCATTGAGCTGTCTATTGGCCTCTGCTATGTAGTCAGTTATGTCTAATATTACCACTCTGCCCCCTTTGTCGGCTGGTTTGATGGTAATTTCTCGATCACATGATAGTGCTCTCAGAGATTTGCATTCGTCTTCGTCTAGATTATGTATAGAGTACCCTTTATCGATGTTTATCAATTAGATGTGCCAGACCCTCACCTAGCTGTGAAATGTGTTAAAAATTGTTTTAAAAGATGTTCTGAATAATGTCTTAAGCTCCTTGTACTGAGTTTGAAATGCATCCACCCGCTAATTTGGCCTTTTGAGGCCAATAATTCTATTTTGAAATGCACACCAAGCTCTTGTCTAAGTTGATAAACAGTGTGTAAGACTTATCAAGGACCTTCTTTGTGGTCGAAATAATTCTATTGGTGTCTCTGGTCTCTTAAAAGCAAGTAGGACAAGTATTAGATGGGAAGATGTGGTCCTTACATAGAAAGGTGTCTGACCTACTATGGGTGCGTTTGGGAACCCTTATGACTGCACACATGATACATGAAGTGGTGCCATCAGTTTAGGTGAAATACGAGGTGGAGCCATCAGTCTAGGCAACCCATGTCGTCATTAGTCTAGATAAAACGGATAGCACTGATAAGAAGGCCATTAGTCCAATTACTGTGTAAAATAGACATAAAATAGGGACCTCCATTCTGAGCAGAGAATCCATTCTGCTTGATGCCAGTTGGTTGGCTACCAGGGTTCTGCTGTGCTGTAAATGAGTTTCTGTTTGTTGTTCTTACAGGCTTTGGCTGACTTACTGAAGAAAGCATTACGCACACTCATGGATGATTTCGCGCCTCTGATCCCGGATGTCACACACCTAATCGTAAACCTGTATAACACCGTGCCTCAACCATCTCTACTGGACCTGTCCAGACAGGTAGAGTAACCGCCCCACATATATGAAATGCAGCTCTATGAGGCCATCACCAAACACCTGTTTATGATAAGCACAGCTGGCATTCCGGGCTTAATGTGACAAGTATGTCAGCCAAGTCCCTCCTCCTTCAGACACGAGCTGGCTAATATTGTAGTATTTTTCTCATATTTATCTCCTCTGTTTAGATAATCTCTGATTCAGATGGAAGTGTCTAGTGATACTAATTCGCTGATTTTAGCTGAATGTGACATCCCTGAAACAGTGGTTACTGAGTCCGTAGGGATGGCCGTTTGAGGTCTTTTGATACATAAATACGTCCCGACACTGCAGGCAGAGGGACATATTTGTGGCATGAGGCAAAGAATGGCATCTCTAAGGGCTCAGTTTCTACGTTTTCCTATTGATAAATACCTGAATATCAAGAAAAACTGTTATTTCATGTACTTATTTTATTTACCTGTTGACTTGGGGCATTCACTACGGGCAAAATTCGCCCGAGCATTATCAATAATGCATCCTTAGCAGCAGGTAGTATTTTATAAACGTACGACCACAAGTGTGTAATGATATTAGAAAATGTCCTTACTGTAGGCGGAAGGCCGTATATTTTCCGTTATTTACTGACGATATTGTAAGCTATGTACTGATTGACGTGTATTAGTATGTGAGAGGTGTTTACTGACTGTCAGTGTGTGTACTGATTGACTTGTGTCCGTTGACGTGGCTAAGAAGTGTGTGCTGACTGACTGTATAAGCAGTGTTTAGAGATTGACTTGTGTCAGTTGATGTAGTAAAGAGGCGATGTTGACAGTATTTGCTTACGTTACTTTCAGCTGATGCTGCTGTGCGCTGCTGACGTGAAGAACGAGTCATACAATGTGAATGGGCGGTTTCTCTTCCACTCCCTTTGCACCCGCAGTCTCCTATTGTTCGAAACAGGTACTATGATAATAAGGCTCCATAGAGATCCTTGCCGTTTTCACACAAGATAAAATAACGTCAGACTGCCTGAAGACAAGGGTAGCTTTTAGCCTCCCTGTAAAAACTCCCCTTACAAAATATATATTCTATTATTTCTTTTCTTTTTGAAAATATAAAAGAATTTGTAGACCTAAATGTCAATATTTCTTGATCTAGACTTTGTATTGAAAAAGGTCAGGTTGTGGAGGTGGGGTTGAGTTTTTTAGGGAGTGAGAAGGATTTACTAAAAAAAGATGTGCAACATTGGAAGTTGGGAAGGGGCCATCCGTAAAGTATGTCTGGAAAATTTCCAAAATTGTTGACCCCAGCCCTCACCCCTTCAATTTGCAAGTACTTTATGGATGGCCTTGAAGTAATCTTTGCCTGAAAAAGGAGCCTGTGAGGGTGTGTGTTTACCCTAAATTTGGCACTAGTGTTCTCTATCAGACTCCTGGTACCTGCTTTTCTGGATAGAAGCCTTGGTTCTAAGATTGAATGACACTCTATGATTCCTTCTTCTTACTTGGTACTGCTATTAGTAGATTGTTAGGTAGGCCTAGTCATGATGGCCTTTGGTGAACCGGACATTAGCTAGATAGCTGTCTATGATCTGATAGATTTATTGACAGTTTGCAGTGGTCTAAGCTGCCATTAAACCAATCCTTGTGTTGTAAGGTGGTGTTTGTGTTTTGCCGTGGTTTCTCGTCATGAATATGACCCTGGCTGTCAACATGACATTAAATCACCAACACTCATTCACTTACTGCATTTTACCATCAGAATAGTTGAACAGGGCTGGGGAGTTAGCTCAGTCATTAGGGCACTGGACTTTTTTTTTGTTTGTTGTAAATGATTGTTTATTGACGTATAAAGGAGTCATATAGAAAGACATGGTTAGTGTGGCCGAATGGAATCTGTTCAGAGATATTTCTGACCAAAATACCATGTTTTTCCGTATAGTCTAAGGTGATAATGTCCTTATTGAGTATAAATTTACGATGCTTACTATTTGTTTGTTTATTCTACCTCGATTTCGGATGGGTGTGTAGGGCTGGGCGATCTTACTTTGCTTATAGGGACCGTTTATCGATACGAATCGAGGGAATATGCCGCCATTTTGTTTGTTTATTTTTTGTTCCGATAATGTCAACAGATCACGTGGTACAGTGTGGCGTAAAAATATTTTACGCTACGGTGCGGCCGAACGGTATCTTTTCTCCTATTGCGTAAAAGTGAGACATTCGTGCACCGGTATATAATAATATATAATAATAATACATGATTTTCACCCAATAACGTCGAACATACATAAAGAATAATATACTTGGGGACTCTGACAGAACAGAGTTTTGGGTTCCGAGTTACACATAAGAGCAACGCATTTAACTACACATATTATACACACCCGGTAGCCAATCCACAAGACACTCAGTGAGTGACATACAGTGACACAACATAATATTACCGGACAAAATGAGAGAAAAAAAAAACAAAAAAAAAACAAAACAAAAAAAACAACACATATAAAACAAAACAAACAATGGTGGCAACGACAAAAAAAAACCCATATTCAGCAGATTTAAACAACACATTCACCAAGTCATACCAGAGGGGGGCGATAGCTCACCACTCAACTCAACGCACATAGCTGAGCAGCATACCAATAGACAACACAATAGTTCTATTTAACTTTCAGTTTGAAACTACTTCTATTTTCAATACATTGAACATTCATAGGTAGAGTAACCCCAAGGTTGTAGGGCTTTGTGGGTTTGAGCCCCACCCCCAGCAGTAGTAGATTTACTGCTATATCAAAGGTCAATTCTTCTCATACCATGTCTATGTGGTATGTGAAGTAAAAGAACTCTGACCTCAGTAAATGTATAGGGGTGAGATTTCTACCTTAATTCATCACATAGATTCAATCACCACCCTCGTGGTTTGAAAAAACCTTGAGAAAGTCTGGTAAGGACCTATAATGGTTGACATTAAATCAAACCAACCACCAAACAAAAGAGTAGCTAAACACTACAGATATTGATCATATACACTGCATGGAAGGTCCCTTATAAGTATGTGTTAAACATGTTATCACCCTACAAAGTAAGTTGTCAATGATAGTGATCATACCATTCAGATACCATTCCTTTAAACTCCTTTACTTTCCTTTATTTTTGTGAAACATTTCTTCAAATTCCTTTGAAATCATTCCAAGTCCACATGAACAACATAACATGTTATTTTAACAAGTAAAATCTCTAAAATATATACGAATGGCCAACATTTTCTCCAAAAGTTTATATTGTTAAACAAGCAAAATTCATTCCTGTCAGGTCTGCTTTATGAAATGATCCAAATTTCTAATTGTGTATTTGTATATTGTAATTTTGGACAATTTGACCACCTGAATGTACGCCCTGTCATAAACCAGAAGGGTCCTCTGGTTGTGAGCTTTTGCCTGGAAGATGGCTTTAATTCACAGTTTTGGGCACAATTGAGAATTTAGCACATCCAGGTCAAATTTTAGACTGTGCATTATTCTAAACAAAAAAAGGCATGATGCCCTGCTGGGTGTAGCCTGGGGCTAGGGTGCAGTGGGGATATTCCCTCCTGAGGGTTATGAAGGAACCTCCACTAGAATATGTTGACACCTATTTCAGGGAAAGGGGAAGAGGACATGAATTTAGTGGGATACAGGTAAGGTAGTCCCATGTGTACCTAAAAGAAAATACTTGGAAAATAGTAACAGGAAAATTTAGGTTGAGACTATTCCAAAGAAAGATCTAATTGACTTTTTGAAAGAGACTAATCTTTTTGATTGTGTATGAAATATTTGTAAACATTTTACTTTTTCATTCTGAATGTCATCCAAGCACATCTTCAGGGGGAGAAATCGTCATATCTAAGAGATCTAATTGAATTCAGTTGGATTCAGTGCCTGCACATAAATGTCCCCTTGGGTTTAAATGTGATGGACCCACATGGGGAGAGGAGCTTACTTAACCATGTCAAAATTCTTTTAACCATCCTGTGACATGCAGAATTCAATTCTGCTCCCCATTCTGACGCTGTAATTCACTTTTCTCAACACACTCAAATTGAGTTCTGTCCTGCCAAACTACAAATGACTTACCAAGTAGGCAGTACTTGACAGGTGTGCTTTATATATAGCACTCGCTGGCTAGACCTTAGAATGATACGCTGCATATAGTTAGACGGAATTTGCAGATCTTTATGAAACCTTTCTATATAATGCAAGACTTTGGTCAAATTGTGCATGAAATTTTTGGATTTTTTTCCAAATGGTTTTGCTAATCACGGGAGCAAAGCTTGCTTCCTAATACAGTGCTTTTATTTGGCTTAAATTTTGTGCATCCTGAAACTGCACCTGTGAATTCCTCCATGCACCATCCTGATATAGAGTAATGATTAACCTATGAAAATCAGGCTCCTGGCCATGACAATGTCTACTCCAGGCACAGGATGTATACTCATAATCTAATATATTTTTGAGGTAAATTAGATAGAGTAAGGATCAAAATCCAGGGATCCACTCCAAACCCCATATAACAGGAGTATGCTACCAACAATGTTGTTGGACTCGTACAAGGAAGAGCGTCCTCATAGATAATTGTGCTGAATCCCCTTTTTCTTGAATGAAAAACATACAAACATAATTACAATACCAAAGATAGCAGCACTTATTCACAGAGCCTGGGGTGTACATATGACAGACGGGGGATTTTTCTGTTTTTCTGGATTTGTTCACACCCCAAGGATAAAACTATAAATTTGAGGAATTATCTAAGGATGGGGATTCAAAATAGAAATATATGATATTGTCAGCAACACCTGCACAATGTTCTCAGCTGGGGCCAGAAATGCTCTTAGGAAAGCTCAAAATGCAGGTACTTCTGGGGGTTTGCCCCTTGGGCCCCCACCCAAAGAACTTTCCATGAATCCCATTTGGGGTCTAGATGGCCCCCAAATCCCCACTGATTATTCTTGATATTTTTGCATACTCTTTTTCAGGCATATACAGTAGAACCCCTCTTAAGGGGACACCCTCCGTTCCGGGCCAAGTGTCCCCTTAAGCGGGGTTTTCAGGATGCCAGTGGTTATACAATAGAGAATACCTACATAAATGAAGGAAATGATGGTTATTAGGTTAAAAGGTTTATCAATAAATAGACAAATAAATATAAATTATACAATATAAATGAATATAAATGTACAAAAAAATAAAAATAAATAGATAAAAGAGGTTGAAGATGGATATGCCTTCCTTGTGAAATTTGCTCCTGTTTACACCCCCGTTCAATGTTCCCCCCCCACCCCACCCCCCGAAGTCCGCAGCCCTATGACCTTGAGCCCCCGTGAGCCGCCCAGAGCCGCGACGGCTCACTGTAAACCGCACCTTCAAAGCCCCCAGCCCGCCCTGTGTGCCCACCACTAACCTGTAAGCGGGCCTCTAACCCCCTACCTTCAACGGATGCAAAAGTCGCTCCTACTAATATCCACTCACAGTCTCCCCCCCTGACCAGCTAGAGATGTGGTTATTACCTTGAAATAACACACTCCGGCCGCCCGGGCCCGCCCGGGAATGCTCAGTCTATTGTTCTGGTTGCGACAACTGTCTGTCCCGTACAAACGGGCATAATAAACTTGGATTTTCAGTATTTTTGATATGATGTCCCTCCAAACTGTCCCCTTAAGCGGGGTTTTTAAGCATTTCTGTACCGAAAAACTGTCCCCTTAAGCGGGGTTAACATAAACTCTTAATAGAGGGAAAAATTTTCGTTCCGAGCAAATTGTCCCCTGAAGTGGGATGAGGAAGAGGGGTTTTACTGTACAAAGCAGGAGCATTTTCCATTCATTACCCTACCCCCGGATAAAAGTAGACAAGCAGTGGCTTGGGAGAATAAAATTTTATTTAATTTTATGGAATAATATGGAATAATAGTAAGTAAAATTATGTCGACCTTACTGGACGAGCATATTAATGATAAGATAATATGAAGGTAAGTAAATGATAATTGACAGGTAGAATAGAAGTCAATTATGATAAGTAAAATATGAAATACAATACACATGATAATTGTATGAAATACAATACAGGTAATTGTATAAATAATAAAAAGGTCTACGTGAGTAGGGAGAGAAGAGAGAAGGTTGTGGGTGGGTGGGACGAAAAAGTACTGTAGTACGTGTGTACTGCAGGGAGGTTGAAGGAGAAGTGAGGCCGGGGTCCGGACCGGGCTGTACCACGTGACCTCGTGGTGGGTGAGAAAGCCGCGAGGGGGCAGGAGGGGCGCCCGGGAGGCGTGGTAGAGGGGGACACCGGAGGTGGCAATGACTCCCCCTGAGCAGAGCCCATGAGAATACCATTACCCTACCCCCGGATAAAAGTAGACAAGCAGTGGCTTGGGAGAATAAAATTTTATTTAATTTTATGGAATAATATGGAATAATAGTAAGTAAAATTATGTCGACCTTACTGGACGAGCATATTAATGATAAGATAATATGAAGGTAAGTAAATGATAATTGACAGGTAGAATAGAAGTCAATTATGATAAGTAAAATATGAAATACAATACACATGATAATTGTATGAAATACAATACAGGTAATTGTATAAATAATAAAAAGCCAAAAAGGCAAGATAAGGAGAGGGGGGGTGGGAAATGTTTTTAGTCTTTGTGTAGACTGGATCAAGGCTCAATTGACGGCCTTGGCATCGTTGGCCTTGATGTATGCCCGGTGGGCATTGGATTTCCAGCCACCGTAGCGCTGGATGGACAACTCAGGCAGGCCCGCCTGGTATGCCTGAGTTGCGGCAGCCTTACGTAGGCTGTGGAGGGTGTACGTGGAAGGCTGGCCTGCTGCCTTCAGCAGGGCCTTCCATTCTCGGGTGAGAAGTCTCGTGGTGACCACGTCCCCGGCCGCGAGGGTGAGGAACGGGGCCTCGGGGCTGGTCGTAGGGACGGCCGCGATCATATCGGTGATAGCGCGTACCGGACACGCTGCGACCTCGGGGGACGCCTGGATGACCACAGTTTTTTCCTCCCCCACCAGTTGTAGATTCTTGGCCGCCTTGATACGGACGGTCACTTCCGTCGGCGTGACCACCACGTCGCGGCGCGACAGGTGTCGCGCAGGGTCGAACTTGGCGGCCGACGGTGGGGCGACCTCGCTCTGCCGCAGGGCCGCGTAGTATATGATGAGTATCCCAGCCCGCAGCACCAGGTGGGTCGGCGAGTGTGTGAGGGCCGCGAGGGCCGCCCTGAGGACCTCCATGGGGACCGGAGGCTTGATATTTGGGACGTACGATTTGTTGCGCCTCATTGCCTCCAGGGCGCGCTTCACTCTGTAGTCCTCTGTCGGCGCAACGTCCCCTCCCGTCAGTCGCAGATGCGACCGCACATGGGATAGTTGATTCGCGACCGTCGCCGGGGAGGGGGCGTGGTCCGAGACGTATTCGAGGTACGCCGTGATGAAGCTGGTAGTGGGTTTCTGGGCGTCGGCACCCATCCGCCGGCAGAATGCGAGGTATGTCGCGACGGCACTCCGCTGGTTCGCGACCGTTCCGGGGGCACGCGCCTCGCATTGCCGCGCAGATGCCCTCGTCTGGAGTAAGAGCAGCTCCGGATCTGCAGACGAGACGGAAGACAGGGTTAAAACACACGTGGGTGCAGGGAAAGACCTCGAGGAGGGAATGGAAATTTCTGAACATCGAAGCCGTATCGAAGTCCCTCGAGGTCAGATGGGCCCGACTGAGAGCATCCGCGACGGTGTTGAGTTTTCCTGGGACGTGCGTGTAGATGAAATCTACCTGCATTTTTGCCTGAACCATCCAGGCCTGGCGGGCACACTCGGCCAGAACGGGGTTCCTGGCACGCCCCGATGTGAGTGCCTGGACGGTTCCCATGTTGTCGCAGTAGACTTCCACGCGAGACCCCCTGTCCCGGTCTGTGATGAACGTGCACATCGCGAACACCGTGTTTAGGGCCTCCAACTCAGCGATGCAGCCGACCGGGTCGTTGACCGGACAGACCTGTCCAGAGTAGCAGTACGTGCCGTCCGTACCTCCGATGCCCGAGAGACACGCGTCCACGATGAGGCACTTGGTCGGGGGTCCTCACGGGATAATGGCGTGGCCATTCCATCCCTCGGCAAAGCGCAGGAACCACCCGAGGTCCTGCCTCATATCGGAGTTAATGTTCAGGTAATACCCACTCATGCCTCGGAGGGCCTCGAGGAGTTTACTGACGAAAGGGCGTGCCGCCCTGATGCACTTTGACACATGTAGTACCCGCCCGAGGACGGATTGAAGCTGGCGTTTCGTCAGAGACCGCTTCATGGACACGGCCCTCACGTGTTCTCGGACCTCGTGAAGCTTGTCCTCGGGCACGGTAAGTGACATCTCGGCGGCGTTGATGACTATGCCTAGCCACGTCACGACCTGGCTCGGGGGCTGGGCTTTACTACGGGCCTCGGGGAGCCCGAGTTCCGTCAGCAGTTCTCGGGCCGTCCGGAAGTCGGCCTCGGATTTCTCTCTGTTGGGTGAGAGGATTATGACGTCGTCGAGGTACATGCAGGCCTCGACCCCCTTCTGTGCGAGTATCGCGACGATTGCCTCCGCGACACACTGCATATGGTACGAGGAGGCACGGGCACCAAAGGGCATCGCCGTATCACAGAAGTACCCGTCCCTCCACGCGAAACACAGAAGGGGCCAGTCCAGGGGGTCGCACCGGAAGTTCTTATACGCCCTCGCGATGTCGATCGAGCACATATAACTTCCGGTCCCTGAGGCCACCAGGCGGCGGACGAAACTGTCGACGGTCGGGAGGCCATGCTCTCTCTCCTCACCGTACACCGAATTCTTCACCACAAAACTGTTGACGCTGTCGTTTTTAGGGTACGTCATGTCGGTGATGACACGACGGTCGTCGGTCCCCCTTTTCTCGCGTGTCATCAACGGCGACACGTGACACCAGGGTTCAAAGGGGGGAGCCTCGTACGGCCCTAGGAGGTTGCTGAACCCTCGTTCCTTGTTGATGAAACTGTCCAGCTGATCAGGGTATCCCGTGGCACTGGGATGATTGGGCACCCCCCTCGTATCGCTAACGGGGCCGGTGTATCCCAGGGGAAAACCGTATCTGATGAAGCCCAGGAGCTCCTCCCTCCCGGGGAGGCCCGTGAGGTACCGCTCCCATGCCGGGATACACAAGTCTGTGGGACGGTCGATGCGCGCCGCGAGCGCGTTGGGTAGGCCCGTGCGCCGCACCTCCTCGTAGATGTAGGCGTGGCCCGGGGGCCCGGGGGCCGAGAAGGAGGGCCAGTGAGTCCGCCGGTGTCCGGCGAACTTCTCGGGGTCCGTCCGGACTCCGGGGGAGGGAACCCCGGTCTCGCATACCTCCCTCACAGCGGCGAAGTCAATATCCATTCCGGTGTTCACCTCCTCCCGGGGCAATTGCCGAGCCAATTGCTCCTGCTCCCCGCCAACATGCATAACCACGGGAGTGGAGTCGTTGGTGGGCGGGGTCCTGTGTTTACTACGATCCCCCACGTGGGCGGCACGTGTTGTTGTTGTCACGTGGGGTGTTGCGTCATCCTGCGTGCACTCGCTCCCTGGTACCCCCTCCCCGAGTGCAGGCGTCCTGAGGGTAGGGGGTGTACGACGCGCCACGCTCACTCGCGGGACGCGTCCGGGCCGTTTTTTGACCCCTGTTGTTTCAGCGGTTGAGGATCACTGGTGCGGAGCGAGTGTCCGGCGTGCGGCATCCGGTGTGTCGGGGGTGCGGATGTTTGGGCAGCACTCTCATACCCGCCACCGTACATCAGCTTCCTGTTGCACGCGTGTATGGAGTGCGTGCACATCCGGCCAACGGAATCACAGAAGGAGCACACGTGAATCCATTTGATGTTACCGTCCTGGTGCCCGTTCCGTTGGCGGCACCCCCTCTCTGAGTTGTAAGCTCGGCAGGGGAGCTCCCGCCCCCCGGCCTTGCCGCCGTCGTGGCCGTTGGTCGTGGTGGTCGTAGCCGTCATGGCCAGGCGCACACGTTCATCCTGGATCCGCACGTGATCCGACCAGTAAATCCGCCCAGCCTCGACTTGGTCGAATACAAAATCGGACCAACGGCGGACCCCGGCCCACGGTCGAGACTGCGCATCCACCGATACTTGTGAGAGATGCCTGTACATATCCCTCCTGTGTTCCTCGGGGACTGCTCTGTGGTCCTCCATCATCACGAGGAACCGATGACGTATTCCATAGGTCCGAGGGTGCCCCTGACCTCGAGTTTCTGCGGGTGTACAGACCCTCGCGCTCAACATACATATACGGCTTCGAAATACTTTTAGAATGAAAGTCAGTAGTACTCTTACCGGCCGTACGGTCGTGGGGCATTGCCTCTCGGTCTATCTCTCGCTGCAGGTGATGTTCCGGTAGGTAACGGTCACAGAGGGCCCGTGGGGCGGGGAGGCGCGAGGCCTGGTCCTCGGCCCATTCCCGCGTCCGATCCTCAGCCGGGGTGCGTGCCTCGCGCACGGTCGGCGGGTGATGCGAGACCCGGCTGGGCGACCGTTGTCTGGACATCGCTGCTAGGGTGGCCATCATGGTGTCCATCTTCGCCTCCAGTGCGGTCATACGAGACGTCTTGACCGTTGATCCTCGTTCCGAGACGGATTCGATCTGATCGTTTGCCGCCTCGCTCCCTCTCTGCGTTCCATCCGACTGTACCTGAACAGAAACCTCCGGTGCCCTCGAGGTGCTGGCCACGGGAGTATTTCTTGTCGTGGGACCCATTCTCCTATACTCGTAGAGGTACTTTCACGTGTGTATGGTGTGCTGGCCTATACTCGTGGAGTATGAGGCTGCGAGCACGTGGCCAAGAATAACGAAAAAGTACTGTAGTACGTGTGTACTGCAGGGAGGTTGAAGGAGAAGTGAGGCCGGGGTCCGGACCGGGCTGTACAACGTGACCTCGTGGTGGGTGAGAAAGCCGCGAGGGGGCAGGAGGGGCGCCCGGGAGGCGCGGTAGAGGGGGACACCGGAGGTGGCAATGACTCCCCCTGAGCAGAGCCCATGAGAATACAATTTGCAGATTTCCACTTCTTTCTCATCCACAAGGGAAGTTTTTTTAATAACTGTGTAAATCCCATGCCACCTGTTCTCCTACCAGGCTTCATTGTTTTTGTGGGTTTTTTTTGTAAAATGCAATTCTCATGCCTGTTTAGATCTTCAGATGGAAGCACCCTTTCAGGCAATGTTCTTTGTGCAACCAGTTTTATAAATATATGGCCAAATGTTTCATGTACAGCTTGACTAAAGCTGTGTTTCATATCATGAAGGTTGTGCATACCTTTACCAAGTTTCGATTCAGATGGTCTTCCTACAGATGGTCCTCCTACAGATGGTCCAATGACTTTAAACGGTACAAAGAGGACCAATTCAGATAATCCTGTCAGTTCTTTTGGATGAGAGGGAAAAAAGGCATGCCACCACACTCGCAGGGGGCGGATGATGCCTTAAGGCATCATTTGCTGGATATTTATATAATTGTTTTTCAAAAGTAAATATTTTAACAATTAACTTGAAATTTTCACAGAATGTAGGTGTAATATCATATTTTTGAAATCTAAATAATAGGAATAAAATATCAATAATATAATATCATATCACGTGATAAATCTTCTAATTTAGAGTTCAGAGGACAATACCCCCGTCCCCTAGAACTATACATAGTCACTAGTATCCGTCCCCAAGTGTGTAGTTCAGCCATAGGCAGCCGTCCCTAAAGGGTTGAAACTATTATACTATTCGACCCAAGAACTACAGTCACTACACTACTCCGTTGGTATGCAACTGTGCTGCTCGACCTTAGGCTATCACTTCCAAGTTTCACAAGCAAGAGCTACTGTGTTGGCACCGTAACTTAGTAAAAAATATACGTAGCAACATCAAATAAAAACAGAAATGTGGGGAAAAGCATGAGGAATAATTTGGAATAATCAAATTATTCATTTCTTATTGATTTATAAAATGTTCCGTTCACTATGCTGGCATAGAGAAGGGAACGGCCACCTCAACAGCGAGACTACTCATGAAACACAAATTTTTGTTTGCCACTGTTGGTGCCACTGTTGCGGTCTTACCTCTCGCTATATGCCATAGACTAGTGAAACAGCACCCTGGTCGGCTTTGTGAGCGTTGGATCCACCATAACAATGCAGCTGACATGCAGAAGAGATCAGACCATTTATTGTTTGATTAAAATAAAATGATTAAATACAGGAATTATTCACCTTGTGCTCCAGTTGATGCCAAATACAGTGCCATAATCTTTTACTGCAGTTACCACAGCTATAAGGACAATGGGAGGTTGTTTAATTGTATAATTTTTTCATGTATACATCATATAAGGCCTGAAAGAGTAACGAGGAAAATCAAGATAATTTCTCAAAGTCTGTGGGGAACCCTGGCTGGTATGATGAATTCAAATCTCATACTTTCTAGAGCCATGTCTGATAAAACACACCAGGAGATATTTACCAAACCAAAGCCTTGATAAAAGTGGGGGACACTCAGTCAGATGACGACCCCACCATGCTAGAGTGGCTAGGGGGTGAGGATCTCAACCGGGCTTTGAAAAAGGCTGAAGATGTGATTAGACAGGATGACAAAATGATGAAGTGGAAGTATGAACCACAATTCTACAAAAAGAACTATGTATACAAATCTCAAAACAAGTCCTACACAAGGCAGCCAAGTAGTGTAGTGCCCGCAGTTGTCACCTAAAACATGATGGTTTAGAAAAATATTTCTCACGATCAGAATAACCACAGGAAGATTATGAAATATGCCAGACATAAAGAATTCTTTGCCCCAAATACTTTCTAATTTGTAATTGTATCTGGAAAATGGTTACAACCAGCATGTCCAACCTTGTCGGTTGCGACTGTTTGGGCAACAATTTCACCTTCGATAATCAACAAACCTGAAGTCTCAGATAGTGTGGTCCGGGCCTTTTCACAGGTTGTGGGGATGCCACTACAAAAAGACACTGTGAAGGAGAAGCATGACTGCTTCCCTCGGCCTGACAATGCACCAATATTGCAAATGCCAAAGTGGAACAACATCTTCAAGAGAGTCCCTGAGAGTCCTTACAGCTGGACAAATATCTCATAGAACACAGCAGAATGTCGTAGCTGCTACGTTGGCCATTGCACATCATTCGTAGGCTCTGTAGCTAAACAAAGAACCAGAAAGGGCTATGTCAGACACTACACATACCAGGACAAAATGTGGGGAAACCTACTGCCGGAAGACAACTCCGCCACACCAAAATGGTCAGGGGGGGAAGACCTGAATGGGCCCATGAAAAATGCCTAAGATGAGATCAGGCAGGCCAACAAAATGACAAAGAAGAAATATGAGCCATAAGCTGAGCAGAGGGATTTCTATCAACGACTATGATTACAAAAATAACAAGTAGTGGAGATCCAGCAAGGGGCCGAAAGACACAAATGAGTGACTCCCCTGATTTGCCGGGCTATGGCATCTTTGTACCAGGTGGCACTAAATACCTTTTAAAACATTGGTTGAACGTTATACATGATCCTTACACCAGTGAAAGTTTTAAAGGGGCTCGAATTGAATTTGATGAGTTGCCAGTACAGGCTGCCCCACCTAGGCCTTTTGCGTTATCACTAGAAACTAGGGCTAACTTTGATGTGGTAATTAAGGAATTCCTATATAAGGAATTATAGAGAAATATGTTAAAATGAATGAATATTTCTTTTCTAATGTGTTCCTGAACCCCAAACCTTATAGGATGTTCAGAATTATCCTAGACCTGTCAGATCTAAATGACTGTGACCTATAAACATTTCAAACAGCCTTTGAGGTGGTTCATTAAGGGGCTCTTATGGGGTCTTTGGACGTGTTTGACACATACTACTTGATCCCTGTTTGTGAGGAAGACAGGAAGTTTCTCAGGTTTGAGTGGAAGGGACAACTATTTCAGTACACTTGTCTACCCAACTTGTCTACAATTAGGTAATTATTATTAGACAGTGGCCTATCTGAACCATAAAGGGGTTCAAAGAGGGGAGCTTGCAATTTGTTGCAAAGGCAATCTGGGAGATGTGTGAGCACCAAAACTTGTGGATAGTAGGGGCACACATCCCATCGGAAAAGAATGTAGAAGCTGATGAGGAGTGGCATACAGAGTCTTAGGCTGAATGAAATTCTGTAATTGATACGCCCACTGTCACATAAATCTGTTTTCATCAAGGCTCACAAAAAATCTACCTTGTTACTGTACTTGACACCCAGATTCGATTGCAGAAATCACGGATGCCTTCTCCATCAGTTGGCATAATGGTTCCTATGCATTCCCATCTTTCTGGTTGAGTCTCAGGGTCCACAACTAATAAACTGATAAAGATGTCACTGTCTAAAAAAACGCCTCCCAGTGCTTTTAACCACTGAGCTACCTCCCTACCCTAGTCGCTTTAGTTATGCTTGCATGCAACCACATCCAGCCTGCACCACGCAGAGGCAAGCCGACCAAGAGGGTGAACAGATTGATCATTGCTGACCCCAGCAGGCCTTGCTTTGATGAAATGGCCGTTATTTTACATAGAAAATAGGGTAAAACCGAACAAACCTATGGTTTTCAATGTTGTGAAGTTTTATTCGATTTTAGATAACAAAGGTTTCAGTTATTCTACTGTAAATACAGCAGGGAGTGCACTCTCGGCATATGTGGAGAAGGTGGATGGCAACTCAATAGGGAACCATGATATGGTCACCAGGCTGTTAACAGGCATTTACAATGCATGGCCTCCAAAGGCAAGATATTTGCAGAATTGGGATATCAATATGGTGTTTTAACCTATTGAGGAGATTTGCTAGATTTGAGGAAACTTATGTTTAAGGCACACATGTTTCTCGCTCTGACTACTGCTCAGAGGACTCAGTCATTACATGCTATAGATACTGAGTTTATCATTTTGAATGATGAAGATATTGTTCTGCAGTTACAGGAACTGGTGAAGCATACCAGGAAAGTTCAAGCCCCAGACAAACTTACATAGAAAAGTTTAAGAGACTGTGCTTTTATAGGACTTTCAAGTGGTATTGTGCTTTTGCCAAACAGTGTAGGGGACAGCACACACAGTTGTGAATTACGCTGGAGAAGGACCCACAGTCAGCAACAAAAAACTCTATTGCCAGGTGGATAAAAAGCCCCATGGCGGAAGCTGGTATAAATATAGAGGTGTTAAAGGCGGACTCAACTAGGTGAGTAGCTATGTCTAAAGCCACCCTGAGGGATTAACCCATGGAAACCATTCTGAGGAAGGCAAGGTGGATTAATGCCAATATATTTGCCAAAATGTACAAATGGACACTTACCTCAGATGACAACACCTTCCAGGATATGATTCTTCAGGCAGAGAAGGATGACTAGACTACCAACTGCCTGCAATCCTTTCTCTGGAGGAGCGCTAGGTGTGTGTTTAAGACTCTGTTGGCCACCAAGCGACCAGTGACAAGAAGTAGACTTATTAGTTTAAATGAGACTTACCTTGGTAGAAGGTGATACTTGACCTAAAATCTACAATGTTACGAGGTCGTCAGATGGAGTAGACTTTAGGTCAGGTATCACGATTTCCCCAGGTAAGTCTCATTCAACTTATACATTCTGTTGCAACCTCTGTATTGGCATGATTTAACAAGGTGAGCTAGGCTGCCTGATTTTCAAGGCTTAAAGGTGTGTTACACCAAACTTACTGAACGGCACTGCTCAATCGGAAATATAGAAAAGGTGATTACATAGATCTTGCCTGTTAACCGCTGCCGACGCACATATAGGCTCTGTATGTTTAGCATGCTTGGGAGATGCCCGGCGAAGTCAGATCAGACCGATCCGAAACCACCCTTTAATATGCAGCTTTTCAGCTATTCACGTTCGTGACATATTTGTTGCGGGGGACTCGTAAAAATATTAAACAATAATCTGTTGATGGTTTTTTTGTAGGGTGCCAGAATCATCCTGATGTCGTGGACGCTTTCATGTCTTTCTTAGCACAAGTAAGTTTGTTTAAGTGGGATTCTCTTGCATCCTTATCTTTGTTGACTGTAAATAGTGCCCCAGTGTTGAAAGAGGAAGTGTTAAAGGTCATCAGTAATACTGCAGGATGTAGATATAAGGATTTCCAAAATTTCCTGCCATAATATCCACAATATGGCTGCACCTGGCCCCCTAGGGACCTCATTCATGTCAATAAAATTGATTTCAAGCTCCCCACGTTAAATTAACGAAAACAAACTAATCCCCACAGACCCTCAACACCATGCCATGGTCAACAGGACACGTCTTCCCATTCTATCTGAGGCACTTGTTTCTATGACCCCAACTGACATGCCTGCACTAACAAACAGCCGGAATCTTTTATCGACACCTCCCACAACTTTGATATGGTTTGCTACTCTCTTATTATTCCCTGTAGATAATGTTTTTTTCATCGTGTAGTATCTGCTATATCCAGTAGTTTTTTGCCTCATCTTATCAATCTAAATTATGTTTCTAAAACGTGTATTTGGTGATGCCGTAAAAATCTTATTGTCTTTGTACATGATTCTCGTTACTGATAGAAATAACTAAATTTCTCTAACCTTCTCCTTCAATCAGGTCGTGAAGAAATACTCGGCAGTGATAGAAGATGAAAATTGCAATCGTTTAGGTCTTTTCCAAGCAGGTACGTTAGACCTTTCCAAACTTAAAATCGCCTTTTTGAAATATCGAAAAAGTGTTTCATTACAGAATTGCAATTTCTTTTGATCAGGTCCCACCTTGGGACTATGAAAAAAGTATTTACAACATATTCGTTTGAATTCAAATTTGTCAGACCATAGTGTGTGTCCTGTGAGGTACCACAGGGTTCAATCTGGTGTCCCCTGCCTTGCCTTCATGGTCCACTTCCAGGACAAAATTTGGGAGAATTTATGAAATTTGGAAGGATTTCCCTTGTCAACACATTTTTAGCCATTTTTCGGTTACCGGTACCTCACATGCTAGTGTGGCAGACAAGTTAGGAGAGGTCAGGATAAAGGCCATGAGCCGGCAGCCCAAACCAGGTCAGACAGAACCAAAACGTCTGAAGAAGGATGAGGAGCCGATGGTACAAAACCAAGCATCCCCAGCAGTCAAAGGTCTATCTATGACCCAAATGTATCTGTTCCATGAACATATGATTGTCGTCATGGATGTGAGGGAGAAGAAGCGAGCAGCTTCACTCCCAGCTGATTCGTTATTGGCACCAATGTCGCGAACGACAGCTTTTCAGAGTGACTCCAACTCTTGGTGGATATTTTTCAGTTCAACAACAAAGAACCCGGTTACTGGAGAACTCGACCCGAAACGAACTCGACCCGTAGTTATCAGGAGAACTCGACCCGTTTTGGAGAAATCGATTGGAGAACTCGACCCGTTCCAGATACTCATGAATATGACATTTTCATGAACAAGTAAAGGGATGATTAGTTATCTTTTAGACTGATAAACCAGCGCATATAGAAAATAAGTCCAGCTAGGTTTAGGGTTAGGGATAGGGTTGAGGATAGCGATAGAGTTAGGGTTGGGGATAGCGTTAAGGTTAGGGATAGGGATAGGGATAGGGATAGGGTTAGGGTTAGGGTTAGGGTTAGGGTTAGGGTTAGGGTCAGGGTGTCCTGTTTGTTTTCTTCCCCAGAAAAGACCAAATTTGAGGTCAAGATAATATACTTACTACTAAATAGAGTATGTATATTCACAGTTGAGATACTTGAGTAGGGGAGATTTAAAACGGGTCGAGTTCGTTACGGGTCGAGTTCTTAAAACGGGTCGAGTTCGTTACGGGTCGAGTTTTTTACGGGTCGACTTCGTTACGGGTCGAGTTCTCCAGTATTCAAGAACCCAAAGATATGGCGGATTCCTATCATAAAGATTTATGTAATCTTATTGATGCAACTAATGGACAAGTAAATGTTCGAGACCCAGTAGAACATTGTTGCTGTAATGATTACTGGAGAAGTCGACCCGAAACAAACTCGACCCGTAATTGACAGGAGAACTCGACCCGTTTTGGAGAACTCGACCCGCGAACTCAACCCGTAAATTTTAAAAGAGAACTCGACCCGTTTTTGGAGAACTCAACCCGCGATTTAGAGCCAGTTTTAAATAATGAAAAAGTGGAAGGACCAGTTCCTAGTAACAGTGACAGTTAGGGTTAGGTATTTTGGGAATTCTTTCGTGTGAAAAATCGGGACAGGGTTAGGGTTAGGGTATGGGTTAAGGATAGGGTTAGGGTTAGATTATGGGTTAGGGTATGGATATGGGTATGGGTTAGGGATAGGGTTAGGGCTAGGGTTAAAGGATATCTCACACTTTGCGACTTTTTCTGTTTTTAGGAGAAAAGTTGTTGCAAAAACTCCCCTTGCAATATTGTTCAGGTACAAAATCTTAAGGTGTGCATGGTTTTCCTTAAAATATTGTACCATCCACTTTTCAACCCCTTTCCCCCCCTGCTGAGAGAGTTTGTCACCAACTTTTCATTGAGATTTTCCTTGAAATTTTCCAATGAAGCATGTTTCATTTATTTCCTTTAGATGTGTCAGTGCAGAATGGACACTCAAAACTCTTATTATCGCTCACATTTTCGTCAAAATTTGAAGCCAAGATAATATATATAGTAATAATACTTCCCAAGTATTCTAGTTCATGTATATCCATATTTGCATCCGTTTATGGTTCGAGTTCGTTGCGGGTCGAGTTCTCCAGCATTAGCTGTAATGTCAGGGAGGCTCATCAAGCCCAGGCCCTGTATGAGCTAAAACAACGGGCAAAGTTGAACCCAGATCCAGAGATTAGAGAAAAGAAGCACCATTAGTTGAGGCGTGTGTGAACCTCATGGACTCAAACTTGATTTTATCAAGGGTCATTTCCAACACTACCCATACCAGGAAGGACCTGCAAAAATACCACCTGGACAAGAAATGGACAAACTTACTCTCCAATGACACCCCAGCAACTCTGGAATGGCTTGGGGGAACAGGACCTCAATAGTGCAGTGAAGAAAGTCTAGGACGAAATCAGGCAAGCCAGAAAATGACTAAGGAAGTGTATGAGCCTTAGCCGGAAGGATAACTACAAGTTCAAAAACAAGAGCTATGGGAGTCAGGGAGGGACTTCAAAGAATAATCCTTGTACAGCCGTAACAGGCAGAGTGAGTGACTCATTCCTTTCACCGAAATCTGGCAATTTTGTAGCAGGGATAACAAGATAGTATGTGCATGAATGGCTAAGAATTACCCATGACCCGTACATTATTGAGAGTAACATGGGGGCTTGCACTATCGCATACGCCCTGTGAAGTAAGAAGTATGAAGAGTCTGGCTGGGGAATAAAAGTTTTATTAAGAGATTATTTTATGAGAATATAATAGTTGAGTATATTTAATATAATAAATAATGTGATATTAAATATACGAGTTGATAGAATAGATATCCAAACCAGCCAGACCGTGGTGAAAAGGGGGAAGAAAGAAGGGGTGTGGTGGGTGGATGAATTTTTTTTATAAAATGTATAAAAAGGGGGGTTGTGAATGGTTAAAATTTACAGATGATGTCGGTTAAGAGATGAAAGTCAGTATAGTGCCTGGACGATGGCTTCAGCGACCGGAGCATTGTCTGTAGCGATGTATGTCTACACTGCCCGTGATCGCCAACCGCCGTGTCTTCTGATCTGGAGCGGGGTGATCCCTGCCGCAAACGCGTTGGTGGCGGCTGCTTTCCGTAGGGAGTGGAGGGACATCGAAGTCAGGAGCTCGGCCCAGCGGCGCTTTGCGAGTGATGCGGGTAAAGGCGCCCTCGTCGCGGGGAACATGAGGACGGGATCGGCCCCGTTCACTGTGGGAGTGATGGCAACCGCGGCCTCCACGGCTGCCACCGCACACATGTGGGTCGCCTGACCCCGTGGGATCCGGATGTTCCTCGATTGGTCGTAGCGCTGCTGGTTTTTGGCGAGCCCTATCGTCATCGTGAGGCCCTCTGGTGAGAGTGAGACGGAGCCTCTTGTGGGGTGCCTTGTAGAGTTGAACGTGTTGATGCTTCGCGGGAGCACCTCTGACTGGCGCATCACATGAGGAGCAGCGCCGCCTTTATCAGCATGTCGTTGGTGTCTGCTGACAGCAGGCCGATCGCCGCCCTCAGCACCACCACGGGCACCGGGCGCTTGACTTTCGGGGTGTATGAGCGGTCCCTCTGTACCGCCTCTAGTGCCCGTATCACTCGTGGGTGGTGAAAGGGGCGCGACGTGACGCCGGCGAGCGACAGGTATGATCTCACATGTGATACCTTGTTGCTCACTGTCGCTGGGGACCGACCCTCTGACGCCCACGCCTCCACTATTGCGCAGGCCTGCTGGTATGTGGGGGCGAGTGGGTCGACTCTGTACTCGAAGCACATCCGCAGGTAGTCGGCCACGCTTGCTCTCCGAGCGGTGTTGGTCGCTGGCGCCCGTGCCTGCTCTTGCCGCTGTGCCGCTCGCTGCTGCAAACACTAGAGTGCCGGAACTGCAAACGACGGGAGGAGTAAGTTGGTCAAACACATATGTGACAGGAGAAACATAAGCCAGCGTACCTGAGCTAAAAAGAGCTGCCACTGGGGCATAGTATTTTTCTGCCAGATGGGCACGACATTTTTTATTTTATTTATTTGGTGATTTACATGTATTCATTTGCAAATTTCTTGTGATACATTCCACAATCTCCCAAGTTTAAATTTTAGTGCTCTTTTATGTAATTTTTTATTTGTTATTATGCTTCATTGACTCAGAAAAATACTTCTCCTACATGTATTACAACGAAGCTGAGGCTAGTCTACTGGTTCGCTGCTCAGCAAGATAGGGGATTTCCCACCTCATCTGCTCGAGGGTTCGGCGCGGCAGGAGGTTCTTCCAGCCACTGAAATAGAACCATTATTATAAGGGTTATACCTTTCCGACTTTTTCCTCAGTCCCCACTTGCATCCCTGCAATCGTTTAATAGTTCTAACATTCATCCTGGGACCAATCCAACTACATTTATGTCATTACACTCACAACACACATCTAGTGCCGAATTATCATTTATGACAAAGGATTGGTGATAAATAGGGTTTAAATATTTCCGGATTTCCCCGATGAAATTAGTAGATCGTTTATTTTCTAGTCAGTGAAAAAGCTATGAGATACAATCAAACTAATTAAAAAAACACCAAAAATCCCAGCTATGAGATATAGATCATGATGCTCTATCTGTCAAAACATCGAGTGTTGAATCGCTTCTCACTGAGAAGCAGTCGTCTTGATACACATAATTTGCAATTTTCACTTTAACTACCGCTTTGTGGCTCTGCCGCTTTCCGTTTATGTGCTGTCTGTTACTTCTGCAGGTATTGTAGCTCTAGGAATGCCTGAAAGTCCAACGGTCAAGTCTGCCTGTACCTTCCTGGTAGGTACTCTGTTTATTGCTCCTAATTCATATGATATGAACTTGTATTAATAATCATAATGAAATAATACCACCCTGACAAACGTTTCAAGGGACCTCAGGAAAGCTCAGCCAGTCGTGTGCTAGCCTGCATTTCAAGGAATCTGTCAGCTCATACATACCATTTCCTGTAAGGGACTGTTCATTATTTACGGCAGGGGGGGATGAGCTATTGGAGGGGGGGTTGAATTATATGAGGGTATTTGCCGGGGGGGGGGGGCAATTTATTTAGAGGTATTTGCCGGGGGGGGGGGGGGGGGATTTCATTTCGTGGCATTTGCCCTGGGTGGGGCATTTCAATTTTGATGACTTATGTTTTTGTGATTCACCCAAATAAGAGGTTCTAGAACTGTGTATTCTGGATAATCTATATAATTTAGAGGCCAATAGTGTCTGATCTCTTTTAGCAGAATTAAGAAATTTATATATATATAAGCCCTGGTGATTGTGGTAAAGAAGATAATAAGTGAGGTACTGTAACACCTGACAGTGCCATGTCTGTGGAGTGGGAGCTCATCTATTAAGACTTCTTGTAATTTGCCATGCAAGATGGTCTTGTATTCGCAATCTTTTAAAAATTTCAAACATATGAAAAACAAGCCAGGACTATTTTCTGCACAAGAAAACTGCAACGAATTTAGAGTTTGTAGGTTGTGCATGAATATGCTAAGACTATCAAAGGCAATACCGCTGTTAGGAGATTGCTCCATGACCCTATGCAGTGCAGCTCCACTATTATTATCTATACTAAGTTCAATAGTCAATGTCAGGTGATCACCATGCATTGTAGCTTAGCATATACAAGTTGTCTTTTTGGTGCCTCCACTGTCTCAATAGAACACCCCTTAAGATAGGTCTCAGAGCAGTAGGTGCATAAGCTCCCGTGCCATGTCCTGACAGGCTAAGGGTTCACTTTCTAGATGGTGGATATCTAATCCTATAACTATGATATGTCAGTTTGCAGTCATTGCTCTTAAACCATCATTTACAGTCCACATTTCTCAAGGGCTGGATAGCTGCATATTAGAGGATTTGATTATAGATGTTTAAAATTTGCATGCCAGAATTCACCTGGTTTTATTTACTTAACATTACATTATATGTGTGCATATACATGTATATATGAGAAAGAATCGATTTAAGGCTATTGCCTAGGGGAGGGAGGGGGCGTATATCAGGGTATTTGTTGGGGGGGGGGGGGGGTATTTTGAGGTATTTCTGAGGGGGGGCGGTTTATTTTAGGGTATTACCGAGGGGGGGGGGGCATTTTATTTTGAGGTATTTTCGAGGGGGGGGGGGCTTTTCATTTGGAGGTATTTCTGAGAGGGGGGGGGGGACAATTTATTTTGGAGGATTCGTCGAGCAAAACCCACACCTGCCATAGATAATGAACGCTCCCTAATATGTATTAGGTTGTCGATATTGCCATCAACCAACCAACAAAAGGAAATCTCTAATAGGCTGATAAACATATATCCACATACTCTGCTTCTTGAGTGTCAATTATAATGCACACTGATATACATGAGATGGGTTACATTTCGCCGAAATTTAGTCTGGGGCCTTTTCAGTTCAGTCTGTACCAGGACTATATTAGGCGTCTTTATTCACATCCCGCTATTTCTAGTGACGATCCTTTGATGTTAGATGGAGCTGCTAGATTACATAAACTTCCCGGGGGGGGGGGGCAGTAACCGGAGCTGCTAGATTGCTATTCCATTATACAGGCGAACGTAAGTTATTTACCAGATTTAATCCAAGGACAGAGGATGGGACTGAACTCGGCGAAATGGAATACGACCTTAACTGTGCTTTAATAGTGTCAGCCATCATGCAGACTGAAGTATAGCATGTTTTAATAGTGATATTTCTCCTCCCGCAGACAGAGTTCATCATATGTGGTGGCACGAAGATGGAGAGTGTCAAACAAATAGTTGAAAGTCAAGGTCAAAATCTGGTCGACAAACTCATGAGGGTAGGTTCAAACTTGTAGATTTACCTTTATAAAGATGTCAGCTTTCCACATTTCCAATGCAATCCACTATATCCAATATATAAAATTCCTTTCCCTTGTATAAAACAAAGCTAGTATTCATACTAACAGGACAATGGTTACCCACAGACCCTCACACCCACCCGATGCGTTTTCCTGGCTTCTCTGAGGCAGTAGATTCCACATAAAAAATAGTTTCACCTTTTTTAATGACCCCAATCAACATTCCTGCCTTTAGTATCTTGGAAGTTATTTTTGTTTGAAAAATGTGACATCATCTGACATCATCGTTCCATTCATATATCCTACATCTTGATTACCTACCTATGTAATTGGCTGTAATTAACTCAATTTTGAACCACTTACTTTTAACATTATCATTTTTCATTCTACAATCACTTAGTTTTCCTAATGTGTAATCAAAAACCTGAGTGGAAATGTTTGACATACATTTCATATTGTACAACATTGTTTAAGCTCGCTCTGACCTGCAGTGCATCTCGTATTATATGATATATAATCGTTGAGCTGTAATGGTACATATATAGAACATGGATAAATGATGAACAATTGACTACATATTGGGGTAATTAATATTCATTTCGCCAGAAATGAACCTGCCCAACACCAAAAGAAAAAAATGTGTGTCCAGCTCGTTCAGTGACCAAAGTGCTTGTGACGCTAGCCTGGGCCTTGTTTTTCAGTCGAGACGATCTCAAGTTGAGACCGTTTGAAAGGCAAAGTGTTTTTCAGTTGAGACAATCTCTAGGGATCTCAGGCTGAGACTGAGATTCGACCGTTTCGGGTGCTATGGGTGTTTTTCAGCTGTGATGATCGCTAGGAATCACAAGGGAAATGATCCCCCAAACGGTCTCAACCTGAGACCAGTTGATACTTGTCATAACTTATTTTTTCAGGTGCTAAAACTTATTCAAATTAGAAAATATTTAGAGCGAAGGGTACTAATAATCTGATATAACTATATCCCAAATTTCAAAGTTTTCCTGTTGTTATTAAGACCGTGATAAACATTTGGAAATCTGAAAAATGCAAGTACTGCTCCACTCAGGCAGCTTGTGTAATGCTCGTTTTTATCTGAGTAGGGTAGGGTCAAGGTCACTCCATATTTATAAATAACAAAACTACCCATTCACAAAGCAAAACATGTCTGACTCTTGGAATGTTCAAAAGAAAATTATGAAATCTTAGGATCTGATTGGATGGACATGGACAATTATTCGCTGTAAATATGATCTGATTTAAATAAGTATAAGTGTCTCAAATCTATAATTTCTGCTTGCAGTATCTTGTACCTGGCAGAAATGATCTCTAGGGATCTCAGCTAAAACGATCACAACCTGAAATCTCCCTGAGATCCGCTATGGCGCGCTGAGACCACGTCTGAAAAACACTTTCCACCATTGATCTCCCAAATGGTCTCAGGATCGCTCACAGATCTCAGCAGATCTCAACTTGAGATGAAAAACACCCCCCTGGTTTAGCTCTAGTAACTAGTGCCTGATGAGTCCTGGTGGCGGCGACACCCTCTAGTGACGCTTCTAGTGACATCTGGTGTCGTCCTCGTGACAACTCACTCATTATATTTATATAGAGGCGCTTCCTTTATATGGCACATAATCGTTGAGCTGTAATGGTATATATTTAGAACATGGATAAATGATGAACAGTTAGCTACATATTGGCGTAATTGATATTTGTTTCGGCAGAAATGAACCTGCCAACCGCCAAAGGTAGT
The DNA here is from genome assembly GCA_950022655.1 of Alentia gelatinosa. Classification (NCBI taxonomy): domain Eukaryota; kingdom Metazoa; phylum Annelida; class Polychaeta; order Phyllodocida; family Polynoidae; genus Alentia; species Alentia gelatinosa. The sequence goes on from OX465579.1 coordinate 102,329,426, forward strand.
TAATCAAAAAGTTGAGATACTATAAATTTATCCAAATCCTTTTTTTTGGACATAGTCCTGTTCAAATATAACAACACCGACCATGAGGACCGACCCCCCATCTTCTTGATTTCAGCCAATGTCACACCTCCCTGATGTAAGGCAGATGCACCCTCTCGCCTGAAAGAGTGAGAAGTACAGTCCTTAAGTCTATTAATTTTCAACAACCACCGAAGTCGAGATGATAACAATTATATGTCAGATTACATCTTTTACCTTCATACATTTACGATAATGAATGATCATTAAGAGAAAGAGAGATGAAGATCTTTATCAAGTGCGTTTTTTGCAGTGCGTTAACAGTCTGTAAAAAGAAATAGAACATTGAGGATCCAACTCTGACAGCCTTCTTGAAGGTGAAGGTCCAGCTCAATCTTTCCTGAAGGATGAATCTTTTGACCCATTAAACATGAGTCGATTGCACCATAAGTTTAAGATCTAGGAGCTTTAATCCTCCATCCACTTCTTCCTGTATCAAGATGTTGTAGGCTGTTTTAGCAGAACCCCCCCCCCCCCCCCCCCCCATCTTCCAGAGGAAGGAGGTGACAGTAGCTTTAAACTCACAAAACACTCTTTCAGGAAAAAACAGTTTGAGGCGAGAAACAGCATGGTCAGAATCAGTGACAAATTAATTATACAGATTTTCCCTTTCAGGGGCAAATTCCTGTTTGACCAGCTTTCCATTATGCAACTACACTTTTCAAGTCTCGGTTTGAAGGTGTTCAGAAAAGATATATTGATATCATTTTTAACAGTGATAATTATTCCCAAAATCTTTCCTTCTTTTTCACTTCCTTGAACTTGCATCTCATTCATCCTGACTGTATAGGCTTAAAAGGTTAAACCTTTCATTTGTATTCATTTACCCTGAGACCTAAGAACACAGAGCAGCTAAGCAACAGATCTTCTAATTTATTAGAAGACGACTGTTTTGTTATGAAGACAGTAACGTCATCTGCGAATAACACAGTTTTAATCTGACCCCATTGAGTATCTATGCCCTTGATACTTTTTGTATGTCTTAAAAGATGGGCCAGGATTTCCATAACCATTATGGATAAGTATGGAGAAATATAGCACCCCTGTCTGGCCCCTTTCTCTAGCATGAACCAAGGAGTTGTGATGCCATTATTCAACACTCAGCTGTCTTGTTCATTTTACTATGTTGCAATACAGCCAATAAAAAATTGGCCAAAACCAAAGAGCTCCAGAGATTTCATGATCAACAGCCAGGTGACAGAATAAAAAGCTTTCCCAAAGTCCAGAGAAACAAGTCCCCCCTTCAACAGATTCTCATCTTCCATATTCAGGATATCCTCAATTTTCCGGATACCCAAACAAACAAACAAACAAACAAGGGTCTCTCAATAATTAAGTCTTGAAACCAATCCGATGAATCGCCCAGAGTCGGCTTGTCTTGTCCCAAGTCTGAGAAATATAGGTATCAGTACTTTCACATTTGCAAGCCTCAGAAAAGTCACAGTCACTTGATAACAGAGATGACAGTTTTCCTATTTTCCAAGGAAATCCTTGTTTTCGTTTTTAGTTTATCAAATTCTTTTTTCTTGGGTAAAACAAAGAGAGAATAAATTGTGCCTCATTCACACCAATAAACAGTGGTTCAAACCTCCCCACACCCCAAGGTGCCATTCACTGGAGAATGACGATATATTTTCAATGTTTTTGTCTCTATGAGGTAGTAAATTGCGCATGAAAAATATTTCCTCTCTTTTTTCATGACCCCAACTGACATCCCTGTGATAAACATTAAGTTAATGGATTAGACGCCTCAGCTAATTTTAAGCGTGATGAGCCACCATTACTCGCTTGAACCCCAAGAGTGTTTGATTGTTGCCCCTAGATAGGTCCTGTGAACTGTGACTGACAACTGGAGTAACTTCTCTCAGTATATTCCGAAGCGTACCCCAGGTTCGATAACTACCCAATCATTTTTCTTGTATAAAAGAAAGATAAATTAAGCCTCATTCCCGGCTAACAGTGGTGTTAACGTTCCCACACACCTCAACTCTATTTCATGCTTAACATTGATATAGGGCCATGCATAAAGTATGTACACAAATTACCAAAACAAAGCACCACGAATGCTCCGACAGGCTGCTATGTAACTCACACAGAATCGGTTATACAGACATTTTAGAGCGTTTCTAGATGAGGATACGCCACCAAAATGTCCATAATACTTTATTTTAATGCTCTATTGCTTGTTTTAGGAGTGTCATTATTTAGAAATTATGCAAATCGAACAGGACTCAAATGACAGCTGACGCAGATTCCTATGCGAAGATATTGCAAAAATGGGCTAATTAAGAACAGCTACTACATACAGACTGTTAGACCTCTATCAAAAATCTTTTCAGATATTGATAGAGTGACATTTAATGTATTCCAAACCACAATAGAGCTCCACGTTTTTTGGCTGTTTGGTGTTGTGGAAAACAGCCTTATTTCTCACAAATATCACTAGGCTAGGGCTTGCTGGCCAAAACACAGTCCGTTGTCTATAGTTCCTTCCCCAATGCTGTCATGGTTGAAAGTGGCGCTCGAAGCCTGCCGCGATCGCATATATGAGTCGGGTCAGTATAGGGGGCGCTGCGCGTCACACCTCCCGACTAACATCCCGACTTTTGGGTGGTGGGCACTAACGTCCTGCAGTCTTCTGGACTACAGACCTCCCTCCACATTGGTCAGCAGCCCGGGGGTACGTGAATATAAACATTGGAATGTAACAGTGTGTACTTTTCCCAGTTTCTTGAAAAAAAATGGAAGATTGTAATTGCATGGAAGAACACACCTGTTGCCTTCTGAGAAAAATATGGTGATCCTGCTTCCTGGCTTCTTTTTAGCTAGGTGGGTACTTATTTGACACCTCAGCAGTGGGTACATCTGTTTCACCAAAATGCCCATATAAATTTTGAATATGTATAAAATCAAGATTTAAAATCTCTTGATATATTCTGTACTTTGGGAATGGAATTTGTCGTTGACAATTACTTATATTCTATAAGTTTCATTTAGGTTTTACTGTAGTGTGTTGCTGGTTTTTGCATACAGGCGATCGGTGGGGAGTCGCCCCGGGCAGTGATTGACTCGATGGCCGACGTGCTCCTTGCACTGAACCGGCACCACTTTGAAATGCTGTGCCGGTGGTTGACGGAGGTCATGAATCAGGAGGGTTTCCCCACGCCGCGAGCCACTCGCCAGGACAAGGACCAGTTTGTTAAGATTCTCAAGTAAGTATCTGTGGCCTAAAGTGATTAACTGTGCACCGACTGTGCTCCCCATACACGCCGATAGGCCTTATGATTGACTTCCTTATTCAAATAAAAGATTTGAGTCATTTGCCATAGTGTTAGGAATATCTAATCGCAGTGCCCGGTCACTTATTAGGGTTCCAGCATATTTTAGTGATTAAAGTATATCTATAGGCCTTATGATTGACTTCCCGATTCCAATAAAAGAATTTGATTCGTTGGCGAGAGCATGGAACTCCGTATATCATCTAAGTCTGTGTCCGAAGTCTATTGGTATTGGTGAGAATAACTTGATCTTCAGACTGTCCATATATCCTGACGATCACTTGGAATGTTAAACAAACCTACAATCAATCAGAGATGGCAAATCATTGTTTTCATTTCCAGTTCATATTTTTCTTGTTTCTCTAAAGACACCTAAAATTGAGCCGATTCATGACAATAAAACAGTAGTTTGAACAACCCCACATACCCTCAGCCCTATTCCATGGCCAGCATTGATGTCTTTTCCATTTTCTCTCGGTCTCTCTGCGGCAATAAATTCCATATGAAAACATATTTCCACTTTCTTCTCCTGATCCCAACTGACATCTCTGATCAATCTACATGCCACACGTTTCTGTCATCAGGGAACGCGTAAATAAGCGGCGACTGAAGGAGACTGTGCAGCAATTCACGCTGCTATGGCGCGGGTTGCTCGGCACCGAGTACGCCGCCCAGACGACCAGCATCATGGAGGCGGCCAGCTGATTGCCGATACCATCACCAATGGCGCCGCGACCAGGGACATACGCCACCGGAAGAGGGTCGGCCCCTGGCAGGGTCGGGATTTCATTCATCTGTTTTCCTTTTGAACCACAAATATCCACAAATGGTTTTTGTGTAAGAGGCGGATGGCAGACCGGCGTGTCAGTAGGGTGTGGCGGGTGATGGACGAACGTAACAGGAGCTTGGGACGTCTTTTCCACTGATATAGGAGGATGGGGGAAGACTGCAAGTCAAGTGTGTTAACGTTATATTGAGAAATCAGTTCTGATTAACCAAGACTCATCATTGTTCTTACCAAACCCGCCTCGGGCTCGTACTCACCTTGTGACCTTGGAAGCAACCTAGACTTTTGTGACTTTGAGAAAACGAGCATTATATTCATCATATCATTTCGGCCCTTTATTGCCTTCTGATCTTTTTCTTGAATTAAGCTTAAGTTAAACTTTAATTGTTCTCTAATGTGATAACATGTGAAAAAAGTATATATATTCTACCAAAAAAAGAGTGGCTATGAAGACGTGCTTGTTAAAGCAATGTATGTTCTAAGTTATTCGCCGGCGAGTGTGTGTCCACCCCATGCTCCGCTTCTCCATTCTTGGCAAAATACATACATTCGCTACTTTTATAGATATTATTCAAAGAAAAATCCTAATAAAGAGATTCACTTGAAATAGGTTTTCCGTTATGTGATGTGAGCCTGTGAGGACGTTAGTCATGAACCTCATTCAAGGGAGCGTTGATGCCCAAGTTGGGGATAAATGCCAACATCAAATTCTAAGGATCATCGTCGCCAATATACGGCCTCCCTCAGGCCCCCTCTTCCGACCACAATGGGAGATATGGACCGTGTTGGGATTGTGGGGCGGGGGCGGCGAGGAGGTAATATCTGATGACACCTTGCTTGTATAATACAGTACCAGAATCATAATGACAAAAGAATGGTGTTTTAAAGTCAAATCTTTCAAAAAACGGCGAAAAAAAAGAATGCTGGGTATATTATTTGTATTTAATCAGTTGATACCTTATCAGGTTTTATAAAGGTTTTATAAAATAAACTGGTAATATATAATTGCATTTTTCATATAACACGGACTTGAATGGTTAATTGCAAATTAAATAAAAACTAGTTGCTGAGATCAGAATTATTGGATAGTGGCATAAAGAATACCAGTGAATTAGGTACCGCGACTGGTTCGGTCCGGTGGGGAGTTCACTACTGCGACAGTTTTGGTCCGCAAAATAGGTGAATTCGATACCGCCCGCGGTGCCGGCCGCCACGCGTGGTCAGGTCCCGGCCACATGGCTGGCCATACCCAGAACATACCCATAATAAACGTACACTACAGAGCCGAAGATTGGTAGTACATGTATTATGTGGAAACGATTGACTCCCTCTTTCTGTACACTGCAGAGATAATACTGATAAATTCAATTTTGAAGGCTAATTGTCCAATATGTCTTTAAGCTCCATGACTAGTTTGAGTAGGTATTCTTTGTTTTTGTTTTGAATCTTACTAAGGGTAATATCAGCTAGGGGGTCAATCATTTCCACAGGGAGTCAACCGTTTCCATATTCTCATGTTAAGGCTTACCAGGATATGTCTGTGCTATATGTAGATATTAGGAAGGTTCCTTATCTAGGGAGTCAATAGTTTCCACACTAAAACTACACATGTACATTTTGCCATGGAGTGAGTATATTATACTGCCCAAGAATGTGTAAATGGTCTGAACAAATTCCTTAACCTATGGGGGCCACTTAAGAACAATATTTGTCAACATAAATATATTTTTCTACTAATGCTGACCATTGCAAGTATGGTATATTCATTCTATCATGAAAAAACACCCCGTTTCAGGTAGTTTGGGCCTAGTATATTCATTCTATCATGAAGAAACACCCTGTTTCGGGTAGTTTGGGCCTTCTAGCTCCGTTATTTATGATCCCACATAGGAAAAACCCTGGTTCCCCTGTAAGGTCTGATCGAGCCTGACCAGAGAACACAATAAAATAATAGATATCTATTAAATTTAGCTTTTAATTGAATGGAGAAGCAATAATGGTCATTTGACGACGATCCGTGACATCTGGCCATATATGACGTATATATATATATATATATATATATGACTGCAACATGGATGCTTGTTTACGTCTATAGATGAGGCATATACATGACATAAAATTGGACTACCTTGTATACGCAAAATGGTACCTATATATGCCGGGTGTATACATGTGTAAAATAGGTGTTTTCACGCAGTGATACTGAAAAGTATAGGGGTGTGGAGCTCAGTGGTTAAGGCACCGGACTTGTAATCCAAAGGTTGTAGGACATTGTGGTTCAAGTCTCACTGCAGCCACTCTTCTCCTTCATTCCCAGCAGTGGCTATATCAAAGGCCAATCCTTCTCATACATTTCTATGTGGTGTGCGAAGTAAAAGAACCCTCCCCTCGGTAAATGTGTAGGGGTCCGATTTCTACCTGAATTCATTACATAGATTCAATCACCACTATTGTGATGTAAAATAAATAAGGCTTACCAGGATATGTCTGTGCTATATGTAGATATTAGGAAGGTTCCTTATCTAGGGAGTCAATAGTTTCCACACTAAAACTACACATGTACAATTTGCCATGGAGTGAGTATACTAAACATGCTGGGTGTATACATGTGTATATATGACGTATATAAATCTATATATATATGACTGCAACATGGATGCTTGTTTACGTCTATAGATGAGGCATATACATGACATAAAATTGGACTACCTTGTATACGCAAAATGATACCTATATATGCCGGGTGTATACATGTGTAAAATAGGTGTTTTCGCGCAGTGATACTGAAAAGTATAGGGGTGTGGAGCTCAGTGGTTAAGGCACCGGACTTGTAATCCAAAGGTTGTAGGACATTGTGGTTCAAGTCTCACTGCAGCCACTCTTCTCCTTCATTCCCAGCAGTGGCTATATCAAAGGCCAATCCTTCTCATACATTTCTATGTGGTGTGCGAAGTAAAAGAACCCTCCCCTCGGTAAATGTGTAGGGGTCCGATTTCTACCTGAATTCATTACATAGATTCAATCACCACTATTGTGATGTAAAATAATCTTGAGTGTCACGTACAGTAGCTAAGGCCTAATCCTATAGACTAGCTAACCCAGTGACAAGAAAAGAGAATTCAGAATATCTTCTATGCTAAATGAAGAAGACAGATAACCATACACAAATATGTATTAATAACATATATTATAACAAAGTATACAGTTACATAACAATTCTCATCAACATACAAAATCATGTACACTTCTGTAGTGTTCATATGATATAAGTCCTCTTGGTCAAAGCAGTACTCACATCTATTGCTTTTAGAAATCTGTAGACTCGCAGAGTAATGCAGATCAGGTCTATAATCTTTTGGATGTCCCAGGCTCGGGAAGTTCTGGTGTTTAGCCCTATTGGTGTGGCCAGAAGGAATGCAGTCATTCCGAATCCTTTTGGTAAAGGAATGATGCAGGAACACTGGTTCACTGGGGTTTTTTGGGGTTTTTTTCTTTATTCGATACTGTTCTGAGACAGCACTTTCGCTCTCATGTGCGATCATCCGCATTGGAGTCTTTGGACATTACAGGACATTACAGTATAGGCAGACAAGACAACATAATACAGCAAAAAAACTATACAGAAAAAAATCCAAAAAACTATAGTTGTACAAACCAAAAGGCAGAAAAAACAAAAGAAAATATACTCGAGAAGAGAACATAGAAGGGGAAAACAACACTGAAATCTCATGATTTCCATACATGTTTTGCATGACTCCCTTTTTAAAAATTCTAATTCAACTTTCTTTTACTAAAGTATGGATCACTTCTTTTATCTTCATTTTAAATTTGTCAGCCTGTTTTATACATTGAACTTCTGGCGCTAGAGTATCCCATATCTTCCCTCCAACATATAATGGAGATCTCCTATACTTTTCTGTTCTTGGTCTTGCTAGTTTCAGTCGTATTTTATTTTGACTCCGGGTTCTATCATTCTCATCCTGAAATGTATTTTCATTATATCTACCACCAGTTTATAAGGGTTAATAGATGTCCTGCTCTTCTTACATATATAATGGTCTCACTTTGCAGTCTCATAACCTCGTCCATATGCATATCTGTAGGATTTTTAATGCAACCCTTTTCATTTCATGGGGACATCCAATGCAATGGATGGAATAAACCCAATACACTGCCATACCTCAAGAGGGCGTTGTGAGATGGACCCGGCGAGGCTGCACTCCATGCTTACCACCGTTCAGGTGAAACTGGATGGGATAAGTTGTTAGAGATTGCCTCCTATTACTCTGGTCAGCTGGTAAAGCTGAATCCTCATTCAATTTTTTTAAGTAGAATGCAGGGCAAAGGAGAATCGGCTTGAGCCTATTGTCTAGCTCTTCAACAATTGTTGATAGAGGTGTACCCAGGAATACACTTCATCTATAGGCGTATATAATTGTCCATGTTACAGTCATATAGTCACTATCCAATTGTTCTGATCGCTGCACCTAGGAGACATGTGGTCTGCTGGGGTGGACAGCAATTATCAATCTTTTCACCCTCTTGGTCGCCTCGCCTCCTCGTGGTGCAGACCGGATATGCTTGCAAGCTTGCATGCTTGGTAAAGAGCACTGGACTTGTAATCCCAAGGTTGTTGGACTTTGTTGATTTGAGTCCCGCTGCAGTAGTGGTAGATTTACTGCTATATCAAAGGCCAATCCTTCTCATACCATGTCCATGTGGTGTTGGAAGTTAAAGAACTCTCACCTCGGTAAATGTATAGGAGTGGGATTTTTACCTATAATCATCTCATAGATTCGGTCAAATCCAAAGTAGGTCTAATTTACTAATTTGACATTAACGTACCCAAACAAACAAACTAGCAAACAAAAGGGGACACTATTGTTGTTTTTATTTCCATTCCCATTAGTTATCAAAGTCTATGGTTGCCATAATAAAATAAACAATTTTGTATTATAAATTTTGATAATAAAATCACTCTAAACCCCTAATAAATATCATTTCATTAATTAATAATAAACCCAGTATTCTCTTGACTTTGTTACCATTTTCTATGATTATACTTTCAAAACACCATCTTTCTGTATGTTTTGGATGATTGTGTATATAAGGCATGCTGTACAAGACTACTTTTTTAATTATTTTTTTATTTCGTTGTTTATACTGCCTCCATAACAGCTGATTGGGCTGGTTTGACATTGGCAACAGTCCACTCAATTCGAATACATCAAGATCTTTGAGTCGATCTATGACTCACTGAATCCATAAGATCTTTGTTTATAAACAATTATACCTGGCCATACTTAGATGGCATATTACGATTATAACATATGAATTTGTATTTTTAAAGAAGTACAGAGCAATAATACCTTAATCATTAGAACAGGAGAAAAACATGATAGAGTGCTATTCCATAGTCACATGATCTTGTTACAACAAGTTCTTACATTACATTAGCAATAAAAGCTAACCTATCACAAACGTTACAAAGCAATAATAAGGTAGTGGTCCACTTCGGATTACAGCCTATTACATGATGCTTCATGAGTATAAACAATACTTAAAACAACTCAATACAGCCTCTGGAGAGGGAACAAAATGTGAGTATGCTCAGCCCGAATAACTAATACATAGTAAAGGTACAGTAGTATAGAAGAGAATAGAAAAATTGTAACCAAAAGATCGATGTGACAATACAATTGGAGTGTAGCAAGAAAGCCTCAGCCATGGGCAGGATCACATAAAAACAATAGTTGATTAGGTAAACAACTTTTGCAACTGGAGTCTCTTCATACGATATTTGAATGACTCATAACTGTCCATATTTCTAATCTCAGGGTCTAATGCATTCCAACTGATTGCACCTCTATAAATAACACTAACTTTTTTGGTATCTCTGAGTCTTTGTTCTAACAACTTTAAAAATCGTAGCATCATTTTGTCTCGTAGGTCTAAAAGACTTTTCCAACATATAACAATAATTTTGCTTTTAGAACATGCAATTCAATAAGTGCATATTTTCTCTGTCCTTCAAAAAAGGTGTTTTAGCATCTCTATGTAATTGTAAAACATTTGAGCTTGGATCTCTTTTTAATGATAAACGTAAGCCAATATTTTGTTTGACTTGCAGCCTATCCTGCAAATTTACATTGCAACTATATCTGAGAATATCACCGTAGTCCATATAAGAGAGAATCATAGTTTTATATAGGAGAAGAGCAGTCTTGGTGTCTAAAAAATTTCGAAATTTTACTAAGCACATGTAATTTGTTTGCCACGTTTTTTCTGTTTTTTTTTGTTTTTTTATTAAAGCAGCTTTTATTTTCCATATCGAGGGTTACAGTATTTGTTAGGTACATTTTTACAGTTAAAAACCTTCAGGATATTTCTAGTGACTAATGAATTGATACAAAATTGTGCTGGCAGTTTAAAGCATTGAACATTGCTGCTTTTTTTTGCTTTTTTTTTAATAGCTGTATTGTAATACAGACTATGAACATAGGAACAGGTGTAAATTTAACAAGATCTTAACTATATTTGTGCCTGTCACGATCCTGTGTTCACGTGGGCCCTCCCCCGGCACACCAACCAGGTGGGGGGGGAGGCCTGTTGCTTGGCAACAGCCCCCCCCCCCCTCCCCTCTACACCAAGCCTGTACACATAGTGTACAGGCAGTCCGCTGTAAGCCCCTGACCGGAGCAGACCTCTACAATAAACCACTGCAATAGGAATCCGGTTGTTTCTCTTCCCTTAAGTTATGATCGACGATCTACAATCATAACATGACCACTTCACCTTATCATTCTGATACCAAATACTATGGAAATAGACATATTTGACATTTAAGTGGACAGGAGAAGCTGTACATGCATAGACAAGATGTATTTCACATGGTACAAGATTTAAGACAAACACATTCAGGTTTTTTGGGGTTTTTTTTCTCTCCAGTTGTTAACCTCAATTCCATATTGATATATATAGAGCATAGCAATGTTCCAATAAACAGTTTATCAGATTAACACATATTTTCCAAAATGACTTTCCATTTCTCAAATTGATGAGGCATGTTTGATATATAACAAATGTGTTTTTCAACAAGCAGGGCCTTCCTGAGATCAATGCTCCATTGGTACAATGACAGATGATTATCATAAAACAATCTCTGTTTGTATATATAAAACTTTGCATGCAGATATAGGTAGTTGTTGATATGTGCTGATTTAGATGATCGAAGGTCTCCAAACACAATTTTGATAACATCTAGATCAAGGCCCCAGTCAACGACTTGGAGTAACCATTTACGTACCTTTGACCAAAATTCGGAGAAATTCGTTCTGAACTCGCTCTCAAGAGCTCATTCAGAACGAATTTCTCCGAAACAACTCATAAATCTACCCCGTATTGTCACCATAACCATGGTTTCACATATTACATATTTTTCCCTTGTGTGGACAATAATCAACAATTCTTTACAGCTAGCCCCGACACCATTCTTTTCAAGTATTTAAAATAAGTTTATGTTTTACCGATTCTAGCTATAACCACTACGCACCAGTTTACCCTTTTACCACTCACTGCACATAAAAATTAGAAACACAGTTTTATCAATTCTAGACTATAACTATCATGTGGCGATATGGTAGAGGAGCAGTATGGTTTAAAGACAGTACAGTTGAGGGGCAGTATTGTTGAGGGACAATAGGGTGGTTGAGGGAATGTATTGGTGAGGGGCAGTATGGTTTAGAGGAAATATGGTTAAGGGGCAGAATGGGTGAGGGGCAGTATGGGCGGGGGGGCAGTACGGTTGAGGAGCAGTCATTCAAGGGCAGTATGATGGAGGAGCAGTATGGTAGAGGGGCAGTATGGTGGAGGGGCAGTATCGTTGAGAAACAGTATGGTTGAGAGGCAGTATGGTTGACGGACAGGATGGTGGAACGGAAGTATGGTTAAAGGGCAGGATGGGTGACGGGCAGTATGGTAGAGGGACAGTATGGTGGATGGGCAGTAGGGTGGAGGGGCAATATGTGGAGGGCAGTATGGTACAGAGCCACTTTGGTAGAGGGGCAATATGGTGGAGGGCCGGTATGATGGAGGGGCAGTATTTTAGAGGGGCAGTAAGGTGGAGGGGCAGTATTGTAGAGGGGTGGTAGGGTGGAGGTGCCAGAGGACCAAGTTGAGATCCGCCGGTCTCAACTCGACGCGGTGCTACTTAAGTCCACAGGGTATTTAGGGCTGAGCAGGCAATAACCATAAAAAAGACATAAAAATACCAAAACAAGTTAGGATCGTGCCCAAATCGCTGGGACTGCCGGGATGATAGCATTAGAGAGGAAGTATGGTTGAGGGGAACGACTACCGCCCCTCAACCTTATTGCCCTGAACCATACTGGCCCTAAACCATACTGGCCCTCATGTTACTGCCCCTCAACTATACTGACCCAAACCATACTGACCCTCATATGGGTACTAGTTATGGTGAGGGACAGTGTGATTTAGGGGCAGTATTGTTGTGGGGCAGTATGGTGGAAGGGTACTATGGTGAGGGGCACTTTGGTTTTAGGGCAGTATGATGGAGGGGCAGTATTGTTTAAGAACTGTATCACTTAGGGACAGTATGGTGGAAGGGCAGTATGGTAGAGGGGCAGTATTGTGGAGGGGCAATGTGATTCAGAAGCATTTTTGGTGAGGGGCAGTATGGTTAAGGGACAATATGCTGAGGAGCCGCATGGTTAAGGGGTGGTATGGGTGAGGGGCAGTATAGTTTTCGGGCAGTATGGTTCAGGGGCAGCATAGCTTTGGGATAGTATAGTGAGGGGCAGTATCAGGGGTAGTATTGTGGAGGAGTAGTGTGGTTGAGGGACAGTTTCTTTGAGGGACAGTAAGGTGAGAGCCAATATGGGGGGAGGCAGTATGGTGAGGGGCAAAATGTTTTTCTTCATGGGCATCATGACACCCAACAACACTTCTGGTATATATATGTAAACACACACACACCTGCACACACACCTACACATACACACACGCACACTTATACAAGACATTTTCATTTGAATTGCGTATTCCTGCATATGGAAAATCCAGCCTTCAACCCCCCTCCCCCCTCCCGACACACTACGACACAAGCCGACCTCTACGATTTTTCAAACATGTTTGAATTTGTCGGAAGGGCTACGACACGGCTACGACACGTCGGGGTGTGTCGGGAGCCGTGTTGGAACGGTGTGTCCACCGCTAAGACAAAAACCCAAAACGTTCGATTCTGTGTCGTATCGCTTGTCGGATGGCTTGTCGTAGTGTGTTGGAAGCGCAGTGGACACCCCCCCCCCCCCCTGCAACTGGGAGATTCCTCAATATGTTTTCCAAAATCTGTGCTGTATAAGTCGCTAGTGGTTCCACAAAACGTGAGTTTCCTTAGGTTACTCGAGCGGTGCAGTCTGAGCTAACATGTGACGGAAATTTCTGCTCTGGTAGGCAGTGTATGTGCCTGACCTATTTCATCCCCTGGCGAGTAGGACTGCTACTACATTATATATATATGTATATGTTTATCGTTAATCTTTACCTTTGTGCCTGTCAAAACGATAATAGGAAGATGGGCAGATAAGCATGATATGCCATATTCTATTACACAACACTGCAAATACCACATATCAATCATAAACATTAGAGAGATGGAGACGTCCCAGATCCTATATCGGTTAATGCTGACATTGGTGGTATTTTTGTTACTTCATGGAGCGGCTGTTTCATCGGAGAAGGAGGAGGCAGCCCCCACTGGACACTGTGACCGTGAGGCGGAGCCGTGCTCTACGGCAACTAAGCACCTCTTTTCGATACCGCCCATTCAGGTGGGTCTATTTTACGATAAACTTTATTTTATAGAAACATTGGTAAAACTACAGATCCATGGTCCATATCTTATGATATAGGAATTCTCTGTCAACCTACCTTGGTTATGCGTTATATCTAGTCTATTTCTGTTTATACTGTTTGTACTATTTGTACTATGCCCCTGTTTCATTAATAATGCGATAGGCCTAGTCCGAGAAACCTGGACTGCCTGGCGGACACAGCTTGACAGTTCGAACCTCTCGGACTGGATCGGCCAAGACTTCTATACGTTACCTGGATTAGACTTTAGAGGCGGCACCCACCAACCTCGATAAGGTTATTGATACGCCACGATTGGACTGCTACGCATTCATCACCGCGAGATATTGCCGGCCGTGAGGGGCCTATGAGCTTTCATGAGCTGTTCCACCAAGCAGATTATCGCCGGCGGCGGTAGATTTGGGCCGGCTATTGCCGCCGAACACCAATAGGTGACCACAAGGTGCCCCGGCGGGCCTTGCGCCGCGTTAGTGGAATAGGCCCTTTAAGCAGGATGCCCTCAAACCACTTATCCTACCCCTAATCAAAAACTCCATTGGCCGACTGTATTTGGGCGCGTATGCAGAAAAATGAAATTTATTGCACTATAGTGGGATACATTTGTGAAATGACTTCATGTGAAAAATGACCAATGAGCGTGCAAGATGAGCGATATCGAGAGTATCAACAAGCACACATTATGGAGTGTCACACAATTTTCTCTAGATCTTGATGATAGGCTGCATCGATTGTCGCCAGGTGATATGACGATGGGCCAGGCCGGAGGGGGAGGGATGCTAAAACATCCCCTGAAGAGCCCCACCCAGGTCAAAGCATGCACCATTTGTGCTCTGCATGAATAGGCTAAATGGGCCGCATCATTAATGGGTGAAGAACTTCTGTGAGTGTGTGTTTTGTGGTGAGGAGTTGTGATGTGTTGGAGACGCGGTTCTGATCAAAGTCATGGGAAGACCATAACTCTGCCATGGATATATTGTCGGGCAGAGCACCGTCCTTGTTTTTGAAAGAATTGAAGAAAACCATATTTTTCAGTAGATTCCCTATGTGAATCATGCAAATGCAAATTGGCCTATTTTACCTATTGAGATTGGATAAACTTGACAAAATGTTAAATTTACTCATGTAGACTTAGACTAAATCCCAAGAAACCAGTTTTAATTAATAATTGACATTATTCAAAAATTACCAGGTGGCGCCACTGTGAATTGTAGGATATGCCTTTAAGGCAAAGACTGTGAGAGTTGGTTTTTGTGGAGATACTGGTGGCATGCAGCAGTTGACGCGGTGATGAATGCGTAGCAGGCCACGGTGTTGGTGCGGCCACAGGTTGAAGTTGCCCAAACGGCGTTGGTGTATATATTGTAATGTGTTTTTATTGCCATGGGCAGGAATCCGAATCTACATCCTGAGGCTGTGTAGAGCGTTGCTCAGCAGTGGGGTTTTTTTGTTGAGGAAATTCTGAGTTGTCCACCAGTGTTATGATTGTAGATCATGTCACAACTTAAAGTAGGAGGAATGAACCATTTGGCAAGGCTTGGTATAGCGGGGGGAGGGGGCTGTTGCCAAGCAACAGCCCCCTCACATTTACAGTATAATGGCTACCGTATCTGGAATCGCCAAAGTCTTAGCTTTCATTTGATACAATAAAATTCCTGCTATACTTCCATGGAACGAAAAGCCACTTTATCAGCGGCTGGCCCCCTGACTAATGGTACTTTTGGACATTATGGAGACTGGACCCCCCCTCCCCCATATTAATTCTCATCGTTCTGTATCAGATGCATACACAATTTTAAATGTTTTGTTCTCGCCATATAAAAGGTTGGCCACATTGAAGAGATAGACATAGACCCACCGCGGAAGATACATCGGAAAACGCTTAGCCTCAAGCCTGCACTATTCGGTAATTATACTTTAGACTCAGACCTATAAATCTCAGGATTGGAATTATGTATTATGCATGTGACATAACCTCTGCATATAGTTCTATGCTTTATCCTACCCCTAATAAAAAAACGCCATAGGCTTAACATGGGATTTGTTTATGTCACGGGCAGTGACATAAAGTGTTGTTTATGCCACTACTTTCTGATACTGAAAAAATATGATAACGGGGTGGGATAAAATCTAGACGCCACTCGTTTGAGTTTGAGCTTATTTATGCCACTCATTTTGTTGGCATAAATAAACTCAGACTCAAACTCGTGACGTCTCTTGATATTATATAGTCCGATGCAAATAATTTTCATAGGTTCTAATACCATGATATCTGTAAAAGTGTATGATTGTGAAATAGGGCCATACATAATGTGCTTTCAGAGATACCGCATTTTCTCACCGCTGAGGAGTGTGATCACATGAAGAAACTGGCCACGAGGTCGGGCTTGAAACAAAGTCAAACATTCAACAATGGCGGAGCTTATAGTGGCCCCATCCAAGTCATGGATATAGACAGTAATAAAAAACTCGATTCGAGCGAGGTAAGACACGTTACTACGAACGCTTTTGATATTATATATGCAATAATAGATTCTGTTTAAAAAAATTATAAACTATTTTGTGAACATGTTCTTTTTGTGTAGTATTCCTCTTAAACTTTTGACATAACTCCCATTCTGCTTAAAGTAGATATATCAGGACATATCTTTGATGATCTCTTATATTCATATACGGTTACATGGCGTCCAATATCCTTGGAGACCAAAGCGTTCATGGAAATGTCATTGATGATAACCAGCAAGCACGCCATTCTTCAGAAAGTTCTATTCCTATCTGCCCTTAAATTGATATATAACCAAGAGTTGTGAGAGGGTGCTAATTCGGGGATCCATGATGGCTTCCTCATACATCCCGGTCTTTAGTCATGGTGTTTTGCTGTATGACAGCATAGTACTGTACTATGTAAAAGTGTTTTATTTATGCGTAAAGCATATATTGAAAAGGTTGGCTAAAGCAGATGTTCCCTTAAGAAGATTAAGGCATTGAAAAGACGGCTTGCATTTACCAAAGGACGGCGGAGACCACATCGGTGACTGTGTCTGATATACAGTTAAGCAGCATTTTAGAAAGTCAGCGGCGACCATCTGACATCGGTTTTTGCCCGCGCTCCCTAACCACATATTCTCATAGCGTTGCCATTTTGAATTAATCCTTCCATAGGAAATAAACTGAGTTGTTTCTCATATATAAGTTTTTTTAAAGATAGTAAATAATTTAAAAAGCTAGGTGAATGTGAATATACCCAGCAATGTAAAATTTTCGTCGGGTCAATGGAACACACCCATACGATGTATTAAACAGCTTGAGTGACTGCTGAAGTATGACCTTGGTTTTTTATTGAAAATTTCTCGCATTAAAAGTGCAAACTTAAGGAACAGCAGTACCTCAAAATCTGTTAGAGTAAATGAGGTCCTTTTCACATAGAATAACGCAGGAACTTAAATAAGCAAGAATCAATTACTGCAAAGAACGCTTGAAACAGGCTGATCCAAAAGCTTAGGGAGCTTCAGTGTTCAACTACTAGACCCCAATTCTGGAGAAAACACCAATGCCTCAAACTAAAGGCCAATATAGTCCAGCAGCCAAAGCCCAAATTTAGGCCTAACCCCAACTTCTCTTTTTTCTCTGCTGAAAATGATCAGAATCGGATGTTTGATTGAAATAAAAAAAAATTAAAAAAAAATCAGTTAAAGATTCCCTACCACACATATTGTGTGTCTGGCTATACATCAAAAACCAAGTATACATAAAAAAACTAAGTATAGAAATTATGAAGTTTCCCACCAGCCAAAAGATTTCAATGCTCACTGTCAGTATTTGATTTCAAACTTCATTGCCTGTACTGTGGCAAAGACTGTGATATAAACAAGGATCCAAAGAATCATAGGAGATGGAGACCAGCTTTTATGTGTTGTTCAACACACACTGAGCATGATGGGAAATCTTCTTGAAAAATGTCATTCTCATAATTATGTAAAAGACTGGTTTGCCAATAAAAGAATGTTTTATTACAGTGATAAAACATGATAAGATACAGGAAAAGATATAAGTTAACTGGTATGTTAAGAGCATTGAATAATTGCGAATTAAGACATTTTTGGTGCCAAGGAAGAGGCGAGAGCGGTTGCTGTAGATCCGGGGACGGATTTTGGGACATATGCCCGTAGTCCCGGGACGGAGCTCCAGGCTCCGTGCTGCATAATGAGTTTTTCGGGAACCCCACAGGAGGCGGCCTGGCGGGCCGCCATCTGCCTCAGGCTGTGAAGAGTGAAGGTATCTGCTTCCGGGTGGTGTGCGGCCTGTAGAGCAGCCCTATATAGAGCTGTCGGAGCGTCTGGCCGGATGGGTCTTCCCTACTTATCCACGAAGGCTGGTGCTGTAGGGGGGGCAGGAAATTCTTTACGGTAGTCCTTCCAAGCTGCCACCGGGCAGTACCTACCCCCGTTTTCGTATATAGGGATAGAGAAGGCGGCAGCGTGGCCAGCCGTAGTTTTTGTTGAGTGTATGGTGACAGAGAGGCCGCCTGGTACCTCGGCGACGTCTGCACGGCAAATCGTGTGTTGAGAACGGCCGGCGGTGCTTGTTACCAGTAGGTTGGATTGTCTGAGCATTGATGAATATCCGATCAGGAGGAGTGTTCTAGCTGGCAACGCATGAGGGCCCGCTGCTTCCAGTGCGTTAGCCACAAGTTTTAAAGTGTCCAGCGACAAGGCTGGTGCAGGGGTAGGGTTATGTGTGGACAGTCTCTGTACCCCGCGTAGTGCACGTAACGGAAGTGGGGTAGTGAATGCGTCGACGTTCCCGCCGATCGTGCGCAGGAATGTCTTGGCTCCCGACAGGTAGTTACGGGTCGATGCGGGGCTTTTGAAGGAGTTCGCCAAAAACTGTATAAATAATGAGATGTGAGTTGGGGAGGGTTGTAGATAGTCAAAGTGGTGAACCAGCATGAATTTGACGTATGCTTCTGCTTGTCGACGTATGTTCTGCGTCGTTCCAGGTGCGATGCCTGCGGCCCATGTTGTTTCTAGCTGGCGCGCCAAGGAGGGGTTGATGTTTTCTGAAAAGATTAAATCAGTATAGATGCGAGACAATACCATGAGAGTTACGTTGGAGATAGTACATAATCTAATTTAGCCGGGTCACATCTTTCTAAGCCATAGTTATGAACCATTTCAAGTGCAAGCTTTGCCTTCCCGTCATCGAAATGGGCCCGGGACAGGGCGTCAGCCAGGACGAGTTCCCTTCCGGGGACATGGTAGAAGCGTATTTCGATGTCATGTACAGCCTCAAGGAGCGCGACTTCACGCGCGCATGCTGCGAGGACTGTATCGTGCGTCTTACCCGTGTTTAAGACCTGGGCGCTAGCCATATTATCCATCATTACATGCAATGCATGAGCCTTGAAGTTCTTTGGGATGAAGGTCTTGGCCGCTAGTAGGGCATTGATGGCCTCGATTTGAGATATATGATATCTCTGTCGGTAGATTTCAGGCAGAGGGCTGCTGTAGTATTCGCCTGTGTCTTTGCAGAAGGCTCCCAGTCCGCGCGGGCATGCGTCACATTCGATGACGGAAACCGGGCGGGTGCGCGTCATCAAGCTTTTTTCATTTGACTGTGACGCGTAGTGCACGAACCAGAGAATATCCTTCTTACATTCGTCACTCAGATGCACCTGTTTTCCGTTTTCCGTGCCCCGCAGGGTGTCCAGGATGCGTGACATATATCGTCTCGCCGGTCTGATACATTGACTAATGTGACTCAGTTTTCCGCACAGGGATTGGAGTTGGGACCTTGTAGTCCAACTTCTCTTCATCCAGGCGCTGCATTCTTGAATTACCGCGTCTAGTTTCTCTTTCGGGATTGTTAGCTCCATGTCGATTGTGTCGATCGTTATCCCTAACCAGTCCAGACGATTACATGGGAACACCGACTTTTCGCGCGCAAGCTCGACGCCTAAGTCTTCACACATTTGCTCGAAAGCGGCGAAAGCGCCTGCGGCCACGTTAAAGTCAGGATGTATACCGATAAAGTCATCGACGTATGCCAGCGTAACTGCTTCTTGTCTGGTGTTCATTAACCAGCACATGGCGTTAGAAACCCGTTGTTGGGCGCCGCCCGAGAAGCGGCACCCGAACGAGGGGTATATATCAACATAGTACTTGTTGTCATGCTGAAGACCCAGCAGTGGGTAATCGAGTGGATCTATTCGCAATTGTCTATACGCTCTGCGCAAGTCAGCTTTCCAAAGCAGTGCTCCCCTCCCTGCCTGCATGACAAGGGCGGCGAGGTCGCTCACAGTTGGAAGTGTGTAGCTTATCTCGTTTCCTTGAAAGACATGTTTCGGAATGCCCGCGTTTACACCTTCTCCAGGGGGGTAACTCAAGTCCATTATTACGCGTTTTTCTATCGTATTTGGCTTGGGCCTAGTGAGGAGAGGGCTCACCTGAGTCCAGGGAGCAAAGGGCTTAGTAGTAAACGGACCCAACATGGCTCCTTCGTGCATTTCTTTCTTTATGAAGTTGGCGACGGCAGTTGGGTGCTCTCTGGCAGACACGTGGTTCACTGAGCTAGAAGTCGGGAGCGTCTGCGCGCTATAAGATGACGGCCAGCCGTAGCATAAGTACATGCAGATTTCGGCGTCATGATAACCCGTCAAGTACTTTTGCCATGTGTCGCAATTCATTTTAGAAGGGATGTCGATCTTCGCTGAGAGGTAGTTGGGAAGTCCTGTAGCTCTCACGGCAGCATAAGTGTCCATGTAGAACAGCGCGGTTTCCTTCGCCCCAGTTGTGGGGGAAGGCCAGTTCTTCAGGACCATTTCCATGTACTGCTTCGGTGTTACTAACTCCGGGTGTGCCTCCTCCTCGATTGGAGTTTTTACACGTGAGTCAGCTTCCTGGTCTAGAGTCTCGGCTTGTCGAGAGTGTTTAGCAGGGGTGCTGGTCCTGGGACGAGCCGACCCGGTGTTGCCCCAGTAGTGGTCATCTTCCTCCAGGGCGGACACGGCGTCGATTGCAGTAGCCTCAATTGTCGGTCCCAGTAGAGGATGAGCCACCACGCTGTGGCTATCACAAGGCCGACGCCCACACGGTTCGACGCTCGATACATTGTCTATCTCATTGATGGCACCACCCTGTCCCAGGGTACCTCCAGGCTGACCGCAGTGTTCCGCCGCATGAGAGAACCGGTCTATGAGCTTAGTTCCTGGCCGCCTAACGCGGTCTTCATCCCTATACGGGATCCCAGTGACCGGGACAGGTGCTCCGATAGCCTGGCGGCTCTCGGCTTGTCCGAGGTTGATGGGTTGTGAACATAGATCGGAAAAACCCTGTTTGTACAACATACATATTATCACAAACATCAATCTTATCGCTAGACATTGTAATGCATTCTACCTGTTGCGACATGTTAGTATGTCCACTAACCTCAGTCCTGTGCCCGGCCGTGTTTTGACATGGTGACCGGATGCGACTTGTGCGCATGCGTCTGTTTATGTTTACCTTTTCAACCACAACATTGCCACGTGCGAGTGCGAGGCCAGCATGTGTTTGGGATTTGAGATTTAGAGTATTAGCTTTGCTTACATCGTCTCTGTGTTGTCTGCTTGAGTTATAGAATGTTCTGGTAGGGTATCTCCTAGTGTCTTGTCGCTTTACTTTCCAAACCCCGGTTGTTGTTTGGATGCGGATCGGCAAGCTGCTTGACTATGAGGGTACATGGCGGCCTTAGTACCAAGGCATGCTGTGCATATGTGTAAGCGGCGTACGCCGTTCACGACGTGATGTCCAGCTTCAGGGCACTTGTCTTTTTGAAATTGCGAGCACGGTGGTCCAGGTCTGGCTTTTAAAACATGCGGCGGCATGTCTAATCCCGTGCTCTGTTTTGTCGACTTGTCAGGTCGTGCCGCGTGGCCGGGCATATGTGAGTACCTAGTTTGTAAGCGGTCAATTTTGTAGGTGCTCGTCCAGTCGATGCATCCAGCAGCGATACGTGTGCACACCTCCTCGCTAAATGTACGTACATTTTGCCAAGGGAAAGTGCGGGCATCGTCAGCTACTGTTTCCAAGTGGTTATGCATTGCTTCACGTGTTTCCTCATCTGGGGCTGTCTTGATCATCTGAAGAAAGGCGAAACAGACTCTGCCAGAGATAGATCATCAAGAGTAGCCTTTATACGTTTCGGCCCCCTAAATACATGGTGGTGTGGCATGTTACCCGTACCTTTGACCTCGGGTTGTAGTGCTTGTTTAACCGCCTGTGCGACCTGATCCGCCGCGTCGTCTTGAAGATTGACGTCAGCCATGCGTTGCGGCATCGGAGTTGTCGTGTGCACGGTTGATTGGTGTGCATTCCAGAGTCCGCTGCTCATCGGCCTGTTTCCCTTGCACGAGTTGGGATAACATGCCGCATACCCATCAAGGCGACTGTCTATGGTGTCGACACGACCCGCCATAGCGTCCACGCGTCCAGCCACAGAGTTTATGGCTGCTGCGTTTTCTTTCGCTGAGGGCTTTGCCGATTTTGCCGGCGCACTGTCATGGCCGCCATTCTGGTTCGCCTGTGATTCGGCCGCCTGCATCTTCTTGAGTGCGAGAGCTGTTCTTTCAAAGTTCCTCCGTTTCTTCTGAACTGAGAGTGGTTGTTTTCGGGGCATTACCTATTACGTAGACTTTTTGTGGAGAATAGTTGATAAATGAAGACTGATAAAATGTCCACCGAAAGTGTAATAGGTCTGGACAGTTCAGTGTGTAGGAGTGAACTGAAGGTCTCACGTGGTGTGTGAGAGTAGGTTAAGAATAGTTACACTAGGTGGCGCCAGTCGTCAAAAATTAAAACCAATTTACAATTAGTCCACAATGACCACTAGGCAAATGAAGTCCAAAATCACATTGAAGGTGCTATCAGTGACCTACATGCAGTTGACGCTAGGTACCACTAAGACTGTATAAGCTTATTATCTAGTAACTGGTGCCTTTCAGATGGTCCAAAAGGCACATCCAAACAGTTTGAGTCAGATAAAGCCTTGCAGCTTATAAGAGAAATTCTACAGGCTGACAGAAATCGGATTTGGAACTCAATTGAAATTTTCATGAAGTACCAGGATAATCATGGCTCACTCAATTGTTCACACCTCCTAGATGAGTTGCAACAGTGCTTTACTGATGACCTTGTCATCCTTAAAACTCCTGGTTATGCCAGCAAAATTGCATTCTACAAGAATGCTGCTTTGGCACTGAAGAAGGTTAAGGGTGTTGATGAGAATGATGACATTGAGAGGAGCATTAGAATTTTGTCAAAAGGAGTGTATTACTTGTGACAAGTCTTCATATCAAGTACATATTGATAAGGACATTGCTACAGAGTATGCATCTGCTACACTGATGAGATTACTGGCTGCCCTGTCTATGAAACTGGACCAAACTTTACCAACAATACTGACTGGCAATATCTTCACTGATGTAATAA
Source organism: Alentia gelatinosa (assembly GCA_950022655.1). Classification (NCBI taxonomy): domain Eukaryota; kingdom Metazoa; phylum Annelida; class Polychaeta; order Phyllodocida; family Polynoidae; genus Alentia; species Alentia gelatinosa. Next base: position 102,352,927 of record OX465579.1, read on the forward strand.
CAAGTAATCCAACTCTTCTAAAAGTGGCACTTGGAATACTTTTGAGGGACTCAAAAGCATTTATTGGTCACATGTATGACTAGCGCATCACACGGAGCTATGATGAGTTACTGCACTAAACTGTTGTTGCTGCATCTGTTGATCCTGTGAAACTGATGCAGGTCTAATCCAGGTTGTGGCTGACAATTTTAACACTGACATAAGTTTGCAAAATGGAAAGCTCTCCACACACTTGTTGGCAATTATCCTCATGCAACAAACCAATAAAGATGACACCCCACTAATTGAAGCTATTCCTCGCCTCAAGAAGAGTGAACTAGCTAAGCCATTTGCAGAAGGATAGGTATCTCATCAGATACCCATTATCATAAGGATGTGTCAAGAAAAAGAGCTACTGATAATGATTTTGCATTTACTCAGGATATTATATCCAATGACAAATGTCCAGAATTCAATAGCTACAACACAAAGATGTATCAAGAAAAAGGTCAGTCATTGGCACCCAAGATGAAAGTTGTTTATCTTCCACTAATTGATAAGCCCCCTGCAGCTGCTGTAACAATGATGACAGCAATGATGAAGCGGAAACAGATACCAGAGGTTGCTGGGCAGAAATCCACAATCCTCACACTAGACCAGCAACTATACTGTGTTGCATTGCATATTCTCTGGGAGAATGAATCCAGGTTCCAGAACTTCTATCTTAGACTGGGTGGTATGCACCTATTGATGAATTACTGTGGTTGCATTGCTACACTGATGGCTGACACTGGCATCTCGTCAGATGTTCTTGCAGTAGTGAGATCCCCATAGAAATGTGGTTGCAACAGTGCAAACAATGCTTGCTCATTTTTCTGTGCCTCTCAGAGTATCCAGGGCTGTTTCAACCAAAGAACAAAACAGGCTCTACAGTCAGATGATGATGATGAAAGTGATCTGATGCCTCTCAATTGAAGCTGTAGATGTATGCATGTACATTGGTTTGCAATTGCCCATGGACCCAATGTGACAGTACAATAATTTTGTGACACCATTGCAAACTGCAATGCCTGCAAGCCAATCTTGAACCTTGTGTTGAACATTGTTTTTTAACATGAACATTCATGAGCGCTGTGGTAATTGTCACCTACATACAATCTAAGACATTCTTGATGCAGCTTTATTTTGATATTCTTTTAATCCCTAAGGTTTATTTCTTAAATATTTCCTTTATCCATCTTACATGATCCTTCAGTGATAGTATCCCAGAACAAACCATGTTGTTCTATGTTTTTTCTCTTTGTTGTAAAGACAGTTTGCTTAGTTCAGCCTATAGAAGCTGTATTTTTGGAGCTATTCCAGTCGGTTACCATGGCAACAGAAACTCATAATTTCATTATTCATATATTGAAATTATTGTAGTCCATTTTATATGCCTAGGAAATAGAAATAATGTTCTTTTCACATTATTTTCAATGATATGTCATTTTTATCACTTTTTACCCACTTTCATTGACTTAATCATAGCAAAATAGCTTGTTACCATGGAAGCGGTAAATCCAATTCTTATGAAACCCTTTCCATCAAAATTACTGGACCCCAAAACGTATATCTTGACCAAAATATCATAGATCTGAAGTAATAAATAATGAAGAAATGTGAGTTTTAAAATACAAGTACAGGGCATGGATGGAGGACGCCATCTTAAATATTTAAAATTGCTCAAGGGTGAGAGCTCCACACCATCCTAGATCTCATTTTATACATCCCAGAGAAAAATAATCAGCAGAGAAAAAAGAAATGTCAAAGAAGTCGGGGTGAACCCCCATGGCTGCCGGATTAATAGTTATGACCAGCTGTATGGCAAAGACCATGGAGAGGAAGGTGAACAACAAATTGGTGTGGTACTTGTTGAATCCCAATCAGTGAGGCTTCTCTAAAGGATGCAGCACCACTGACCATTTAGTCCATCTAGAAAGCTGGATCTTTGAGTGTATTACCAACAAAGAACATGTGGTAGAAATCTTCTTTGATCTGGAGAAGGCATATGACACCACCTGGAAACATGGTGTGGAGACGTGGCGTTGGCAAGCGACTACTGAGCAAGTGACCGGGTTTTCGAATTGGTGCCGCATCGGCGGCTGCGGACCCGCGAAAATACCTTATAAAACCGTTCTGATTGGTTCATCAGTAAACAAAATCAGTGTCCTTCCTCCTAATTGGTCTTGGACATGTCTCATTATGTATGAGAGCGTCCTGTGCCAATTAAAACTTACCTTGCAGGTGAGCTTGGAGGTAAATCCATGTTGGCAGTGTCCCAGTTGGGGAGTGTGCTGCCATCTGGTGTGGGATTTTGGGACTGGTCTCCTGCCACTCTGGGGCAGGGGCCTGTTTTATAAATAAGGCTTCCTGTAGGAAAGCTATTGGGGAGCGCTTTTAATTTGTTTTCGGGGCTTCCAGTCACTCAGTAGTTTCGATTATGAAAATCTCGTCAGGCTCGGGGCCAAGGCCCCCCCCCCCGTGGGTTTCTTTTTAGTGGGTATTTCCGTTTATTTGTGCGGTCACTGCTGGTAGTCTGGTTAGGGTGCTGGGAGTAATTTTAGTTATATAAAAAATGTTTTATTCACCCGTTTTTGTGTAGTGAACAAAAATGTTTTATGACGTGGCATTTAGGCATCCTAACCGTACCTGCTGTCCATTGTATTTAGACCTTCCGGAGCCTGGGTATGCAACCTATGGATCCAGTTGTATTCGATCTTGTCCCTTAACTTCCCAGCCTGTTTTCTGTTTGGATGCTTATATATGAAGTCAAGGATTCTGACCGAAACATTTGCAACCCCCTGATGGTCAGGGCGGTTGAAGTGGGTGGGGACGTCGCTGATTCTGCTTTTCTTGTGTATCGAGCGCAGATGTTCCGAGATTCGCATTTTGATTTTGCGTTTTGTTTGGCCGACATACTGTGTTTTGCACTGGGTGCATTCGATGCAGTATATCACGTTCGATCTGTTGCACATGATATTTTGTTTGGCTGTGTGTTAAGAGCCATTGCTAGTGGATTCTACCGTTTCTTCCCCTTTTAGGACCTTGCAGTATTTCCAATTTGGTTTTTTGCATTCATTTTTTAGGTCCCTTGTTTTGCCACCTTTCGTCCCATGGTTTCCATAGTCCGTTCGGGCTCTTACCACATGTTCTCGTATATTCCTGGGCCTTTTATAGCCCTTGACCAGTTTGCTCTGGTATACTTTCTCTGTAGTGCTCGATTTTCCCAAGATCTCCCAGTTTTTTGTTACGATCTCGGGCAGTACATTGCATCTTTCGATGAACGTACTTGTGAGATAAGTACTTTCAGTCTTAATCTCATCTTGTTAGTTGCCCTGGCCTGTCCTTAGACTGCCGGGGTCTTTTTCGTCCACCTTTCGTTTGCATTCGATGAGGAGATGTTGTGGGTAGCCCCTGCTTCGGAAGTTTTCAATTTTTTGTTCACTACGCAAAAACGGGTGAATAAAACATTTTTTATATAACCACCTGGAAACATGTCATCCTGAGGGACATTCAGCAGATGGGTTTGAGAGGAAGATTGACTGGGTTCATTGAAAGATTCTTGAGCAACAGAACATTCAATGTTTGCCCCTGAACTGGATTCTCCCCGAGTTACAACCAAGAAATTGGTGTCCTCCAAGACTGTCCTCTCTGTCACCCTTATTTGTTTGGGAAGTTGAACATCCAATTTGTTCAATTAGACTTACTTTGAGTTTGACTGAATCTATGAGATGATTGTAGGTAGAAATCTCACCCCTACACATTTACTGAGGTAAAGTTCTTTTACTTCCCATACCACATAGACATAGTATGAGAAGGATTGGCCTTCGATATAGCAGTAAATCTACCACTGCTGGGGGTGAAGGAGAAAAGTGGATGCAGTGGGACTCCAATCAACAAAGTCCAGTGCTCTTTACCACTGAGCTAACTCCCCACCCCGGTCGATTTTGTTATGCTTGCATGCAAGCATATCTGGTCTGCACAATGAGGAGGCAAGGCGACCAAGAGGGTGAACAGATTGGTAATTGCTGTCCACCCCAGCAGACCCTCTGTCACCCTATTTGGTATCAAAATCAATGACATTGCTAAACAACTGAAGAGGGGATGTCAACTGCTGCCTCTATGTAGATGACTTTGTCATCTGCTTCAAGGGGAGATCCATGCACGCCATAGAAAGAGACATGTGCAGTTCACAAAAGACATGTGCAGTTCACTTCTGTTGTAGACAGGGATGTGTGTACAAACCTTCCCTCAGTCTTCAGAACAAGGAACTGACAGCACAATGAACTGATTTGATTATTCATATAGCTGTCGAGGATCTCAAAGCTCCGCAAAGTGTCCTTCAAGAAATTTAGATCACGGTTGGAATTGGTGCAATCTAAACAATTAACAATTAAGGAGAAATATATAGGAGATATGTGAGTTAAAATGAGGGGACACTAGGGGGTGCTCATGCTGGAGCTGCTCATGGGTGGTATCCAGGCCAGAGGTCACCAAGGAGTGAGTACCACCCAGACATCCCTCTCACTCACATGCATGCGCCTGTGCATTCTGCACCTCCACGCAACCTCCAGCTCAAACCACCACCCTTTCCACCGCCAGAAGGACTTGCGGCTAGGGGCATACCATAGACTGGTGCTGGCAACTCTGATAAAGGATGTATATATGTATGTGTGGACTTGAGTTTATAACTTACCCATCGTATAATTACCATTGTCTGAACTAGATATATATCACAAGCTTAATTACAGCATTTATGTAATCATATGTTAATCATATGCATATGTTCTCATACTGCGCCGCACATGCCTTGCTAATAGTAAAAAAACTTTCATTATTCCCATACTCCAGTCTCATCATTCAACATAAAAAAGCAGATGAATGTGTTTCGGTTGTTCAAACCATCTTTGCATTTTGCTTTAATCAAAGGTTTCAATTGATCAAATTGCGACTGTCAACTCCCGATTCCCAGTTATCATGGGCATCAGGTGTGAAGTGGGGACTCATAAATTGAACAACAGCTCTTCAAATTGAATAAATTGAGAAATTGCTACTCCTGAAGCTGCCCTGCAAATATCCCTATCTGCGAAAAATCTTTTTCAACCACAAAGTTTCGCGCAAACCTCAAGGGAACGAAAATAATTGTGACTCATAGTCATTAGTAGTCATTGTCCCCTGGTGTCTTCCCCCTCTCAACTTTCCGGGTGCCCCCCTGGCGCCCCCTGTCGTCTCACTTCCGCACTCCGCTCTCTACCCCATTTCCGTTTATCCCGTCTCGGTCTCACGTTCTCGCCTGTCATCACCATACACGCACGTACACTTTTTTCCTCACCCACTCCTATATTCCATCCTACCTCGTAGGCTCCTCTCTCTATCTCCTTTGCCTACATTCGTAGGCCTAGTATTTCATACTTTATTATATTTTATTATTATATCTTATAAGTAGAATAATTGACTCACTACTCCATCAGTCAATTATATATTATTAATATTTCATAATTAATAAACACTTATCAATTGCTATGATTAGTAAGGACAATAAACATTTTATCATAGAATTAATAAAAATTTTATTAACCCACTCCGACCTCCTCTTCTTTCTCCTGGGATAAGGGGTTGGTCAATCGATCGGACGATCGGTCGGTGGGTCCATTGGTCGGTGGGTAAATTAGTCAATGAGTCGATTGATCGTTTGGTGGGTCAGTCGGTGGGTCAATCGGTTAATGGAACGATCAGTCAATGAGACGATCTGTCAATGGGGCAATCTGTTGGTGTGACGATCTGTCAGTGGGATGATCGGTCAGTGGGGCGATTGGTCGGTGGCACAATCAGTCGGTTGGTCGATCAGTCAGTCAGTCCATCCATCGGTTATTGGTTGGGCTAGTGGGTTGATCAGTTGATTGGTCGTTGGGTCAATCTATTGGTGGGTCGATTAGTGGGTAGGCCGATTGGTTGGTGGGTTAATAGGTCAGTGGTATAATCAGTCTGTGGGACAATCGGTCAATGAGTCAATAAATTGGTTGGTTGGTTGGTCGGAAGGTCGAGCGGTCAGTGGGATTGTTTGGTGGGTCGATCTGTTGGTGGGTCAATCAGTTGGTGGGTCAATCAGTCGGTGTGACAATCAGTCTATGGGAGGATCAGTTGGTCAGTCGATCGATTGGTCATTGGGAAGGTTGGTGGGTCAATCTGTCAGTAGGTCGATTGATGGGTGGGTCAATCAGTCAGTGGGTCAATCAGTCAGTAGGTCGAACGGTCAGTGGGTCGATTGGTCATTGGGAAGGTTGGTCGGTTGGTCAGTCGATCTGTCGATCGGTTAGTGGGTCCATTGGTAGGTGGGTCGATCCGTTGATGGGTAAATCAGTCACTGGGTCAATCGATTGGTGGGTTAATTGGTCTGTGGGATGATCGGTCAGTTGGTCAATCAATCAATGAGTCGATTGATTGTTTGGTGGGTCAGTCGGTGGGTCAAATGGTCAATGGGACAATAGGTCAGTGGGACAATCAATTGGTTGGTCAGTCAGTCCATCCATCAGTTATTGGTTGGATCAGTGGGTCGATCAGTCGATTGGTCGTTGGTTCAATCTGTTGGTGGGTCGATTAGTCGGTAGGCCAAGCGGTCAGTGGGTCAATAGATCAGTAGGTCAATCAATAGGTGGTACAATCAGTCAGTCGGACGATCGGTTGGTTGGTCAATTGGTGGGTTGGTAAGTTGGTGGTTCGGTAGGTCGGTGTGTCGGTTTGTTGGTTGGAGGATGGGTAGGTGGGTAGGTTGGCGGATCGGTTCTTTGGGTGGGTTGGAAGGGAGGGGGGAGGCAGAGAGGCAGGCAGAGAAGCAGGCAGGCGAGGATTCAGGGAGGGAGGCAGGCAGGCAGGCAAGCAGGCAGGCAGACAGGTAGACAGGGAGGGAAGGAGGGAAGGAGGCAGGAAGGCAGGGAGGCAGGGAGGCAAAGAGGGAGGCAGGAAGGCACACATGGAGGCAGGCAGGCAGCCAGCCAGGCAGGCAGGGAGACAGGGAGGGAAGGACGCAGGCAGGCAGGCAGGTAGGCAGGCAGGCATGCGCAGCCAGGCAGGCAGGGAGTCAGGGAGGGAGGCAGAGAGGCAGGCATGGAGGCAGGTAGGGAGACAGGCAGGGAGACAGGGTGGGAGGGGCGGATAGCATTTTTGGACAGACGGATATCCGTTGACAGAAAGAATATCAAACATGCTTTGATATTGGCTCCATCCTTAGGAATTTAAAATTTGTGGGTAATCTGTTGGTAATTTACAGACTAAACAGGGACGGTGAACGGAAAAAATGACTTCCACCAAAATCCGTACAGCTACTTATACATAAAGGCTGATGGTTTGCACACTTTTGGGCTAGGTGGAAGAGAGATCCGTACAAGTTTACCCGACGGAATAGTGAAACTGCTGACAGATACTGAAATCTGGCAACTTTAGTCGACTTTTGTTGATGGATGGATTTATCAACTTTGATGGATGTAGGGCTTTAGCTTGGGGTGAAATTGTTGATGCATATCCCTATAATATACCAATATCTCAGCTGAATCTTCAGAAAGATAATAACCAAATGTATAGCATACATACCTCATCTTCATTAGTCCCATCCTTTCCTCCAGTCCCCCCTCTCTCCACCCACCCTACTCACCCTTCTCCCACTACTTAGTAAATTTATCGGCAGTATCTCATATGGCTGATGTTGTCGTTTGCTTATCTATCGTCATAGACATCAGGGCCCTGTTTTTCAGTCACGACAATCGATATGTAAGACATCTTAGAGGCATCAGTGTCCTTTAGACGTGATATCTTAGAGAATCTGGAAATTATCTTAGACCTACGACACTTAGGGTGCTGTCAGGTGTGCTATAGTCATGATAATTTTAGGGTCACATGGTTCAAAATGTCTTGGAAAGTGTCGTAGACCCAAGACAATTATGGACATGTCGTACCCAATGCGCAACTTCACTTCCCGTAGGAATTAAGCGTTGGAATTTTAACACGACTAAGGGATATAAATGACCTATAATAGTACCAAATATGAAGAAGGACGGCTGCACCATTTCGAAGATATCGGCGTTCGAATTTCGTCATAGCAATCGTCTGCTCTGGTGGCCAGTATACTTTCCCCACTCCTCCGCTAATTTATACAGCGACCTCGACATTCACTACGCAACGGGAGGTGGGAGGGTGCACTGGCCACCAGAGCAGACGATTGCTATGACGAGATTAAAACGCCGATATCTTCGGAACGGTGCAGCCGATTCTCTTCATATTTGATACAATTATAGGTTATATGTATCCCTCACTGGTGATAAAATTGCATTGTTTAATTCCTACGGGAAGCATGGAAAATCGTAAACCCATGGGCATGGCTCAGGGGTAATCATTGCCTCCCCGGTGTCCCCCTCTACCGCGCCTCACGGGCGCCCCTCCTGCCCCCTCGCGGCACTCACCCACACCACGAGGTCACGTGGTACAGCCCGGTCCAGGCCCCGGCCTCACTTCTTCTCCACCCGCTCTGCAGTACGCACGTACTACAAGCACTAATTTCGTCTTCTTGGCCACGTGCTCGCAGCCTATTACTCCACGAGTATAGGCCAGCACACCATACTACGATAAAGTGCGATAGAACGATAGAGGAGAGTGTACGATGCCGAACACGAGGAATACGCCCGTGGCGAGCACGTCTCAGGAACCTCAGGCGGCCGCAGGCTCCGAGGCCACGGCCAGAGGTACGACACAGGCGTCGAACGACCACGTGGACTCAGTGTCGGAAAATGGATCGACGGTCAAGACGTCGAGAATAACGGCCCTGGAGGGGAACGTCGCCTTGATACTCGAGGCGATAAAAGGTCTACAACGGGCAAAATCTCCATCTAGGGCATCGCAGCCGGCGACCGTTAGGGAGGCCACCGTCGCGGAGGACCGGACCAGGGAATGGGCAAACGACCAAACATCACGTCTCCCGGCCCCCCGTCAGCTTCGCGACCGATACCTCCCAGACGAGCTGCTACAGAAAGAACTCGACCGTGAGGGACTACGACACGACCGCACGGCCGGTAGGTTTACTTCAGATCTTCACACCGTTAAATTGCTGTCGAAACCATATATGTATGTGGAACGCGAGGGCCTCTTCACCGTGAATCAGAGGCTCGAGGTCAGAGGCACGCTCGGTCCGATGGAGTATGTAAGCGCGTTTCTGGTGATGATGGAGGACCACCGGGCCGTCCCGGAGGAGGACAGGAGGGACATGTATCGCCACCTGTCCCAGGTATCGATAGATGCCCAGACCCGGCCGTGGGCCGCAGTGAGGCGTTGGTCTCAGTACGTGTTCGACCAGGTCGAGGCCGGTAGGATCTACTGGTCCGACCACGTGCGAATACAGGACGAGCGTGTCCGTCTCGCGATGACGGCAACCACAACGGTGCACGACGGCCAAGACGCGGGAAAGACCGGAGGACGGGAGCTGCCGTGCCGGGCATTTAATTCGGAGAGGGGCTGCCGCCAGCGGAACGGCCACCAAGATGGCGGAATTAAATGGGTGCACGTGTGCTCATTTTGTGATTCCGTTGGCAGGATGTGCACGCACTCCATACACGCGTGCAACAGGAAGCTGTTGTACGGTGGCGGGTATGAGAGTGCTGCACCAACACCTGCACCTGCCCCACGCCGGATGCCCCAGGCCGGACACACCATGCGCACCACCGACCTCTCAGGAGTGCCGAAACAACACCCAACGGCTTCAAAAAACGGACCGGACGCGCCCCGCGAGTGAGTGTGGCGCGTGTAACACCCCTCGCTCCCGGTACGAGTGCACTCAGCGAGGGCGACCCGGTCAAGGAGTGCACCACCCGTGACGTAACACCCCACGTGACCACAACACCGCGTGCCGAGCACGTGGGGGACGCACACGAGCAAACAACCCCGCCCCCTCAGGAATACACTCCCGTGTATGGGGGCGAAGACGGGCATATGGAGCAATTGGCTCGGCAATTGCCCCGGGAGGACGGCAACGATAACCCACGAATCGACTTTGCTGCCGTTAGGGAATTCTGCGAGACCGGAATACCCGCTCCCGGGGTACGGACCGACCCCGGCACGTTCGCCGGACATAGGCGGGCCCTCTGGCCCCACTTCTCCGCCCCCGGGCCGCCGGCGCATGCCGACATCTACGATCGGGTGCGGCGCACGGGAATGCCCAACGCCCTCGGGGCCCGGATCGAGATCCCCACTGATCTCAACATACCAGCCTGGACCCGCTACCTCGCGACTATACCCGGGAAGGAGGAACTCACGGATTTCATTAGATTCGGGTTTCCCCTCGGGTACGCCGGGCCGGTTACCGACACGCGGGGAGTGCCCAACCACCCCAGTGCCTCAGGGTACCCGGACCAGATAGCCAGGTTCATCGACAAGGAGAAGGGGTATTCAAACCTTATGGGTCCGTTCGAGGACCCGCCCTTTCAGCCTTGGTGTCACGTGTCGCCGTTAATGACACGGGAAAAGAGGGGTACGTCTGATAGGCGCGTGATCACGGACATGACGTACCCCAAGGAATCCAGCGTTAACGGCTGTATCGTCAAAAACTCTGTCTACGGTGAGGAGAGAGAACACGGCCTCCCGACCGTGGATGGTTTCGTCGGCCGCCTGGTGGCCTCGGGGCCGGGGAGTTATATGTCCACCATCGACATCGCACGGGCATATAAGAACTTCCGGTGCGACCCCCTCGACTGGCCTCTGCTCTGCTTCGCGTGGGGGGAGGGGTACTACTGTGATACGGCCATGCCGTTTGGTGCCCGGGCCTCCTCCTACCACATGCAGTGCGTAGCAGATGCCATCGTCAAGATACTTGACCGCAAGGGGGTCGATGCCGCGATGTACCTGGACGATCTTATAATCCTCTCCCCGACGGCCGAGAAGGCGGCCGCCGACTTCGAGACAGCGCGGGAGCTCTTCAGAGAACTGGGCCTCCCCGAGGCCAGGGAAAAGGCACAGCCCCCGAGCCGGGCTGTAACGTGGCTAGGGATACTCATAAACTCAGTGGATATGTCCCTCAGTATCCCACGGGACAAACTACGGGACGTGCGAGAACACGTCAGGGCCGTCTCAACCAAACGCTCGCTGACGAAACGCCAACTACAGTCGGTCCTCGGTCGGGTTCTCCACGTGGCGAAGTGTATACGCCCGGCCCGACCGTTCGTCAGCAAGCTGCTCGAGGCCCTCCGGGGCATGGCCGGATACTATATCAACGTCAACTCGGAGATGCGGCAGGACCTCCAGTGGTTCCTGCGGTTCGCCGAGGGATGGAACGGCCATGCCCTGATACCTCGAGGGCCTCCCACCAAGTGCATCATAGTGGACGCGTGCCTGAGTGGAGTAGGGGGCACGGATGGGAGATACTACTATTGCGGTAGGGTCTGCCCCGTCGAGGACCCCGTGGACTGTATCGCCGAGCTCGAGGCCCTCAATACGGTCTACGCAATGTGTACCTTCCTCACGGATCGCGACCGAGGGACTCGTGTGGAAGTGTACTGCGATAACATGGGTACAGTCCAGGCACTGAGGTCGGGGCGTGCCAGGAATCCGGTCCTCGCCGAGTGTGCCCGCCAGGCATGGACGGTACAAGCCAGACTCCAGGTGGAGTTCGTGTACACTCACGTGCCGGGGGTGCTTAACACCGTGGCAGACGCCCTCAGCCGTGCCCACCTGACCTCGAGGGACTTTGTCACGGCCGTTAATTACATAAATTATCATTCTCTGGTTGAAGTGATCCCATGTACACACACCTCTTTCTACCCCGTTCTCCGTCTCGCCTGCAGATCCGGCGCTACGATCACTCCAGACGAGGGCATCTGCGCGGCAGTGCGAGGCGCGTGCCCCCGGAACGGTCGCGAACCAGCGGAGTGCCGTCGCGACCTACCTAGCCTTCTGCCGGAGAATGGGAGCCGACCCCCAGAAACCCACAGTGTCCTTCACCACGGCGTACCTAGAGTACGTCGCGGGCCACGCCCCCTCGCCGGCGACGGTCGCGAACCAGCTGTCCCACGTACGGTCGCACCTCCGGCTGACGGGCGGCGATGTCGCGGCAACCGAGGATTTCCGGGTGAAGCGGGCACTGGATGCCATGAAACGAAACAAGGAGTACCTCCCCAACGTCAAGCCTCCGGTCCCGATGGACGTCTTCAGGGCGGCCCTCACGGCCCTCACAGACTCCCCGATGCACGTCGGTCTGAGGGCCGCGGTTCTGATCATCTACTATGCCGCGCTGCGGCAAAGCGAGGTGGCGCCACCGTCCACGGCGAAGTACGACTCGGCGCGACACCTGTCACGCCGAGTCGTGGTCGTCACGCCCGGACAAGCATCGATCAGGGTGAAGGCGGCGAAAAACATGCAGAGAGCGGGGGAGGAAAAGACAGTGGTCATACGAGCCTCCCCCGAACCGTCCTCCTGCCCCGTCCGGGCGATACGGACCATGCTCGCGGCCGCACCTACGGCCGACCCTACGGCTCCGTTCCTCAGCCTAGCGAACGGAGAGATTCTCACGACCAGGACACTGTCGAGGGAATGGAAATCACTCCTCCGGAAGGCAGCACAGCCCCCTACATACACATTGCACAGCCTCCGGAAGGCTGCCGCGACGCAGGCATTCCAGGCCGGTATGCCGGAACTCGCCATACAGCGGTATGGGGGCTGGAGGTCTAACGCCCATCGGACCTACATCAAAGACACTGATGCCTCCGCAGTGAACCATGCCTTGATCAGGTCCCTAAACAATTCTTAATATTTTTCTTTTATCCCACCCCCCCCCTCCTTATATTGGCTCTTGGCTATTTTATTTTCATATACAATTACCTACGTATTTTTCATACTACTGTATTGTATATCATATTTTATACTTATATTAATTGACCTTATTATACATGTCAATTACCATTATGTAATATTACTTACCATTCATATCCATATTACATATTAATATGATCGTCCAGTAAGGTCGACATAATCTTATTTCATAGAATTCAATAAAATTCTGTACTCCCAGCCACTGCTTCTCTGCTTTAATCCGGGGATAGGGTAATGGTAAACCCATGGGCATGGCTCAGGGGTAATCATTGCCTCCCCGGTGTCCCCCTCTACCGCGCCTCACGGGCGCCCCTCCTGCCCCCTCGCGGCACTCACCCACACCACGAGGTCACGTGGTACAGCCCGGTCCAGGCCCCGGCCTCACTTCTTCTCCACCCGCTCTGCAGTACGCACGTACTACAAGCACTAATTTCGTCCCACCCACCCTCAACCTTCTCTTTATCTTCCTACTCACGTAGGGCTATTTTATTTTCATATACAATTACCTACGTATTTTTCATACTACTGTATTGTATATCATATTTTATACTTATATTAATTGACCTTATTATACATGTCAATTACCATTATGTAATATTACTTACCATTCATATCCATATTACATATTAATATGATCGTCCAGTAAGGTCGACATAATCTTATTTCATAGAATTCAATAAAATTCTGTACTCCCAGCCACTGCTTCTCTGCTTTAATCCGGGGATAGGGTAATGCTCTATATATACGCACAGTGAGGTTTTATAGAGCCTAAGACAATTCTATACTTGAGATACTTTTAGCGGCGATCTCACGTGGCGCACTACGATACTGTCTATAGTACACCGGCCATCTTTTGTCTTGTAAAATGTCTTACAATCGCTGAGATATCTCAGCTTCTAAGACTAAGATTATGTCGTGACTGAAAAACAGGGCCCTGAATACACTAACCTCATCATTGTCTTTGTTTTTATTGGGATAATTTGCAACGATAACTAGTAATACAAGTCTGTGGCTCTGCCACTTTCTCTTTGCGTGCTTCTTGGATATATTCTTTCATACCATCTAAACGTTGTAGTAATGACGATCTTTGACAGACAGCTATCACTTGTACTGTACCTAACATATTTGTGATGTTTCTAGATGAGGCTGACCCTAGAAAACTCCTATGATATATATTTCAACGACGAGGATGTTTTCAAAATGTAAATAACGCGACTTACTACTTTTTGATATAAATATTTGAAGCACTCTAGTGTTATATATTTTATACATATGCAAACAATATAAAATTAATGAAATCCTCACTACTTCACTGGTCACCTACCAGATTCACCACAAACACTTTCGAGTGTAATGTAAGAAATTTATCATCATCACCCAAAGATAATTTCTTCTGAATTGATTCTTAAGTATCCACTGAACTGAACATTATAGAATGCTTCTCAAGCTCTGTATCCATATTTCCTGTCTCTTCTACTGCCTTATGTGTGCATTTGTCTATAGTTTAATGTAATCGATTTGTCATACTGAAATATCGAAATTGATGTTACTGACTCTACAATATAATTAACGAAGAAAATGACCTATAATTCTAGTTTATATCTGTGTATTTACGTTGCTTGTTTGCTGCATACATATAAAAACGCTAATTTTGGGTGAATATACTCCACCTAAAGGCATATCGGACAAATTGGCTTGAAAATTAAAACCCATGTCAATTTCCTGAAAATTTTAGAAAATGATCTCCAAATGTTATGGAACCCATATCTAACTTAAACATTGGGGTCACCGTGCTAGCTTTTGATTTATATATCAATATTATGATAATTTTATATTAGAATATATAGAAATTCTAAACAGTATTTTTTTCACATAGTAAAACCCATGTCATGTCCCTCAAACTTTCACAGAATATAGTACATATATATCACAGAATATAGAAGATATATAGTACTATTTATCTAGTTTTTTAAAAACATAGATCACCGTCCTTGTTTTCGAAAGAATTGAAGAAAAACTTATTTTTCAGTAAATTTCCTTGGTAAATGAAGCAAATGCAAATGAATCCCAAGAAACAAGTTTTGACTAGTAAATGACATTATTAAAAAATCATCACTGTGAATTGTAGGATATGCCTTTAAGTAGGTTGAATTGAAAAAATAAAGAAACATTGATAGAGATACAGTTGTAGATATATCTTTTGTTATGAATACAAATGTATTAAAACAATTGCAGTATTTCAAATTTGATATCTATGTTGTTTTCCTTTTCTCTTAAATGAAAGTTGTACAGTTGCTTTATTTGAATTCGATCAGGAAGATATTTCTAACCACAGACAAATCTCATTCCTTTTTGCAGGTACAAGGCGTTGAAAATTGACACAAATAACGATGGTAATGTATTATTGCATTCACATATTGATAATTCAGTTTTTCATTGTTAAATTGAAATTTCATAATTACATACTAGATATATAAAAAAGGTGTTTAGTCGTTAGTCTCGGAAGCGTTCAGTAATTATGGCTGAGTTGGCACAGTTTTTAAGGAGGGTGCACCTTTTCTGGGGGTTTTCCAAGGGGGTGGGGCAATCTTTTTGGTATTTCCGTGGGGGGTGCCATCTTCTTTTTCACTATTTCTGCCAGGGGTCGATTTTTCTACCTAAACAATATGAGGCAGATTCCCATATTTGTGTTCAATGAGAAGAATTAATATTTGTAATGAAATGCATTCATATCATATCACAAGAAATCAGCTTAGTTGTGCTACTATAGTAATAATTAATATACAAGTTAACTATAGTTGTATCACTCCCTGGAGTTCAGTGTCTACTATATAACAGTCCCATAAATCACAAATTGGTAATAATTGTAAATTAAATTTAATTCTGCAGCTGGAGTGTCTCAACCTTTATAATTCACCTTTTACCTCGCGTATACCTGTCCTTTTATCTAACTGAATTCACTTTTACTGACCATGTGACGTCATCCCCCTCCTCACGTGACCTTTTGTGTGCACGCTACACCCACTGGTTATTTTATTACCCACCCACCTACATCCTTTTCTTTGAGTAATAAATACTAATTTATCATAATAATTACCAAAGACTACACTACTTTGATACATGTACAACCTTTTTTTCTCTTTTATATATGTCTTTAATCACCATTCACTATGTAATATGTCACTCATACCTCTTAATTATATTCAATACTTACATACTGTATAAACTGTTCGCGAATCATTATCATATAAGTTAGGCTCGCTGCCAAGGGGTGAGAAATGTAACAGACAAGGAGACATGTAATTCAGTTTGGCGGCAAATAATAAAACCACTCCCTCTATTCAAATGGTAATTATATTAATGAGCCATGCTGCTCCGAACTTTTAAAAATACTCTTAGTAAATATTTTTAATGGCACTCCAGCGTTTGTCATAATTGATTGAAATCGGGGTAGGAGGAAATTTGATTAATATACTGATTAGCTATCTATCAAATAGAATACACTGTACAAGGGTTAATGGTTAAATATCATCCCTACAAAAGTTATTTCTGGAGTGCCGCAAGGCTCAATTTTGGGACCCTTATTATTTTTACTTTTTATCAACGATTAGGGAACTTTGTATACATGTATAAGGGAAACAATCTCAGTATTACATAGAAGAGGACAATGCTAAACGACTATGACCTGTCATCATTTCTCACCCGCATCATAAATGTTGTATAATTGTTGTCATTTTTGACCACTTATAGTTAATCTAATTGTCATCTGTTTACCTGTTGCCTAGTTATACTTTCAATATACATACAAGTGACAAAGCGGTAACATGTTGATCTAAAGTTATTGAAGAAACACTGTCACAGGGTAGCGATGGCAGATCGGGGTCTTGTACCAACGAATCGAACCCAATAAAAATGTTTTTAAAAAAAATTTGGAATACTTGGAATGTATGCAGACGATATAGTATTGACATGTTCTGGTGTAACCCAAGATGAAATAGTAGATGCAATTGAATCAGATTTACATCATTTGGATTTATGGCTATGAAATAATAAGTTAGCGGTAAATTACAAAAAATCAAAAACTATCTGGTTCAGTAATAAAAGAGCCATTGACACTAAGAAACCCGTAAGAATGGGGGATAATATGCTACACACAGTTGAAACTTATAGATACCTAGAAATCATATTTGACCGGAGGTTGAATTTAAAAGCACAATTTGAAAAAAATGCTAAAGAATTTCAATTTAAATCGTTCAAACTAAGAAAAATTGGTTCTATCTTATCAGAAATGGCGTGACTAAAATTAGTTAAACAAATGTTGCTTCCGGTCCTTGAATATGCCGATATAACTTACAATTTAACGGGTATTCTCAAACTTCACAAATTGCAAATCATGCTAAACAAAGCATTACGAATTGTTGTGGGTAAATTAAAAGCAACCGAATTTAATACTACACAACGTCATGAATATTGTAAAATAAGACCGCTAGAATCTAGACGCAACTGTCATCTATTGTCTTCAATTAAATGGTGGAGTTTATCTGGAGAAGATTGTGAAGTTAATCAAATGACACAAACGAGGAGTACTGAAAAGATCTGTATAAAGCAAAAGAAACCAAAAACTGAAAGGTTAAAAAAATCAGGAATTTATATAGGGACAAAACTATGGAAATAATTACCATTCACTGTTCAAGAAATACGCTATGGTGACAGCTTTAAAATGCATGTCAAAGAATTTATGATAAAAGGAGATTGTATAATCAACATTTTGTAGTATGTCATTTCATGTGTCACCTTGTCACCTTGTATATCATGAATGTTCTTATGTTGCACGGAAGATCATATCGTTAGATATTAAAACACATACTTTTGGATTGTTGAATAAACACATCTTGATAAAAACAAAATTCTCTACCGGGAGATGAATGTGTACCCTCCCTCAGCCTGACTGCTGATGTGAAGGGAGACAACAGTGTTCAAACACTAGTACGTCCATCTCAGAATCAATGCAGTCTCACAAGATCATTAGTTTTTTCTTTAACATCAATCAATTAAGAGCATTTACTATAACATCAAGTGCTACAAAATGCCCCTGTTGCTGCTCATTTCATTAAGATTACCATATTTATGGAAGAAGACTATGATCAGGGAGAACTCTACATTGAGTACTTGAAGGGATTCTGTGTTACAAAATGGGACTTTGTGTTCCTTCTGTAGTGCCACACCATGGGTTGATCTACACATACCAAGGATCCCACATATGCTAGACTACAACACATTGCCAGAACGTCCTTCTTTGCATGCCCCTCCCAGAAAGAGGGAAGATCCTGCAAGGCAGCCTTTTTTTTTAATCAATTCTATTGTATCTCTCGTTATTACGAGTTATTCTGATACATAAATCTGTAGACATTGTACATCGAGATGTCTTGTATATCGGCAGTAGAAAGAAATAAAAAAGAATTTTTAAAGTAAAATAACAGTGTCAGTTGGAGGACAATTGGAGGCCAAAGGAGATGTAGCTCTAGCCGGGTACCAGCAGTGGCTTCCTTGCATTAAAACCACTCGGCAATGGCTCATATCAGTCCCGTTTTGAGTGCTAAATTCAGGAGGATTTTATGATTTGAGGCCCAAGTTTGTTGTTCCCCCTAAAAGCATTATACTCTGTTCACAGCTGAGTGGTTTTTTGAAGTCTTGACACACTTGGTTTGCGTAGCATTTACCAAGTATTGATTTGGCCCATGTTATCTAGGTGAAGCAACTCACCAACATGGCAGACAAATAGGGGGATAAGCTCAAAGGCAAATGTGGCCCACCTAAGACTAGAGTTGAAAAATCCGAATCTTCTGTGAGAGAGGGGTTGTCAGGTGCGGTGTCACACAAGCCAGCTGTCCAAGGCCTAACCATGGTACAAATGGACCCATTGTGAGAGATGATGTCAGCTTTTGTCAATGGGAGGGAGAGGAGGCTACCATGTGGCCCTTGCCAGCAGCACAGGGGAAGGGAAGCACTCCAGTAAGATTTGCTTGTCTGTCAGACTCTGGAATGTGGCCAGCTCCCTAGGGAGGATGACCAGTAGAATGTTGTCGCTGCTATGTCAGCAATGATGAATATATCGCATGCCCTGTATGACCTGACACAGTGGGCTAAGTCCTAAAACAAGAAGTGGAGGTCCGACAAAGGGTTGATTCCCCATACAACTGCTGGTCAGGTTTTCACAAGCGGGGGTTACAGTAAATGGTGTGACCTATGAACATTTCAAAATGGCAAACAGCCCTGCGACTCATTTTACCTTCGCCAAAGTTAGACATAACTAAGGGCAGCAACAGTGGGAGCAACAGTGGGAGTAGTAAAATCTCGTTTCAAAAGCAATGTCTAGTTTGCTCACCTTGTTGGTACCACTGTTGAGTCCCAAGACACTTCATGTGTCCCTGGGGCGTCCCCAGTCTGTCACATGAATTTAGTGACCCTTTCGTAGTTGTTTAGATAGCTAGCTCATTATCTTAACTTCTTCTGTCTTCCTGCATCTGTAGACTAATTTAGGGGGGTAGAACTACTTGCTTAGCAGAGTCACCGAGACACAGTGACCTCACATCTCGATGATCTGAGAAGAGGAAAGGCGAACAATGCAAGTCAAGTTAATCACTTTAACCTCCTGAGAGCAATCTGTGTTATATAATTACAGGCAGTACTCATGAAATCTACACAGATCTACCGAAACGGTGCATATTTACAGTACATACGGCATGGGTATATAGTAAACTGTTATACTGCACACGTTGAAACATCGGCAGTGGGTCGGCTTTCATGCTGACATGTCTTCTATGCCAATATACAGAAAGATTTGATTAGTGTGGGTATATAATAGATATATAACGACCCACCAAGCTTATCTATGCAACAAAACTCGATGGGAATTGATGTTATTTAAAATTTAGAATTGATGTAAAAACAACAATTCCCCATCTCGTTTTGTAGCATGTGCCGCATGGTCAGGTTTCTCTATATAAATACTATAGAAGCTTATGGTATATGAACAGGAAAATTGCCCTTTGAATTTTTGGTCATCGTACATGGACATCTTTCACAATCTGAGAGAAGTGACCAAATATGTTATGTAGATCTACATTCTGTGTAGATTTCAAGAGTATTGATCCATTCTTTCATTTTTTTAAAACAATGTTATAAATAACACATAAATGATGACTCAATGCATCTTCCGTTCTGGGTCGGGTGGTGCCTGGAGGAATCACCCTTCCTTAAAGGGTTAACAATAGTGGTTTTTGGTTTCTGCTAAGAATTGTCCATTATTTCATATTCTTTAAGTATCAAGTAACACCTCTATATATGGAAAGGTTATGTCCACTGAATTATCCTAATTTCTTTTTAGGCATATTGACACCGGCTGAGTTGGGGAGGATCCAGCCTGGACTAATGCAGAACTGGTTGTCCGCTTACATTCATGATAATCCAACCACTCAGTCACGCGTCAGCAGCCAAGTGTGGTTGTACCTGGACCAGATTGAGGACAAGATGCTGCGCAGTATACAGGACAGGTACGTGTTCTTACCAAACAGTGATCACTATCAACTTCTATAAATCTAAGTGAGCGTTAATTATCTGTGGCTAGGGGACACACTTTTCGCAACATAATTTGGTAGGAAATAAGTCGGTACACCCCACACAAATACCCAAAAACATTTCGGGCCCCTCTGCCTTTAAATACCACCCCCGTATGGGACTCTAAACCATTTATCATCGTTCTTTGTCTATTATCCAAGTTTTGGGTTTATTATATCTATCACTTGAAAAATAAAAGGTAACCAGACCGTGATGGTACTGGATACCTGCCCCAAACTCTCCTCTTGGCTGTTGTATAAACTGGGTGCCAACCATGAAAGATATTAGCTACGAGAAAAAAACATTGAATTTCAAATCTATAATTAGAATAATATATGCATAAGGTAGCCTGGAAAGAGGATCACACAAATATTTGAATCTTAAAAATCGGTCCAAGAATTATGGAGGAAAGTCTAGTCAGATTGAGATTGAATTTGAAGAACTCAAGTATATAGAAAACAGTAGAACGCATGGCACCACATAATGATTAGCACAAATGAACTGATCTATTACAATAAATCTGTAATAATGATGCGTAGATTTGGGGGGAAAACACTCAAATAATACTCCTCTCTAATCTAGATCATGTCATACAAGGCAAAGCATATCTTTGACTTGTAAATAGGAATTTGGACAGCTAATTTGCATAATATATCTTGAACTTGAAGTCTTCAGATGGATCAGAGAATTGATGAATTCAGTTTTTCAGTGTAGTTATTTCAAGATGCTGGTCATTTACATCTATCAAACTATGGCATATTATACATCAAATTAATCCTCTATGTATATATGCTCTTTGTTCATACTGTGTCTGACAGAGGTGGGGCCATAAATCAGGGTAAAGACCCAGGCCAATCCTTCTTAAATAAAGTCACAATCTAAAAAATGATATTGCCCCATTTCTCCCCATGTTTTTATTCACAGGAAAGCCCTGAATCTCAGCTTTCAGTGGGTATATTTTGATAGTAGATGACGATCAGAGATGTCAGTTTTCCACTTTTCCGTGGAAATCCACTTTTTCATATTCAGTACATGTAATTTCTTTAACTTGCATCAAACAAAGATAGTATTGATTTAGCCTTATTTCGCCAATAAAACAGTGGTTTGAACCTCTCCACAGACCCTCAGTTCCATGCCATGGCCGACAAGGACATATCTTCCATGTTTTCCCGGTCTCTTTGAGGCAGTAAAATCCACATGAAAATATTTCCACTTTTTTCCCGGGCACCAACTGACATCCCTGAGATGTGATGACCGGGCGCTTGTGAAGAACCATTTGAAGAGCGATTTTTGAGAAATGGCTCCACTTGAAAATCACAGCATACTTACCAAACAGATTATCCTTTTATGTATCTTCTCCTACCAATACCAGCAGAAAGGTGATCATGAGAATTGAATGGTCACCTTATATACAAGTTATGTAATAGAGCCCAACCCACATTGCTTTTGCTGGGGTACTCATCAACGCAACAGCCTCTCCTCGCCAAGGAACGCGCGTCAGCCAGTTCCAGTTAAAAAAAGCTAGGAGGCACCTACTGTTACCCTGCAAAGTTTCCTGCCATGTATTCACCATCACGATGGTGAATACATCAAGGTGTGATAGTTTGCAAATTTTGATGGTCTGATTCGGGAAAATGTATTCAAATAGTTAGGAAACCATTGGAGGAGACTGTTTTAGGTGCTAAATTGTCATATTACCACCCAGTTTTGCTGTATGGCAATGTACACACCGTCACGCTTAACTATTATGCTAAATCTGTCAGTAGACTTTTGACTCTGGTGAGAACAGTTCTTAAGATACATATTTGAAGTTTCTGTCAGAGATAGACAACGGTTTTTGCAATTTATATATATTAAACTCACTCTCATAGTCCTTATTATTATTTATTGTTGCTAGGTGTGAAGCCCACCTTGACAGTGAATACAGAAATTGGACATGGAAGTGGCCAGTTGTCACAGAATGAAATTTTGGCCTTCTGACTTAAATCTTTTTACAAGAAACTGGGCACCATGTCTATTTTTTATATTATAAAGAAGAAACACATGAATTTCCTTTTTTCAGAAAAGGACATTAATTTTTAGACAATTTCCACCATTTATTACCCTCTACTACCTTAAATAATGGTTACAGACCCCAAGATATATTTATGCCCAGAAAGGTCATGCTTGGGCCTACCTTATCATAAGAAATAATTCTGTAATTTACCTGCTTTTAAAGGTTTTATATACAAAAGACATGCCTTTTGCGAATTTTAGAATTTTCATGCAGTTAACTCATCTAATGGGGGCGGGGGTGGCTAATTCTATTTTTCATGGTGATCCTAAGAATTGGAGGGGGGTTAAGGCAATTTATTTTCAGGTGCTTCTGTGTAGAGGGGGATGATTTTTTATATTATTATGGTAGGAGTACACACCGTTTTCGGGGGGAGGGGGCAGGAACCCCTATGCCCCTATATACAGGTAAACCAAGGTTAACTTAATCAATCGCCTATGTCCATTTCTAGTGAAAGTCGTCAGTGTAAACGCTTGAGTAGATTCTGAGGCTGACGACTTTAGTGGTGTACATTGCCACCACCTGACGACTACTGGCTTGGCGTTCTACAGTCGCCACATATTTGGAAAACATGTACCCTATGGATTTGGTCTGTGTCAGTGTGTTCATTGGTCAGTGATGCAATGCATGACCTGACAAATACCGAATCCATAACAAAAGAGCAACAAAGGTCAGAATGTTTCCAGATAATATTTTAGGAGTTAATCAAGGCCGACTGAGTCGAGACGGCTAACAATTGACAGCATCGACTCACACTCTATTGGTTGGTAGTCAGAGGAGGTGTGAAGCGCAGCGCCCCCTATAGGGACCCAAGTCATATATGCGATCGCGGCAGGGTTCAAGGTGCCACTTTCAAACCTGCCAGCAGAGGGGAAGGAGCTCTTGAGAATGGACTGTGTGAGGCTTCTAAGCCATAGCCTATGTGAAATAAGGCTGTAATCAACAATACCAAACAGCCATAAAACGTGGAGCTCTATTGAGCTCTATTGTGGTTTGGAGTACATTAGATATTGTTTGTATGTTGTAGCTGTTTGTAAATAGCCTATTTTAGTATAGGAATCCGCATTCAGCTGTCATTTGAGACCATGCCAAGACGATAGGGGGCACTACGCTTCACACCTCCTCTGGTTGGTAGTGTCTGTGTCACAGAACCCTCCTCCCTCCCCACCCACCCCGCCATAGTTTTCAACCCTATTTCTTCTGGGTTGTTTTTTTCTATTTCAAAATACAGACATTACAATCGCCCTGGTCGTGGGCGTACTTCCTTGTATGGTGCAGGAAACATATATACATCACACAAGACTATCACATTGAACAAATGTCAAAATAGGACAATACACATATTAGGAAGGTAAACGTGGCGGTCTTTGCGACTATCGAGCATGTGAATGGCTTAGCAGCAGTGGACGCTCTCCGCAGCCTGCTTATGTTAACCCTTTAAGGACGGCCGTCTAAGGCAGACCTACACACATGGGGACGGCTATTAGTGGCTATGTACAGTTCTAGGGGACGGGGGTATTGTCCTCTGAATTCGAAATTCGAAGGTTTATCACGTGATATAATCTATTATCCTTAATATTTCTATTTCTATTATTTAGAATTCGAAAATATGAGGGTACACCTCCATTCTGTAAAAATTTCAAGTTTATTGTTAAAATATTTCATTTTCAAAAACAATTGAATAAATATCCAGCAAATGATGCCTTAAGGCATCATCCGCCCCTGGCCGGTTGATGCCTTAAGGCATCATCCGCCCCCAGCCGGGTGATGCCTTAAGGCATCATCCGCCCTTAAAGGGTTAATGGTTTCACAGAGTAAGACCCTTATTGGTTGTTTGTGGTCACGTGGTGTGATTCCCAATTTCTCATTGGTCGGTGTTCCGAACAAAGAGCTGCGGGAGTTTCAATCTTCCAATGAAAATCAGTGTAAGATCTGTTCCTTGGCATTGGTGTCAAGTTCCTTGGTGGGCGTTTTTGGAACTAATTTGTCACGGTGGACAATATCTGAACTATTATACTGTGGGTATACGTATCCCTCTACTGGGAGTTGTAGGAACCCGTGTCTCTGTTTTTGTGAATAGAACATCTTAATGTTCTATTTCTTGCTCAATAGTTTCGACGGTCTGGTCTCATCAGGCGATTGTAGGCCGACCTGTGGGTCTTGTTTGTGTGGATAATATTTTTGGACCTGTCAATTCCAGGCCTTATTTGAACCATTGAACCAGCTGGAGCCAATCACTTGTAGTTGCCTATGGGTGATAACCATACAAGTATAAATGTATTTGAAAAATCCTTTTCTTTCAATTTTCATTGGACGTCCCTTCACACCTGGCGGGGTGTTATTAGAGAGTCTTTCATTTGAATGAAATTTGTTTTTACGTGGCATTGTGGTTGGTATCTACCCATATTTGCTATCCATTGTGTTCATTCCCTGTGGGGCTTGGGTTTGCAGGCGGTGTTTCCAATTATACTCGATTTTATTTCTGAGTATGCCAGCTTGTTTGCTGTCTGGATGTCTGTAGATAAAGTTGAGTATATGCACTCTTACTTCCTATACTCCATGATGGTCACATGAATTGAGGTGCTTTGGTACATCACATATTGCACTTTTTTGTCGAATGGATCTCAGATGTTCTGATATCAGTTCTTTGATTTTCCTTTTTGTTTGTCTGACGTAATGGACAGCACACCTTTTGCATTCTATGCAATAGATTACATTGGAGCTATTGCATGATACATTTTCTTTGCATCGATGTGTGGTACCCCGCGACTTGGATTTGTTTTCCTTCGCCTTTTTCATCATTTTGCAATATTTGCAGTTTATTTTGCAGCAATAATTGTCTTTTGCACTGCCTTTCTTTTTGGCTTTGTCTTTGTTGTATGAGATGCGTGCCTTGACCAAATGGTCCTTTAGGTTTTTTTGGCCTCTTGTAGCCTTTCACTAGTTTGCTCCTGTAGAGCTCTTTGGTGGTGGTAGATTTCCCTAGGATCTCCCAGTTTTTGTTGACAATTTCCGGGAGGGTGTTTTTCCCTTGTCTGTAGGTACTGATTAGGAATGATCTATTTCCTTCATCCAACTTTTTTTGTTTTGGTTGGAGTGTATCTTCCCTTTGGATGTGATCTACCTTTTGTTTGCATTCTCTCAGGAGTTTCTCAGGGTAACCCCTGTCTCTAAACTCCCTCATTTTCTGAGATGTGTGTCTTTGGTAGTCTGCATCCTTTGAGCATATCCTCTTGACCCTCAATAGTTGTGAGTAAGGGATGCTCTTTTTCTGGAATGATGGATGGGCGGATTCGAACCGTAAATAGGTATTTTCGTCCGTCAGTTTGGTGTACAGATCTGTGTACAGTTCGTCATTCAAACCCCTTTTCCATGGTGAATTTGATGGTGCTGTGTGCATGGTTTAGGTAACTGAACCACTTGTTCAGTTCCTCCTGTCCTTGTCCCCATATGAAGAATATATATATCATCGATATATCTCCACCAAACCTTTGGTTGGAGGTGGTATCCCTCCAACAGTTTCTCCTCTAGTTTTTCCATATACAGGTTGGCATACAATCGGGCCAGTCTGGTCCCCATTGCCGTGCCACTAACCTGTATATAGTTTGTTCCATTGAACTGTATCTTGTTCTTTTTCAATACAAGTGTTAGTAGTTCCACTATACTTGCTGTGCTAGGGTTGCTATGTTGCGGTCGCTTGCACAGAGTATTTTTTATGGTGGCTATGCCCTCATCATTGGGGATGTTAGTGTATAGAGCACTCACATCTAGTGTACCTATAGTGTCGTGTACGGGCACTGAATTGGTGCTCGTTTTTTTTTCGTTGAATGGTTCGCCGCAGGGCTATCCATTACACCGAAAAAATCTGTTATTCATGTTCTTTTGAACTTAATATCAGATTCAGAGTTCCTGGAATTAATTCTCTTAGGCTTCAGTGTCCTCCGGTTGGGGGAACTGGAGCCTGTGTGTGGTCACAATTTGGCAGCCTTACCTCATTAGCAGTACAATCACTTTGTAATAACAAGTCACAATGGCCCGAAGGGCGGTACATGTTAGACAGTGAGTTGTGAGGTGTGTGAGAAACATGTGGTACAATTACCTTGTCTCTGGTGGAAGCATGGACACATATCAAAGCATGGACAAATGACAAAAGAAGACAAAATACATAGTGCTTTGCTCTCAGGTCCAGAGAAGACCATTACCTGGAGTCCAGACTCCCTTAAAAGAAACTCATTCTCACCCAGTGCACTTCATCTACACACAGAACAATGTTATCGCCCGGTTCTAAATCTTATCCTACTCCTAATATAAAATCCCATAGGCTTAACATTGAGTCTCCGTATGCCACGGTGACTGGCATACAAAGTTTTATATGTCACTAGTGGCATATAGAATTGTTATCATGTAAAATTCAAAAATCAAGGAAACAGGGTAGGATAAAATCAAAACTGGGTTCGTTTTAATCTTGGCCACCGCATGCCACTCCTGGAGTTTTAGTTCCGGACTTCACTCGGCTTTGCCTCATGAAGTCACTTTGCCAAACTCCAGTTGTGGCATACGGTGGCCAAGATCAAAACTCATCCAGTTTTACGATAATACTCATCATGTGCATCTCAGGTCATATGACTCTGAGACTAGCAATTTCAGGACATATGACTCTGAAATTATTGACATATAATTTGAACTTTCTTGTATATATCTGGTGTCATCAGGTATGTCTTAATCTCATTTTTTAAATCTTTAGTTGATACTTACTTCTGGGTATTATGTTTCAACAGTGTCCATAATTCTCCTCCTTGATACAAGGGCTATGTTTATACTTCTCAGCTCTTGGTCTCTTGATTTTAGTAGAGTTTTCAGGTTACCATGCGTGTTATAAGTATCTCTATTATCCACTATGTTTCCAGGAATATTTTGCCACCCGTGAATTATCATTGACAATAGTATGTGTAGTGGGGTGGGGATCCAGCAGTGTTTTGTCCGTTCCTGGGAAGGTGGCGTGGAGAGCCAATCCTTACTGTGTAGTGATTCCGGGCAACGCCGCACATCCAAGTGGCGCGGCGGGGGCTGGGATTAAGTAATGCTGGGTATATATACTCAGCATTCACAGGATTTGACAGGCTGTCCTCACGCGTCTCTCCACATGAGCAGACCCTTGGGCCCCCACTTTGGCAGGCGGGTTCTCGGAACCTTCCTGGTGGTTAGGCGAGTCTTTCAGATAACCCTCTCCAGTGTTACCCAGCACGCCATGCTTGGGTAGTGTACTTGTGGAAGTGACCTGCAAAGATCAGTTCAGGAAGTAGTTGAATAGACATCTTGTTTATTTAAAGATATGGAGTTGTGTCTTGTCTAGGTTAGTTCATACTTTCCGAAAACCGAACCGACTTAAGTAAGAGTACGTAGGATGAGACATCGCCAGGAACTAGTGTTCCGGAGGTAGACCTTCCGACGTTTAGCTAGGCGGCAACTACCACATTGGTGCTGTGACCAGGATCCTTTGGTTGCTTGCACAACCAGGGATCTTCGGTGTATGAGCGGACCTGGTGTAACAACCAGATCCCAGGGTCAGGAGGCCGAGAATGAGCCACCCAATCCGGAGGGAGGGGGTAACACCCAGAAGTCTGGGAAAGGTAGAAGCAGGAAAAGGACTGCTGCTCAGAATCTGAGCTTGACACTTTGAAACTTCAAAAAAAGTCCGGGAATGAAAAGCCAAGATGGCCCCGCAAGGGATCTGGAGGGACTCAGATTGGGTCTCAGACAAGTAGCCCTGGAGAGTCTAGTACTCCTCAGGATAAGGAGGAGGAAACCTTCCAGGTTGACTCCGGAAGGAACCATGGAGGTCTACTTGGGCCAGAACTCCTAGCCAAGTTTGATCGGCAATGAGAGGCCTGAGAGATGTGCCGGGACCTGGAAGCATGCAACCGGGAGATTGCCGAGGAGGTGACTAAGCATCATCATGCCTTGGACCAACTCCAACAGCATGAGACAGAGGCATTATCCAAGATTGAGCATTTGGACGATCATGTACATTACATGAGAGACCAGGCTCAACGGACTGCGACTGAATCATTTAGACAGATGCCTACGCCCAGTAACGGCTGGCAAAATGTCAGGGATAATCTGTACTCCCCTCCAGAGCCAGAGGATCCAGAAAGGACCCCGCCCAGACCATGTTCTGGAGCAAGGGGTAGTAGCACTCCAATGGTGAGCTTCGGCTTACCTTCCGAGTTACGATCTGGTTATCAGAGTCCAGAACACACTAGCAAAGCCATAGCTGAGCTAGGGTTCAGCTCTATAGACCAGGTAAAAGAGCAGGATCTGGTATTCAACTTGTCAATGGCGCGAGCCGATAAGGTCCTGATCATTAGGCCCGACAATTCCGCCAGAAGGAACGCTGTCATCCCCAAACTTTTTGGAAAAGGGATGGAGAGTGGGAACACTGGTTTGTTGGGTTTTGTGAGGATATACAGTGCAACGGCTGGAACAAGGTTGACGCACTGCCATATCTCAATCGGGCTTTACGGGATGGACCCTGGTAGGCTGCAGCCTGTGCTTTTCGTGGGAACAGAAAGATTTAGACATGAGTGCCCGGAAGCGGAAGTGGAGGATGTACCCCCTGCCGTATGCTCTATGGTACTTGGAAGGGGAGGATTCCGAGGAAGGGCCGTGGACGTGATTCAAATTCAACGGTGTTTTCAAGTAGTTTTCTGGAATTTAAAAGCGGTTTTAAGGTAAATTCCGGTTGTTCACAAACTGATTGTTCTTGTGTCCACTACGTAGGTGATAATAAGAGTCAGTTAAAACCTTGTCAATTCGCTAAATATGTTTTCACAAGTAGTGGAGATTCAATTCTGTCGGTAGCTGATGAAGATTTCATCTGGGAAGGTGTTAATAACGGTTTTAATATAGTGGACTCAGACTGCGATACTTCATATGAATGTGAAAATTATACGAGCATTTTATCAGATAAATTCAAATCGGAAATGGACAATACAGTCAGAAAAGAGTTAAAAAGTGGTAAAATATCAAAGGTCAAAGTCAAGCCTAAATGTGGTCACACTTGAGGCAGTGTTAAAAAAAGTGATGGTAAACTTAGGCCAATAACCGACTGATCAATGCCTAAAGTAAAAGTATCAACAATTACATGAAATCAACCTATGAGGAATTCAAATATAACTCAGTTTATGATGCAGCAGATACTTTAAAAGGCGGAAACATGTGTTTGGTAAACCTAAAATCTGCTTATATAGGTCTGTTAATGTTTCCCTCACTGATGCGCATTTTCAAGGTTTCAAATGGGACTTGGGTGATGGTGATGATTTTTACATTGATAATCGTTTGTGTTTCGGACTTTGTTGTGCCCCCAATATATTCAGTCTTATTTCTGATTTTCTGGTTGATGCTGCCCGTCAGAGTGGGGTGTTTGGTATAGTCCATTATTTGGATGATATCCTAATAATTTCAGACACTTATGAGAGCTGTCTATCAAAACGGGATAAGTTTGTGAATTTGGTCACTACTTTGGGATTCGAAATTTCTATAAATAAGTCAACTGACCCATAAACAAATTGTATTTTCTTGGGTATCACCATCGATAGTATTGAAATGTCACTCACTTTGCCAGAGAAAAAGGTTAAAAATCTTCAGGAATCCATCACTAATGCTATCGAGAAAGGCTCAGTTACCAAGAAAGACCTGGAAAGGATAGGTGACAGAACCTTTAGTCGTCGTTTATTTAATCTAAGTGCATCTATGGATAGGCGAGATGTTAGTTGAATCGATGAAGAAACTTATAAAGACTTTGAATGGTGGTTGAGATTTTGTGAGGTATTTAATTATAAATCTTCAATTGTTAAAGATTTGGAGATGGTCCCATTCATTTCGGATTCATCTATGTTGGGATTCAGCTCTTTGGCAGGTAAAGATTTTTTCTACGGGAGTTGGGATGACAATCTCATTATCCCGGGCCTAAATGATCACTTGGAATGAGCCCCTTCGGAGGCAATTGGAAATCCAAATATTAATGTCTATGAATTATGGCCGGTTTTTGTCGGTATCAGGCGTTGGGGTCCTTCTCTGGTTAATTCAAGACTTCATATTATTACCGACAATATGCAAGTTCTTGCTATGGTTAATTCAGTTCGTAGTTGCAACAGTATTTGCATGGGCTGGTTGAGAGAGATTTTCTGGCTCTGTTTTATCTATAACTTGGATTTGCAAGCATGCTACCTATATTAAATCTGAGGATAATGTTTTGGCCGATTATTTATCCTGTATGGGATACAATGGTTACTCGGAAAAATGTTTGAACCTTGCTGAAGACATGGATATGTGTTGCTCTTCATTTTTCAGACCTCCAAATATCTGAGATCCACAGGATTAAAAGGGATCTAATCGATTCGGGTATTTCTGCTAATACTAGGAAGGTCAGGGATTTTCAACTCCTGAGTTATGAGCGGTTTTGTGTTAAATATTCTCTAGTTACCTTTCCTTGCTCTGCATCTCAAGCTGGCCTTTATGCTTCTTATTTGTCAAGTTTCTTGTCCGTGAGTTCGATAAGGAATTATCTTTCGGGTGTATGGTATCAACAAAAAATCTTAGGCTTTGAGGATTTTTCCAACGACTTTTCCCTAAAATTGTTGGTTAAGGGTCTACTCAGGGAGGCCAATTGTCGGGCTTCAAGTTTCCCGTTGTCGATGGAGATTCTAAAATCAATCCGTTCAAATCTGGATTTATCAATCCCCAACAATTCATCGTTTTGGTCTGCTTGTGTGTTGGGTTTTAGAACTCTCCTAAGGAAGTCTCACTATACTAAATCTCCTCATGCACTTCTTGTTTCTGACCTGGGTTTTGAATCGGATCACTTGGTCATTAGGGTTAGGAGTTCTAAAACTGATCAGTTTTCTACTCAAAATCTTTCAATTTTTCTAGGTGTTATCCCTCGTTCGGATTTTTGTCTGTTTCAATTGTTGGCTAGGTTAATTGAAGTTTTTCCTCTCACCCCATCATACTTCTTGTTTAATGTTCAATCGGTGGTGGGTAAATGTTGTATGCCTTATAACTATTTTTATTACAGACTCCAGAGGGAGTTAAAGACTCTAGGTCTATGTGATAAAAACATTACACCTCATTCATTCCGTCACGGTGGAGCAACTTTGATGGAGTCATTGGGAGGTTTCCAGTAGTTGGTGAACTAGATGAAAATGCAGAATTCATTTACGACGGAGTACTAAACGGGTTCAAAATTATTGACGATAAATTTGAAACAGGTTATCGAAAAAATTACTATACTAGTGTTCTTCATTCTGAAGTAAATGAAAAAATGTCCAAAAACATCAAAGCCGAAATACTGGAAGGAAAGGTTACGGAAGTTAAGAAAGGGTCAAATAAAATTCGACCAATTACGGACTGTAAAAGACCATAAAATTCTGCTATGAATTCCGTCTGTGAAAAATTTTCCTACACAAATATTGATGAAGTAGTAAAAGAAATAACTCTGGGGTGCTTCTTTTCTATCATTGATATAAAGGATTCCTACAGGGCAATTCCGGTGGAACAATCACATAGAACAGTCCAAGGTTTTGTTTGGGACTTTGATGATGGTATGGGAGAGAGAGTATTTGAATCCAATCGTTTAGTCTTTGGATTAAAATGTGCGCCGTTCATATTCCAACAGATTTCGGATTTTATTGTCCGGTGTGTACATAGAAAAGGCGTCAAGAAATGCTTTGGTTATTTAGATGATTTTCTAATAATCGAAGAGACACGCATGTGTAAATAGTTTAAAAACTGTTTAAGAACTTTTAAGAAGTTTTGGTTTTGGAATCGCATGGGAGAAAATTATTTTACCTAGTCAAATGGTGACTTATCTGGGCATTCAACTAGACAGTGTGAAGATGGAAGTAAGACTTCCGGAGGAAAAAACTTTCAGACTGAAAGAAAAAGTTCATGAATTTTTAACGAAAGATACTGCTACGTACCAGGAGATGGCAGCATTGGCGGGCCACCTTTCTCATGCAGCAACGGTTGTGCATGGGGGTAGAACATTTTCACGACGAGTAGTAAACTTTGTTAATTATATGAAAAACAGACTGAAAGCTTGCCGCATTCCACCGTGGATGAAAGAAGATCTCCGGTGGTGGGAAGGGTTCTTACCAATTTTTAATGGTTCAGAAAAAATCTTGGTACCAAAAGAGGAATTCGCTCATTCAGTTGAAACAGATTCATCTTTTTCCGGTTTTTGGTTTAGCGTGTGGATCTGATTGGGGTTTCGGTGTTTGGTCGGAAAAAATTGATGACATTCCGGAAATATTCAAAAGTAGTCATCACTGGGTAAATCCACCAACAGAGACTCCAGAGTTAAACATTAATGTACTGGAATTATGGCCGGTAGTGGCCGCAGTTCACAGATGGGGCGAAAGTTGGAAAAATCATCATGTCATAATCTACTCAGACAATACCCAAGTGGTAAGGGTGCTAAACTCAGGTCGTAGCCGCAATATCGAATCGATGGAATGGATACAAGAAATCTTTTGGGTAAGCGCGGTTTATAACTTCAGTATTTCAGCGGAATACATAAGATCGGAAGATAATATTTGTCCGGATTTTATGTCCCGTTACTTCGACCCCAAAATGAAGGCTGATATTCCACCTTGGTTTACGTACGTTTTTTGTTGTTTATAGAATTGGAGACGGCGATGCGACATTTTCAATCCCGTTGGATGGCACCCAATATGTGCGCGACTTGACATTGCCAATGGTGACATTTTTTAAAATTCTGTGGAGATTACAAGTTGACTCCATTACCAGCTTCTTCATATTTTATATGTATGTATTTATCGTACATGGGGCCTCTCTCCTCCACGCCCATTGACGATTCTTCCGCTAAATAAAGCGAATTATCGAGCTCGATAGCTTTCGAATCAATAAATTCCGCTCATTCAGTTGAAACAGATTCATCTTTTTCCGGTTTTTGGTTTAGCGTGTGGATCTGATTGGGGTTTCGGTGTTTGGTCGGAAAAAATTGATGACATTCCGGAAATATTCAAAAGTAGTCATCACTGGGTAAATCCACCAACAGAGACTCCAGAGTTAAACATTAATGTACTGGAATTATGGCCGGTAGTGGCCGCAGTTCACAGATGGGGCGAAAGTTGGAAAAATCATCATGTCATAATCTACTCAGACAATACCCAAGTGGTAAGGGTGCTAAACTCAGGTCGTAGCCGCAATATCGAATCGATGGAATGGATACAAGAAATCTTTTGGGTAAGCGCGGTTTATAACTTCAGTATTTCAGCGGAATACATAAGATCGGAAGATAATATTTGTCCGGATTTTATGTCCCGTTACTTCGACCCCAAAATGAAGGCTGATATTCCACCTTGGTTTACGTACGTTTTTTGTTGTTTATAGAATTGGAGACGGCGATGCGACATTTTCAATCCCGTTGGATGGCACCCAATATGTGCGCGACTTGACATTGCCAATGGTGACATTTTTTAAAATTCTGTGGAGATTACAAGTTGACTCCATTACCAGCTTCTTCATATTTTATATGTATGTATTTATCGTACATGGGGCCTCTCTCCTCCACGCCCATTGACGATTCTTCCGCTAAATAAAGCGAATTATCGAGCTCGATAGCTTTCGAATCAATAAATTCCGAAATTCCTGCTAAATCTTTTCCTTCCGCTACACATTGTTCTTTAGCTGCCGCTAAGAACTTACAGCACGACGGACCTCGTGGCCTATGAACGTGAGAACACTCACTGCAACGAACCAGCCGCCGCATAACGAATTCTTGTGTCAGGAGCGTGGACGGAGGTGTAACCCCAGCGGTTTGCGGAGGTGAAGTGAGGCTTGTGGTTCCTCGCGTCGTCCCGAAGTCCCCTCTTTCGCCGCTAGGAGTCCCTCGACTCACTACTGAACTGCCACCTTCCGTCCGGCTTATACTTCAATAAACCCCGGCGCGTTTATTTCCTCATATATATATATATATATATATATATATATATATATTAACATTCTTTCTACATGCTGGTTAAAATTTAATTTCTGGTCAATAAGTACGCCAAGATAGTTATATCTTTTTTGTTTAAGTTATCTGTTTTTTTAACCTCCCTTTCTGACAGGGTAGTGCGGCTGACGGGGCTGCTGCCGGGCATCGTAGCGCACAGTGACGTGCAGGTGGTGCGCTACTCTGCAGGCGGCCACTACCACGCACACTACGATTCGTCGGCCGTCCTCACCGACAAGTCCTGCTGTTCACACTCCATCAAAGATTCCTGTCGGATCTGCAGGTCAGCCCACAATCTTACCTCATTTCGCTCATCAAGTCATGCAGTGTGGTTTATGGATTTCTATTGATTTTATGTACTTAGGGGCATGGGTTTTTTCTCACTCAAATTCAAACCCGGCTCAAATTTAGTAAACAATGCTTGGCCCATTAAAGCTGAGTTTAGAATCAATTCCTAAAACAGGTTGTGCGTGACACTATGGAAAGGAAAAAGTATCTTTATGATTGCGTCTGTATATCTGCTACACAACTTCGACACATAGGATGTTCTAGACACTTGACGTCATAGTTATGTCTGAAGAATGTATCGTTTTGGTTTTTTTTCTTGAAACATTTATTTATACTGGGTAAGTACGCACTCAGCCCGAAGGCGGGGCCTTGTTTTTTAGTCACGACAATCGTTATTGGCGACATCGTCGATGCAGCAGTGTGCTAGAGAGCTACGATCGTAGAACCAACGCCAAATGGCGTGGGGCTACGACACCTAGAGGGCTCAAATGGGTGCTATAGTCACGACAATCGGTGCGCACCCAAGCGGAAAATGACGCCACATGTGTTGTAGGCCTAAGACAACTTTGGACATGTCGTAGCAAACACGGAACTTTACTTCCCGTGGGAATCAAGCGATGAAACTTTTACACGAGTAAGGTATAATCATACTAAATATGAAGGAAAAAGGCCGCACCGTTCCGAAGACATCGGCGTTTGAATTTCGTCATAGCAATCGTCTGCTCTGGTGGCCAGTGTATTTTCCCGACACCTCCGCTAATTTATGCAGCGACCTTGACATTGACTGCGTATCGGGAGGTGGGAGGGTGACTGGCCAACAGAGCAGACGATTGCTATGACGAAATTCAAACGCCGATAACTTCAGAACGAAGAGGCCAATCTTCTTCATATTTGGTACGATTCTAGGTCATATGTATCCCTTACTCATGTTAAAGTTTCATTGCTCAATTCGTATGGACAGCACAGGAAATCCACAATGACGTTTTATAGAACCTGCGACAGTTCTGTACTTGTCGTCAGGGCCGACAATTTGAGCTCAGATCGTAGGCTGCAGGCTACAACACCGTCTATAGCACGGCGGCCATTTTGTATCACCAAATAATGTCTTGGTCTCAAGCGACCATCTTAGGCCATCGTGGATCGACGATATCATGACTAAAAAACAAGGCCCTGGTTTCAATGTGCGCCCAGTCTGCAATATTACAGTTTCGTTGGTTTCCATATTTTGATTTCAGCATGAGATAAATATAACATATGTACAATTGATCCAGACGTTAACTTTGGTTAACCATAAGCTAATTTTTGACGTTATCATCTTGTTCTCGTTGGGTTTTACCCTTATAATCTGGAGTTTATCATATTTGAGCTTAAACTGAATTTTGATATATCAAAATGAATTCTTGCGTTCACTTCCCTGTTATGGTGCCAAAAGTACTGTATAACTTTTTCAGATATATGACAGTCATGTTTTACCTGAGTGACGTCACTGAAGGTGGTGGCACCGCGTTCCCTGTAGCAGATAATGCCACATTAGACACAAAGGTGCGTGTTTACTTTTCTCGGAATAGAACACAGTGCAGATAAAGTAAGAGATATTATACAGCAATAGCTGAACACTCATTTACATGCTCATTTACATGCTCATTTACATGCCACTGCTCAGTTTGGCATAATTCAAATGGGCATATCAAGGGTGATGTTTTCATATCAATTCTGAAGGTTTTATATGGAGGGTGACCATGTGACAAATCAGACAATCATAAATCCTATTATGGCAGTGAGTTTGTATATCACTGCTGTTTAGCCTAGGGGTAATCAATAAGATGTAAGCGGTGGCTGGGTGAATACAATATATTTTATTAAATGTCATTTTATGTTGTCATGATGTATGTAATATGTATATATATACATTAAGAAGTATTGGTATATATATTTAAAATGGGGTGAAAGAGTAGATGTATGGAAATAGTATCCCTATGAATAAAAGACTACTATGTAAAACATGTCTATATATAAAAGATAAAATTGTTTTAAAAAAACCTTGTGGGTGGGATGGTATGAGGTGAATTGTATGATGGCGGAAGTAGTGTTGTGGCACCACTGTAAATTGCCATTTAAGGGAGTATGACATTCTGATCGTTACCGGTATTTCCTTCGAAGATTGTCTCTTTGACAATTACATTAAAAGAATATCCTTTTCATAGGAAAAGTTGTTGTACGTTATTCTTTCCCCTGATAGAGGGATGACCTTCTCGTAGAAACCAAAATACCAAGAAGGCCGCCGCTACCGTGTATACCATGTAAATTCCAAAACGACAGTATAAACATTTTTTTCAAGCACACAACCTTATTCCATTCTTTCAATATTTCCAGCACAGAACTGCATATGTGCAATATACATATCTTCCAAATTTCATAATTTTCTAACCGTGAAAAACATTCTACTGAAATTCAAGTTCAAATTGACATGGAGTCCAGTGAAGCCAACCTTTTTTATTTTCTATCGGTACACATAAACGCCCAGCATATATATATATCGAGCAGAGTATATTTCCTCTCATATATGCCAGGTGTGTAATACAGCCAAGACGCGTCCGTATATGAGAGGAAACAGTCATGTGAAATATGGGCGTGTATATATATGAAAACAAGTCAATATAGAGCTGATACATGCACTTACATGATGGCATATATATGAATAAATTGGTGTTTTTCGTGCAGTGTCCCTCGAAAAGAACTACTGGAACTCGAGACTCAATCTTGTAAATAGATGCATTTCCTCGATAAATTTAGGAAATGTTGTACAAATCCCATACCTATGTAGGGAGATACATAGGTATAAAAATGCAAATACAGAGGTAGTGCATGCATACTTTGAAGGACGGTGTACATGTCTGGCCAGCGGTGCAAACCAAAATAGCTAGGTTATTAAATCAGGCCATTTCCAGTAGTGTATCACAAGGCAAACATATGTAAAGAAAGTTGTAAACAGGATATTGGTTGTGCGACCTCTTTTTCATTTTGATTTTTGAGCGACCAAACCTCTTATAGTTACAATGTATGATGTACATACCCCATACCTATGAAGGGAGATGCATAGGTATAAAAATACAAATACAGGGGTATTGCATCAATACTACAAGTTGAAAGACGGTGTACATGTCTGGCCAGCGGTGCAAACCAGAAAAAGTTTAGAATCTGTAGATCTGGATTAATATGATGTAATGGTTATCTGAAGTACACACAGAGGTTAAACGACCACTGACTTAGATTTAGATACATATGAACCAACCATTCCAACCACGTAGCATCTGTAGCGGACCGCCAGTTCGTTGTATGTGTCCTCACAACCAGGCTTAGCTTAGTACACAAAATCAGACTCCAGACACTTTACAGGTACAATATGTTTATTGACACCTGTCTCTTCTTCAGCCGCTGAAAGGTCTCCGGAGAAACCTAGCTGTCTCTGAGGCTCCAAGTTGTTCACTCAATGGAGACGAATGCACCTTCAGATAATGAATAATGTAAAAGTTCATGTTCACCCTGTCGTACTACGTAGTGTTGACAACTTGGTTGCCCCTTGAGTAATAGGTGGAGAAGACTCACCAGCCGTGGACCTACTTCATTCAGCCCGGGCTGGCAAGCACCATGCCTCCCACTGTTCCGGAGTTGTATACGGGCAACGTTGAAAGGCGTTGAGCCCGGCAGACCCATCAGCGTTAGGGACCTACTCAGTCCAGCCCCCTTGCTGATGGGCACCAGGCCTTACAGCCATCCTCCTTCACAAAGTGTCAGGTCCAGCATTGCAAGGTAGGCGATTCCAAGAACCCCCCCCCCCCCCCCACCTTGTTGCCATCACGGACAGCGCCCCGGCTTGCAGGTAGTTCTGGTCCTGAAGAAGTGATGAATGGTGGAAAAGAAATGGGCAAAAGCTGATAGAGTGTCTTTCCTCGAGAGCTCCTATCTCTCCAAATGTAGTTGGTATCAGCATCTTTTTCCGTACCTTACCGACTGGCGTTTCTGAGTAGGAGTTGAAGGAACTAATTAAGGCCCCAACCCCTACCCTTCCTTGTTGGCACTTCCCTCACTGACGAGAATCAGCGAGTCCAGCACCAACCCACCATTGGAAGCCGCTACCACCTGCCTCCCTGGCCGCACAATCTTCTGTCGCTGGAGGAGGCTATACTTCTGGTAAGAAGCAGATGAGACTCCAGTAACGCTGATGACCTACCACGCATTAGGGGAACCCTCATCCTGTAGCCACTCCTTGTTGTATGACACGCCTTGTTGTATGACACGCCAGGCACTTTGCTTTGCGCCCGATCAGACAGCCTTGCGCTTTTGGGCATGCTTGATGCCGGGAACAAAGTCACTGTAGTCACTACCAGGCTCTGATCCACTCTGGTCCACTCTGACAGACGCTTAGCGTCAGCTATATCCATGATATCGCCCCAGTTTCGGGTTTGGCCGCAGTTATCCTCCACCGAGGAATCAGAGTCAGACTCCAACTCCCGGGGAGAATCTTTCTTCTGGGAGGGCCCAGCTGACGTAGACGTGGATTTGTCCAAGCCTGAAGACGCGGAACGTGACTTCTCAGCCAACTAAATTTCCATCCATCTGACTGCCCATGCACCTGTCCATTCCCCTGACTGCCCATCCATCTGAATGTCAATGCACCTGTATGTAGACTCACCTGACTACCCATAAATCTGACTACCCATCCACTTGCCTGTTAATGAACCTGAAGGAGCATCCCTCTGACTGCCAATCCATCTACCTGCCCATCTAACGAACTTTTGTTCCACATGACTGCCCACTC
The DNA here is from genome assembly GCA_950022655.1 of Alentia gelatinosa. NCBI lineage: Eukaryota > Metazoa > Annelida > Polychaeta > Phyllodocida > Polynoidae > Alentia > Alentia gelatinosa. The sequence goes on from OX465579.1 coordinate 102,392,584, forward strand.
ATCTGTCCATCCAACTGACCGCCTATCCTCCTGTTTGCCCATTGATCTGACTACCCATCCACCAGATTATCCATCCATGTCACTGCCCATTAATCTGTGTGCCCACTCATCTGACTGCCTATTCATCCAACTGTCCATCCTACTGCCTACCCAACTGGCTTTCCTTCCTCCAGACTGCATTTGTCAATTACTATCTCAGGTGCCTACCTCTACACATACCTTAACCCGCCCCAACGAGATACAGTGTCACACTACTACACCTTATTCAACCCTTTCTCATTTATATTTATTGAAACATCCTGAGCTTGTCCGTCTACGACGGACTTCTATCTGCTACTTGTTGGTGTATGTTTGATACCAAGGTTTACCATGCTAGCTGCATTGCCTGTATCATTATTTTGCTGTAGGTTTTGCCATGACAGATGCGTTGACTGTATGACCTTTTTGTTGTAAGTTTAATACTCAATTTTCGCTTTACCACGGCTGGTCACAGAAGCTGCGGTCAGAACACCGCATCAACCTGCGAGAACACTGCCACGACGCCAACCTGGTGGTAAAACCCTCGCGTGGGAAGGCGGTGATGTGGTACAACCACGCAGTGGACGGCGCCACCTCGTGGATGGGTGAGATGGACGAATTCTCGTGGCACGGCAGCTGTCCCGTGACAAGCGGCGAGAAGTGGATAGCCAACTTCTGGATCAAGACCACCGACAATAAGGAGGCCGACATACGACGCATGAACCTGTGATAGGGACATATATGCAAGGGAGATTATGGAGCTTTTTTCTTGTTTTCAAATTTCCTTTATTGGTAGAATAGGTTATTACATTTCCTTTATTGGTACAATAAGTTATTCATTTTTTCTATGTTGGTAACATATATTTGATGATAGTCTTATCAAACACAGATGGCGGACAATAATATGATAAAAATGTATTGATGAAATGTCTCACACAAACACAAATTATATTCAGAATACAATACTTTGACCTCTTTCTTAAACTCTTGGTATGATCCACATTTCTGAATCGAAACAGCCAGTTTATTCTAGGTAAAACCGTGGCTGGTTTTCCTCAGGAAGCTATTCATAGATCCGTCTCCGACAAAGAGACGGTAATTTGTCTCAGCCAAGGCATCCTAACGGAGTCGGCCGTAGTTGGTAGATGTAGGACAGCTATATAGGCAAGGGTGAGCCACCGCTTAGTGAACCACCTCCTTCAGATGTCCTTTTTGTCGCTGAGAAGTTGTGACTTCTATGTTCCAAAATCTGTGGAAAAAAGTTTACTGACATTTTGATAAATCCAGTCGCTGACAAGGGATCGTTGGTAAATGGGGCTTGATTGGGTTGAGTAATTTGCCTGCAACAAGTTCCCCGACTCCTCTACGATTTGTGAAATAATCGTTCAACCATTCATTGGTAGATGGGCATCGGGCTTAACCTTTTTTTATTGAGTCATTAATCATATCATTCCTAGTAAGGGTTGAGACAAGACTTGTACCTAAGTATTTAAAAGTGCTACACCTCAGAATTGTGGAGGTAGCAATAGTGATAGGGTGATCTGCACTTACACTTTCTTGTTTTCTCAATTGGATCGGTGAACAAAAAGTATATAGCTTGGTTTTTTTTTCATTGATTACCATTGAATTCTTTTTACACCATTCTACTAGTAAATCAGTATCATATTGTAGGCGTTGCAGACCATCTTCTATATTGTTGCCATTAATGTATAAAACAAGATCATATGTGTAAAGAATGTAATTACTCTTAAGGAGTATGTCCTTAATATCGTTGATATACAAATTGAATAAAAAAGGGCCAAGAATAGTACTATACACCTATGCTTTAAAATACTCCAAATACCAACCTCTGCTGTGCAAGTGGTAGTTGAGCCATACCACCATACTGTGCCGGTATGGTACCATACCACCACACTTTGAAGACTCTTGGCTATGAATATTGCGGTAAAGCACGCTAGGGACACACTGCATTGCTCGAGCAAACTATGCAGTGCGATAAACTGGAGTGGTGCAGTGTGGCTAGTGAATAACCTGGGAACCAGCTTAAGTTAGTAGCAGAAAATGGCTCCTGCACTACCAGCACAGTTTGATATCGGCGTTGACATTGTCTTATTTTGGTAAGTTATTAAATAATTACGAATATTTAGAGGTGTATAGTACAAGTGAAACTTGTTAACCTAATTGGGACAGGTCCTAATACCTTGTTTCTTTCACTAAATCTACCACATGGGCTCGTAGAGTGAATGCGGTAGATTTAGCAAAAGAAACGCGGTACGAAGACCCGTCCCACTTAGGTTAACTAGTTTCCCTTAACTACCTTGGGGAACACCCGCATTGTTATATATACTAGATGACAGGGTACTGCCGACTCTAGTACATTGTGATCTATTACTCAAATAACTGTCGATACAGGAGATCATTTCATGTCCAACATAAAAATAATTAGATAATTTATTTAAAATCAACTTTTGGTGAACTCGGTCTAACGCTTTGCTAAAATCAATAACCAAACAATTAGTCAGTTCCATTAATCATTCGTTGAATAGTATAATTGAGTCTTCCAGCAAGCTCAGTCAAGCCTATATTGATAATAAATATTTAAGTGATAACTGGATATGCTGTCAAACTCTTTCAAACATGACTGGGATATTGTAATGAAATCCCAGATAATATTGCCTAGTCCTACATTAAAACTGTCAAATTTAGATCTAATACTTCTACAGTTAGCATGGAGGATCTTTAGTCCCTTTACAGGCCTCACATCATCGTGGAAGATCAGTGTTATCAAGAGGACAAGGGAATTGGTGTTATCATTGATAACTTCCAAGATTTCGGGATCATACAGGATAGATCTTTATAAGCAGATAGTCCCAAAGTACTTAAGATTTCTTAATTTTGATATAAAAATTTAAAAAACTTCAGCCTCGGCAGAGTTCACATGTAAAGCTTCCATTTGGTGAAGTATCACATCATCATAGAATTTCCAAGGTGTATATCTATCACTTACTAGCTTGGGGCCTATTTATAAAAAGAAATTACGAATACTTGTAATAACTGAAGATTTCTTAATTTTAACATCAAACAACAATTTTTCGGCCTCGGCAGAGTTCTCATGTAAAGGTTCTATTTGGTGAAGTATCACATCATCGTAAAATCTCCAAGGTGTATATCTATCACTTGCTAGCTTTGGACCTATTATTAAAAAGAAAATATTAATGAAATCTGGGATGACTGACTGTGGGATGGTGATTTTGGTGTCCTGTTCTTCCAGTTTGATAACATTTTCATGTCTAGATTCAGTTCCCGGAAGTATAGAATTAATCTTTCTCCAAAAATGACGGCACTCCACTGGCGGGCGGAAGACTCTGATGCAGCTTCAGTGAACAAAAATGCACATTGACTCTTCTCTGGTGTCCAACTGTTAATCAATGGAGAAAAAGTGATAGGTAACAAAGAGGAATAGACATATATAAGTTGTATCTATGCACTCTATTGGAAAACGACAGAGAGAAGAAGAAAACAGTGCTAAATGATGCCTGAAATGGATAAAGGACAATAGCGGTCACATGATGGAGCGTGAAGGTAATCACGACCCTTGGTCAATGCAAACTGCTCCCGTCTGACTGTGAAATCAATTTTGTCTTTGAATGCGCACCTACAGCATTCTACATAATGAGTGCTGCTGATGCAGGATACCTCATCAAAATAACAAACAGGGAAATGAATCTGCAACAGGTACAAGTTCAAAAAGAGATGGCTAAGTTAACAATAAAACTGTGATGGATCCGAAATTTGGTCCAATCAACTACCCAATTGAGAGGGGCAGAGTGACAAAGTATACCCTCCCTGTTGGTTGGCAGGACTACAGTTGAACTGACAGAACACAAACTTACACCACACAAATTCTTTTTTTATATATCCAAAACCCCTTCAACTTTGACCACTTTAGCCTGGGTGAAGCCGAAATAAAGTTCAATGATAAAATATTTGAAATTAAGACAGACTTCAACCAGAAGAAAGTGATCTGAGCATACCACCATCTGTTCAAAACACTGGACTGTACAGTGTTAAATAGAGCTGCGACATTTCCATGAACGAGTTTCTCGCCGGATACACACTGCTCACTTTTGCCTCAACTCCAGACAGAGTGCCAGAATATTTCCCTAGAGTTTGAGACTCCCACCACCTCTGTGTTGATGTACTTGTTCTATGACAAACTCATTCAGCTCACCGCTGACTGACTTCCAGTCACTGACTACCACATGACATGAACACTTCAATGACTATCAAGATCAATCAAATCTTAAAGCACCATCCTCACAGCAGGTGTTTTTTTAGGAACTTTCCCGTGTGACAAAATACCAACTCACCCAAAACGCAACACCTGCTTTGTCAGTAACACTCATCCCCATCAGATGGCGGGTCAACATTGGGTGGTATTTTATGTAGACAACAAAGGCATCATTTACTTTTTTTGACCCATATGGTCTTCCCCCTATTAACATATATAACACATGCTTCTTACGCAAGGCTTCAAACGACAGTGGACAGTACAACAGTGAACAGCTGCAATCCCTTTACATAACTCTGGAGCCTGTGGGAGATCGGTGAAACTTCTTACCGAACAGATTCCTACAGTGTAAATAAAAATCTTAAAAATAAAGATAAAAAACACCGGTGGTGTTCACTGCATCCATTTCATCATTGAAGTATGTCGCACCAAGTCCCCAATACAAGCGATGGAGAATATGCTGGGAGCCAGTCCCATCTTCATAGACAGACTTCTGAACCGATCACCTGCAGGAGTTGACTGCTGAAATAAACAGCTGAATGAGTGGTCCTTGTCTGCCTGCATGCCTCTCATCAGCAGTAGATGAGAGGACTCTCTGGAGCTGCAGTGCATTTCACAGTTGCAATCGTTATTGGTGATTAATAGGGCTTGGGATGTTTCCGGTTTTTTCCCAAACCTCACTGGCATCTCTGTTTTATATCTATTTGGTATTTATTTCCCATTTACTTGCTTATTAATGTGTTATCAATAAACCTAATTAACCTAATAACCAGTGTTTCCTTCATGTATGTAGGTATTCTCTATTGTACAACCATTGGCAGACTGAAAACCCCGCTTAAGGGGACACCCCACGTAAGGGGTCACTTTGCCCGGAACGGAGGGTGTCCCCTTCCTTAAGTGGGGTTTTACTGTAGTTTTGTTCTATGTAGGGTATGAAAGCAGACATCCTTAATATGAAATATTCGTAGATAAACAAATTGATAAAGAAAGCAAGATATATGTTCATTATATTTAAAAAAAAATACACAGGAAAGAAAACTACAAAATGATAAATTGGCTTCGAGGCTAAGAAATGATACACTCTCCATGCAGTACCAAAGATAGGGTAGGAGAGTAACAAACAGGTCCCGCTAAAGGCGGTCGCTTATCTAACTCGATCAGAGCTAACTTTGTGTGGCTCTGGTTGCCGGTGTACGCCTATTGTCCCAGAAACAAGGGGCGGCAATGTACAATAAGTAGTTCCCATTTCAATCACCCCATGGCACTGCGATACCTACCAGCATTTGTGTTTATATTAGCTTTGTATTCTACAACAAATATCGAGATCACAATATCAGATTTCCAGGAAATTGATTTATCTTTTAGGGTAAATTGTCCACTTTGCCTTTTAAAAATGACTACATCACTTTACATAAATTGAAAAATGTGACTCAGTTTTAATCAATAAGGAAGAAAGTATTTGAAAAACAGTAACAACATGAGAGGTTGTTTGAGACTATTCCAAAGAAAGACATCAACAGGTTTTTGAAAGAGACAAATCTCTTTAATTGCTTATAAAATATTTGAAAACATTGAAAAGAACCGACTGAGATAAGTCTACGAACCTGATAAACTTAAATCATTGATGGTCCAAATGTACCCTAGGGATCCTCTGGGACATTAAACCACAAACAGACAATAATCAATAAGGTTGTGAGTGATAGAGTCGCATTATAGGGCGAGATAATGTATCAATAATTTTCTCAAATTACCATTTTCTCAAATCATACCTTTTCCCTGTAAAATATTAGATCTCACTATTAGTTATACACAATAGGGACAGGAAACTTACATTTGATGTTGTTTATTCTGTAAAATGAAATACAAATTTATATATTCGACATTGTGTTTCCTTGAATGACAATAGAAAAGGCCTTCCTCTCCTCGGACAAGTGAATCTCCAGCATCAATAAATAAGGTTAACATATCCTGGCCTCGAGATATTGCAAAAATACTAAAACGGAAATGAGTTTTTTCCTGAATCCAATAAAACAATGCCACATCCAAGAAGCAACCTAACTCTGGCAAATGGTCAGACTGTAATAGCATTAAATATACATAGTCTGTCAAATATTGTAAAATGAATACCGAACGGATGTACATCGTTATACGCCAGGATTTGTACGGACATATCAAAAGGTGTCTGTTATTTCGTTGATAAAAAGGCGGAAACTACGATTTGGGGATATGAATTATGCACATTCAAATTGACACAGAAAGATATATCATAATTAACTGGATAATCATTTATGACTTTTATAAAGAAGATAGTGTACACACACGAAACAGACGTAATAATGGACGTAATACTGAACCAGTTTTAATTCTACTGTAATGTTTGAATACAGGCACATTACAAAGTCTGAATCTGAAGAGTTAATACAAGTGAGGTAAGTATGGTAATGGTAAACATCTGAATACAAGACTACTTTATTGTGCGATTGAACAACATCAATGGTGGAGGGTGGTAAGGAATATGTACAGGTATAGAGGCACCATGTATATGGCCAGGTTAAGTATCTATCACCAAATGACAAGTGTCCTTATTCAGTCAGATTCACAATTTCAGATTAAATAACATAGTCTTATATGTACACAGAATTCCACAATATAATGTTCAAAGTGGGTATTGCAGACTCGCGCAATATATCTTCAAAAGAATATATTATTGAATAGAAACGTCAATTCATTGTTTGGTCTCGTGGCAAGATTTGATAGATTCATATGACTGAGGTATCTATATAGGATCACATGTGCACAAACCAAAAATTCATGGTGCATATAAACATACATTAAATACGCAGAATGGGACTGACAATTAGCTCAAATCTAGAGTGAAAAAGAATAGATGAGAAACCCACTGAACAGTCAGTACTATTGGCAGGAAACAACATCAGGATATCATATATCATCTCACTAACTCACAACGGGATATCTGAACAGAGCTGATTACTGCGATGTGTCTTTTACATCATTCTACGTTCCTATATAGAATACGCCTATACAAGTGTAACTATTCTCAGAACATCGGCAGACGACATTTATCTACCGGGACTACTTTTTGGCACAAAGCGTTTCCACTCTCACCAATATAAGGTTAGCGAGAATAACCCGGAAACAGTGAACAGCTGACCTTTGGCATGAACGAGGCCGTAATTTCATCTACAAAGTAAACACAAGGTTTTCAACAACAGGAGACAGGGCATCCTTCTGATATTGTCTCCGCAGAATTTGATGCAATGTTTACAATAATTACTTCTGTTGCGGGGACGTCTGTTAATCACTTGGGTTATATACCGACGCTGAAAGTCCTACATACTGCTACTTATACTTGGAAAATAACCCAGAAAGGTGATATTCTCAGACAGCATACCCATCATTTCTGGGCTGACCCAAGTCTCGAATTTTGGACAGTGTATACCAAAATTTCAACAAATATACTGGAAGAATATTTTCAGGTACAAAACCTCCAACGGTCAAAGGATTCAACCTTTGCACCTGGAATGAGATTCTCCTAGGTAATGGCGACATAAACCTAGAGTTCAACTCAGTGAGAGCATTTTCTCGGCGTATACATGCACACCATTGGGAATGTGCAACCTAAACAATAGCGCTAAAAGATAGAACCAGGGTTTTGATATTTGCAATTCTTGCAATTCATTCAATACTGAATTCCAGACTAAGCTAAAAGCCAGAACTGCCCGGCCTGGTGTTAGTTGCTCACGGGCGTGGTCCGGGCTGGATGCTGGAGGATTTCACCGCGAGTATCGCTAGGTCTTTCTCACTTTTGATGGCATCGGTTGTGGCGACGTAGAATCATCCGTTGTGACATAGGATTGAGGGCGACACGATGCCACCGGCCGCCATGATGTAGCATGTTTGACCTTGACCTTAGCGGGAGCCTCACTTTTATCTGACAATGTAGGCGATTAACGTGAGCAGTAGGCAAACGGGCCAGTTTGTGACAAACAGGAGGGCGGCACTGGGCATGGCGCCTGCGGAGTGCATCGCTTGCACGGGCGCTGGGGTCTGCGTGGGCCGCAGTTGTTGGCGGAAAAATGCCTCAGGTCCAAAGCTGAAAGTGTACAAAAGAACATTTCCTAGTACATATAATGACACACTAAAATCGTGAAAGGTACCCAGAATGCTCTAAGCCAAACTGAGAAACATATTCGTATTAAAAATGTCAACGTATTACGATTGCAATGGTATCTGACGAACTATTTGTAAAATGTTGTAAAGTTGTTGAAAGGAATCCTCTTATTCTTGTTATTTTTTGTACACCAGTAAGTGGGCACTCAATAATACATACTATTTTGGATTGAAGCAGTAGCACTTTAAAGGCATATCGGACGATTAACGCTGGTGCCACCTTGTGATTTTTTAATATTGTCAATTAATTGAGATTCTAAAATTGATGTATGGATATTTAAATGTTACACTCACTACTAAATTTAAATGACAAAATAAAAGATTAATAAATGCCAACAAAGTGAACAAAACATCATAGAACCAAATTGATACACATTATCAAAAAACTTTACAGGTACATTATTAAAAAAAATTACAGGTACATTGTTTTATTTGTACTATATATCTTAAAAATATTAATATATTTCCTTTATTTAAGCAACGTCTGGGCTGAGGCACACAACGACTTACTCAAGGTGAGTTCTGATCAACATTTGATTCAACTTGACCCGCCACTGACTCCTAACAATCTACACTCCATACTAGTGTTTCTCATTGTGTTTTCGACAATCCAAGCACCACTACGCTTTGTAGTTAACCACAGCCTTCGATTTTAATTGAGAGCTGCGGCGTGGGTGCAAGCCCACTACAGGCTTCTTTCTACTTGTCGAACCATACTTAGTATGCATGGCTTGGTCAGTAGCCGCAATGAACTTTGCCGCTTCAGGCTTCAGATTTACCCACACCTTCCCTTTCAGGTTAGTAAGCAGTAGTAATCTTCCGTGGCCGTCCCGGTTTCCGTCTTGTTTACGGCCACCCATCACTCAGAACCCCGGTAACCTTTGACCGGGACTTCCCAGCTGTGGTGGCCTCCGGTGTTTTGATGGGGGCTTGTCGCCCGGCTTCCCGGCTCTTTGAACCTGGGACCTCCCTGCTTTCCAGGTCAGGTCCGTGGTCAGTGACACATCCCGTTTTATAACAGATGATATGTGTCAAGATTGCAAAACTTCAAAGCCAGAACATTTGCGCTTCCCTTCCTATGATCGTAATTGAGCTACATGGGATTTGTAATGCCTTCTAGACCATTCATCCTCTATCACTACTGTCATTTCTGAGAATACCTGAACGATTCTGAAACGTCCATCCCAGTTAGGAGCGAGTTTGACATTTACCAATTAAATGGAGTGTGGTATCATACTACCCGGTCTCCTACTCGGAACATACGCGGCTTAAGATTGACATCATGGCCAGTCTTATGCCACTCAGCAGCTTTCTCCAGGTAATATGCCTCAACAAAACGTTTGATTTAACGTCCAGTTAACCATTGCAGGTTCTCACCAGACTTTCTCAAGGTTCTTTTACACCACAAGTAAAACCTATAATTCAAATGTGCACTCCTCACAGACATGGTCAGCATTCCTGATCACAGATCCCGTGTGTTCACAGTTCCTGGCGCCTCTGCCGTGCCCGATAACCCAGAACGAGGCCAGGACGACGACCAGATACCTTGAGCCACCTCCGAGTGGCCACACGCGGGCGGCGACCTGTAATCGGGTTCAGTCGGCGCAGGTCGGGCGTCCTGGCCATGTTGGCGCCCCTGACAACTCCCGACATATCAAAAACGGTGTGGCCGTGGCCGTGACGTAGGCGTCAGCTGCCGACTCGTAGGATCAGGTCTCATCACAATCTCATTCATTAAGATCTTACACAGACAACGATAACATCCGTAAGTGGCAGATTGCTGGTGGATGTAATTATACCTATCATTTGAAAACCATGTTTCCGCGACCACCTTAGATACCCTTGGTAATATTAAACTGACTAGAACATAATAGTTCTATTTCTATTAACACCGATGTAGTGACCAACATCTAAGACTCATCTACCACCATGAAGATACGTCAGCATTTACTGTGGCCCCTTCAATACTAACCACATATTTATTTTGGGATAAATGCATTTGCTGAAATTCAATGAGAGGTATATCATAAAACCACGTAGGTCTATCCCAGGTTCTCGCATGCAGTCTACTCTGGAGGGAGAAGCTGAGTTCTTATCCCGATGCGGGGAAGACATTTGACAGGCGGGAGCTCTTTGATGTAGATGCCCACAGGGGCGAAACCTACCTGGTGGCGTCCAGCCGCACCCAGAGGTCGTTAAACTGTGGCTGTTTGAGGTGGTAGCTGTCGGTAGTTGCATGCACGCGGTCCCGCCTGCGACCTTTCCGCCGCCCCCGCTGGTGGTTTCTTTGACGATGTCTTAAAAGCGAAACAAATTTTTCTGAATTAGTTTAATGACTTTAAAATAGGTGTACGGATTATAAATATCACTTATCAAAGATAACATCGAGATCGAAAGTCAAATTTTGCTATGGCATTCGAAAAAAGGAATGAAAAAACTATGCTATTGTTGAGGCTGAAATGGTTAGTGATTACAGCTCTATGTAATAACGACTTTGCAAGTCATGATGGTAGTTTTGATAACTTTGAAATGAGTTATGCTGAAAGTGAGGAAGTTCTAGACATGACAGCAGTAGTAAATCAGATAAAAAGACTTTCCTACAACTCAACATCTATGGTGAGAACCTCCTCGAAGAAAATCTGGCCCCCGAATACCATAAATCGGGCGCCAATTTCTCCGAAAAGATTCGCCTGGAGCCCACGAGCTGAGGTATCCAGCCATAGCGCTGTAAAGCAGAACAGGCTGTCCAAACAAGAAAAGAAGACTGAAAGAACAGGGTTTTCAGCAATAACCCCCAGCCAGATCACGGGGGGGGGGGGGGGGGGCTGGGGGAGATCCAGAGGGAGCAAATACGACCACCCGTACGAGAGGCAGGAATGGGAACCCACCCAACGCAGAGGAAGAGGAGGCCGGAGAGGGGGAAGGGGACGCCGCGGCCCACCGTCTGCAAGAAACTAGTGAACATTCACTCTGCCACTATCCACTAGGACTGTGAGCGGAATGACCAAAGAGAACAGGAACGATGTCGTTAAGGGTAAAAACAGTTGCTCAGTAAAAAAAAACCGGCAACAAATACCATACAAAACTGTGTTCCTAACGCTTATATTTTTGGTGAAGGGCTCAATAAAACTAAGAAGTTATGATCAAATTTTCCCTGGCGGACTCGGTTTAGGCATTTCTGCCTCCACCCCTTACGGTTTGAACCAGAAAAAAAAGAAACTAAGAAGTGTTCCTACACCGGTGTCGCAGGTGATCATTCTAGTAAATCAGTACATGAATTAGAAAATTCTAGTATAAAAAGCACCGAACCCACGAAAAGGGAAAAGGTGTCCGTAGCAACCCAATTCTAGTAAATCTCTCAAGTAAGGTTCTAACTAAAGACAAAGAGACAGAGAGGAACTAAACTTTTGCCCAGTACCCGGACGGTTAACGAAGGGGACTAAACCCTATCGCACCGGATGCCCACCGTAGTAGCATAGGTATGGAGCCGGGTTCTAGTGCCACTGAATACCACTAGAGGCCGGGCATACAGCCCTAATTGTGCTCATTTTATCTTTTCATCATGTCACATGTAACGTGATCCTTAATACTATTCTTTATTTCAACTTTTAAAATATTAAATATGATTTTATACTTACATATTGTGAAAGTTTCATGTTTATTGAGCAAATATTTTCAATTTTATTCACAAAACAAATATTTTTTGTAAATGATCATTGAGGCATTACCCAGCCGGTTCTGGCTGAAGGCATCTCCCGGCATAAATGGGTTATAGATAGAGCTTGACCAATTCCACCAAAAACTAAGAACAACTCAGCTCATCTCGAAGGAAGGTTCCAGTACAGGAATTCTCGGCACACCCAAACAGGGCAATAATTTGTTGTATGAAAACAACCAAATAATATGCAAACTGAGGGGCAAATCAAAGTGGGAACCACCACTAAGGTTTCAAAACTTGGAAAGTTTTATCTCCATCAATGAGATAAACCTGGCCAAGTAAGCTAATGGGGCAACTTGACCGAGGCAAAGAGTTAAGGAGAAAGACTAGCGTTACAGGGTCCCAGCAGGTATGATAGTATAGTAATTAAACCTGCAGATAAGTGTGGAGCATTGGTTTACTGATCAGCTCATAGCACATAGACAGTTAAACAACATAACTACCTATGTCAAACTAGACAAAGACACGACAACTGAGCTGTAACAGAAAGTAGAGGACAAGATCAATGTGATGACAGAACATGGCGAGATAGGAAACAGGATGGCAGGCGCAATCAAAACCGAAAAGGTAAGAGCACCTCAAATATACTTCCTACCAAAAATTAAAAAAAAAGTGAAATACAAACACTATAATAGGAACCCTAGATGTGAGTTCCCTATATACACATATCCCGAACAAAGAGGAATAAAGGTGATAGGCAAACAACTAGGGGAAAATGTAGGCGTGAGATGAAACCTCCTAACGAATCTCTAGTGGAGCTATTGGAAATGGTGCTAACGCAGAACAACACGATGGGAACCAGATTGGCCCCATCATACTCCAACCTCTAGGAACATATAGAGGAGGCACTCCTTGAGACCCACCAACAAAAACCGAGTGTTTGATGGAGGTATATAGAAGACAGGGATGCCAGTGGGGGTCAGGAAAAATTCCTACATGGGGACTGAGGCCAGTCTATGTATCACCTAAAACGCACATGGTGTGTGGGGAAATCCCCATCACTCTCCTAGCAGATCCTTGGGCATCGACTGGCAGAATAGGATATCTAGGTGCCTGCTATGAGAGTGGGTACATGTTTTAAGCCAATCAGATGTCAGTATACAAGTTTGCCCTTATCCGTAGGAGCATTTCCCACAAGAATCCGACCATCCTACAGCTGTAGGTTGGAGCACTGGGATCCATAAGCCCTGTAACTGAGTGTGCTGGGGTAGCTGAATTCAGAATTTTGAAAGATTACAGAACAGGTTTATCTAAGATTTAGATTTTAGGGAACCTGGAGTGTGTATTGTTCTCACAGCATACAATTTCTTGAAATTTTCATCTCTTTGAGACTAAAATGAAAATCCTACATGTAGGCAAAATCCTACAGACTGGCATCTCTGAGAAGACATCTTCTTTATATGGGAACATGGTGCAGATGAACTGGAGGTGTAGATAAAATATCTCAACTCATCACACCACTTGACCAAATTCACAAATGAGCAGTCGACAGACAAAATAGCATTCCTAGACACCAAAGAGAAAATGGAAAATGGCAAACTGTACACAGACCTGTACTGTGAACCCACAGACGCCAACACATACCCCAGTACCTGAGGTATGACTGGGCACACCCGCCCACGACAAAGAAGAGCCCGTAAAATGCATATGTAGCAAATAGGAAGACTATGAGAAAGATGCAACAGAAAAACTGTCGCAATTCTCAGCCAAGGGCTATCCTGTAGAGGCATAACAAGAAAGCACAAACAAGGTGGACAACATGAGCCGAGAGGCATCCTCAAAGGCAAAAAGGACCCTGTGGAGAAAGAGGAAGATAAGAAAACCTTCCTGATCTCCACACACAGGCCTGGAAACAACAAACTAGGGAAAATAGTCAGTGACAACTTTGAACTCCTAGGCCGGTCAATGACCACAAAAGAGGTCTACAAGACCAAACTAGTAAAAGCGTTTCATAGACCAAATAACATCAAAGACATGCTAGTCAGGGCCAGACTACCAAAAGGGCGAAAGGGCGAAGATCGAGATTGAGTTCAACTGGACTTGTTTTTGTGCCCCTTATCAGGCTTCCATTTCTTGTTGTAGGCCCTGTTTTTGTTTTTGTAGCCATAGTCTTTTTAAAAGAAATCCCTCCTCTCTGACTGAGGTTCATATTTACTTTTGGTTATTTCGTCTTCAGCCTTCTTCATGGCCCCGTTCAGGTCTTCTCTTCTGAGCCACTCTGGTGTGGCGGGGTTGTTGTCCAACAGGAGGTTCTCCCACTTTTTGTCCAAGTTCTGCTTGAGCAGGTTATGGTGTGGTGTTTGAGATAGCCCTTAAAAGGAGCTGCCTTCTCCCTGATTTCAGGATCTTTATTCATTTTCGCCCACTGTTTCAGCTCATACAAGGCTTGTGACTGGTGCGCTGTGGCCGACATGGCAGCGACAACATTCTGCTGCGTTTCCAGCAGGAAATTTGTACAACTGTAGGGACTCTCGCGAAGCACCCCTCTCATAAAATCTCACACTCTCTAAGTCATATTCTGTACCCTCACTATGCTCTATGGAGAAGAATTCTTAACGACCTAGGCTTAGAGCCTTGAGAATCCACTGGCCTTCCTCCTGTGCTAAAGACGTACATCAATGCAACCCAAAGATTCCTATAATCTCAATGATGCCACTTACGGGGAATACTGTGTGCCAGTGGATTCTCATGGCTCTAAGCCTAGTTTTCTCCCATAGAGTGCAGTGAGAACCTTGTACAGAATACCACTTTGAGAGTTTGCTCAACATAGTGACCTGCAGCATTGATGCATTGTCAGCGTTCATGCTTCTCCTTCAAAAAATGCCGCCATCATTTCCCGGAATAGGTCCATTTGTACCGTGTTTAGGCCTTGGAAAGTCTGTTCTGGCTGGTGTGAGACTGCACCTGACAACTCCTCTCTCAAGGGAGATTTTGGCTTCTCAGTGCTGGTCTTAGGCAGGCCATGTTTGCCTTTGACCTTGTCCCCCTGCTCATCCACCATGTTGGTGAGCTGCTTGACCTGATTAACACTGGCTGAATCAAAGTTTGGTTAATGCAGTAATAACCTAGTGTGTCAAGACTTTAAAAAGCTACTTGGTTAGGGACAGAGTATAATGCTTTAAGGGGGACCGATGACTTGCTTCTCAACTCGTATAATCCTCCTGATTTTTAGGTTAAACAGCGGGGCCGCGGTGAGTAACTGCCAAATGGTTTTACTGCGAGGAATCGACTGCTGGTACCCAGCAAGAACCATATCTCTGTTGACCTCCGACCAAGAAGTAGATTAGTAATCTTTTTTTAACCAAGATAATTAAAATATTGGGTACTTGAAAAGTATCACAAAAACCAGATATGAAATCATCAAATTTATAGACAAATAAACTGCTGTAGCAAAATGCCTGATGAAATTAAAGTTACTATCACAACCACGAGAAACCATTTCCAGAAATTGCAGCCTGTCTAGAAACCAATTTAGAAAAATTTGGTTACCTATGAAACAAGCCCCACCTAAACTACCAGCTAAGTACACTGACACACACACGCACAAAAAGATGACAGAACACAAATCTAGTTATTCTGGGAATGCTCTTTAAACAAAACGAGGATATAAATGTGGTTTGTGATAGCATAGTCAGCGGAATATGGATTTTTGTCAAGGGTACTGATATGTATTCACTAGATTACATCCAAGAAACCCAAACCAGGCTAACAGACGTCGCTACCGATCTTGGTTTCCTTTACCAATAAGGCCTTTTGAGACAAAGTATCATATTCAGCACCAGCATTGTGTAGAACTCAGTTGCACTAAATTACTTTTATAGCCTTAAAGACCCCCTAGAAACATGATGGAAGCGCGGCTTGCTACGTATGGCTAGGGGTTACTATCGTAGAACTGGTTGAGTGTTAATCTTGGCAGCCGTATGCCACGACTGGAGTTTGGCAGAGTGACTTCATGAGGCGAGGCCGAGTGAAGTCTGGAGCCAAAACTCTAGGAGTGGCATGCGATGGCCAAGAATAAAACGAATCAGGTTTTGATTTTATCCTTCCCCATCTCCTCGATTTTGGAATATTACATGATAACAATTCTGTATGCCACAAGTGGCATATAAAACTCCATATGCCAGTCAGTGTGGCATACAGAAACTCAATGCTAAGCCTAAGGGATTTTATATTGGGGTAGGATAAAACAAAAGAATAGGTAAACAAGTGGGTCTAATAGACGGCGTCCTCAATGTTGACGGTATGTTGACGGTATTTTGATTTAACGTCCAGTTAATCATTAGAGATTCTTACCAGACTTTCTCAAAGTTCATTTACACCACGAGGGTGGTGATCGAATCTATGTGATGAATTCAGATAGAAATCTCACCTCTATACATATACTGCAGTGAGAGTTCTTTTACTTCCCACACCACATGGCCTTTGATATAGCAGTAAATTTCCCTCTGCTGAGGTGTCACCATTTGTTCACTATGTTACTTATATGGAAGAACAACATCTCAATGTCTACTACAAAGACTGAATAAAAAAAATCTTTAAATCATTAGCAGAGTTTAGAGAAAAAAAGTTAATTCAGACATCATTTCCCGGACAGTCAGTTCTGGCTGGTGTCAGACCACACCCGACGACTCCTCTCTCGATATCAATGACATATACTAAAATATTGTTTTTGTAGTTGGAGACGCAACACTTTGAGTACCTTGAAGCCTAGCTTCACAAACAATGACCGGAGTGTCTGGATTGTATCTTTACAGAGTGTCCACATCTTTCTTCGTAAACAAAGACAATACTGAATTATCTTGGTGCTTGTGCCAAACTATTTGGAAGTCACGTAGACTGATCAATGCAACGGTCCTCTCTAATCAAACCTATGAACATTTCTTCAAAAGAACTGCTGGTACCCGGTGAGAACCATATCTCCGTTGACCTCCGACCGACCAGTAACAAGAATTAGAATTTCATCTCAATGGTATTGTAGCGGTCACCAGCTCTTGCCTGGGTATTTAACTCAACTTTCAGATGATTGTATGACTATCCTGCGATTGGTATATTGCCATGCAATATCTTCGTATTTTCAGAATTATAAGTCAAAGGGACTGTAAACTCTAGTCACACAAATACAGACACAGGCAGCTTCGATAAAAGGTTCTTATTGAACTCGTAATATTCCAGAGGAGCTGTGCTCCTACTCTGAAAACACAGTCAGAATCATGCTCTATCGCAGAATTATGAAAATTAGATGACATATTAGACAAAGTGTTGCCAGTAACTCTTTAAAATATCGGAAAGTTCTGATGAAAATAAAAATTTGTAAGTTTTTCTAACACAATTGACTACAATAGCAATAATTTGTATGGGAAAGATATTGAAACATGCCATCATTATAAATACTTGGGTGCAACCTTTGATTCTAGTCTTTCTTGGAAACATCATGTGAACCAGATGGTAAAAACAATTTGTAGTTTGTTGTTTAGATTTTCAAAGTTACGGAACTGTCTAACTCAAGATGCAGCCAGACTTGTTATCAAACATCACCCCCCTCTTCGAGTACTGTTCCTTCATCTTCGACAGTTTTAGTAAAGGTGATCAACTCATCTTATCCAGGCTCTATAATCGAGGTCTTAGAACTACAGTGAACAAGAGTTTTCGGTATCAAAGCATTAAAGATTTACTGTCGCAATATAAGGTGGATCCTCTAGAAAAGAGACGAAACAAGCAGATGCTAACCATGATACAATGCGGGTTGGATTACTCACAAAATGCGACGTACACGGCTGTCTGACAAAATCAACTTCTATGTTGAACCCCCGAAAGGTACAGTAGTTAATCGCTCTCATCCCAGGAAACAGACCCTGGGAATCATAAACGGCCGCCCTACATTTGCCGGTAGCGGACATCAATCGCCGCTTACCTGTGGTACTGCTCATACTTAAACTATCATCCCATTATTCTACTACTACTATTCTCTTATCATCCTCTTATTGTTTTATTTTTCTTTATTAAATCCTTTGCTCTCGATGTATCCCAGTATCTCATCAGTTGTTACTGTCGTGAATCAACACAAAATGTATCTGAAAAACTCGGATAATTCCGAGAGATGCTTTTTCTGAAAAAAAAACAAAAAAACATAGCCGGTCATATAAATGCCGCCATTGGTTCTGGTGCCTGCAGCTGCAGTATCGGTACATGGTGATTGATGTGTGGCTCTTGAAGGGTTAATGTTCCAGAGGAGTTGTGCTTATAGTCAGAATCATACCTGGTACACCGAAGTGGCAAGTAATACGGAGGGAGCTAGATTACTAACTGAAGTAAATAATCCATGCTCAACCCCCAAGAGGGTTCGGAAAAACCTACTACCTGCATGAGATCGGCCCCAAGTGACCAGACGCTTGCTGCGGATGTTACGTAATTCATACTCTACTGATCCGACCCCCTTGGTCTACTTTTTTACCTCATAATGTTTACAAAAACAAAGATACCTTGAATTGAATAAAGGTGATAGAACACGAGGAGTGTAAAGAAATCAGTATATAAATGGATACTGATGGAAAATGACTACATTACAGTCATTACACAATGATACAGGGATGAAAAAAGGAAAAGGATAGAGGTAAGTCTATTTACTCTTCTCGTGTGTAAATATAAAAATGACTTCATCCTATTGATTACCTGTGATTTGTGATCCGGGCGTATCCTGCCGCCGAGATGATAGCGTTGGACGGGGAAGACCCATCATCAATAGACCTACAGTGTTCAACCCAGGACACCTATTTTAATGGCGTCAGCACCGGGTGTAGACGATGAAGATGAATGAGGTATTGAGCTCAACGGACCTGCCAGCTGAAGACCTACCATAGTCCAGCCCTTAGCCAACAGGAACCAAGTTCCCCATCGTCCTTCTTGAAGAGATTTCAGCAGTGAGGGGACAACAATGCCATAAATCCTCCACCCTTGTATTTTGTGTGACCACTGTAGAAGGAGGATACCCAAGAAGTATTCAGCCATGGATAGATCATTAACCCTATCACACCGGTGATGCCTTGAGGGATGACATGGTTATTGATGAATATGTATTGATAAAGACAAAAAAGTTGGTATTGTGACCTTTTAATCGAATGAATGTGGGAGATACGAACCAAAGAAGACAACCGGACAGAATCGGAGGACGATACCTAAGTTCTGATTGTGATTTCCTATATTCTTCTCGTCCAAAGTGGACAAAATATATATAGGAACAAACTTCAGACTGTGGTGAATACACATATCTAAATCCCTGTTCATTTATTTGATGTTGAAAGCCTATACGAAAGGATTACTTAACTCGCACAGATCTGCTTGTCAGCATCCCCCCCCCCCCCCCCCCACCAAGCAGCATAGTGATCACATTCTTTATTCTATTTAATGATTCTCCACCTATTCAAACTGATTAATATTTGTACTGGAACAAACGTCAGAGAGCTGGCTTTACTCCTATATAATCCACATATTCAATGTTAAAAGCCTATATATATGTACCCTAGCCGCAAATCAAAGGGTACGTCCTCATTTAAAGTATGTGGCTTTTCGAAAATACCGGTACCCTAGCATAGATTGGTAAAAGTCTGAGACTTAGTAGCACAGGTATAACAATATCGATACTTGACAAACCTACCTATGTCGTCTATGATCGTAGAATGGATCGAGGTAATCTATGTAGCTCCCGACTGCCACCGGAGGAATCTGATAGTGAGGCGGCGGAAGTTTCTTTCTTTTTTTCTTAACAAAATCTTCACTGTAATAACAAGAGATGATGGCATTATATCATTGTAATATTCACTATTTCCATAAATATGTGTCGAAAGATAAAGCAGGGATGATAAATACATATTCGTAATCATTGGAAATTATTGAAAAACTCCATATCAAATAACTAATAGGTAGTTTCCTATTTTTAGATTAAATTGTTCCCTGACCTAGTCATTTGGGGGAATGAAACGAGATGTTCCCCGGAAAAGAAAGAAATACTTAGTTACCCTCTGCCTGCTACCCTCTATCCCTCTGCCCAATACCCTCAAACCGTTGTCAACCTACTGCCCATCGCCCACTGTCCTCCTCATCATGCGTACTGCCCTTCGTTTGCTGTCCTCCACACACTACCCGCTGCCATCTGCCCTTCGCCTACAACCCGCCATTGATGCGCCTGATAACATGGCCTGCATCAATGAGATAGATGTAACACTGTATAGGTTATATTGGTCTGCTGTGTAAAAAGGTTCACCTACAGTCACACATCATTAGCAAACAGACTCCTTTATTGAAACACTGACCTGGTCTTATATTTTCTGCCTACCCCTTTGCCACCACAGCCCAGCCGGCCACTTGACTGCCCACTTGGCTGCCCATCACAACACCAACTCCCTGCCTATCTATTATCCATGCCAGTCTCTTTATACATTCCAATGATAGCTTGTTCTATGTATACAATGGGGCAGAGGATTTGTTCGGAAGGGGGACGCAGACTGTAGCATGGTCGATGATGGATAGCAGGTATCTGGTACTGATGATGCCTCCAGAGTGTAGAGTTTTATCCTTTATCCTACCCCTAATATAAAATCCCATAGGCTTAACATTGGGTTTTCGTATGCCACGCTGACTGGCATACGGAGTTTCATATGCCACTAGTGGCATACAGCATTATTATCACGTAATATTCCAAAATCGAGGAGATAGGGTAGGATAAAATCAAAACCTGATTCGTTTTAATCTTGGCCACCGCATTCCACTCCTGAAGTTTTGGCTCCGGACTTCACTCGGTTTCGCCTTATGAAGTCACTTTGCCAAACTCCAGTCGTGGAATACGGTGGCCAAGATTGAAACTCATCCAGTTTTACGATAATCCCTAATACAAAATCCCATAGGCTTAACATTGAGTTTCCGTATGCCATGCTGACTGGCATACAGAGTTTTATATGCAGCTAGTTGCATACATAAATGTTATCACGTGACCAAAGTATTGACCAATCAGTGACCAGAAATTTAGCTACATGCCTCAATATTTGACCATAGCGCACTTTGAGTTGTTACGGGGATGTCGGAGCATGCCTCTGAAGTTACGAATAGGAGAGTAGCGCCATTTTGTTTGTTTGTTTTTGACACTGTCTATGCTCCCGCTCTATCGCGATATTTTACGTTAGTGCGACGTAGTGTTTGTCACAGAGGGCCGTACATTTCTACATTACCAAGCCTATGCGATTCACTATGGCCCGCTACACGGCGGGCCTGAACGTTATTTATACTACACCCGTAGCAGGTGGTATTCCATAGACATTCGCACATAGGTGTATAGGAATATAGTTGTACAACTAAGCTGATTTCTTAAGCTGTGATATGATATTAATGTATTTCATAACATCAATTCTTGTCATTGAACACGAATATTGGAGTTTGCCTCCATGTTCAGATGAAAACATTGACCCTGTGGCAGAATTAGTGGAAATATTTGGCCCCCCCCTCCCCATGGAAATACACAAAAAAAGTTGCCCCCCCCCCCCCCCATTTGAATACCCAAAACAAATTTGCCCCTCCCCCGCCTTGGAATACTTGAGAAGTGAAATTATGTCGTCTACCTTCTGAACCGTTCAGAACTCATCCCAGATAAGCTGGAAAAGATGGAAGCCGTGTCCAAGGAATGTCACATTTACAGACAGTTGAGGTAGGTAGTTGTCAAAACTCCAGGAGTGCATTGAAGGGAAAAATGCGCAACTTTTTCAGTGGATTTACCCTACATAACATCTTCGTACGTGTTCACCACCACCTAAAGCGTCACACAAAGGACAATATCTACGTCATTGCTGTGATTAAAGGTATATCAGACAAATTGGCTAGAAAATTAAAATCCATGTCACTTTCCTGAAATTTGAATATGATGATCTCCAAGTGTTCTAAGAAACATATCTAACTTAACAATTGGTTTTCTAAGGACCTGTACATTAGGGAAAAAAGGCAATTACTAACCACTCTACAATAGACTTCACCCGTCGGATGGCCTAGTTGACAACTGCTGTTAGAAACTACTAACATGCTTCTCTCCCAATAAACTTGCTGATGTAATCTAATTTGCGGTTTCTATGTGATCCTACTGATCACTCCAACTGACAAAACCTGTAAATGAATGAACCTTTCACTTCTTCAATGTTTTAGCATATTTGATGCCGTATCTTTAGCATACATGATTGTCAGGAACCCCAGACAACGATCCGCTGCCACTCCTTATATCAAACAGACGTTGTACTGACGGATAAAGGCAAGAAACAACTTACATCACAATCTTAAGTCCCAAATCATATGAGCAGCAGATGTTACCCTTTTCTTTATCAAATCCTTGTTTGAATCCCTGAATGGGGCAGCTCCTTGGACAGCCATCCACTCACAAGTTATCTGGTTCCCTGGGTATTCGGCTGTTTACTTCATTATACGAATTCATTTATACTAATTTATTTCCACTGTGCGCCCTAGCAGATGACTAGGGAACCAGTGTACTCCGGGAATTCGCTAGAAGGTTGGTACACTGGCCACCAAAGATGTTTGCACATTAGTGTCAGTTCAGCCAAACAGGTGTTGGTTGCCAATCTCGGAGGCTGGTTGCCTAGTTTATGGGTCACCAGCAAGCCTCCAATATGGTAGACATTTGTGAGAAATTGTTGTCCATTCTGGGAGAGAAATATGTAATCTGAACAGTATCAGCCTTTTGAGTTTAACTTACATAATAACATGAATCTTTTGGGTTGAACTTACATAATACAGAAGTTTATTCTACCCCTAATATAAAATCCCATAGGCTTAACATTGGGTTTCCGTATGCCACGCTGACGGAGTTTTATATGCCACTAGTGGCGTACAGCACTGTTATCACGTAATGTTCCAAAATCGAGGAGACAGGGTAGGATAAAATCAAAACCTGATTCGTTTTATTCTAGGCCACCGCATTCCACTCCTGAAGTTTTGGCTCCGGACTTCACTCGGCTTCGCCTCATGAAGTCACTTTGCCAAACTCCAGTCGTGGAATACGGTGGACAAGATTAAAACTCATCCAGTTTTACGATAATATCTATTGTTTGGGATACAGTTTGATGGGCCTGGACTGTGTCTGAAAGGAGAAACTGTCAGTCTCAAAGTTTCCCTATGACGTGCGATGGTAGGCGGCCCTGGTATCCAGATACTTTGAACAACTTTGTGGCAACCTGATTCTGAACTTCCCACTTTTTGGTTGGAGCCGAAACTTCCCCCTATTTCAACACCTTCCCTGGTTTGTGTACTTTGGCATACACTTGGTCGGACCGCAGTGTTGCCACTCCCAACAGTCCCCCTTAGTTTCCCGGCTCATTTGATGATGCCGGTAAAGCAGGAAGTCTGGGAGGTGCCTCCACTGAGGACACATACGGGGATGTCATAGTATACAACAAAAATGAAACTCTCTACAATGACGACCAGGACGAAATTTCGAGGCGAGTTTTATCTCTCTCTACTGAGTTAAGTCGTCTGAATGATTCACAAGGTTTCTTCACTGCGCAACTGCAGCATATCCTACATAGTTATAGATACGACACTAAGAAATACTATCACAAGACAATCCTTATGGATGCCACGTCAAGTCAACAAAAGTCAACGTTAAGCTAGTAACTGTGCTTATAAGATCGATGATCAACAATTAACTAACTATTGCATCCAACCAGAACGACTAACGCTTCTGAAGGTGTGGTGACAGTGTGGTGTGGTGACCGACCTGTGTGGTTTTACAAGACTAGCCTCTTGCTCTTGTTTTTGCTTATGCTACCACCTAACCAATATATCATAGAAGTATCTGGACTTACTAGACCGATATTTCTCTCTATGTTCAAGTGATGTAATCGAAATGATCGCAACATTTCTATTTGAAAGAGCTGAATGGTCTGATAAAACCGAGTGAAAGCAAAGATAAAGTTATTCTGTTTTATGGATGAGCACAAAAATATACTACCCCTAGCCGAATGTGCAGAGTACGCAAACTCATTCTTTTGCAATATTAGGAAGAGATTAAATGTACAATTGGGTGATGAAGAAATATTGTACAAAAGGAGAATATCCAATGTTGCGAAATTATATTAGACGAGCCAAAGGTAGCTGATGTTATAAAATATGTGCGTTATATTGACAAAGATAAATCATCTGGTATAGATGATGTAAGCTGTAAACTGTTACAAGATAACTTGTAAAACTGATACAACACCTGGCCCGGATAGATAATGATAACAAACTTGCCGTACCTTTATACATCGATATTAATAAAGCATTCGATTGTGTGGATCACAGGCTCTTGATATTTTGTTTAGCAGAGGCAGGGATAGGGATGAATCTAATCAAATGGTTCGAAGCCTATCTGTCAAATAGGCGAATTTTTACCCGTTATGGTAATGAAAGTTCCAATACAAACGCTGTTGATTTTGGGGTTTTAGTTGTTGTAGACAGAAAGTGTCTGAAATTGCGATGACATAAACTACCTGGGTGCAGTTATAGATAGTGAAATGAACTTCAAAAAAACATGGTGAGAAGCTATTGAGAGCAGTCAATGAAAAACATGCTACCTTTGAGCGAATTAGGAGATATATTAATAAGAAAACAGCAATTAGAATAGCAAAAACATAAATTCTTCTGATTGCCGACCACTGTTCGTTCTTGATCGAAGGGGCCCCGCTAGCATTAAAGAATAGGGTAGATAGAAGTATTTATAGGGTACTACGTATGACCCTAGGCGCAGAAGCCTATAATGGTGAGTTATTAATAAGGAACAGTGATCTTATCAGGAAATGCGAGACAAGAGAGCCGGGTTTAAGACGGAAAATCCTTTTAGCAGGAATTATTAGAAGGCTATAAAAAATCAGAGCAATTAGGAAACTAGGGGTACAACCACATAGAGCCCGTACCAAGTCACAAGAAAAAGACAACCTGTATCTGCCAAGGCCAAAAAAGGAAAAGTTAAAAAAAATCAGCAGTGTATAAGGGAATCAATTTTTGGAATTCTTTACCGAGAGACCTGAAATATGAAGAATCAAAAACTATATTCAAAAGGGAGATTTTGATAAGATTAAAATCAAATGACTAAGCAAGTAAGTGTGTGATGGAATAATGGGGTGAATAAGGTGATGTAAATGCATTCCCCAATTTCCATGGGGAGCGGAGCTGCCTAGCTACTTGAATTAGTTGCTGTGTTCATTCCTGTATTATAATTACCATTAAGGCAATTGACACAACTGTATAGTGTTGTGTTATCCGATCATTGTTCAAAAATGGAAAGATATGTATGTAGTGAGAGATATCTCTTTGTATAATATCATCACTTGTTCTCACTTTTGTTTTTGTTCTGTTCAGTCGACTATTGTATTGGAAGAGGGATTTTTAAATCGAAATCAATGAAGACGTCCATTAAAAAAAAAAAAGTGAGTAGTATACAATCCCGACTTTGAATCAGGCTATCTTGAGTCTCGACCTAAATTTAGATGTGTTTATTAGATTGTCTTCTTCACAATGATTATATCTGACTTCGATCTAATCGTATATACTTGCAGGTAACATTAGAGTAGATCACGGTTATTATAGGAAATACTGTATTGTATTGATATTTGTAATCTTGAGTTGCAAGTGCATGTTATACGGTACAAAGTTTAATATTCATGTTGTCACACTTGGCCGATGAACAATAAAATTAATAAGGAGACATTTAAACATAGACCTAAAAGCGAGTCGGGCACTTCCTCATCATCTGTCTGTAGTAAAATTGGTTAAGCATGATTAAAATATAAATATGTTTATAGTCATCAGAAGTACTTACTCTATATAATATTCGACTTGTAGTATTGTATTTGTATCAGTCTAAGATAAAATCATCTGCGTTGGTCATACCTTAAGAAAAGTAGTCTAGGTTAAAACGGAATATGTTATAACTTTTTGCTGATAGGAGGCCAAAATCATGTATAAGGCCTAGGGATTATTTAATGACTATGCCCTGAATGTTCATGTTGGTCAAACTTGGCCGGTGAACGTGCAATGCCGGTGCTGATTTATGGTATTTACATTTAAGTTGGAACTTATTTTTTTGGACATAATCTGCATCACACATTACTACTATTATCTAGACCTTCTGGAATGTGTGTAGTGCCAAAGCGATTTAAGCTACTATTTATCATCACCCATCTTTGCCATGCAAGCCTCATGGCTGTATGCTCGTGCACTGGTCGTTACTGGGTTGGCACCAGCACTTAAAGCTCGCACTTAAAGCACTATGATCAAATAGTATCACCAGATACCTTTTTCCATTGACAAGATCGGCTTGATAGACCACCTGATGGAAAGGTTGAATAATTTCTACGTTATCTCGATCGAAAAACGGATTGATCAAAAATTCAAAACATTCTTTGAACATTTAAGGAATAATGGATTACGAACCATATACACGATGTTACTAGACCAGAAAGTAACTCGTGCATAGACCATATACTAACGAACTGTGAGCATGTTAAAAGTACTGAAATTGACACTAACTATTTCAGCGATCACTTAGCAATGATAGCCACAAGAAATTTTGAATCCCCGATAAAAGAACCTTGCGAATTTGTAGGTAGCTACAACAACTACTTAATCAAACAGACTGGACCAACCTTTACCATAAACCAGACCCTAATATGCAGTGGTAAAATTATAGTAAATGATCATTACCTAGATGTGAGCTGCCTATTAAAAAAGTTTCGCTTTAAACAGAAAAGGCCCCATGGCTGACTGACATGACCATTTATCTAATGATAGAACGGAAAGAGCTAATGAGAGACTACAATAGATGTGGCACCAAATTTCTTAGAGCACAACTGAACGTAGAATTAACACTACAATAAAAATTGCTAAAAAGGACTATTGGACGGACAAATTAGACAGTAGTCGTCATAACCCAAACAATTTCTGGAGAGAAGTAAAAGACCTGTATGATCCATGTACTAGCTTGTCTATTCATAAGGTAAATAGGGACGAAGATGGTGTCATGTTGGAGGGATTGGACTAACTACCTAAACAACTTCTTCGCTTCAGTAGGTGAAACTAATGCTGTAATTGGAGACACTCGTGACATTCGTATACCTGGCACTCCAGTTGTAACACGGGATGAAACCAAACCCTTGTTAACCCTTTAAGGGCGGGTATCTGTGGCATAAGTATGTGGTAAAGGGCGGGTACTAGTGATAATGTATACCGCAAGAGGGTTGGAGGTCTCAGGCCTATTGTAATAGTTCTCTAGTTTAGGATATGATGAAATATGCGATCATTGATCGTATTGCCTATTTCACCCAGAATCATTAGCTGTGTATTGCATCTATATTCTGTGAAAATTTCATGATTATAAATCCAATATTTCCGATTTTATTCCGCAAAAACGTAATTTTGCAAATTTAAGAAAATGATGCCATATGGTATCACCCGCCGTGAATGGGTTAAGTAATATAAGAATAACTCTGGATCAGGTGTATAACTCAGTATAAAGTATTGACTGCAGCAAGTGGGATTAGTGTTATTAACTCAAGAGTTTTCAGAGACGCCTTTATGGTGCTTCTTAATCAAACTTAGGGAATATGGAGTTATTACGTAGTGTCCACCTTCTTCGGATACGTAGGGAATACGCGGAATTTAACGCCAGTGTTAATGGATTGTGACTAAGAGATACAAGCGTTGGATTTGCGTAGTGAAACCGCGGAACTCGTGTCCTATTGAATACGTAGAAGAAACGCCAAATTTTACGCCAGTTCGACTGGGGTATTATAACCAGGTTAAAATGGTAATGTGGTAACAGTAATGAGGTAATCAGGGTTAGAATCGTAATGATATTAGCACGATAATGAGGTAACTGGGTTAGAATGATAATCAGGTAATGGTACGTTGGTATCGGTTATGCTGTAATGCGGTTAGGTTGTAACATGGTTAGAACAGTAATACAGTTACTGGGTGAGAATGGTATTGCGGTAACAATAACATGGTCACTGGGGCTAGAAGGGTAATAAGGTAACCACTGTAACGGTAGCACAGTAATGTGGTAGAATAGTTAGAACGGTGGCGTGATCAGAATGGGAACGTTCTAATGGAGTTGGAATAGTAATGCGGTAACGGTATCACAGTAACGGTAGGGCGGTAACAGAGTTAGACTAGTAACAAGGTTAGAGTGTAACGCGGTTAGAATGGTAACGTGGTAAGGATGTAACACGGTTCGAATGGTAATGTGGTAGCGGGGTAGGAATGGTAGGCCCTTTATTTAACCAGGTTTTGATAGCTATGGACATGACAAATGTCATGTCATCAAACCAAGTCATTTTTGATAGTTATGGACAGTTTGAGAGTTATAGACTACACACCACCCAATTCATTACCTATTTGTTTTACAGAAGAAAAAATGATTCAAATTAACTGAAAATGAAAAGAGGAAAACTGCCATCTCTGACAGATACAGCCCCGTACCACTCGGTTGTCACCCCAATCGGCCTGTGTTGATCTATGTTGCCAATTTCGTACGTTAATTTACTCTGATCATATTTGTTGGAATATAAATTCCATATTTTGGATATCCATCATTTGTCAGGAAACCTGCATCCCTGCTTGATACAGGTGCCCTTGACACACCAACCTTTGACATGCCAACCAGCCACATCCATCATCGGACACCAATTGTCGGCATACTTTCAGCATACTTTCTTTGTTTTCTTTGCCTGCCTGCCTTTGGGTGTGAATGCTGAGGGCAGGGATGCTGGTCTGGCATGCAAAGGGCAGGCATGTCAGCTGGACATGTGGGGCAGGCATGGTGGGTAGCATAAACTCAGTCCATACACAGGCAATGCTATGATAGACTGCACACTGGCTATTTGTACCCGGACACCAAGTGCCACGATTGGTTGGTTTGTTGGTTTGATTTAACGTCCAATTAACCATTGCAGGTTCTCACCAGACTTTTTAAGAAGAGGCAACAAATAAAGGACATACATGAACTGTTCAATGTAGAGCTACTTGAAGAAAGATGGTATAGACAAATGTGTAACAACATGTTTAAGCTAAGGTCAAATGCGTAAAAACCTAGACATTCGGCCCTATAGAACGAGATCAAGCTACAAAGTTAAGTTTAAAACCTATTACCATAGAACATCTCACTACGAAAGGTCTCCGCTCTACCGAGACATGCAAATATGGAATGCCCTGCCTTCGGACACTCAAAAAGCCCCGAACATTAAAGTGTTTAAGAAAATGATCAATGATCAGCTACGCAATAGCATTGACTAACTTCAGGACTAAGCAGACCTTAAAATCTTATTCTGGTCATAATTATTGATTAATAGAACACCTTGATATAATGAAAACGGTCTTGTATATTATTAACCAATCTTACACACTCATACTACTCCTCTGTTATCACCCACAATGTTCCAAGTGGAAGAACTACTCCTGTAGAATTTGGAATTTGCAATAAAAAAAGAAATAAAAAAGCTCCATCCATGGCATATGACGTCGAAGATTAAAACTCATTCAGTTTTACAATAATCTTTTTAAAAAGATAAATTCCTGTAACAAGAGTGGAGAACACCAGCTCGAATTTGTTGACAGAGGGTGCCAGAATCACTGGAACCGTATTGGCTAAATATTTCAATACCCTGTTCCAAATATTTTTCACTACTCAATGGAATAAATGGTGATGAAATACTAGGCGTGCGATAAAGAGCCTTACTGTATAGTTGAATGAGTGGAACGGATCATCCATATGGGAAGTCTGCCATTGTGGAGCAACACGGCACTTACCCAAGGAAAATGGCCTCCTCGGCCCCCGCATGGTCGATCTGGAAACCCTGCTCGACCAGGTTGTCTATCACTGTGTGGTTGCCTAAGAAGTGACCTGGAATAGATGGAACGTGAAGCTGAACACTGTACTTTTAAACCATTCATATATATATAATAGCTGTGAATGTTAACGACACTGTCGGAAGCAATACAGATATATTTGCCATATCGGCCGACATGAAGCCCATATAAGATACAGTAGTGTAGCAGCCGGGCGCTCCGAGGATTGGCACATAGATGATTTGGTAGTCAGATGGATGGGTAGTCTGGCGGATTACATATGAATGGACAATCATATGAATGGACAGTTGGAGAGGAGGTCAGATGGATGAGGAGTCAGATGAATGGGCAGTCAGGTAAATGGGGAGTCATAGAAATAAGATACAGACACATACGTTTACTTGATGTGCCAGTGCTGAAAACGGCTGACCAAATACACTCGAACCAATACCTGTGATCAGTTGAATCCACAACCACGATTGGACCAGAGTCTGACAGAAAAGGAGAGGCTGGAAATTAAAAGATGGCGGATATCTTACTCAGATTCTATGTTCCATGACGTTTCCTAAACTCTCCATAACGTGCAAAAGTGCGAAACAACTAAATGTCAAGGTATCCAACGTACACAGCGCGAGTCTAGTCGTTTTCAACGGTTGACACCATATCGTAAACACACTTAAAGATTATCTTTTCATACCTTTCCATACATTTCGAGACCATTACGTTTTTGGCGTTCTTGGCGTAAACATTGTCACAAACGTCAGTTTACAGGGGCGTTTTGGCTGTAATTACGGTCAACACATAAACATATCTTTTTTGGGTCTATTTACATCTACAAACGCCCCCGCAAATACACCACCTATGTTTGGCGTAAGCTGTAATAAACAGTGGTTAACATTAATCATGACCATATATTGATGTTTACTCAGACAAGAAAAACAAGATAGGGTAAAAAAACAAGAGAACAATGGGTTTATTTCATATGATTAATCAACTGATAATCAATCGGATTTTAGAAATTATTTATGATAAGAATTTGGAAATATTTGAATTTCCATATACCAAGAATTAGGATGTTAATGGAAAATGAAATGAAATCAAGTGGTGTCCCAGAGGTGCAGAGATCGGAAATAATCGAAAAGTGGCATAAATATGCGTAAATTCTAAGTTAACATAACGCCAACTGGTCTAGCCACGGTATTAACATACACGTATTGAAACTTGGGAGTAAATATGACGCAAATAGGAGGGCTCGGTTGACGCCCGAGGGGACATATATGCGTACATAGGCCTAGAGTAAACAGATGTAAACTCAAGATCTCGTCCCGTGGTAAGGTGTTCCCATGTTACAGTTTAAATATCTTGTACATGCAAAATTTAATAACTGTACAGAAAGGTCACTCATTGCTAAGTTAATCAAACTGTATTGAGTGAATGTCCCATTATGCATTCTTACTCCTTACAAGGAGTTTGTAAAACATCTCCACATGCTTGAATCGATAGATGACTAAACCCGAAGTCGAATGACTGTAGCTTATCTTTGAGGTCCTATTATGTCCTTGATTTGTTATCGATTTTCCAATAATAAAAAGTTAACCCATTTAGGATCAGTCACTTTGGTAGTCGCCGGGTTTAAGGACATGTTCATTACTTTTTCAAAAAGTAATCGTCAAGGATCTCAAGGTCATGGAGATCCACAAAAGAATGTTAATCACTGTTGCAAAGAAAGGGATTTTTGACGTGGGGTTTTAACTGTACTTGCTATCCATAGTATTCATTCCCTTTGGGTCCTGTGTCTTGAGCCTAATACTCAATTTTGTCTTTTGGTATCTTTGCTTGTTTGCAGTCTGAGTGCTTTCTACAGCGCCTAAAAACCGGGAAGTAGGTTTGTCCTCTACGACCAATTTCATATGTCTCGTATGAGAGCATTACCTTCTTACAATATATAACAATATTCAGTGATATACAAGGAATGAAATGAGCAATGCATGGATGATACATAGTACTCTCCTTATACTGTTAATTCACAAACTAGAGTTTCTTATGGGCATCAACCAGTTGATGCTGTTTTACTCAGCTACCACAGAGGGCACCACCTTCACTGCTCAACACCGCGACGTTCACCCCACCTGCTGTCTTCTAAGCAGCTAGGGCACAACACACCGGTGTTGGAACACACACGCACCACACACTCATCGTCGCCAATGTGCTACGTGCGGCAACAGACATGGTGCACCAACCGACAAAAAGTGTAACAGAAAGAAAACTTCCCCAGATCCAGACAACAAGCAGGATCCGAGGATACTGCATAAACAGGCAGAAAGCGCAGCAAGTGAAAATGGGGCCTTAGGGGGCACAGCGGGGTCAGCTCAAAGCTCGATAAATGACTCTGGTGAGGCATTTGAGAGTGACCAGGAGGATGACGAATGGGTTGTCCAAGGCAGGAAACAAAGGGGAAAAAACTTCACAAGTCCACCGGCAGATCGACGATGAGCGGCGAGGCGTAATCCAATATGGCGATGGTACAAGATTCGGTAAGGGACTTGACGGCTGAGCTTGATGTTACCAAAAATAAGTTATGTAACATCGAGAACCTGTTGTTGGAAACTATGGGACGTGGGTCTAAATGACAGGGACGCAAGCAATAGTTCTCAGAATCGGAGGACGGTGATGAGAACTACTCTTCCTCAGCAAGTCGTCACCGCCATAAATTGTCTTCCCGCCATCGACGACATAGACAAGGTGGCAAATTGATGTCCGCTGAACATCTGTGGTTCTGCCACGGCCCTTTAATATTGGAACGGTATCGCCGAGGTATTCCTCTGTACAAAGAACTCTTGACCAACAGAGTTTTACAGTCATTTTTATGATCTCCCCTTGTCCTTGGATTCGGGATACTTTGGTAATCAATGATATTTCACCTATTCTAATTTAATAATATTAATTTGTTATATCTACATTTTCTGAAGATTTCATGTATATTGATGAATTATTTCCTTGTCAAAAACAATTTCATTTAAGGGAAATGAAGACTTCAGGCATCATTAGGCCAGGGCTGGTTGATGCTTCAAAGAATCATTCGCCCTTAAAGGGTTAAATTATTGAATTATGATCATTGTTTCAATGGAAATTTTACTGCGTGAACCCTACCAGCCAGTGAGATAGACACTTGATGTTAATGGCTTGTAGTTAAGCATTAATGAAGGAAAGAACTAATACAAGCGATAATAATAGTTGAAAACCCCATTTAAGCCCTTGCAGACATACTTTTAAAAATGGAATGAAGTTTACACAAGCACTGGCCTTGCTTTTTACACAGCCCAAGATGGGCATTGAAAATGCTGTTGGTGAAGGATCTATGATTCTCCGGCTGGAAAGAACAGAGATGAAAAAGATTGATCTGTGTCCACAGTGAAAAGTTAAGGCTTAGCCATTTCTAAATACTAAAAGGTCAGACTTTAATTTTTTTTCCATGGTGAAAAGTCAAAACAGTTTTTACCCTTGATTGAGTAAAATTTGAAGCTGCTGACTGAATGTGTCGCGGGGGGGGGGGGGGGGGGCAGTCTATTCTAGATGTACTTAGTCTTTTATCACAATATATCTCCCCTCATTTTTCATGGTACACTCTCTCACAATTCTACGTTCAGAACAGAAGATGTTATCATTCTCAACAAAAGTTTGACACCATTTTACAAATCAGCCTAAATAAACTTTAAATTATAGGGAATTCAAAATCTGTCATGTCTAACTGATCTACCCTGACCACTGGTATAACTTTGTGTCAGTACAACCACCCACTGCCAGATGATCTAGTTGTGATCACTTGTCATGTACACAACAGAAACACTTCTATTTATTCTAACCCTCAACTTCTCAATCAGCAGGTAGTGATACACAGAGTTAATTAAGTCCTGTCTCTAGGAACTAATATTGCCCAATTTGACATACACCACTGAAATGGTAAATTCTAAATGATCTCGCATAATGTCTACACAAATTGACATCTACACTTATCCTGCTTACAATTTGATTTAATCAACAACATCATTACACTGGGGTTTCCATTCATGTTTTCTTGAAGTCTATCTACTTCTGACCTCTGAACACAATAAGGTTCACTTCCCAGCATTCTTTCTGATGCACACTCCTAAAAATGTCTCCAAAACATCATAGAGCCCCTAAGTGAATTGATCGGAAATCAAAATCATAACTCGATAACAAACTTATAAAGTGCTGTAATGTTACTAGAAATCTGAGAAATATGAAAATGATATCGTTTCTGATAATAATGGATATTAAAACAAACAAAGTAAATGAAGTTAGAAGTTACAAAAAGATGAAAAATGGCGGCACTTCATCTTTCTCTTAGGGCTACTCTGAATAACCCGTACGTTCGCCAATGCTGCCATTACATCAACAATAGGAGGTGTATCAATCGAGTTTTAAATGTCAGACTACAGCAATTATTAGCGATGAAAGCTGGTTGATAAATACAATATAAACTCGCTTAAGTTGAAAGCGCTCGTAATCTCCTTAGACCAAACTCTACGTAATATCGTCGCATGTCCTTGGATATTGCTATGCGACTGGTGCTCGGACATGAGATTACTGGCGCTTGTATCTGAAACCATTCAACAAAGTGTATATAATGTAAATAGTGAACATGGTATACATGATAGATTACGGTTAATTGGTTTACAATAATAGGAATGTCTGAATGTGGCCTACGGAGTAGGGATAAGTAACTTGAGGTGTGGGTGAGCGGGTCAAAATTTCCTGATCAAAAGACGTGCCACACGGATTAGCGGGTAATCTGGAAGATGGCGTCACTGTATGAAGAGACAGGGTTAGCAAGAAATCCGGGAGGTGGCATGGTAGTCTATCAGTCCTTATGAATTAGATAGGTAGTCAGATGGATGGGGAGTCAGATGAATGGGCATTTGCAGTTCCGTGGCATTTCACCAGGCATCTTAGAATCCAAAATAGCTGACATATAGAAAAAATGCTAATGGCTGAGTAGTGCTGGTTGTTTACAGTCATAAATTTTGGTTTCAGGTCATTTTAGTAATACTCAATACTTACTCAATTGGTCAACCTTCCTGCATGAAAGTGGCACCTGTTGCCTTATCCAAAGCATTGACTTGGAGTGTCAGCTCCTTTGATGGATCATAGAATGCCTTCAGCCTTGTGAGTGCAGCTTCCTGTTGGGTGTCCAACACAAACTCTGACTCCTTCTTGAGCAAGTCATGCATTGGTGCTGTGATGTCGCTGAAGTATGAGGCAAATGTTGCAAGGTAGTTTGTCATCGCCAGTACTGTGTGCAACTCAGTCATGTTGGTCAGGACAGCCAAGTTTGCTATGGCCTCCACCTATTTGGGGTCTGCATTGACACCCTCAGCTGATATAATGTGGCTGTAGTACTTCACTTTGGGTACATCGGATCAGCACTTGCTGAGGTTGTAGCCACTTTCACGGGCATGTTAAAATGTTGCATGCAGGTGTCTCTATTTTTGTTGTTGAACAGTTGTTTATTCATGTTAGTGTGAGGAGGATACCTGTAGTTTTTTACTTTTGACTTACGTTTACAGGTTTGTTCACCTGACTGCTTGTGTCTCCCTTTTATACTGCTGGCTTCCCCTTTTTTCCATATTTTTGGGTCAGATTTTACCATCTGGATTTGGGCTGTCTCACCTGTCATTTCCATAAGCTGGCTCTGTGCACTTTTGTAGGTATGTGCAATGTTAAGCACAGTCACTAGGATTAAATCGGTCCCACAGTTGATGAAATGTTCAGGAACTTTGTGAGAATTAGAGTTATATATGAGTCTGTCCTTTATCAGCTGGTCGATGAAGTCACTGGGAAAACTACAGTCTTTAGCTAGTAGTTTCACATCTGTCACGAAGCTGACCACACTCTCATAGGTTGCTTGCACACAATTATAGATAAGATACCGAACATAAATTATGCTAAATATTTGAATCACATATATGGTGAATTTAGTGGACACTGTGTGAGGTCATTTTAGTCTTCTGCTGCTGCTACAGCAGGTACAACATGGAGCAACAGGTACAACTTGGGCAAACTTGAATGTAGAGAAAATGTCAGAAGTAGGTAACTGACTTAGTGAGGTTGTGTTTTGTCATTGAGGGAGGTATCAAACATTATCCTAGCATATTGTTTAAACTTAACCCAGATCCCCTTTATAGCAGGCCATATGATTCCATAGTGAACCTTAGATTGTTGTGGCTTTAAAAGACAGTTGAGTTGTCACTAGATGTTGATCCCACTTCTGACACCATGAATTGTACATGGGGATCACTTTGATTGAGTAGCATTTGATACTCAGAGTTGTGCAGAGTAGTGTCTTGCATGATTGTAGAATCAGGCAGAAGCGAAACCAAACATAAAAGTGTAGGGAGGTGAAACTACAGGCGTGAGGAGCTATGGCAAGCCAATGCTACAACAACTATTAGGTGATAACATTTATGTATATGATATTGTTACGGTGGAGGCGGCTCGACCTTTCGAGGAGTGCAGTAGAGGCATCAACAATGCAGGTAAGGTGTGTAGAAGTCACCGGCACCTGAGCGATGGGCATCACGAAATCGCTGAGAATAGCTTACTTGTAAGTGAAGTAGAAGAGGCGTTGCGTGGAGCCTCAGGGAGCTGTAGTAGTAGGTGTGTAGTAGGCGTTACCCTACCAAGGCTCTGCATGGATGGAGAGAGAGCAGAGTGTGATGTCGCCTGTGATATGCCTGTGCTGTAACTAGAGATTGTGAACAAGGAGCTGGGACCTGCATGGCCATGGCTACAGGATCCACTTCCTTGTTGGTGGTTAAACTGTGTCGCTCCGGTTAATCACGCCGCAAGACCTATCTCTGCATTGATTACCTACCACATATAAAACGTGTAAATTCTGGTCAGATCCGCTTGGAGTTTCTCCCACACATAGAGACAGAGTGAACCAGAGCTAGGGCTGGAGACTGAGGAGCCGCGAGAGTGAGATTCTCGTGTAGTGCTAAACTTAATCCTCCTATTCTTTTTCGTATTAATCTACTCAGATATACTTCTATCATTATGATTTTATTTCTTGCCATACTGAAAACATATTTTAGAACTGTACTTTCTGATCTCCTTACTTTGAGTTCAACCTCTGTAACCAACACCTTGCGCTGGTAGTCGGTAAAATCTGTTCCACGTGAAACTGAATGACAGTTCCAGGTATTGATAGTTGGGGGCGCCATTAAGTTCTCCCCCTATCTTTACCCCCAGAAGATTCACACTAGCAGGGTACGTTCCGTGGACTGACTAGGGCGGGGGAAGGTTGCCAAATACGACGCAATGAAGTCGCTAGTAGACTCTTTATAATCTTAGGGCTTTTGAGATTGAACGTCCACACCTATTTACTACCGTGATGAAGTACTACTCAAGATACAATATAGTTCCGAGCTGTGTAGTGTATCTAGCAGTTCTCCCAGTGAGATTTGTAAACTTCATTGATACCTGATGTCCACCGATTCCCATGATTTTCGGGTTATTTCGAAGAGCTGGTAAAACAAGCTTCAAATATGTTCCCTGGATCGGCTGCTGTTCCCGAGAGAGGGTGCCACGCGGGGCCGCGATGCTTTCCACTGGTACCGGAAGAGGGGGTGTCAGTTTTCCTCGTATAACTACTTGCCAATTCTCCACTCTTTCCCAATTTTACCACTATCAGCCAAATAACGAATGTGGAATTCGGATTTTATCTATTCAAGTTTTCAGCAGAAAATACTCATACTTTCTTATCGCTAGAACTATTACCTTCCAAATCAATTCCTATTATATCACACACCAATCGCACCCTGTACTGAGTGGAAGTCCTCATACTCACATTCTCCACCGAATACCTGTACCCGCCCCTTACACCTGTACCCTACACCTTAGCTCTACCTCACATACTCACCTGTCCCCCTTCCCTGTAGCGTACCCCCTTTTCCTTAACTCCTTATCTGAACCTTGCTTTCCCCCCCTTCCCTGTACCTTGCCCCTTTCCTGTACGGGGCCATCCATAAAGTATGTACGCAGCAAGGTTGTGTGTGTGTGTGTGGGGGGGGGGGGGGGGTTGACCAAATGCGTACAAGGTGGGGAGAGGGGTCGAAGGCTGGATTTTCCATACGCATGCATACGCAATTTCACTGTCGGTGTGTGTAGGTGTGTGTGTGTTTATATATATAACAGAAGTGTTGGTGAGTGGGCAGCCAGCGAGATGGGTAGGTTGATGGTCAGTAGGTGGGCAGATTGGTGGGTCAGAAGGTGGATATGTGAGCAGGTTGGTGGGTGGGCAGGTTGGTATGTAGGTAAGTCGGGAGATAGGTAGGTAGGTAGATGAGAAGGAAAAAACCATCACCAAGGTATATGCCATCAAAGTACCCATGAACCATACTGCCCATCTATTCTAGTTCCCCAAACCTTAACCCTGTCCCTATCCCTTACTCTAACCCCAAATTTATCCCTATCCCTTCCTTAACCCTATCCCTCCACGATGCTAACCCTGAACTACACTGCACTTCCACCACACTGCCCCTGAATCCTTTTGCCCCTCACCATACTGCCTCCCACCATATTGGCTCTCACCTTACTGTCCCTAAAAAAACTGTCCCTCAACCATACTGGTCCTTCACAATACTACCCCTGACTCAAATTGCATCAAACGATACAATTATACTGTCCCGAAGCTATGCTTCCCCTGAACCATACTGCCCCATAACTATACTGCCCCTGACCCTAACCACCCCTTGACCATACTGTCCCTTAACCATACTGTCCCTTAACCATACTGCCCCTCACCAAAGATGCTCCTGAATCATATTGCCCCTCTACCATATTGCCCCTCTACCATACTACCATACGTACATACTTTATGGATGGCCGCTATCTCCCTTATA
Source organism: Alentia gelatinosa (assembly GCA_950022655.1). Classification (NCBI taxonomy): domain Eukaryota; kingdom Metazoa; phylum Annelida; class Polychaeta; order Phyllodocida; family Polynoidae; genus Alentia; species Alentia gelatinosa. Next base: position 102,431,594 of record OX465579.1, read on the forward strand.
GATGGCCAAGAGACCAAGGAACAATAGACCCAGTAAACACAAGACGTAAATCTACGTGGCTCACAGGTAGATTTCCTACGTAAAAAAATGTACAAATGTTAAAGTTTATTCACATAGATTTACATTTATGTGCATGAATTCCTGTTTGTGTGAATGAATTCACTAGATGGCATGACAGTAGTTTCTGTCAATTTTTTGTACTTCTTGGGGAGGGTATGGTCTCTAAAGTTGGTTTATTTACCAAATTTACCAAATAAGCAGTTTCAATTATCATTAATCTCATTCAGCTATGATTGGCTATTTTTGTTGCTGCAGTTATCTTAATTTTGGTAGTTTTGGCAGTTGGGTGTGACCACACCATTCTGCAGGTGTGTGGTGTTGATATTAATGTAAGTCTAGTTTTTTCCCAGCTGAGAAAAAGTAATAGGCAAGTGTTGGGGCCTATTACAAAGAAAAAGTACACAGAATTAACTATACCCGAATATAGCTGAGGCTAATCAGGCTAATCATACTCCCTTCTCTTCTTCATAGAGAAATCCCAAAAAGTGGTGTCTATTACTACTCCCGTCCAGCCCTTTATGCCCGCCACATTATATTCTCCACAATTTAGCTAGTGTTAGGAGTTGCATGACCTGCCAAAGCCCTATGGACATCCTTTTTCATGGATCTCTCATTGGCTAACATGACAATTGTTGCTACTGCGGTAGCTAGAAAATTACTAATAAGTATGCCCCTTAATTGCAGCTTGATGGTATTAGCTAGGTGGATTGGTGGGTGGGAAAATTGGTGGTTCGGTGGGCAGGTGGACAGTTCGGTTGGTAGTTGGACAGGTTGGTAGGTGGTGGGCAGGTAAGTTGTCGAATGAGCAGGTTGGTAGATGGGTAGGCTGCTGGTTAGTTAGGTTGGTGTGTGTGTTTTTAGGTTGGTGATTGGGCAAGTTGTTGGGTAGACAGATTGATGAGTAGGCAGGTTGGTTGGTTGGCAGGATATTAGATAGAAAGGTTGATGGCTGGGAAGGTAGGCACATAGATGGATAGGTTGATAGAGAGGCAGCCTGGTGGTTATTTAGGTTGATGGTGGTTTGATAGATGGGTAATTCTATAAGTCAAGATAAGTATGCTTGGCCAAGATAACAACTTTTATTAACCAATTAATACACACTACATAACCATATGATGTCATAATACCTTTATATAGGGATGGCGGCCGGGAGTGTCTCTCTGTGCTGTTGCGAATGAGAAGCAGGGTTACGTATCACGTGTATCTATACAGTTTTGGGTAATTGGGCAGGTTGATGGACCGACCGGTTGAAAGGTAGGCAGGTTGATGGGTGAGCCAAATGATGGATGGGTAGGTTGGTGGGTTGGCAGGAGGTTGGATAGACAGGTTGATTTACTTAGATGGGTAGGTAGGCAGTTAGGCTGGGTGGGTAGTTTGAGGGGTAGGTATGGATAGGTCGAGGTAGTCACCCTCTAGATGTCCCAACATCGGGAATCAGGCCACTTTATCTTTTGACTAAAGTGGGATTCACACGGAGAACCTCGTTTACCTTCAGCATGGTTTGTCTGAGACAATTTTCCTGAGATTATTTGGCGGTACAAAGTCTCCTCGTATGACATTCCCACGTCTCAATTCTAGTGGTTGTTAATTTTCCCTGCCAAGATACAGAGGCTGAAGCAATTTAGATTTTAAACCTGTTTAATTTTTTTTTCTCGAGCATTCTGGTTAGACTGCCGTGCCTCCAACTGACAGTGAGAGTCCCATAGTCTCAGTGGTAAAGCTTGACTGAGACTATGTAGCAATTGTGTACTTCCATGTGAATCAAATCCGCCATTTTCCCTAGAGACTGAGAAGGTTTCGGCATTCTGCTCTGAGAATATTGGATAGAGGGAAAATAATCGGAGACTGGGGAAAAGATGTAGAGTACATCAGCCTGGAGTACATGAATCTCTCCGTATGAATCCCACTTAATGAACAGACCCTCACTAGTCCCCAGTTATCAGAGTAATAGGTTAGATTACCAAAACACAAATTAACGTCAATAAGTAGGATCAGCCTGATACCAAGATTAAGCCAGATTCCGCCAGTGTTACAATTTATGCAGGACTCCTGTCAAACTCCTGGTCACATGTTTATATGTAAATTCCAGAAATAGCACATACAGGCATACATGAAACTCCCAGTTGAAATATTCGCCCTGAAAATGTGTATAATTCTCTTTCTCTAAAGAGTGATGCAACATACAGTCACTGAAATACCGTAGCTGAAGTGAGGTAGGTTGTAGAGCGTAGAGTTTTGTTTTGGGAATGTCAGCCCTTCACAGATAAGTAGCGCGGATAGACCTGCGCTAAATGATAGGTCCACCGATGCTTATAACTTCACAGGAGGAAGTGCAGACTACTTAGCTTCCAATATTAAAGAGCAGAACTGTTACATTTGCCCCTTTATTGATTTGAGGATACAGAGCTTGAAAGCAGCTGCGCTGTAAATGATAACGAGATATCTGTTTTGATATATATGTGGAGTTATGAGTTGGAAAGTATTGCCTTTCAATCATCTCTTTTTAGAGGGTGTTTGCACGAGCTATATACATTATCTAGAGGTTAGAGTGGTCACATTGAACTTTCAGTGTGCTTCCAGAAAACTATCCCTTTACTATCTGCATGCTGTTCACTGTGATAGTGAGAACAGAGCAGGGAGCCAGTGTCTCAGGGTCTTAGAGGTGCATGATGCACACTGTTGAACAGCTTCACACTTTGACTGACGTCACTATGCTTAAAAAGACGTAGACAAGAATTGTCACTTACATATATGAGTATACTATATATTAATGAGCATGGCCCTGTAATGGATGAAATTAATACTGAACGGCATTTACTTGGTGTGCACGAGGAGACACAGGGTATACACAGCAAGGAAATAATAGTCGAAATCTCCGTTCGGCGAATCAACATAACTTTACTTTACCTCATCCAAGAGCAGAGTTCTATAAGAAATCCCCAGAATATAGATGTCATAGACTATGGAACGCTCAAACCAACGAATTGAAAAAGATGCAAACCAAAAGTGCTTTTAAACGGCATATAAAATCGTAAGATCAACTAAAAACAATTTGGCCGTAGTGTCCTGGTATTGAGTGTCACATTATTCAAAATACTGTATATGAAAATATAGTTTAAACTAATTTTAGAGAGGACTGATATAGTTATAACATGGTGTATTATTGTTATGCTGTTATATGGCCATGCTCAAGCAAACTAGTAATTAAATATTTGTCAGAAGTTCACTAAAAATCCAAGCTATCTGTATCTAAGGTTAATCTATTATTCTTTATTCATTACTCATTGATTACCATCACATAATATATGTTGAAGCTGATAGTTAATCAGCCATACTACTACTACTACTATTACTATAATTGTTGTTTTGTTTCAAAGTATTTGAACTGATGCCTGATATAAAAAAAAATGAATAAAAAAAAGAGGTGTGCCCAGCTGACCATGACCAGTCACTCAAGACCAAAATACCTCAAGACCCACTGGTGCTTGATGTGTTTGGATCCTAGACTCGGGCAATTGCAGATATGGCAAGTTGACGGGGTGCAAGTGGGTTACAGAAAACTATGCATAGCCTGAATCTAACCCAAACCTTTTAGTTGCTATTCATTTATAATTGCACTCTCATTCATCCATGATGAACATCCTATTTGCTGTTTCATAACACATTTATCAGGCTGTTCTCGGTAAAAGTCTCTGCCTATTGTGCATTGAGTTGAGCATGATCAACATGAATTCCATATTCTGACTTCTTTTGTTTAAGAATGAAAAAGCCGTTGACGATCACCTCGTACTCTTCTCGGGATGTACCCTTCAAAGTCATCACCAAACACGATGAAGGCGGCCTGCACTACGACCGGATCGGCAATCTTTACCTGAATTTCTATGAGAAGATGAAAGCCATCCGTCGCTCACATTATGTGTTCCTCTGACCGAGGTCTAGTTTTCTGTTGCCCAGGGCTGCTTAGAAAGTGGTTTTATTGAGCAGCCCTTTCCTGCTACGGATTTGGTGATCTTCCCCTGGGGAAAACCCTGAAAGGCTGTGAAATAGAGAATGGGGATTCGTGACTGGGGTATATGGAGTCGGTGGGCAGTGAGGCGGGGTGGACCGTCTCCTAATTTATAACCACCTCCGTGCTAGCATCGTGAAGTTACGGATTTAGTTATACACACTGCTAGGGTGGTGGGCAGGTGAGGGTGAACACCTGTGCTCACTGGTCCAGTCTGTTCCATTTCTATACATTTCCATATTATCTTCTTCCGTACACGAATATCTCTTTTATACTCACTAGCAATATAAATTCCATTCGTCCACGGAGTGGTTAAGTATAAGTATGATACTTTCATCCGTACCAAGTGACTTGGAAACATTTGGAGCTAAAAATAACCAAACAATTTGATCTGATTCAGAGGTATACTTACACAATACAATCGCACAACATTACCCGCCAGTGGCGTCAGAATAGAGGGGCAGTGGGGTCGACTCCCAGATCAATAGACCGCATTAGTGTAACGCCATTCTAGCCGTCCAGAGCAGGCTTTCCCTACGCTCTGGTGCCAAACTTTGGGATATACCTTCATGAGTCCGGGTACCGACAATCCAAGACATCTCAAATTCTTTAGTTCTTCAGAATATGGAACTGTTCTAGGTTACTGATAAAAATGTACCAACATAATTACTTTGAGCTTACTCCACTCGCTAGTGTTGTTACACTTTTAATATTCGGAGAACAACTTGACAAATTTATTGAGACAGGACTGCAAGGTTGGTGCCAATGTTATAAAACGAAATATCGGTCTGGCTTAGCCTTGTCAGTGAACTTACTGATTTTCCAATCTAAAAAAACTCGACCCGTAATGAACTCGACCCGTTTGTTTTAATTCTTCCCTATTCAAGTATCTTATTAAAACTATATTTAGTATTAAGTATGTTATCTTGGCTTCAAATTTGGTCTTCTCTGGGAAAGAAAAACGGAATACCCTTCCCCTAACCCTATCCCTAACCCCACCCCTTACCTTTTCCCTAATCTTAACCAGGCACCTAAACATAACTGGACTTATTTTCTATATCTGCTGTTCTATTTATTTGATATCCAATTACACTGCGCGAAAACACCTAGATATTTCATATATACGCTACCACATAAATGCATGTATCTGATGTACATTGACAAATTATCATATGTATACGTCCACATTTCACGCCAGCGAATGCGGCGTATACAAATATGTTTTTCCTTGAAAACGGAAGCATGATGGCTGTGTTTGCCATATATGAAATATATTGTGCACAATATATATACGCCAGTCGTAAACAAATCATATACGTTTGGCGTATATGTATGTATAAAAAATAAAATAGACTGCCCTGCCCTTCCAACCTCTTTAACTCCCCCCTCCCCAACATGTACCAGACTACTCAGAACCTCCCCCTAGTGTCTGCTATTCCAAGTACTCTGCCTAGGCACATTATCAGAGTATTGTCTATGGGTGGGCGGGCACATGGCTGTGTGCAGACGGGTAGTGACGGGTGTGAAAGCAGCAGGTGTGAAAGAGGCTGCAGAGGTGTTGGTGGCGGCAGCCGCAGCGGTGGAGGTGGTGGCGGCTGTGTGGCCCGACCCAATGTCTATAACTTCAGACTCTTAAGCCCATAAGACAGCGACATTTTCCACAGATTCTCACCGATCCGATCACTGATTATAATCGGGAACATGAATGTCGCTGTCTTATACCCTCAACGCCGATTGCCGATCACACCTTTCCACTTTATGACCTTGTACAGTAAACCGAGTGAGATCAAAGAGAGCCGCCGGGAGCCGACCCTGGCTGAGCCATGGGCCGCTGGTGTGGATTCATAGAAAATAATTCAAAGTTTAATAACTTTTGATCCGAATAAGATATTGGAAATCGGGTTTCAGATTCATCATCGCCTCTATCTCCCCTACAAATCGATATAAGACACTTGTAAATCGGACTAGGGGATAGGTAGCATTGCTGTTGAAACGGCCTTCTCAGAATCGGGAACAGTCGGTGAAGTGCGTACAGCGACACGATTATGGTCGGGCAGAGTCGGTCATTACCCCCACGCTAGTAATGCCCGACCCGACTAAAATCGGGTCTGTGAAGTGCGTACAGCGACCCGATTCTGACCGACCCGACGGATCCGTCGGGGCAAGGTGTGATCGGGCAAAATGGTCGGGTCGCTGTCTTATAGGCTTTAAAGCCTTATAAATATTAATGAAAAGATAATAAATAGGGTTTTAGAACGATTTTATAATCAACATTTATAATAAAACATTGGATTTTCTATATACCAAGGACTTAATGACTAATGGCATATGAAATAAAAACAACAGTGGTGTCCCCTATGTCTATGCAGCCAGGGCGAGACCAAGGGTTATTAATGTGCCATGGTTACATGAAGCCAGGGCGGGCAAACATTCTCTTGGAATGGTAGACAGATTTTTTTGCAAAATTAGATTAAATATCATCCTACAGCTTGTGGTAGGTTGGCTGGATGGTGACTGGCCTGCTCGAAACCTAGATAGGGAAGCCGATGATGTGGAGGCATGTATCTGGTGAGTAAAAAGTGAATGGCGAATAGCGAAGTTGGTCGGCTAGTTTGATTCAATGTCCAGTTAACCATTACAGGTTCTTACCAGACTTTCTCAAGGTTACTTTTCAAAACAAGGGTGATGGTCAAATCTATGTAATAAATTTAAGTAGAATCTCACCCCTAGACATTTACCAAGGTGAGATTTCTTTTAGTTCCCACACCATATAGACATGGTATGAGAATGATTAGCATTCGATATAGCAGTAAATCTACCACTGCTGGGATTCAAGTATTGGCAAGGAGTGGCATCTTTAGGGAATGGTGGTTTGTGCCAGGGGCGAACAAAATGCCTGGCAGCTATGGTCCTGGGGTACCCTGTTGGTCCTGCTTCTTCGTCAGTTCAGTTGATGATCTTTGGCGGTCACTTACCCCACACTTTATATAGAGTTTTTGGAGGAGCAAAGTGAGGCACGTTCAGAACTAAGGAGGAGCGACTTAAGCAGCTAGTGGCTCCATCTGTGAGACATCATTCTTAAGGGTTGTTATGGTAGCCGCCAGTTGGCGCCAAATGGCCACTTCAAATTATTGACAATTTCCAAATTTTTAGCAGGTCCCCACAGATGAGAGTCAGGATATGTGGCGAGAGAGACAAGTGTTCACAAAATTCATTGAATATTAATGATTGGATGTCTTCTTAGCTTTCGGTGGGAGGGTAGATATTTCCTGAAAATGAATGTATTTAAGAAATCCTTCATTCTAATTCAATGTATTTGAATGGAACTGAATAGTCTCCTTCCAAATAAAGCAAAACAAAACTATTCTTCCACATTTAGGGTTTGATACTTTAAAGAAAATTATAGGTCTCTTCAACAGGTTTTGTCATGGTAATCTTACCACTTGCCAGGGTGACAACAATTGGAAATATCAACTAGAAAGATGAATCTACACGATGAGGAATCCTTTCATAAGCTCGTTTTCCAGATTGGCACAATGACTGTACCTGAAACAATACAGACGGGCGTACAGCAAGGAACACAGGCGCCGATCACAGCATGTCCCTGATTTTCAGTTAACATGAGAATTACACACTACATCATGTTACACCTGTAAATTATGATCAAGAGAAGATACCGAATGTATGCCACGACACAACCGCCGAATCTGAACGAGTTCCATCATATAGAGTTGTGCGGCTGGACTGAACTTCTTTAATCATAAGGCAATAGCAGAGACGGAGGGATTATATAGCGGCCAGAATAGAATCGGTTTTCTATGAAGCTCCCAAACTGACGGACCCCCCACTGCTTCACCTGCACTACGTATACACAAAGGATAAAGGTCTCCGGATCGTGTTGACATGGGGCTAGAAGATTACGCCGATTTTTTTCTGATTGTAAAGGAGGAGGGATAACGTCCACACGCCTGCTCACTTTCTCATTGGGGAGGTGAATAGTCACGGAAATCCGAACCAGTATCTGCGTGTAAAAACTGATTATTCTGCGTCGGGCCATTACATCCAACTAATGAAAGTAACACGCTTACTCACAGCCGCACAGCAAATATGAAATTCCAAATTTAATAAGATGTATTATTTCCCATAGAACTATCGAGAGAAAATACAATAGAAGCCGGTATGCTACCAGAAAAGGTTGGGGGTATTTTTGCCTTTATGGAAGCTAAGGCCCCTAGTACTAAAACTAACACTGCTGATCTCGCTGTAGTCATACACACACACAGCTGCAATTCCTACATTGTCATTCTCAAGCACCTGCAGTACTTCTGATCTCATCACGTTTGCTGTTAATCATAGAGGTATTCGAGAGCCTTCTCTTTGGACAGTGTCTATTGCAGTTATGACACATGTTCTGAAATAGGACATTTTCCTATGCAACGACTTTCATACAAATATACGTAGGCAACCATTGCTTTCTTAGAGAAAGTCAGTCGTGAATGCTAGTGTATCTTTTTTTCTCAAGTGATTTTCAACAGACTTTATATGTTGCATACTGATAATGAAAACATGTTTGATATGAGGAACTCGTATCAATTCGTAAAAATAATGATATTATACACGTAAAGTAGGTTGTTTTCCCTGACTTCCACAATAAACCTACCTACCACACCTGACCTGCTAACCTGGAATGCTACCCCATTCGAGCACCCTTCCTTATTCACAGTTTGAGTCCAGGACTCATTCTGTTTGTTGTTTAACAAACGAGAATAGGGGGCAGAATATGGAGGTATTTGGCTCCATCTCAAAATCACAGAAAAGGGATTGTCCTTTTAGGTAACTTCTCTCATGAAGATCATGAAAAATGTGATCATGAGGACTGACACCTCACCTTATATACAAGTCAAGCTATGTAATATGGTTATGGTGAAAATACAGACTAGATTTATGAGTTGTCTCGGATATACAGCTTGTTCTGAACGAAATTATCTGAGACAACTCATAAATCTAGTCTGTATTGGCACCATCACTATGGTTTCATATTATTATATACCTTAATTCGGTCTTAATTAGCTAAAACCATAATTTGATGTCAAAGTCACTTTTTGCAACTCGCAAACACGATGTGTACATTAGCAGACATGCCGAAAGTGGCCAACCGGAATTGATCACCGCGCAGGTGCAAATACATTATAACCGCCGCATAAATTAACCCACAGTCATCCTGCTCTGCTCAACCACCCCATATACTTTCGGAGAGCTGTACTCGAGCGGTGCAGTGTCAATGGCCTTTTGTTGACATCTACGAGTCGCCCGCTCGGCGAGTGTCCGTGTTGGTATTGATCGATCTCGCATATCTAACCTATCTAAAGTGTATCATGTGAATCATACTCGTTTCCTACCTCAAAGTTTGATATATTTTCACACTAACTCGCTCCGTGGGTTTTGTACGACGCCTTGGAACTCGCGATGTGAAGGTATCCACCATTTTTGAATCTTGTACCTAGAATTCTGTTGTCGGCCTTTCGGCCAATCAGATTGCGTTATTTTTTCAAAGGGTGCAGTCTGTCAGGCAAAGCGTGCAGGTAAGGCTCAAAGGATGCAGTCTGTCAGCCAAAGCGTGCAGTCTGTCACTATCCAAAGTAACCAGTACATAGTTTCACGGCGTACTAGAGGGAAACTATGTTCCGGTGAGCAAAAGTTCAAAGTTACGAGGTCAGGCTTGGAAAAATTACTGCCCAAGGTGTCAGCCACGGGCAGTAATTTTTCCAAGCATTACCGAGTAACTTTGACTTTTGCTTACCGGTACTTCGTTTCCCTATTCCTGTATACCTTCAAATATCAATAGAAATGCTTAATTCTTTACCTGAAACACTTCTAAAGCAAATGGCCACCCTTATCGAGTAACCACAACAGCTATTGTTTCGTCCCGCTGCTGTATTGTATCACATGATCAGAGCAGGACGAAAACGTCAGAGCGGGACGAAAACATGAGAGCGGGACGAAAATGTCAACCTCGACACATAACTTATTCTTAATGCACCCGCCAGCATCGGTATGTAACTCTAGTTAGTTCAATAATGGGTATATAGGAAAGTGCATTCTGTGTACGATAACTGTACCCCTAGTACGTATTTATACTAATTTAGTGCATAGGTATATAATAAGTCTAACCCACACCCTGATGACACAGGTTTGCCTCTTTTTTTGTTGTCTGAGCTCCACTGGAGACAAATCTACAGAAAATGAGGTAAACCACACTGCTTGCCACATCTGCCCTCAACACTGGTGAAAAAGGTATGCGCATCCCAGAGAGAGGGATACTGTGATAGTGATGCAATGGGTGGCTGCAAAGCCCAGGGGATAATCTTACTAAAACCGCTAGCAACTGCCGTTTTTCTATACTATCAATGGCATTCTTACTTAATGCAGAATCAATATCACAGGGCTACCCATGCAAATTCCATCATAGAACTATCACAGGCTAATTACAGGCATTTACCTATGTAATGTTGACATAATATAGCACAGGTTTTTCAAATTATAGTAACCTAAATTATTTATTACGACACTCACTATTCTAGCAAAGGTCCCCCATAGCAGCAAGTGTGATGAAGAATCTACGTAAGCAGAAAATGATAAAATGTCGATCACATCAATGTTGCTGAAACTGGAATATGTGCCCGCCATGACCCTTGAAACACCTATAAATCCACTCACAGGTACTGCAAGGATTTCTTTAACAGGTATTGCTGTGTTGGTAAAATGGTCACTACAACAGTTTTGGCTTCAGTAGGGCAGGCCCCTGATCAGCAATACAGAAGACACTGGACAAACCCCACCAACTGAGAAAGCTGAAAAGGTTGGTTTATAAATGTCTCTGAGAATGCAGCATATTGCAAAAAGAGTGAACAAACCTAGATATCCTTTGAGTCTCAGGAGAGATGTTTGGAAGCAATCTCCGCGATCTCATGTTATTCCTAAGGCACATACCATAGAGGAAATTGTTCTAGTGGGAGAGATATCAGTTATTACAAATGCGTGAACCCTTCATTGATTAGCTAAATAAATATTGGCCCTAATCAGAAGTATCGAATGCTCCCTCAATAGAATAGTGGAAAAAAAGTGTCCCCTGGAAATAATCAAAATATATTGCCCCCCCCCCCCCTCGGAGAACTCGACAAATCACATACATGTACATGTATGTGATCTATCGAGTTCTCCGTCTCCCATATCTCGCAAAGTGAGGGCGGCGGCATCTGCTTTGATCTTTGCTGCCCCTGTCGTCACCTGTTCACCCATGGCCGCCCTTGTAAAAGATGCTCCCTGGCCACGTCCCGCGCTGGGGACCCCTTTCAGTACGTGTAGCTTAGACATGATTTTGGGAACACGTAAAGAGCTGGCCTTTGGGGGAAACGCCGGCGGCGGCCTCGTCCCCAGTGAACATCTGCCACACGCGGCCATCTGAACACGAGGCTGCTCAGCCCGCCGCCCGCCATTCAGGGCACAGAATATCCCGCAGTCAGGGCAAGTCAACCAGCTTACATACGCCTCTCATCCAGAAGCAACGGTCTCAAATATTAAACTTTTTTCGTGTGCATTCATAAGATAATTCGCCTGCCGTTTGAACTGAGAATAACTAACCTTGCCCTACGGCCATGTTTGGGGTATACTTTGTTTATCCTCTGTTTCGTTCGAAAGACCATCGCACACTTTGCGACTTTTTTCTTGATATATGCTTGAGATTTTGTACCTAAAATATCGCAAGGGGATGGAGCCAACACAGCTGGGGGATGGAAAAAGTCGGCTACAAAATCTGCTCGGTCGCCCCATCAGGATGTGGGTTGAAAATCTCTTGACAAATCGGTACACACCTTGAGATTTTTCCTGGAATTTCCTCTCTTTACACTGTCAAAATTCTCAACAATGGATTACTGGAAATTCTTTTATTGATATACAAAATCTAGAGGATATTAGATTCCATTCTTGTGCATTTTGTTGGAGGAGATAATTTGCCCAATATCTCCTGACAAATATGTAGTTATAGAAATTATTAAAGGAAAGATTTATATGTATATAACTTTGCCAGACACATTAATCATATCAATGACTTCTTTTCAATTATAATTTTTTTCTGTGAGGAGAAAAATATATATGATATGGAGACATGACTCCGTGACCAAATCCCCCAAAAGAAAGTTAAGGGGCTTGGAGGGGTTAGGAGGGTACTCGCAGCCCTCCAGCAGTGATAACAACAATGGAGTAAAATGTTGACTGTACAAATCTGTCAAATTTGATGGATTTGTTACAAGATGGCACTACCTGTGACAACCAATGTGACACATCTAGTGACACCACTATTAATGTCTAAAGTAGAATATTGCTCTCAGAATGACTATTTGGTCAGTTTCCAAAAGGGTGGTAAATTTATACAGGGATCCTATAAAAGGAGAGTCTCTCTGAATGATATTCCCCAGATGGGAGACTGGTCCAGTCTTTCGGTGCTTTTCTATCTCTCAAGGTCTGATGAATCCGAACTGAAGTTGGATAGGAAGTGTTCAGAATTGTTATTTGCAGAGTTTAGATTATAAGTAACTGAATAAGTAACACTAAGGAATTTTTATTTTTTCCTTTTTGTTTTTTGTTGGTTTTTGGCGTTTTTGGAGAGTTGTTCAGTAGTATAATTTTTCTCTCCGGGAAAATGAACCTACATTAAAAATATCGCCAAAAACATGTATGTATGTATGTATGTATGTGTGTGTGTGTGTGTGTGTGTGTGTGTGTGTGTGTGTGTGTGTGTGTGTGTGTGTGTGTGTGTGTGTGTGTGTGTGTGTGTGTACATGTATGTATGTATGTATGTATGTATGTATGTATGTATGTATGTATGTATGTATGTATGTATGTATCTATGTATCTATGTATGTATCTATGTATGTATGTGCGAAATACTTAAAATAGTAAGACACTAACACCGCATATATAAGCGAGTTAGTCTTCATTTTGGCAAAGATGAAAGGTAAGTGATAAATACAATAATTAGTAGTGGGGAACAGACCTGACCAGAGTAGCATAGACACTGACAAATATAACTCGAGTTCGGTTTTGTATTTATCCTACCCCGTCTCTACAGTTTTGTATTACTAAAATATAGATATCGACTCAACGACCAACCTTAAATGAGTGGCAGATATCTCTCTGCTACTTGTTATTGCCAGAGCGAGCAGCGGTTCATGCTGTTTTGCGCCTAAGTCAATTATCTACAGGGCAGTGGTTTGGTCTGCCCTAGGAGAGGATATAGTTTGCCATGTTTTCACTGCACTTATTCCGATATTAATGTTTAAAAGTGTGCAAATAGCGCAATCAGTTTAATATTAACATACAAAAGATGGATATGATCATAAAACCATTGTCGAGGCTCTATTTGGACGTTTCTAAACGCGTTGCCATTGTACTCAAAATCGGCCACGAATCTCACGTTATTTAGGCAGATTCACTATATAGCTATGTATTGTACATGCTGCATCATTCAATTTAAACCACGGCACTCTGATAACCTTGCCATGAGGAGAAGGAGACGAATCCATTTATCTTTGTGTACTAGTCGGATTTATATTAATATTAACCACAATGTAAAATGGATTTGAACAGCAAGCCAGCCCGGCGGGATCCTGTTATTGAGTTATGTCGCTTATGTTATGTTTGATAATGCGATGTCAACTGTGTGCCTCAGGTTCTGACCGTTTGGGACCATATCAGGATTTCTGTGAGTAACCCCACATTTTTAATACCCTAATGACATTTAATATGCATAAGGTTAGAACAGGTTTTATCCCCAGGCTGATTTTAAATCATTGTCATTATTCAATTTAAATCGCTAAACTGATCTGATATCCTTACTCTGTCTAGAAGGAGACGAATCCACTGTGGCCCGGGCGGTGTGACGAGTCAATTGCTTCAGTGAACGTGAGCGTAGTGTCGGGAGTGTCCGGGTAGCCTCAGGTTCTGACCATTTGTGATGGATTTGGGTGACTTCACACACTGTTTTAGTTATCTATTGGCGTTTAACCAGCTCTATTTAGTGTATACTTACTTTTGGCATTTGGGATGGGGCTGGATTCCTAAATCACTTGTAATATTCTGTATTATGTTAGGAAACATTTGAATGGGGGTTTTGAGTCTAACCAGAACCTTTTTCAGAGCAGCTCACGATTTGGTCACTGATTGGTCGATTTCTTTATGCCCCTAGAGGTATAAATCACACTTTATGTCATGGCGTGCCACATAGAAATAGCTAATGTTAAGCCTATGGCATTTTTTTTATATTATGGGTAGGATAATGACTGGTTTCGGATAATAGTGGCCTTAGTCTGGTTTGACTCTACGCCATATCCTTGGATTCTATCGGATATTAGTACACATCAAATCCCTTGAGAATACGACCATTGTTATCCGAAACCAGTCAATATATACATTGTATTTACAATTAATCATATCCAAACGAAAGGGAGTGTGTAATTAACCAGACAGAGATACGGGGTGGTCGTAATCTCTGCCATACACAGAGCGGCGATTTAAAAACATATTTTGAAGATTTTACCTAGTAGATGAATCGCGAACTATCGTGCAAGCAAAGACGACAGGCTACATGCGATGACATGATTTTGCAATGCTGGATCATCGAAGATGGTCAGAATTATAATAGTTTTAGTTTGAAATGGCTACTAACATGACATTGTACATAAACAGGAATAGAGTGCGCACATGATGCAGGGTGGATACAATTTTGTTCATCGATGGATCGGACACATGTTAAAGGGTTTCTGTGCATAAATATATGGGACATGTATTATCTATTTGATCAATAAATGGAGACAAGCAAAAAAGGATACTGCTAGTACAAAAAGCGCAAAAGCAGAACTGATTGTATTTTTGTTGCTGAAAATGGTAAGAAAGGAAACCAACCATACTAATCTTGTTGTGTATCTGAAAAACTCAGTTCCACTGAGAGATGTCTGTTACTGAATACCCCAAAAATAGAAACCCACATTCCATTTCTTGCCCTCCTATATCATCCTGAGGATACTATATTAGATAACCGTGGAAATACATGAAGATATCGTTCTGTTTTAGCAGGGCTGAAGTGAAGTATACCTCTCTGGCCACTAGACTTAATATACGTGCGGTCATCGGCACGCGCGCCGTCAGATGTCATTGCTGTTTACTGCGTCTGCATGTCACGGATTGTTGAACTTACATATCCAGGATAGTGATCACCAAATCAGCACTCGATACATAACGTACCACCCGGACTGTTGCACTGAATATATGAGGAAATACACTGTTTGCTTTTTAAACACAGATCTACGCAGATGCAGTCTGGCTTTACTCCTGAGTGTGGCCTGGACAAACTACTAACACATCACAGCTTAACGTGTCATCAGGAAAGTCTCTCTGCTCGCGGCTCATTCCACGTATTCAACGTAGGTCACAGGTCAAGGCGAAAGGCCGATGCCGTGGCCTTCATATGACCTCCCTGAGACCCAAGGTCGCCCTGGTGACAGTTGTAACGGGAAGGGACCATCCATAAAGTGCGTGCGCAAAATGTCTGAAACATTTGATCCCCGCTACCTCCCCAATCTCCCTCCCCTCATTGTCATTACCTACCATGTATAAAGAAATATAATTCTGTCTGATATGCTTGGAGTTTCTTTCAAACATAGGGACAGACGAAACAAGATCTAGGCATAGAGAGTAAAGCACCACGTGAGTGAGAATCTCATGGACAGAAAAACTTGAAGCTGCTATTCTTATTTGCAGTTCTAAACTCAGCTGTCCTTCTCATCTCGTGATTTATGTCTAGCCATGCCGAAGACGGAATTTAAACGTGATGCCCATACTTGTTGGGCATCACGTTACGGAAAACCAAAATAAATCCAGTATTACTTATGTTTAACCATAATGAGAACCTGTAATATGACTTTCCCATGACTTTCTCCATAGGTCAGTTTTTAAAGCCATATCGGACAATTCATGCAGGCGCCACCTGGTGATTTTTAGATATTGTCAATTATCAAAACTATTAAAACTGGTTCTTTTAGATTCATTCTAATTCCACATTAGTAAATTTAATATTTAGTCCAGTGTATCCAATTTTAATAGGAATTATAGGCTAATTTAGATTTGCATGATTTGCATACGAAATGTACTGAAAAACTTGGTAAAATCAGCGATCAGATGAACCTCTGCTGTGGCATCGGTTCATCTGATCGCCGATTTTACCAGGTTTTTTTCATGTACGAAGACAGAAACACTGTTTCTGAACAATATGAGAAAACATGGTTACTGAGCCCATAGGGATGGACATTCCAGGTCTTTTTATTCAAAAATACGGCATGATGCCACAGGCGGAGGGCCGTACATTGGGGTTAAAAGACCGAGACTACTTAGGCCTGGCGTCCACCTACTACGATAGAAAATTTGACCTACCGATATGGCACCGATACAATAAGCAAATATCGGAAACATATCGGGAAGGTGAAAAATCGTAGACATATGTTTAGACATGCCAATTCACCATGCATCTTCAGGGGTAGACCCCCATTTTTCATCGGTGCCTAATCGCAGAGAGGTGGCCAATTGCACCGATATTAGGTGGCCTTCCGATGTGATTTTGATTTTGTATCGGAAGGTCCATCGTAGACCATATCGGAGCCATATCTTAGTCGGTGGACGCCGGGCTTAAAACTACACCCCTACAGCGGGTAGCCCTTCATACCTGTTCGCCCATGTTTCAGGTGTATAGTAATAAGAGAAAACAACCTTTCTGTTGGCGAACTATATCTGATTTTGAGGTCACCTACCGCAGACATCCGCGATAAGTTACCGAGAACTAAGACTAAGTTTTCTTATTATTATTATTATATACCTCAATTTGATGGGAAAATGCCATTCTGAATATTTATGAAGTTGTTGAGTCACTTCCCGCAACCCCTCCATGTTGACACTGTCTGCAACACAGACAAACCCTGAGGTCCCACACTACACATGTCCGGAGATATGTTAATTAACGTCACTCTCTTTAGGTGTGCTACAACTTCGCCATAATGTCTAAACGTGCCTAATGCCTAAATATAGAGGTATCTAACATGGGGCGTTCACGGAATATAGTTTAGATAACTTAAATATGTAAAATCAATCCATAATAACGAATTCGGCGGCAGGCAACACACGGACAGACTAGTCAGCACAATGTTTGGGAGTGCAATGCGCAGGATGTGCACCTTGTGCATGTGCAAGAATATGTTGATTAGCATCACTGTCCAAATCGTAGTCTCTGTGAATTGCGGTATGCTTAAGCAAACATAAACCTCAGCTCAGGTAAGTGGGTTGTATTTTCCTCACATTCTCCAAGCGGAGCATAGGTATGTTATGAACCTTTGAGCAGTCACTTGCCACAGACTAACACTATCTGCTTTGACATATTTGAGCTACTTCAACTGTATCAGATGGATGCCTCACATTATATACCTTGATATTTGGTCGTTACGCACTTGTAGTTCTTCCGGGAAGTTTAAAAAAAGTCTCTAAAGTCGCGAAATGGTGGCATCTGCCATGTTGAAATGTTTGTCGATGACGTTGATCTCATTACTCTCATCCCTAGCATGTTAAATTACGTTCAGTGTGATAAAGCGCACCATAATAGGCCGTAGTTGCTGAATACAACACCCCTGTGAGAGGGTCATACTTGAGTGACATTTGCCTATAGGTATATAATAATACATAGCATAGTACAGTCTGGTGACATACCATACTATCACAGTAACTACAGTAAAATACTGTTTCTGGGACACCTCCCTTAAGGGGACACCCCGCTTAAGTGGACACTTTCCTCAGTACAGAGCGTATCGCCTTAAGCAGCGTTTTACTGCATAGCCATATTTATAGAAATGACCAAAACACCAAGTTCCCATGGATCGCAAATCATATTCATAAATGGAGAAAGGGTAAATTGAAACATACCTACGAGCTTTTGCATGACGGAATTCACCCAAACTCTCCACTCCTGGACCTCTGGGCGAAAGATTTTCTCTCAGTGTTTGAGAAAAAATATCCCGATTGAAAAAACAACCTGGTATTTCTTCTATATCCCCCTGCAATAACACTTTAGCTTGCCGTTACTTATGTTGAGCTAATGGTTACTCAGGGTATCTTCAAAATTTTAAATATCAACTGTAAACCTATTCCTTCACAGAAATTCTGTGTCTACTTTCAAAATTTGCCTGGCAAGGATTAAAGTTATTCATTGTTACCTATAATCAATAACTCCCTAACTCACTCCAGTGCTAGTCTTACGGAGTAACTGTCTCCTTTGCCATGATTTTAAAATGGTACTTCATATAAGATGATTTCCAACGGTGATGATAATCACATGTCAGATGTCAGAATCATTCACATCGGATAAATAGTTTTGATATGTCAATGTAGGCGCTGAAAATAGACTGAACCTATCACTCATCATAGAAAAGTGGGAGTGCCTGTGATCTGGACCATAAGACAGGGAGACATATATCACTAGGTGGTTTATACAGTATCGTAAATCACTAGTGGTATACACAGTGCTGTAAATCATTGGTAGTCCTTGCAGAGAGACACAAAATCACTGGTGGTATATACAGTATCGTACAAATCTTAGACTCTACAGCATCGTAAATAACTGGGTGCATATACAGTATCGTAAATCAATAGTGGGATATACAGCAATGTAGATCAATGGTGGTATTTGTAAAGAGACACAAATCACTGGTGGTATATATACAATATCTTACAAAGCATACGCTCTACCTGTACACCATAACACTGGTCACTTCGCTGATATCTGGCGCAACCCATCAACTGCCAGGGGTCAGTGGAGCATCACGCCGAGAGCCAGCGGACTATTCATTAGTCGGAGCGTTTATGCCTCTACGCTTTATGCATATTAATAGACAGAGACAGATTATCCCTGAAGGAGGTAAACTACAGCTATCACCAATCTATATATCAATTACACGTCAGCCATCTACTATGTTGAAATAGGCGTGAAATAGTTTCATCATTAAATAGAAATTAAACATTAAGTGATATAATTATATACATGTGTGTGAATGTCTCACACTAACTGGTCAATTGCGTGTGCCTTGACTTGGCTCTGTGAGCTACCCATGCCTTGACCTGACTGACTCTGTGAGCTGTTTGTAACTTGACCCAGCCCTGTCAGCTGTTCGTGCCTTGACCAGTCCATGGGGGCTGCTCATGCCAGGACTCAGCCCCGTCAGCTGTTCGTGCCTTGACCCGGCCTTGTGAGCTACTCAATTTGGGGGCTTGTTAGCTTGGAGGACTATAGGAATAATACTAATGTAATAAGAGCACAAAAGTAAAAAGCTTAAATCATTAATGGTCCCTATATACCCTCAGGTTATCAGGAGACATCATAAAGAAACAATAAAGGAGTAAGGATATTATACTGCAATGGCATCTGCTAATATCACTTAGTATATGGGCTATTAATTCTTGGCCCGGTGGGTCCGGGTTCGGAAAAAATTTGGTACACAAAACAAAAAATGGCCCTAAAAGTATGGAACTAGCCCCTGAAAAAACAAAACCAATGTGGGAGGACAGGAGACCAGTTAACTCCTTCCACCTATAGGTGGCAGCACCAACCCCAACTGGGTCCAGCTGCACCCAATATAGGCATACCACAATGAAGTGCAAGTCATGGTGAACTGATGATGCCACTCCAACATAGAGGGCGCATCGGTAACCAACGACGCGCACAAAGAAGAAAATATCATGATTTTCGACCAATCAGAGACCAGGAAATCCATAAGTGCAAACTCGATAGAATTTTTTCGCGCCTGTCCGCGTTAAAACAAAGACCAGTCACTTGCTCAGTAGTCGCCGCCAACGCCACGTCAACACGTATCACTTAGTATATGGTTATAAATTGATTGATTACATATATTTATAGTATCTTGGCTGATTACAACTCAACAAAGTATCGTATAAAAGAGTTCAAACATTTACCTGCACCAAAGGCGAAGAAGAAGCTGCGGTTGGGGTGCGTGTCTAGTAGATGCGCCACCTCATTGGCCATCCGCTTATTGCGTTTATAGATTAACTTCTCACGGAAGTACTCGTCTATCCTCTTGGCAAAGGAGAGGTCACCGGGAGGCAGCGAGTGGTTGACCAAGTTAGGCACCTGCGCCGTGTCATGCGAGAAGATGACCATGTTCAGGTCGCCACAGTTGTAGTGGCGGATGAGGTCGTCTGTGGTGTACGAGTGCGTGGCCGAGCCCTGCCGATAGTTCTCGTGCTGCCATAAGGTCTGGTTCAGCGCAAACAACACCTGGAGGAGCAAAATTATGTAATAATCAGCTAAAATTGAAGGTACACATTGGTCACAGCAGAGCTACCATGATTGTTGTTGTATGCTTGGACTGATTAGTCTGATTTAAGTTTCCATCATTTTCCCTACATATAGTGTCACAACTATTTCACTGTACTGCCCTGCAGTAACAGACATACATCATATACGCGTTTTATCACTCTCAATAAAGGAGGATTATATTAACGGGTTCTCCGTAATAATTGATGTGAAACATGTGTGTTTACATGAATGACTGTCTGCACAAATGTGAATAAAGATGCATAATTTACTTTCACCATGAAACATGAAGTAAGTCTATTAGAACATATTGGACGTTAAACTACCCAAACAACAACAACATCATTGTGACTATTATCATTCACTGTAATTGTCATTAACACCAGGTGGACATGGTATCAGAACGATTGGCCTTTGATATAGCAGTAAATTTACCAAAGGCCCAAAATGATAAATTAATAGGTATCCAACATCAGTACTTGTTCCAAATACAAAAATATGATGACCTGAGATGCTGGTCACTATAGTGCTTAAGTCATCTCATTCTTCCCTGAACATGAGTATCAGATACAGGGAGCATTAGGAACACATTAACAAGGTCCAATGTTAGTCTTGATGTCGCTTAAACTATCCTTGAAACTACAGAAGGAAGTGAAGGTAAAATGTAATCAAATAGTTTTAAAAAAACCAAGTAAAGTAAAACAAGTGAAGGGAAGTGGGCAAGATGAGAGTGAGAAAAAGGTGATTATTATAAAGGTTTGTATCCTAGTTGAGCGTTTTTATGTCTGAACCAGAAGGTTGGTGTCAAAGAGGCAAATAGTATCTCTGGAAAATGATTGACACTGTCTGCACATTGTATGACCATGGAGTCTTGGAGTCTTGGTGTCTGACTTACCCTGCCCTTCTCCACAGCAGGCACCTTTACAATAGGTGTGATAATTGCCCTCATGGCTGTTGGAGTTAACATGGCCCTGCTGGGCTCACATAGCTAACATCGTGGAGGAGCTAGATTCCTATGGAAGGCATGAGTGTCCAAGTCTTGAATTCGTAATTTCAGAGACTTGACCTCAGATGAATCGATGGTTTACACCATCAACCCTTCTCTTGCCTTAGGTGAGCCTACATGGATAATGGGTCAGGCTTTGCCATGAATCCGGGATTACTGCCTTGAATTACCTACGCTGCTACTATGGGATTGGGGTGATAAATTTGCACCTTAGTGCCATTAGACCAGCTAGAACACAGACTGTTATAATTGCTTAGATATATTAGGCAAGTGACATGATACTGATAGTGCTAGACCATGTCTACCATTTATGTTTTGTGTAAACTCGACTGCGCACGCCTTACTTATTAGTAATAAACTAATCTCCATGGAAACATTAAAACCTGGCATCCATGACACTGAATCCAACCTCATTGAGTTTATCCTCACCATCTTCACACCTGTTGACTTTACCATATGCATTTGAGGCCAGCTCGGAAGGTGTAGAGAGTCAAACATTGGGCAACACAAGAAACTAAAACAACATGTGGATATTTCTTGAATATGGATTTCCGAGAGCAGCTCATGCAATTGAGATTGACCTAAGGAATGCTAACTGTGACCACAGATTTATCACAACGTGCATAATGCTAATACTGATAGTGCGGCACTCCCATGTGGCAAGTACCCGGTAGGTCATCCACGACCTGGCAGATTCGTTTCCGGCAAAGCTCCACCACAAGCTAACAACCGAGGGCCAGGGTCAATCAAGTCAATCCCACACCGGTACTCTGTGATCCGATCCAGATGTGCTCCCAGCTGCTCGATCACAGGAAGAGCTGTTAGATCCTGCTTAAAACCACTCCAGAGACTTGCCATGACCCTGCTATGTTATTAAAAGACAGAGCGAATCGGACACAACCTTCTGCCCCTTCTCCCGCCAATATAGACATGAGCAGGGTTGACTGAAGCTGCTTCCAGTGTATATTACTCCTCCTTCTCGTCGGCGGCGGCCTCGTTGGGCAGTGTTTATAAACTGAGGGTTGATGGACGATAATCCTTTGGCGTAATCATATATGAGGAAGGCCAGCCGGCCGGCGTCAGTGGCGCCTTTTATGTTGCTTGTGTGTAATCATCAACCCTCAACACTGCCCACCACAAAACTACATTTACCTCAAACATAAGTCTGCTCAACAGAGAGGCGTCTTTACTGAAATCCTCCCCCGTTCTCGATTGAAAATAATACTGTCCTTTTGGAATTTCGCTGTAAAAATGCAATGAACTAGGACATTTTGGCACTCATCCCCCATCTCTCCCACCCCCATTACTGGTTGAGGTAAGTAATGCCTGAAGGCGTAAGATCATGTAAGATTTCTGAGGGCACGTGACTGACCTACCGACCAACCAATCCCGAGGGAGTCGCACAGCGCGATACTGGTCGGTGAATTATTCATACTGCCATTTCTGAATACACTATGGCTAGGACCCCTTACCTTTATATGCATCTTTAGGTGCAGCAGCCTTGATCTGCGCATTTAATCTCGACATACGTGTACAAAGTACCAGGATAAATGATGATCTGCGATGAAATATGTCAAGTTTGCCCATCAGGAGTGAGTCTGGCCGAGGTGTAACAGGCGCCTTGAAATCAATTATTCATCCGTGCGCCGCCCCTCGCCCCTCTTACTTGATCCTACACCGGACAGCACAACATGACCCTAGAAGTAAACTCGCCCCCGATTTCAGTGTGGAGACACATGGCGACCCTGTCTATCGTACAGAGGTCGCCTCCTGAGTACATCCGTCACGGTGTGCCTATGTATATAACCATGGGCAGTGTATTCTCGATGTCCATGATCTAAGACCCAACGCACATTGTGCGACTTTTCCCGTTTTTAGCGGAAAAGTCGCCGTAAAACTCCCCTTGAGATATATACAATACCGCAACGTGTGTCATGCTTTCCTTGCGACGGCCCGGGTCCCGGGTCCCGGAAATGTCTCATGGCACCAGTGCACACTGGTAGTTATCACTCCCCTTGCGATATACCCGTCCCGGGGCTCGTCTAAAACTTCTCAGTCAATATGTTTCTCTTCACAGAAACAGCTTATAATTAATTTCATAAATTTGTCTGACAAAATAATCAATAGACTTGTCTTTGAATAATGATTTAATTCCTGTATGTGTCAGGAACGATAGAGCAAATAATCTCCTCCAACAAAATGCACAAGTACACAATTCAATTCATATATGATATTGAGTTAAAAATTATAAGTATGAATAAAAGTGGGTTTTTTAAAAGTGCCAGAATGGCCCACCTCGCTTCCATTTTCTTGCCACCGGAAGCCAATTATCCATTGTTGAGACTTTTTGCGAGGGAAAGTCTCAAGGAAAGTCCCAGGGAAAGTTTCAAGGTTTACATGGATTGGCCTAGAGATTTTCGGGGAACCTCCTGCTGGGGGGACCGACGCCCAAACAGAATTTATCGGCGACTTTTCCAAACCCCTGCTACGTTTAGGCACCCCCATGCGCTATTTTTGCTAGAAAGTCTCAAGCATATATCTCAAGGGAAAATGTCGCCCAGCGTGCGTTGGGCTTAAGTCATGGTGTACCAGTAAACCAGTAAGCACATATCTACACTCTGATGTGATCAGTGGCTTCAGAATAGGTGGGGCAGAGACCAACCCCACCCCCTCAACCCCACACTTTTCTGCTGGACCCAAAGAGAGTCAGTAGCTTCAATTTTACTGAATGAAGAAGGGCAAATACAGTGGAGTTCAGAACCCAAACAATTGATCGGTCTGATTTGGTAACAATTTAGTTTACAGACTCAAACTATTACTCTACCAGAAAAGAATGTCAAAGTCTGACTTTAGAGCATGCAACAATGGCTAAGCTTTGATTTTTCAGTGAAGAAAATGTCAACGCCTGATTTTTAGCATGGAAGAATTGCTTATGCTAGGTTTACACCATCACCCTGGCAGTCCCGGCAATGGATTTTGGCAGAATCATAACTTGACTTGGTACTTTTATGGCATTTTTATGGTTTTTGCCCACTCGGCCCCAAATATCCCATCGACTTAAGCCGCACCATGTTGAGTTGAGACTGTCGTATCGACATGGTCCCGTTGGGGTCTGGTCAGCACGCCTCCGTACGTCCACTTATGTTCCAAACCCGACAGGTCGCCGGCGCATTCAAGTCAATTAAAGGCCGCTTACAACCTTCATGAATCAGGTCACGTTCACTTAAGACTAGTTATGCTCGCTTTTAATATACAGATCGAGTTAAGGCGACTTAAGCCCAGTTACAAAGGAATGTGGTGCTTTGCTCCCCATTCCTCCACGGCGCCTTGCTGACAGCTTCCTCCATGTATAAAAATGCACTCCAAGAAGCTTCCTCAGTGTGTTCCAGTGCATTGAAGAAGCAGCATCTATCTACATAGAACACAGAATCAGCAACGGCTTTCATAATGGTGAACAAAGCCCACTTTCAAAACGTTCTGACGCCCCTGATATAGGCACTAGATGTTTGTGTCAGATTAGGTCGCAACCCATTTGAAACTCAGATATCAACGAACCAGGGAAGTGTCACTGAGTGTAACCAAGGGATTTTATCTGTCCACACAGATGATGGGCTGAAAAGATATTTGGTTAGCCACATCTGGCTGTTTTCAGCAAATTATTGTATAGATCTTGGAGATAAAGTTGGTGTCAGCAGAATGAGTCTCTGATTGTGACTGTGTCACCGATCTAGGTGGCCGCGGAGCATGAGCTTTTTATTTTCTTACTGTTTTTGCGTCGGCTGGCTCAATGAAGAGAGGGACTTCTCGGCTGTGGGACCTCATAAATCATGCCCACCGTATGATTAATAAGAGCGGCCCCTCGGACCTCCCACTGTCGCCACACACCTGCCTCCCTCATGGCGCGCCCCCAGGTGGACAATTACTGAAATAGCGCTCTTCTTTCCTACCGGAAATCTTCTCTGATAATCGCCCATACAGCTACCATTTTGCGGAGTCTTGTGTTGGAAGGTCGTATCACATGATGAGTTTCTCCAGCCAAATACGTACTTACAATAGTCTGTCTCCGTGAAGTTGGCTCAAACACAAAATACAACTTAGCCGAAAATATACGGTTTTCACTTCACCACGCCAGGACCTACTTTACACAACTACAAATATATCCGGTAACAAGGAAGTTGAGATGAAGCCAATACTACAGAGGTGGCCTTATTATCGTAGACGTATGCACTAATGTCTATAAGTCACGTCATGTACAGAGTAGGTGTTGCTATTGGTGTTGCGATAAAAAAAACAAGTCTTAATATTGAAAAAAGATAGAAAAGGAAAAATAGACAGATAGAGATATGTTTAGCTGGAACTCTCAGCTGGAATTCAGAACAGATTCTGTGTTTGAGGAATGTATTACTCAAGATAGAACAGTGACCCAGTGTCAGACCTAGAGTTTCAGATATATTCTGCACTTATCCTTTTTTTATATTCAACATAAAGAAGTACATCAGTTCTGCGCGTGGCAGATCTTCCACTGGTATTGGTTGGTCTTGTTTACAGGCTTGTCTTCGCATATACAGAGTACTTACCAGACATTTATTTCCATATATATACAGATGAAAAGAATGATGATGATGATGATTATCATTTTGGATTGCGCACTGCTGTCTCGACCGTCTCAGAGTTTACACCCTCGATACATAGGGCTCCTTTGATATTTACTATATAATCTTCTGTATCTGTTTAGTATTGTGTTAGATACTGTACCATGGACCATTTGTGCTGTGATATTAAGAGATGGATCCTGAAGAGTTTGCTGTTTGTGTTCTCCGTTTTAGCAAAAAGGGTTAATGCTAACACATATAGTTTGCCTCTTAGTTGGACGTTCCTGTACATTTTATAAGACACCTATCACTGCACGAGAACCACCATTTTACATATAGATGCGCCCGGCGTATAGAGGTATGTTTTAGCGTATACACGTTGACCTATTTTCCGTCGTGTATACGCCTCATCTATAGACTTATACAAGCGTTCATGTTACTATCGTAAAACTGGATGAGTTTTAATCTGGGCACCCGTATGCGACGACTGGAGTTTGGCGTAGTGATTTCACGAGGCGGAGCAGAGTGAAATCCGTATCCATAATCGAATACGGAGTATTCATACTAAGCCTATGAAGCCTACAGATTGCTACTGAGTACAATACGGACCTCCGGAATCTCGTAGGAGAATACGGCTTTTTGGGCCACCTGACGGGCATTGTAGGAACTAATCTATATAAACAATGCATGGTGTTTGCATCAAATTTACAAGATTTTCTCCCTAATAAATACTCGAAAGGTGAGTAATAAATACAACATTACCATGATTTCGATCAACATTACCATGATTTCGATCTGTGTCGCTGTGTGACACTACGTAAAAGATTATCTCGTTGTTTTCTACCATTTGGTAGGTCTTTTTGTCATCCGAATTACTGAAATATGGTTGATGGGATCCCTTAACTAAAATAATCCGGATTTTGTAATTTTTCTGAATTTCACCAAAGACCACCTACTGAAACCGCTTATCAAAGAAGCAATGGTAGTACCATAATAAACCTTATTTTCACAAATTTGAGATATGTGCAAGACAGTTAAGTAGGAAATGACAAGATAAGTATTCATGTACCAACATATGCCAGACATGAATGGCAAAGACAAAAGCAAATAGAATGAAAATTCAGATGTAGAAGCTGTACTATTAGGGAGAAAATCTTGTTAGAGGTATAGACTCTCAAGATGACCAACCCCAGAACATCGCAAATGTACTTCCGTCCCAAGATTCACAAGGGGACACTACCCCCTCCAGGACGTCCAGTGGTGTCAGCCAACGGATGTCTGACTGAGGTGATTGTGGACACGTTTTCTGGACAGCTGTCATCTACTAAATGGTCCAATCATATGGGGGAACTTTGCACATGTGATCACACAAGACCAATGAGGTACAGGTTGATAACAACATTAACATGCATCTCAGCCTGACAGCAGGACGAGTCTCGTCACATACCAGCAGTCGCTGAAGCAATCACGTTGTCAACATATTTCAGTGTTTCTTGCAATTTCAGAGTCTGGTATGTATGTCCTTTCCTTCGGAAGGGACATACCGAGCAGAGATTTCTTTTATTTTCCACACCACATAGATATGGTACAGGAGAAGGATTGACATTTGATTTAGCGGTAAATCTACCACTGCTGTGGATGAAGAGTGGCTGCAGTGGGACTCGAACCTACAACCTTGGGATTACAAGTCCAGTGCCTCAACGACTGAGCTAACTCCCGTATGATTACAGTCAGTCTTTCAGACCAGGTTTGTTAAAGGATAAAGCGATGATTTTTCACTCAATTAGCAGGCCACGCCTTGTCCTACTCAATATAGTCTGTTTTATCGGTGTATAGTTCGACTGCATTCTGTCTGAGTAAGTTTCATATATCTTGGTTCAGTGAAGCCTTGAATATCTATGTTACTAAAACATATCCTATAAATCTGGCCAAGATTTCAATCTGGCCAAGCTTGGTGGCCAAGTGGTAGGGTGTCCGCCTCGAGCATGGGAGGTTGTGGGTTCAAACCCCAGTCGGATCATACCAAAGACTTACACAAAAATGGTACCCACTGCCCATTCGGTTTAACACCCGCAATTAGAATGAGGAGTAGGGGCAAGGGCCCGAGTGGAAGAACGGCTCTATAGCCGAATTCGGTGATTGTGAACACACAATATTCCCTAATAAAAATTGCCAAAAAAAAAAATTTAAAAAAATACTACGTATGTTGTCGGCGACAGTTACCAGGCCAAATTGAGCATCGGTGACGATGATCTGCTCGGTGGATCAGAATCGGCATGGTCTGCCAGCCCATGGTCATTTCTCCAGCATCAGATGGCACACTGTTCTGCTTGATACGCGGACCACTTTGTGGAGAAACGCTTGGCATGCCCCCTATCGCATGAACGGCAAACTCGGCTATCACATTAGTGCTGCCAATGTCCACCAGGCAGCAGCAGCATACCCGCTGCGTGTGTATCGCCTCGCCAAAGCCGGCCAGCAGCAAGGCTTGGTGGATTTACACACTGGGTGCTCAGCGAGCACCATGTGTACATCTTGGGGTCGTTGGCATGGCCAGAAATTGAGGACTTGGTGGATCAGCATAAAGAATTTAGATATTTGGGGGTGACTGGCTGGCCGGCACCGTCATGTCCGCGATGCGTCCGTTTATGAGATTTGTTACATACGGGTACCAGAATAAAAGAGTTACTTCCGGCAATGGCGACAAAGGCGACAATGGCGTGCCGCGTTGTGCTTACTAACACGATGATTCTCTCATAATATAGAGATATTACAGGCACCAGTGAGCAGCAACGGCTGGAGGGTAAAAACCCGGCCGAAGAGCGCCTGTTTGGTGGATCAGCCGCATAGGTTAGAGTGATGTAGATGAGTTATGCATATAAGGTAGGTATTCCCAATCTATTCTAGTGAAAGGTTACAGAGTCTTGTGTGTTATGTTGTGTCACAGAAGGTGTAAATCAATACAGCACAACTCCAACACCTGCAATGACATAACCACAGAGCTTTTGACAACAAACGGAGGGCCCATCAGCTCATTTGCCGCCCCCTACAAACCCTATGTAGCTGTCTCTGCCACCCCCCCCCCCCCTTCCACACACACACACATACACAATGACGTACATACACACAGCATTAGCTGTTCTTAAAAACTAGTATCCCTGGTTTCCCAACCGGCCGTTTATTGTGATCATACTCCTCCCCAAAGAGGCTGGTATGAATTCTAGACTGTATGGACGTAAAAAGCCAATATTGATAACTTGAAATCATTTGATTCGTCCCCTTTTAACCAGTGTTCTCTTATTCTTGGGGGCAACATATAATTACTCATGAGAAGACCGGTGGGCTGCGGTGTGACCTCCCTTCATGGTCGGCACTTTATCAATGTCTCCTCTGAAAACCGGCTAGAAAGGCAGGCTGGGAAACAGATCACGTGTATTGAAGCTCTGTGTACAAACAGACGGTGGCCGGTCCTCTGAGCCCTTTCTCCTGTGGAAGTATACTGATTCTTTGTTGTTTTGATTTATCCGAATTGCTGTGATATTCTATCCATGAGCCAATTAATCATGGAACATGGAGAGAATGTAAATTCTGAATAAATTCCACTTATGCTGAACTGATGTCCACATAGACGAGCTTTAGGTTGCGATCACTGTCTTCGGTTGAAGCAGACATATTGCCTGCCTTATCTCTCACGGTGAGACTGAGAGATAAGGACCCTCGACCTTCTCTCGTCGACGGGAAGGGAGGCCGATAGTTTCTCCACTAGGGATTCCATCATGGCAGAGACTCGTCTTCATAGATGGCTGTTCGGTGTACCGCCTGACCCTTTGTCGTCTTCAATCAACGCCTGTATCGGTCCGAGGTCAGAGAAGGGTCAACTCAAAGTAAACACTGACTGACCTGCGAGCTGATGGCGTCAAAAATAGAGCATTTAACTGGGCAGATGTGGGTGTGTATGGGTGGAGTTGCTGTGGGTGTAGCTGGGTGCGGGTGAGTCTGAAAATGGGTGTGTGTAGTAGTTGTATAATTGAGGGAATGTGTATGGATGTATATGTTGGTGTGGGTGTGAATTGGTGTGAGTGTGGGAGTTGGTTGGGGGCCCTACAGTGTGGATCTGTGTGGTTGTTGATGAGTATAGGTGGGTGTGGATGTTGGTGTATTTGGGTGACTTACTTTGGGGTTGACCATATCTATGAGATACATTTATGTAAAAGCCCGCCCCCCCCCCAAATAGACATGGTATGAGAAGGATTGGCCTTTGATATAGCAGTAAATCTACCACTGCTTGGGGTGAAGAAGAAAAGTGGCTGCAGTGGGACTCGAACCCACAAAGTCTGACTGGGATTGCGAGTCCAGTGCTCTTTACCACTGAGCTTACTCCCCACCCTGGTCGCTTCAGCATATCTAGCCTGCACCATGCGGAGGCAAGGCAACCAAGAGGGTGAACAGATTGATTATTGCTGTCCACCCTAGGAGGCCGGTTGTGAGTGTGGATATTGGTTGGTATGAATGCAGGTGTGGTGGAGGTAGGTGTTGTTGTGCGTAGATGTTGGTATCGGTAGATGTGTGTGCAGATGGGTGTGAGTATGGGTGTTGTTGGGTCTTGTCGTAGGTAGATTTTAATATTGGTGGGTGTGAGTATGGAAGCATGTAGGTATTGGTCTGGATGGGTGTAACTATAGCGGTCCGCCGGTTCTGTTACTTCCCAGATCCCTACCCAATTACTATCTCTATCCCTTTGGTGAGACTATGCTACCCTATGTGGTATTACATAGATTGGTTTAAATGCTTCCCGGTGTGACGTCTAAAGATCCCAGTTTACACTAAACCAGATCCCAGATCTTAGGTAACCAATCTTTATTGATAACTTTCTATGCAGTACCTTGGCAATGGAAAACCAAGTAAAGCCAAGGAAGTAAGTCACATGCCAAAGCGAGTTCCCTTACTCAACCACCGAGAGGGTTTGGAAAAACCTACTACCACTGTCATGAGGCTATACAGACCAAGTTAAGTAATTTGGGTGAACCCGTAGCACTTCCATGCACGGGCCAACTGCACCAACACCCACAGCCACCAACAATAACACACTATATTAGAAATATGACTACATCAATGACAACACACCCACACTCATCCACCCCAACCCACACTATCACCCACACTATTAGCGCCCACCCACCTAAACAAACATCAACACCCACCAACATCCATACTCACATACACCCAGAACATGTGTCAGAATCCAAAAGAAAGTTATCTTTGCGATTTTTTCCCGTGAACAGGGGCAAAGACTGCGAGGGAATATCGCAAGGTGTGCACAGAAGTTGCCCGAGGGGCAGATGACCTTTCCCCTCTCCTGCTGTGAGGGCCATTAGACTTTGAGATATTTTTATATAGCACGCGTATCTCAAGGGAAACTGTCGTTAAGCCCAACGCACACTGGGCGACTTTTTTCCTTGCGATATGCTTGAGACTTTTTAGGAAAAATATCGCAAGGGGGTTGCAATAAACGCAGCAGGAGTCGGGAAAAGTCGCCGACAAATTTTGCTCGAGCGTCTGTCCCCCTAGCAGGAGGTTTACCGAAAATCTCTAGGCCTTTCCATGCACACCTTGAGACTTTTCCTTGCAAAAAGTCTCAACAATGGAGAACTGGCTTCCAGTAGCAACAAAATGGATGTGAGGTGGGCCACTTTGGCACTTATGTTTTTTTTTTAAACCTTTATTCATAGTTATATTTTAAAAGGTTATAGATCATTTTGTCAGACAAATTTCTGATAACAAATTACTTTTTACAGTTATAATATGTTTCTGAGAAGAGAAACATATTGTCTGAGACGTTTGAGACCAGCTGTGGGCGGGAAAAATCGCAAGGGACCCCGGACCCAGGCTGAAGGCCCGCCCAGCAGGGGGTGGCATCCAAAAGGCAAAAGTCGCATGCGATAAAATATAACATGTTATATTCGAAAGTCTCAAGGAAAGTCTCAAGGGAAAGTCGGCGACAAACCCCAAATCAGCGGGGGGGGGGGGGGGGGAAGGGGGTGAAAAGGGGGTGCATAATGGGGTCTGCGATATGGCAAGGAAAGCATGGCACACGTTGCGATATTGTACCGGGAAAATATCGCAAGGGGAGTTCTGTGTAAATATGACCACATTTCGCACCTGTCAAGTGTTCCGCAGTAAATGATATTTTGGCCTCAATATCAAGTCCTTAATAACATGTTCCTCTTTCGGAATAAACAACAACCAGTGCAAAAATCGAAAAGAAACTGTCATTTTCAGCATTTGAAGAAATATTATTGAAATTTTCAGAAGTATCTCACTCAAGTATTTCAGCATTTGAATAAATTTTCAGAAGTATCTCACTGAGCTCACTCCTTTAAACTACCGTGGTCTTACAGATAAATTTGTCCTCTACATGATTCCGAACTCCATTTTTACACAGAGAATAGCACCGATTTGCACAAAAAAGTTTTTCAACAACTGATTTTTGTAAAAATTGCCTAAAACATTACCTCAGCCGCCTCCCCTCACACAGACTCAGTAGACCCACTAAGCAATCGTGCCCGTGGTCGGATCTTATGGGGCTAATGCTTCCAATACACTCTAATGGTTTGCCAGAAACACGGCTGTACTTTTATCTTGAAATAATTTGTAGAATATCGGTATTTCAAGAGAAAGAAAAATGTTTACATAATTGAATGCGTATTGATGTTAGCTTTAAGAAAATCTATAGTTTTATTCTTGTTTATAAAAATATATTTTTGCTCGCCTATCCCTACATATCGGTAGAGCTTAAACCGAAATTGTCAAAGCAAATGTGCAAAAAGCGTTGTACCTGCAGTCACCGCGTAGAGGATGATCAACCGAGAATGCGTTCTATTCACTGGTATAACTATTTATCCTACCCCTAATAAAAAACTCAATAGGCTTAACATTGAGACACTATATTCGGGTGAGCGTGCAGAAAAGTGCTTTTTATTGCACTAGGGGGATAAATTTGTGAAATGACGTCATGTAAAAAATCACCAATGAGTGAGCAGGACAAGAGCGACTCCGCAAACAGTTCCGACGTCGCCGTCAAACTCGTAATGACAATGTTTGCACTCAAAATACCCATTCAAATGTTTACCAACATGATAAAGAATATCATATATTAATATCAATATTATATATTTATATCAAGACTAAAGATACACTAAGGGAGTGTTCAATAATTATGGCTGGGGGCACAGTTATTAGGGGGGGGGGGGCAACATTTTGGGGGGTATTCCAAGAGGGGGGGCAACTCTTCTTGGGTTTTTCCATTAGGGGGGGGGGGCTTTTTCTTCTGGATGGTCGACGCTTTTAGCTAAACGTTGAGGCAGACTCCCATGTTTGTGTTCAATGACAAGAATTGATATTTGTAATGAAATGTGTTCATATCATATCACAAGAAATCAGCTTAGTAATGATTAACTACTATAGTATTGATTAACACACAAGGTAACTGTAGTTGTGTCATTCCCAGGAGTTCAGTGTCTATGGTTACAGTCCCATTTCTCTACTGGGAGTCCTTCAGTCTGAATTCAGTCTGACAAATTGATGTGGAGGGAGACAACAATGGACAAACACTAGTACATTCGTCCCAGAATCAATGCAGTCCCACAAAATCATTATTTTTTTCTTCAGCATCAGTGAGTTAGAAGCATTTACTAACATTCAATAACATTTACTAACATGAAATAACATAGCCTAGGAAGGTTAGTTGTGTAGTAGGAACAGTCACACTTTAATTTTTATGTACTTTGAAGCCCAGCTTTACCAGTAAGGCCAACAGTGCCCTAATACTTTCCAGACACTGGCTAGCTATCTCTGCCATGGTAAACGTATCATCAATGTAACCAAACATGGAGTGGCCCTGGCTCTGCAGATGGGCAAATACTGCCTTCAGAACCCTTGTAAACTGCTTTGATGCTTGTGCCAAGCCATTAGGCAGAGAAGTGTACTGATACAGTTGTCCCTTCCACTCAAATCTGAGGAATATTCTGTCCTCTTTACAGACAGGGATCGAATAGTATGTGTCTGACAGATCCAGCGATCCCATGAATGCCCCTTCGTGAACCATGTTCAGGGCTGTTTGTAAACTTTCCATTTTGAAATGTTTATAGGTAACACTGTCATTCAGATCTAAGAGGTCTAGTATCATCCTGAATTTCCCATTTGGTTTGGGATGCAGGAACATTAATTGGAATTAATTGGAATTAAAGGTCACAAGCATAGGTCTATGCGAGCTGCTCATATCAACTTTAAAAGACGTCAGAAAGCCTAGATAATTTCCCAGAAAGGATAAAAGAAATGCAGTGCCAGAATATACACATCAGAAGCTTTAATTTGATACTTCAAGGACACAGATCTGGCAAATGATTGTTTAAGTATCTTCAAGTAAAACTATGTGTTATCCCTTCTAGTGTATATGGTCTGCAACTGCCTGCCTCCTGCTTCTGCAAGCTGACCACCACTGCCACTTCACCAGGCCTGACCAGGGGTGCGCCCTCTGTCCCTGTCCTGTGTGTATGCAGCACATGGAGGCACACACAGGGGTGGTCCCCGGGATGGCTGCCACTCACCAACTGTATGTTCATGGGATGGGTATGGTTGGGTTGGAATTATAATTGGCAAATACTCGGTGCACTTGATTTCTAAATATTTTCTCCATGAGAATTCATACTTAAGCATAGTGTTTTCCCTTTGATGAAACAAGTTTTATTCCATGTTACAGCTACAACACTATACATGTCTAGGCCCTCCACTGTCCATGTTGATACATAGTACAAAACAGGCAGTGAATAGTGTCCTAAAACCTCTAATGTGGCTGGAATTTATGAATCACCAAGTTACTGATATCATACCTATACTGTAAAATTACATTTTCCCTGAAATTATAATGGTTTTGCCCTTCAAAATCGGAAGAAAATATGATAGAAGCACTCGCGCTGTGTTGTTGACAGTACGTTCTGACCTAGGTATGCGTCCGCATCGCCATTAATGTATGCGTGACGTCACGTGAAAGGGGTCTTATAGAGCTAAAAGGATAGAATACTAAGCATCTAAGAGATATAAGCATGTACGAGGTGAGAGAAAGAAGATTGTGCTAATCATATAAGAGATGAGAGACAATGAGGGGGTGCTAAGCATGGAAGGGATCAAAGACAAGGGGGGGGGGGGGTCCTAAGCATAAAGGGCATCGCTCACTTTGCCACATTTTTTCCTTGAGATATGCCTGAGATTTTGTCCCCAAAATATCGCAAGGGGATACTGCCAACCCAGCAGGGGTTGGTAAAAGTCGGCGACAAAATCTGCTCAGGCTTATTGTACCGGAAAAAATATCGCAAGGAGGTATTTGCGCAGACTTTTCCCCTAAAAACGGAAAAAGTCGCAAAGTGTGCGATACCTTTAAGTAAATGAGAGAAATGGAGAGGGTGCTAAGCATCTATAAAGTAGGGAGTGCGGCAGGAAGACGGTGGCCAATCTACGTGTCTTCAGTGAACATTCTGTGCTGTCGCTTGCAGGAATAATGAGGGCAGGCAGGACTAGGGATCGCACGGGGGAGGTTGGGGGAAGGGAGGAGTCATACAAAGTTAATGCCTCTAATGGCCTGCAAGCATCTATGTCGAGGTCGTTGTGTATCGATCCGTAACAAAGCTGATGAACTCATTAATTAATGGCAAGCCAGGCCACGGCTTGCCCCACACATTCCGTTCGCCTCTGTGAAGTGTGTACTTCACTGGTGTATTGAAGTAATAGATGTAGATAAAATCCTTATGTTTTAACTTTGTGATGTTATATTTTGACTTGAAAGGTAATCCAAGGCAATGTAACAAACAGGTGTTTTGCTCTCTGGTGGAACCAAACATACCGTCGTCGTTCATATTCATAAGAGGCTCACGCACTATAATAGGCCTACCACAGGGACGTATTGATTTAAAACCGAGGTGTGGTCTCATAGGCTCATCAACTAGCCTCCCTTTATGTCTACCATAATGTCACAGACACGTCGCTTGCACAGCATGAACATTTTAGTTTACATATCTATAATTCCCATGTATAAGGGCCAACGGCACGAAAATTACACAATATATATAAAACTTTTAAAAGAAGCTAAATACAGAATTATCGCTTATAATAAATTAGGCCTGAAGAAGACCTGGGCTTACATTTACATTTATGTGAAATATAAAAGAAACTTTTAACTGAATATAAAGAATCGCAGGATGAGCAGTTATCTACCAGATGGCGTGATGATTGACCAAAAGGATTGGTGGCGTCCCCACCAGAGTGAGGGTCAACTGACCAGTTGAGGTTCACAGAACCTCAGAACAGCCCAGACAGTCAGACAACAGGCACTAACAAATGTTCTCCTCAATTCCACGCACGTACGCAGTATGCACGATACGAAATGTTCAGCAAATATGCAGGAATTTGATGCGCGATCTCACAGACAGTGTCCATTCTGTAGGAATTCCGAGGATGTAAATGAGCTAGATAAAAACGAGAGAGAAATCGAGGGAGTAGGAATGGCCACATCGTTGGGTAGTAGAAGAAAAAAAAACAAGATGGTGGTTCACAGTGCACTAAGAGTGCAACCGGCACCGTTGCTTCAATTTGAAAATGCCACGATGAAACGAGATCCATGAGCTCAAAGGTGAAGTGCAGTCGCTGGTCAAAGCTATGAATCGCCAAATGAGTTCCTCTGAAGAATTGTCTCAGAAGAAATCGACACACCGAGAAGATGATTTGCATCCGTTCTCCACACCTGTTGATCTGGGGGGCAGACTTCGAGGAGTGGCAATTGACTCTCAAGGAGCAGCAGCAGAGACGATAGGGCCGGCAACACGGTTTCGAGGGGCATCGAGTACCAGTGAGCAGGGAGGAGACGTGCCTACTCAGCAGTATCGCCCTTCATATCCACCACCTTGAAGCATGTTCTTCCCACTAGATGTGCAGGCACAGGCATCGGTGACAGGCACCACAAAATGCCTGGGGCACCACTGTGAAACGTTCAAGAATAAGCGTAAGTTGAAATACTTTTCATTTAACCCGTTTTTACCACCAAATGTCGACACACCTGATTATGATCAAATGTTAAGTGCCAGCGTTGGACTCCTGGACAGTACACAGTATGTCCCAAGCTGGAGTAGATACTGCCGGATATTCTGATCACATCGCCTATTTGGTTGATAGAAAGGTAACACATACAGGTATATCGCTGATCAATTACGACCAAGTGATAAATTGTTTCATGAATTAGTATCAAATCGAGAATGATACGTTGATTGCCCTGTGATGTCCTGTTTATATTGTCTCTTGTTATTGTTTTGTCAAATGTATGTGACTGCCATGTGGAAGATCGTTGGGCAACCAATGAACATGAAAAGTCGTGAAATTTACTTGAATAAATTTTTTTTTTAAAGTGATGCGTGAAAAATGTGACAGACTGGAGTACAGGGTTTTGGCTACAGGGATAGCTTTTGACGGAAAAGTTCTTAAATTACACGACTACATTTGCGTTCGTAAATTTGAACAAGAAGTTGAAAGAGTTGATTGAAAAAGAAAGGAGGTTTGCGACTAGAAAATCGCCAAACTTGCACAACACTTACAAGGTTCAAGGTGTATGTTGGAAATTTAACTCCAAAGACAGGTGTACATGGTCCAACTGCATCTATAAGCATGAATGCTCTCAGTGCGTGCCAAATCACTTTGTCCAGACTTGTCGCAATGCAAAAGTGGAGCAAAAAGATGCTAAATGAAGGTTCCCTACTCCTCTAAGTGATTTAACAGCTATATAGGAATTTTCTAGCGATTTTGATGTATCAACAAATCTTTTTCCTGATGATTGTACTCAAACTAACCATTGTGTAGGCGTAGGGCGACCTAGAATGTGGACCGAGATTTGTCTCCAGCGCAGAGGTCATAACAGGCAAAAGCCTGGATTCCATTAGTTTAAGGTGGATTAAGCTGTAGCGGGAGCCGGGGCGGGAGCCGGGGCGCATTGTGAGTGAGGACTTCAGTGTTGCGGTGGTGGCCGGGCGGTGGCCTGGCGGCCGGGTAACAGGGCTTCACTGAGGCAGTGACAGGTGGCCTTCAATGTCTGTAGTGCCCACTTCTTAAAGGCTTATAAATGCTTACACTCAGAACCATACACAAGAGTGGTGTTTGAAAGTAAAATCTAATAAACAAATTTTTTTTTAAATCAAAGAATGCCGGGTTTATTATATGTATTTAATGAAGAGATAATAAATAGGGTTTTTGAACAATTTTATAATAAAAATTGATAATATAACATTGCATTTTTCATAAAATACAGACTTGGATGGTTAATGGCAAATGAGATATGATACAGTGGTGTACCCAAGTGGCAGAGATCGGAACTATTCGATAGTGGCGTAAATAAAACAGGGTCAGGCGTGTATATGACGTATATATGACCGCAACACGGACGCTTATATACGCCTATAGATGAGGCGTATACACACGGGAAATTGGACGACCTTGTATACGCAAAAGCATACCTATATACGCCGGGCATATACATAGGCCTATATAACGTGGTTAGTTTCGTGCAGTCACTCCAGGTGTCACTACCGGTTCACTAGAAGGTGGTGCCACGATACGCTACTAGTGTTGGTTCGCGCCAAGGAGACAAGAACTCACTCAGACACTGGCCCAAGCAGTCGAAAAACTTTTCCTCTGCTTTGAGTCTACTTTTTCTACTTCTTCGAGTTTGGTGACAAATCTGCAATGCTTAAGTGCTCATGGTATTTCTAAGAGTATGATGCACGCTCGCATCGGGAGAGATCCCGACACCCCCACACCACCGGACTGGTATTTTTCCTTGTGAAAGGAAAACTAAACCCTTCAGCGACAGGTCTGCAGATCTGCAGATGCATTCTCTGGTAGTGGCCATGGACCGATTATCAGCGAGTTCGGGGACCACAACAGCGGCAGGGGACTCTACCGGGCGGCAACCTGAAGGAACGCCGATGTAAGACTGGAAGCCTCGGTACGCAGTTTCTACATGGGTCGATGCGGATCTACTGCCGGGTACTCAACAGATGCGACGTACAACAAGCTCGGGGGCTGCGTGGCTAGGAAAAGATCCGCCAAGGTAACAGGTCGAGCCAGCGTATCCTCCTACACGGTAGGGTTATTACCCGCCAAATGTCCAAGGGCCGGAGTCGTCTACACAGTGCCAGGTATTTCAAAATCGAACTGTAAGTCGAAGTTTTACTCCTTAAGTCCGTTTTTGCCGCCAAACGTAATAAGTCAGACCTTTTATCAAGTCCTCATATATAATAGATAGAAAGTACACACACACAGGGAAAGCCCTTACAAAGTTCGATCAAATGGTTAGGGAAAAGTGCAACAGGTTGGGTCCTAGTGGGTTCACATATGGCGACAGTTTTCTTACCGAGAAGTTTTTGAACTTTAAGACGACTTTCGCTTTTGTCGACCTTAACAAAAAGTTGAAAGACCTAACGAATAAAGACAAAACTAACTAGTCGCAAGTCTGAGGCTAAGGAGAAGCCAAACGGGGTTTTGCTGGAAATATAACTCTAAGGAGGGTTGTTCATTCCAGCATTGCGCGTATCGACATGAATGTCCCATTGAAAATATCCAAAAACATCCCTCTACCACTTCAAATCCTCTGACAACCACTCAGGTATTTTACAGTGTTCAAGCTTTCC
Source organism: Alentia gelatinosa (assembly GCA_950022655.1). Lineage (NCBI taxonomy): Eukaryota > Metazoa > Annelida > Polychaeta > Phyllodocida > Polynoidae > Alentia > Alentia gelatinosa. The sequence goes on from OX465579.1 coordinate 102,471,402, forward strand.
CTTAGGTTGCTCTAGCAGTGCAGAGCTAATCACTGGCGCGGTTGTACTCCATTGACTCTATGGTTAAACCTGTGTTTGGAGAGTGACAGGATTTTCCCACCCCTGCTCCAACCGGAGAAACACCATGTAAACCACCTAAAGGTTCTTATGAACCACTTACACTACAAATACTGTCATCAAACTCCGGAATAGGTTTCTCTGATGAAAAACTGTCTGTTACAGCACATTAAGAACTACAAGAATCCGTGCCTTCACACGGAACAACCACTGCACCGGAATTTTGCGGTCCACACATAAGCGTACACATGCCTGCGAAGGTGTTAGCGATACATTGAACATTGTCCGGAATAACATCAAGGTCACATTGTTTTTCCTCCTGGTTAGATGAAAAGGGAGGATAAGCCTTATCCTATTGCTCTTTTGTGTCAGTTTTAACCCCTTTACAACAAACCATAACAGTGTGACTGTTACCACACTGTGAACAAAAAATATTGGAACCCAAACAAAAGTTGAGGAATATTGTTGAGACCAATTCCGCTATGACTGGTTTGGGGGCTGGGTGGGGTGATGATTGGGTGTTTGGGGTGTGGTGGGACACTATGGACAGGGTGCCTGAAGAGGATAAGTGGTCACACAACTGGGTGCGACACCCCCCCCCCCCCCCCTCTAAGAGTCACTAGAAAAACATCAATATTTTGGAATTGTGGCTGGTGGTGGTTGCTGTACATAGATGGAGGTCCTTTTTGCAAAATAAATATGTAATTTTATATTCTGATAATATGTCGGTTGTTCAGGCTATTAATACAGGCCGTATTTATCAAGATTATATGATCCTAGAATGAAGGTAGAGGTTACTTACTATCTAACAAATGGTCGCTGTTGTTTCTAGTCTTGAAGAAGATGGAGTCTCTTCAGTCTTCATGGAAGTCTGATAATACAGCGACGACTAGGCAAGGTCAGTGTAGGCATTTCATAAGATTTTGTGAGGATTTTAATTGTCAACCTCTACCTGCTTCAGTGTTAACTATTTGTATGTATCTCTCTCATATGGCAGATAGATTTAAATAAACTATCATTAATCATCTGTACCGGTTTTACATAGGGTAAGTGGGATTCAACATGTAGATATTGAGGATTTCAAGATAAAACAAACGTTGTTGGGAATTAAGAGAACTTATGGTTCAGAGATACATCAGTCTAGGCCGAATAGTAAGTCAGAATTATTATTATTTTTTTCTATATTGGATACGAGTTCATCAGAACACATATCTTATTGGTTGGGATGTATTTTGGAGTTCAGGGGACTTCTTCAGAAGTCAAACTTATTCGAGGAGGGTTTCTCTATTACTTTAAAAGATATTCGGTTCTCCGGATCTATGGTAATGATATCTATAAAGTGGTGATTCCACCAGACTAGAAGCTTTATCGGGAAGTTTTTGAAGTCCTTGGAATGTATCAAAGAATATCTCATATGGTGAAATTTGTCGCACGATAAATCGTATACATACGCATCCGAAATTACCAGAAAAAATTGGGCACTTCCACCGCCAACTATGCTTATACGAAATTTCCCGATTTTCATTTCGGCAAGTTTCGGGTGCTCGGTGGAATCAGCGCATAACTCGTTCAAGAACCATTCAGTTTGGTGATAGAGTGATAAAATCCACTTTTCTAGGATCTCGGGTTCACCTTTTTGTGTATTTTATTTTATTTCTTTGTTATTATCAATGGTTTCATATAAAGATCACAATGATCAGTTATTGTCATTTATGGATAATAATATGAGGCAAAGGTCTTCCTGGTGCGGTTTTCTAGGTTTTTGAGGTGGCAACTAAGTTCAAACAGACTTAAGGAGTGCATTCCCTCAGGAGGGGAGGGGGGCTTCAGCCTTTCATCAAGGTGGAGTGGCACTTGCCAATATAAGAGAAATCGGCAACTGGTCGTCATGGTCAGTGCTTCTCTATCTTCAGTGATCAATGGACAGAAAGATCCAATTGAATGAGTTCATCATGAAAAACATTTTTGATTAATTGCTCAATCTTCACCAGTCAATAGACAAAGATCCAATTGGATGAGTTCATTGTGAAAAAAAAAATGAATTAACGCCATTCGCGAGTCCATCGTTATATGTCATTGTTATATTGTGTATATATTCCAGACAACGACCAGGGCGATTAAATATTATATAAATGAACCCATATATATATATATATATATATATATATATACATATGGGGGGAATAGAACCGGAGTCTATTCCAGTATAAATCGAAGCACCAGAGGGCATGCATGTGGTGCCTCGCGGGCACACCAGGGGAGAGGCAGCACAACCAGCAGACACTGCACCTGGCGAGCGCGGCCGGCACGGGAATCCAAGCCTCACTCGGTTCACCACCACAGCTCGACCTGGTCTCCCCTGCACGCTGTCCGGACTTCGAAGTTGTTGTTTTTTTATATATCGGAGGATTTGTTCCTATGTAATGAAGATATAAAGCACAATACGCCAATCCAAAGATGTCTTATTTTGTTGTTCTTTATATATATATATATATATATATATATATAAAGGCCGCCAAGTGAGTACAACCTCTCACTCCAGGTGTCGCTACCGGTTCGCTAGGAGTTGAGCGCCAGGAGGCATTGGATTTGAACTAGCTCACTCAGGTTCACCGGAGAGTGAAGAAAGCCCGGATTTATTGTCCCAAATGAATAAGGATAATTTGCGTTGTAAAATGGATATTCTGGGCCTTCGTTCCGAAACAGTAGGCGCCTCCTAGTTTTCTTTTTACTGGAACTGACTGATGAGCATTATTGGGCAAACAGAGGATGTCGTTTTTGGTGAGTATTCCATTGAAAATTTGAAATAATTGATACTTGTTGATGATGTGAATGATGTGAACATTGACATTTATGATATTTTGTTATTACATAGCATACAAATCATGGAGTAAACATAATTTTGTTTGCGCTCTCGCTAAAAACTTGTAAAATTTAGGCAGTGATTGATCAAAGGGTAAATAGTGCACTGGATCAGACCTATGCACAAATAATGAAATGTTTGAGTTCAAGTAAGACTGTGAGCTGGTGTATAGCAAAAGTATAGGCAGTTACCATATGAAACTGGTAGCAAGAGAGCTGTATCTAGGCCAGTGGGTCAGCACACATGCACCCAAGGTGAAGGTCAGTAGGATGGAGCATTAGGGCCAGTGGGTCAGCACCAGCACCCCACTGCCCCACTTAGCAGGGATGGATTATTTGGGCCAGTAGGTCAGCGCCTGCACGCCTACCGCCCCACTTATCTTGGGTCAGTAGGACAGGTCATTTGGGTTAGTAGGACAGAATGTTGAGAGCGAGCATTTGGGACAACGACCTTGACACTGTAATGCATGCAACCTCAATACCAGCTATAAAAGCCAGCTAGACCCATCATTCTGGTATCTTAGTCTGGCATGAGAAACCTGTTACTACCTTGTTGATTACAAATAAAGAAGCATTTCAAGTTCCTCTGTGAGCAGATCTTATCTGTGAAGGCCTGACGCAGCCAAGAAGAAGTTCTCTACCCACTACATCCTCCATGGACTTAAACTACAGTATTCCAGTGATAATTCACTTCAGTGTTTGTAACATACTTCTCTACTAGTACTTTCTCCTCATATCACTGTAGACCAGTGCTGCACGCTGGTCTACAGGCCAGCCCAATAGAGTGATGGTCTTGTTACAGTGAATACAAATACCTATTTGTACCTTTTTGATTCGATATTCTTAAATAAAACCTTTAGCAATTCCTAATGTGTTCATTGTTACTTGTATGTGGGAGGTTATTATTTCAAATTGTAGAACTTTCGATGACTTTATTTAAGTTAAGTAGGTTGCACGGTGGTCTGGCTCAGTGATGGTGAACTCATTTTGTATCAAATTTATAGAAATCAGTCCCAATCATAATTTGTACAATCCAGAATGCCTATTCCACTTCTCAAAGGGAGAAGGTTTTGCATTAAATTGACATTTCTTTGTAATAATTAACATAGATATGCATGCACTATGGCACTTGCAAAATTGTGTGCCGGTGAATACATCTCACCCAAGTTTGGTATGCTGTGTTCCATATATTTTCAGTCATAAACTGTATACATATTATTTGACCCTGTATCAGGGATGCAAGTCGGGACTGAAGAAAAAGTAAGAAATTCAAAACTATTATGTTTCAAAATCCTTCCTGCGACAACTGGCCGCGTGTGCCGCTCGTTATTGTGCTGAAAAGTGCAGGGACCGTCAGACACTGCCCCTACCAGAAAACAGTTCCCGCCGAGACGCCGCCGAGACAGATCACTCGCCAACACCAACGCCATGTCCGTGCAAATAATTATAATATTATTTTCGAACATTCTGGCTAGGAACATATATATTTTCTAATTTCACTTGAAATATGTAATGAAGTAAGGTGAAGTCAGAATGAGAGGGTGAGTGACACTGTTGACCTGGTTCCAGTGAGCTGGGGAATCCCCTTCTTGCTCAGCAGCAAAATAGTACATTAGTCTCAGTCTCTTAGTAGAGAAGATATTTTCTGAGCTAATGGAACATTATAACAAGTCATAAATTACCAAAAAGATTACTAGAAATTCAATCTGTGAGATTGTTGAATGTGTTGCATATAACACAAGAAATCTGCAAATGAAGAGACAAATCGCCAAATAAATAGAATAAAGAAAATGTAAGACTTGAACAACTCTCTGCCGGCCAAAAAGGCCGGCGTTGGAATGAAGTGGAAAACAACTTAAAAGTGTTGCATTTCCATACATCTATTTATACTAACTTTAACAAAGATCATATAGCCGAAACAGTTTCTGTGTTCACCGTCATGCTATTTCAGGACATATTTTACTGTGTGCACGCACACATGTACTCGTATACACACACAAAATGTTGTAAACGCTGCTTATGCAGGCGCACAATAGGGGCGTATTCAAATGTAAACATTAATATATCCGACTTATACGTGTGGTTTACGCGGTGGGGTATAGATGAATAAACCGCATATTTCATGTAATGCTGGTTCAACTGGGCCTGACTGCTACGTATTGTCAGTATGAAGTTTACTACTCTCCATGCTCTGATTTAGTAAACATGACAAAACAGACTCGCGTGCCAAGTGGCCGGCCAGTAAATGACAAAACGGGAACACTGGCAATGATGCGTCACCCGCCGCTCGTCACAATAAATCTCATTTGTGCGAACAGGTACGTGCTAGAGCAATGGCCACTAACGAACCATGTTGTACGGTTAACTGGTGAAACTGTATGCTGCACGGACAACGCATGGCAGACACACATGGGAATGGACTATTAGGTAAATTGACGGGCTGTCTTAGAGCCAGCATGTTGCCGGCCCCCAAACATCCAGTTTTAAAAAACCTCATGTACGAATTTATCCCTATTTTTGTGGGACACCCCGCGCAAATCAGGCTTCGCAAAACACCATTTTCGTCATGATTTGAAGGAGCCAGGAGTCTTATTAGAATGGCCCGGTTTTCAACATTTACCAGTTGAATTGTTCGATTTTAATTTCTTCTATTTAAAAGCCATTGAATGATCTTCAAACAGAATACCAAATATCAATGGATAACATGGTGTTTTACTTCCTACGGCTAATTGAACAATTTGCCATATATCCCGCGAAGTTCAGAACGATCATGCAGTCGATATTGTTACTCTGTCTCCTCTGTGTGTTGGCATAACACGACCGTGGATATACGTGAACAAAGTAATATTAAGTTCAACACAACAAACTCAAGCACGTACTATCTTGTTTACACAAGCTGCTTACTCGTCAGAAGTTGGTTAGGTAAACTTAAAATGCAGTAAACCATAAACCTTTTGAAAGGTGTCTTATTCACAATGTGTTTGTGTTTGTAATAGTCGACGACCAAATGGAACCTCACACTACATTGAATAGTGCTACCTGCATGCTTAGGAATGTACACAACTGCAACGATAACAGATAACAGATAACAGATGACAATATACAATTTAGATATTGCGTTGAGTAGCTGGAAGTGAAGTATAGCATGTACATTTGGCAGTCTGAAACTGAAATACATGTATTAATACTTTCCCTGCAGCACCCAGTTTCCCTGTTCACCATTGCATGGGAGGCATTGCCTGCCCAAACGACCCTGCTGGGGCAGGCACCTTTTTGGAAAAATAACAATGTTGTGTGATGTGTCATGTGATTTAAGTAATTTACCTTGGTGACTGAACATATTTTATTATACCAAATCAAAGGTCAATATGGCTCTTATGTATTGTCAAAATTTCTTTTAAACAAAACAATTATCTTTTTATCTATTGAATTTTGTATATAAGTGTCACTGATGCCTCAAAGATGCCTGGAGGCATCTTCCTGCAGTAGCCAGGGAAATGCCTAGAGGCATCTTCCTGCCATAGCCAGGGTAATGCCTGGAGGCATCTTCCTGCTTTGAAAGGGTTAATACTTTCCTGGTGTACCTTGTCAGATGGATAAGTTTATTTGAAGTAGTCATGCCAGCTGACACACAATTCAAAACCTGAACTCAAAGTCAAATAAGCATCCAACATATATTTCACAAACCAAAACTGAGGCTGCCAGCTGGTTATGTTTGTCACACGTCGACATTTTGATGAACTACCTGGCATTTTTCAAATCTGGCTGGTTCGTCAAGGGAATATGCGCTTGAATTATTTGTATGTAAAATGATTTGTCTTTTTGCTCCCATACTTCACGATGGTTTATCTCTCGGCTGAATATGCCGCGCGTTGGGTCAGTGATGTCGTGTCAGACGGCGAAGCCTACAGCCACCACTGCCACACGCACCCACACTCTCTGTTAGGTATTGGTCCAAACGGCTTTCCATAACATTGACATATCCGATTCTTCCGCCAAGCAGCCAATCCCAGCACAGAGTTTGCAAGCTTATCCTGTACCAAGATGCCATCTGCTGACGGTATTGGCTGAGCCTGTCATTAAATCAGTTAAGTTCTTGACTCAAAGTAGTACATAGTACATCTGTCTTTGATTTCTTACTCCCTTCTTCATAAGGTCTATGCCTCTAGGCTTTATAACTGGTTTCTGGAGTTGCACATCTATGGAATTTAGAGCTTTTAAAGCTAGAGTGTGGATGGTGGGTGTGAGCGCAAGGCTCTTGGTATATTTGACTCCAGGAATAAACTTAGTATTCTACGTATGATGACGGGCTGTCTTAGCTCAATAGTTGATACTACTCCATTTTTCCATAGACGAAGATAATCCTATAATTGCTAGCGTGCACCAGTGGATCTCTACCATAAAAAGTAAGGTTCTTAAGTGGGTGTTTTACCAGCACACAAGACCTAAGGATATATGGCCTACCACGATTTAGTCAGTCTTGCTAAGTATTTAGTAGTCGCCTGGACTTTGCTGCAAGGTATTGGTCTGATGAAGCACCTCCGCGATTTTGTCGCGTTCTATCGCGGTAGATCTCGCTAAGTTGCATAGGGCAAAGAAGTTGTTGCACCAGAGCGATTTGGTCCACGATCTAAGAGATCACATCGTGTGCGACAAAAAGATGTATACACAGGGATGACAAGACTTTGAGGTGTACTTTAAGGCAGATTATATACGGGAAAAGTTTAATGTCTTAACTTATAAGATAATCAGAATGAACACACCATTCTGTGTCAATACATGGGAACTGAGGGGTAGTCAATAGAAGCAGTCCAAGTACCAGAGAAAGGGGTCGCATGTTGGTGGATTTTGGAGAGAAAGCTTGAAATAAATTGGTTTTTGATGCAGTGTTTTTGCCCAGACATCTGTCTGGTCTCTAATCCACTGGGAGGAGTCGTTTGGTCTGTAAGAAACTCATTTGTGACGATTATTCAAGAAATACAAAACCTAAATTCTGTATAAACTTATTGCTTTTATAAAATGGAACGGATTAGTTTTGTTGGTTCACACTATGCACCTCCACCGATCAAAATACAATTAGAGATCGGTAGTTGTCTTTATGGTAGAACAACACAATTCATACGCGATCTAGCGTGTCAACGAAGCAAGACAATACACAACAAAGCTAAATGCAGCCTGTTACTACATGACTCACCACGATGTACCCTGACACACTGGAACCCTGGCTTTAACAAACAATGAATTCCGCAAGAAAGAGAATCAAGAAACAACTTATTTCAGGTTGATTTCTCTGCTGTCTCATTTCTCAGTCCCCCGCGACTCTGCCATGTCAGAAATTCTAATCGACAAATTGGGAATGACGACAGCGCATGTTTAGCTTGCGATTCCAGCTATGTGCCACTGGGCCTCTGAGGGGCCACCTGGTGAGCATCACCCGAACTGCAGCCAGATGGGCGCCTACAGAAAACATTGCCCAGTGACTATGGGGCGCCGTTCTGGACAAACCCCTTTCGTCTTTTTGATTATATATATATGTTAATTCGGTCAAATGGCCGATCACAACCAATACTGTTTCGGTATATTACCATTCAGTCGGCAACGTTAGGAACACATCTGGAAGCGTAGTGGTTAGAGGGTCGGTTTGCTGATCTCGGGATCGCGAGTACGATTCCCGGCCGCAGTACAGTATCGCCCCCTGGTGTAGGGAGAAGGAAGTGGACGAAATTACTTTCGTGGATCAAGAAAATTATTTCGTGAATGACGAAAATATTTCCGTGTGAATGACAAAATTTTATTTCGTGAATGACGAAAGTCATTTCGTGAATCACGAAATTGATTTTGTGAATGACGAAAGTCATTTCGTTCATGAAATAATTTTGTGCTGGACATATTTTATTTCGTGAAAATGAAATGTTTCGTGAACGAAATCGCGTGTTAAATATGGGTTTTGTGGTGTATTTCGTAGACGAAATACCTTTCGTATGACGAAAGGTATACTATATCACGAAAATGTTGATGGAATGGGTGTGTCCAGAACGGCGCCCCATAAGTGACATGAGGAAGGCTGACATAATAAGCGACGCCCCCTGAAATCGGAACGGGCGCCGACACAGGGCAGACCAGAGTCATGTGTTTCCTGCACGCTTCTGAGTGACATGACGACATGCCACTACACAGTGATCCCCGTTCCACGCTGGCGTGTAGCGAGGCTATTGTTCTAAGGGTGCCCGCCGCCACATGGAGGAGGATGCGATGTGTATCAGTCCCCTCGAAGAATGCGCCGCCTGTTGGTGAACTGTCACCGGCATGCCCCTATGGGAGTCGGCGAGCTGCTGACATGAAAGACCACTGACCATGTTTGTTCCTACCGACATGAGAAAGCAGTGCGCCATATAACCATGATGATAGGCTTACAGTCCCCAAATACGAAAAGCTTTGAGTGTGACACGCATCAGAAAAAAACACGTTTGACGTCAGTCTGAGTCTGTATTTACGCTTTGACCAATTTCGATTTTGAGGTGCATGAGAAATTTTACGACCTCAAAAGTAGAGCACTACGGAAAAAACAATCATATATATATCTATGTTTTCATATTCCACATCTTCATGTATAGCAGGCACTTATTGGCAGTACATTTTATAGATTTTGTGAGACGATTCCTGCCATTTCGGGCTTTTCTGCTGGTCCAGTCGAGGTGGATATTTTGTGCATTATGTGACTAGTTAAGTGCTATGGAGTGGCTCACTTTGGGGGCTTGGTGAAGGGCATACTGGCTGCTGAATATAGCATCTTAATGGTCAAGTCTCAAGTTCCACATCACCGATCTGAAATTACACCAGGTCATTACGAGCACTGATTAACCTTCGTCAGAGACCGCCGGCTCATCGAGGCTTGACCATCTGCCCTGGTTTCCCCCATCACCAATGAAACATACTCGACGCCGCGCTGTCTGTGTTGGGGTGTGTGTCACCGGCTGCTCCCCAGTAGAGGGCCCTGTGGACCAGAGCCCTGATGATCCCCACACCCTTCACAGTCTGCTCAACACACCACGCATTCCAGTGATGATCCTCACTATACAGGAGGCCACGAGGAGTCAAGCATCCGGGTGGTGACCTTGTCACATTCTCACACACCAACCACACCTCACACCCTTACACATAGACCACACCTCCCTTCACACCCTTACCCACCACCACACCTCACATTCTCATACACACACACCACACCCTACACACACAAAAACCATTCTGCTATTGCTATCCTCCTAAGCAAAAACCACAGTATCTGTCTTTCCCATTATCTTTGGACACTCGGAACCTCAATGCAACTGTATCCTGTTGTACTTCAATACCTGTATACTCTCTACGTGTTTCTTTGTTAAGTTGCCATACAGATCGACCATATCATGCATGCATCCCACTTCCCACTGCTGGAGACCTCACACCTGCAGAAGCAGTGATGAAAAACAAAATCAAATGTATATGATCTCTACAACTACTACACACAGCGACTCCCCCTCACTGCTATCCCCTAAAATATATGTTACCCTTTTACAAACGATTTTTCGTCCATACCACCTCAATGCAGATTCTGCCAACATCAGCATACATATTCCATCAAACGACGATAGCTTACTCTGTCATTTGTTGCGACCGGTCATTTCCGGTCACTTGTAGGGGATGATTTTATGAATGCTACAGGCACATATATATGCTTTCCCGTGAGACTGCACAAACCAAGAGCACGTGTCAGTATTGGAACAGCTCTTGTCGGTGGAGATGAGGACAGCGCGCGAGGTTGGCGTGGAACGCATTTATGGGCATCTTGCTCATCAGCCTGTTTTATGGGTAAGTCCATTATCCCCCCGCCCCGCTGTGGTGTGGCCAGGCAGCATGTCACAATGAACCAGATAGGCAGGTGAGTAATGGATTCTCATACAAAACGCACCTGACCTACCTAAGCTCAATGTTCACATACCTGAGGGCATTTCTAAGGTCATCGCCTGGGACATGTACACCCTGGCCCTGTTGTGTTTAGCCCACAGACATATCACGCACGTTATCCCGCTACTTCCGGGAAGTCCGTTTCCCTGATGTTCTGTCTCCAGTCGGGATGTGCATTATAACCACATCCTGACGAATAACCTCACTCTAACCTATAGGGGCACCTTACACTAAAAGGACACCCTGACTTGTAATGACACATTGACTTGCAATGACACCTTGACCTATAACGACACTCTGACTTACAGAGTTACGTGTTGACTTACAAAGACATTTACATTAATTCTGCAAGAAAGCGGATTTTTGTTCTCGCTAGATTTATTATGACCACAAGAACCTACTTTGACACCTTAATGCATATGTCGTGACGTGTTTCTCCAATATCAAATAGGATTACCCGATTACTTACCTTGGTAAAAGCGTGATGTTCTAACGTGTCTTGGGCCCTACTGAGGGCCCTAGGCCCTAGGGTAATGCCATACCCAGCTTCGATTAGGGAACAACGCTTTCAATCAAAAATTAGCTCTCGCGCCTTAATAATTCAAGTTCACCCTAAACCAATATCAGCTGCCGGCGAGCCATGTGTCGAAGCTCACGTGCGCGGCTCCAGCTCATTCAACGCCCCAAGCGATCAACTCATTTAGCTTCATTCAATAGTCATCAACCCAAGAATTTCCTCAAGACTTGCTCTTTTTATATGTACCGATTTCTAGCCATTGACAGATGAAAGTCGTCAGGTGGTGCAAAATTCAATAATTGCCGAATATTATCGTCTGGTGTAACCGCCTGATTACCGTTTAAATTAAGTTGAAAAACGAATCTGAGTTTTGCTATCAATGTCTGTTGATCATGGAAGCGGTGCGGTGAATAGACTTTCCTAACATAAGTTGGCTGAGAGCCGTCATGAAACCCACGTACCGAGTGATAGCCCTTTAAGAACACACTTACAGAGTGACAGCCCGCACCGCCGCTGAGGCCCTGGAAACGAGCGCAATACTTGGCCCGCTGACATGACCATGGCGGCCATCGGGGTCGGTGCTCTTTGACAGCGCACCCCAACAGGCGGCGCTGTGCGAGCGGCGGTTAATGTCTGAAATGGGAACGAGCGCAGGTGTGCGAAGTTGAAACATGTCCACCTTTCTCTCCTCTGCTCCAGAATAGGGAAAATATAAGTGGTACCAATTCTTCTTTTTTTAATTATCGGAGTACCATTCCCTTATCTGTGTTATCATGGCTGTTTCGATTTCCAAAGATCAAGAACATATGAACTAGAGAAAATATCTAAGGACCTCGAGCCTTCTTCTTGTGTTTCCATTGCCAGTCGTTCAGGAATGGTATGTCTGGTGACAGGGTGAGGTAAGGTGGATCCGGTAATCTGACAGAGGATCTTAGTTCATGTGTGAGAATGACTCGACCATGAGCGTACAGCTAACACGTTAGCCCCTTTAGATCAGCGCTGAAAGACTTCAACCTATGAAGAGTCAAACGTTGTTTTTCAGACCAGACCCTCAGATGTGTGCGCGTGTCACTGGAATCCGTCGCTTGGACGCGCATGGCTTCCCCCATCCTGTATCTATCTGCGACGCACCTGTCAAGACGTCAGTGCCGCCTGCCAGCTTCCCCTCGCCGGCCGCCACCCCTCTCCGCGCATCCAACCCGTCAGCGGCAGCTAGACTGACGCTTTAAATTTATTCCTGGCGCGAGTCATCCAGACTGATACCTTAATTAAATGTCATAGGCAATCTCCCTTTTCCATGAAACCTCCTACATGTCTATCAATCACATCATCTAAATGTGACACGTCTAATTATCTATCTAAATATGATTTGTTTTGTTATGCCCCTTCAAAGCACCTCTTTTATCCTACAGCTTAATTCATTTCACAGCAAAATATCTACAATAGCTGGACTTATTCATGCACGTATACCTCATACTAAGGCCTTGAAGTCTGTTGAGGGTAAGCGACTCTCCATTCACGTCAGTTTGACGCTACATGTAAAACATGATACGCGTCGGTTATAATTAAATCGGGTGTTATATTTTGCCATCGTGGCAGTTTTGACCCGTCACTGGCGATAAAGGAGTTAACAGATGTACCTGGTGTAACGCCCAGCTTCGTTACCCCCTTCACTCATGGTATTCCCATAGAACGCACTTATATGCAATGTATGTCTTTCTCATTCCTGGTAGCCTCATCATTAGGTGGTGGTTAGGGGTCTACGGGGAGGTAGGTGAATGATTTTGCTTCATGATTGATATTTGGTCTGTTAAGTGAAGCCATGAGGAGGCTTCGTGTATCAAGCCCGACTTAATATCTAGGCCAACACCATTCACCGTGATATTTCAATCTTATTTAACTATTATACAGAGTATTTTCATTTAGCTCGAAATCAAACTTGTCTACATACGTAAAACCCTGATCTCAGATTTATGAATATATGGTCGATATTCAAAATCTGATAGCAATTCAATTTTAGAGATGTCCAGTGCTATGTTTTCACATATTTGGTCTATCTAAACTGTACCAGGTGAACATCCCACGTCATATACCTCGATCTTTGGTCATTACACTCTATCAAAAGTAATAAAACATAGTAATGACGCCAATACGCAGACCGACTTCCTGACTGGACATATCCACTTCTACGCTATCTTACGCTATACTTATATTCGCCATGGCAGTTTGTACGGTATGTGGGTACAACTACGACGGTCGCACGTATCGTAAAGGGTACCCTAAATGGTCCGTTTCTGGGGGGAAAGGATTACACGACCTTGACAGGATAACCAAAGACCTGGAGAGAAGTCTACACGATTTTGAAAATGGAGGCGGTGCCACTGAGGGTGCCACCGGCGGTGCCAAAGGCGACACTACAAAAACAGACCAATTGCCCCTAGGGGCGATTGCTTCGGTTCATGAAGAAAATCTACAGTGCAGGAGGTAAGTCCAATTCCTGAAAGGAGAAGTAGCGAATTTGACCAACTTGATGGCCGAGATGAAGGTTTTGGTCCTGGGCCTTCGTCCTTCTCCTACCAATCAAGATGGCGGACGGGCGGACGCTGGAAGTGACGGCGACCACGACGACAGATGGACGGCTAGTGACCCTACGCATACTAATCAACCGTCGACTTCAACCCGCTACGCCGGATTCCCTACGGAAGACATCGCGCCAGCAAGGCATGGATGCTCTTTACCAGCAACGCTCAGCCAGGGAGCAGCTTCAGCTGCTAACCGGGAAACTAAGATGTATCCACCGTATATATAGCTAGTTTCAAAAACAGAAAATAGGCCTGCCGTGGGTCTTCGTATTTGAAGATGTTTCTACTTCCGTGTAAATCTGTTTCTGTCTCTTTTCTTATAACAAAAATTGGTCGGTGGAATAAAAGTGAGGGCTGAGACATCACATACACGCATAGTATCTGACCAAAATATCCATGGAAAATATTTATTTTCTTGATCAGACATTTAGAGAAAAAAAGATATAACAACTTTCTAGGATGATTAATTTTCATAACGAAATTACTTTGAAATAATATATAAAACCATACCAAGTATACCTCACACATATATGAAGGGCACAGAGCAAGTGAAAAGATTGTGTTTCTGCCTCCATGTACAGATTCTACCTCCGTTTACACCCTCTAATATTTGATAGCCCCCTGCTGAATAGTACCAGATCCATTAGGAGGATTCTTCTGTATATATACACAATATTAGTTGGTTTCAGATACAAACGACAGTAATCTCCGCGGATCAGACGCGTTGTAACCTCCGAGCGATAGCGAGGTGATTATGTAGTCTGGTCCACATTCAAAGATTTGAAATTTGATCAATGCGCCTCCTATCGTTGATAAAAATATAGTCCCCAAATTGCCCGCAAGGTGGCAGCTCTGTTGAGCATGGCAGTAGATCAGTGTAGCCGCTTGTATTAGTAAGCGCTAGCGCCACGAAAGATCTGCTAGGAGAGTGATTTCTGGCCAATCACCACTTATTGTTGCACCATGTTGGATTTACTGGTGCTTTGGAGGGGGAGGGGGGGGGGGGGGTTCATCCTAATATACAGGACAGAACAAGGTAAGAACTCTTTGGTCCCTCTCTATTGACAGATTATGGAGTTCAGGGGACACTGCCACAGGTGAATTAACCAAACTTGAACTATTCTGTAGTTTATACTTAGAAGGGAACCCACGAGATGAAAATAGCTTGGTTTCCCCTACTCCTCTGAGTTTGACTGCACAGTAATTCACAAAGCGAAGCTGAGTGAATTACTCTGCAGTTAAACGAGGTGGAGTTGGAGTGCGGACTGTCTTTAAAATTTGTAAATTCTTTTCATGTAATGTTTCGTTGCGACGGATTTGTGATGACATAAATCTATATCTCGGAATATTTTTCTTTTATTTGTAAATTCTGTTCAAGATTATCAGCATATGCTTAATTGTAATAATTCATTTGTGAAAATAAGAATATACTCTTTACAATAGACTTACAATAAGCTGATATGCATATAGCAGCTACTATGATACATGAACGGTAATGGGCCATCAGTGAACTATATATGGAGTGTGAGAAATAGGCTGGTCCAAAATATTAGAAATATTTCAAATTGTAATAAGATGGTGAGTGAGAATGTTAGGTCAGATCTTTCCGAAATAAAACCCCTGTTGATATTGCGGTTTTATTCCTGGCTTTGCCCAAATTGTGCCCATAGGTTGTTCGTCCAGCGAAAAGTTCCATTTATAGGGCCTGCAGATGTGGTTCAAACCCATCAACAATGCTCACCATGCACTAAGGATACACAGACTGGTAATTCCATAGGAAATATTTGTTCCTTTCTCATTTGAGCCACCAGAATTGCAGCAAATATCCTTCGAAAGCCATAAAATAAGGTTTCCAAGAGGTTTTGAAAGGGCATTCTGCTCCTAACTATAGCTACATTTTGACAAATCCGGATCTGGATGGGTCTTTTGTCTCTTTGGCAGAGCTTTTTGAGGGTATAACAACCTGACATACAACACACCTAACCAAGAGAAAGACATTTTCTCCCTTGACCAATACAATTAAATGCTTGTGTTATTCTACTCTTTTATATTTATGTTATTATAGGTTGTATTCGGATATTACCTTGATGTTGCATTTTGTGCTCGTTTAACCTTCTGTTATAATCTTTGATCCTTCTGGTGTAGCTGTTCAAAGGTTCTCCATGCCAATTGTTAGGAAGAGGGTTTAGGCAGCCCCTTTCACTTCATCCATGCTGTTTTTGGATAGTGACCCAACACCAGAAATATATTCTTCAGACACAAACGCTCCTCATTGAGCTGATGTTCTCTCTCAATAAGCTTGAGGACTTCTGCCGTGTGGTTGCACTTTTTTGAGCGCAGCTTCAGTCTCAGAGAATTTAGATTTTACACTACCCACTCTGATTACACCAGCTCTGTCCTGCTCTTTATTTCCGAGCTTCAAGTATAGTGTGATGTTCAGTGTCGCCATCAGACAATATGATGCTTTGGGTTCCTGAAACTGTTTGATAATGCTGCAACACCGATTCAACACTTCAGAAACACCAAAAATAAAAGTGATGCTTCATGCTCTAGATCATAAACAAATGCTACGGACCAGGAGTGTAATTGCACTAGCAATCTTTTTACCCCTCCAGTAGAACTGTTGTTTCTGGCTCTCCCATGTGTTTTGTTGCAATATTCATAATTGAGAACTGCATACCCACTTACATACTCTCGTATTTAATGACTGAATCAGCAACTTTAGATAATGATTTCTCTTAACAAGACTGGAGAAACGTGTCATTTTTATCAAATTTTCTGTAAAATGTTTTGTTTTTCTCTGTGTCTACTGATATAGCCGGGGAGGGCGGGGGTAGCCAGAAATACATCTTTTTAAATAATGTGCATTAAATGTTGATGAGACTGCAACTTACATTGGGCACATAGGCGCCATGGAGTTTTCTCCCCACAAGACAACAGTCCCAGACACTTATGGCTGATTTGGCACCACAAGAGAAAGACGGGTATCATGTTTACTATAGGTGATATGTGTCTATCACTTATCCAATTAGAACATAAAGTTCTCTACTAAGTGCTCAGAATTTAGGATATATGAAAACAGGTACCTTGGACAGGGACGCAGCCAGCGGTTTAGGTTCTGCTAAGAGAGTGGACCTGTTCTTGACTATACTTACTCTGTTAAGTCTTTGATTATTGACATCATACATGGAATCATCTGCCTTACAGAGAATGAAAACATGAAATACACATCAGGGCTGGCCATAAGAAATAAGTATATTTTGCAATGTGCAGGTGTCCCCAAATCTCTGGCATGCCCAGGAATCAATGATTTTCAGATAAGCAGATAACCTGCGAGGAGGGGTGGGCTAGGTGGAGGGCAGGCATAGGATACAGGGACTGGAGCCAGTCGAGCTCCTGACCTGAGTGTGGGCGAGTAATACATGCCGTGATGAGTGTGGCAGCTTATCTGTGAGCAGAAGTGCAGACGAACGGAGACGTTTCCAGGGCTGTGCACTACATAATGATTTAATAAGATTTGGTGTCGGAATGGAAATGTGAGCAACACTTAATTGACAGAACATATACCCCTAGGGTCTGTTCACCAGCGAATCGTTTGACAATAAGCCTTTTTCCAGAGGCCTGTAGTGTGTCTTATCCTACCCCTAATAAAAAACGCCATAGGTTTAACATTGACTCAATGTATTTGACGGAGCGTTGAATAAAGTGTTATTTATGCACCGAGGTGAATCAAAAAACGGACCACGCTACTTACACGATAATTACAAAGTTTTCTCTGCATATCGGTGAGATGGGGTAGGATAAATACGAAACCAAACTCGAGTTAGCCTTGTCAATGTTTATACCACTCTGGTCAGGTCTGCTACTCACTACACTCGGCTAATGCCTCGTGTAGTAATACACAACCTGCCCATCGTGGCATAAACATTGACAAGGCTAACTCTCGTTTGGTTTCTACTAATTATCTGTTTGGTTACACAATCCCTTCGGCAAGATGAGAACCTAGCAACGTATTCTGTAGTATAAGAGCACTAAGTACATGATCGTAATCCGTTTATAATGCCGTTTTAGATTATTCACATCGTACTTTATTGTATTCCAGCTCCAATTCGGTAGGTCACACATGTTGCCTCAGTAATACCAGAGATATATTTACCATATGATTGCAACACCAAAACCATTTGCTTTGTTTCCCCAAATCGACCATTATTGGTCTTTTTTGCTAAAAAAAACTTTGTGCTTTGGAGCAATGCCACTTTTACCAGAGTGGCGCAGTGTCTGCCATCTTGGAATTTGTATGGGAGGGTGATCAAGAGCTCTTATATTTATCCTAGATATTGCCTTTTATTGAAACATAAAGATAATTAAAGATAAGCCTTGATGTTATGAATGTTTATATGTACAAGACAAGAACCATTAAAAAATAAGTGAAGATCGGGTGCCGATGATGTGGAGATCGGGTGCCGATGATGTGGAGATCGGGTGCCGACAATCGAGGCCCTAGCTCCACTACAGCTCCACTACTGGAGATTGAGCACCGACAGACCAGCGGCCGCATGGTCGCTCCTCAGTCACCACCAAATCACCACAGGTTGGCTGCAGTGGAGCACAACCTTTAAGACATCGAAATGCCTGCTATTCCTGACCATAACTCCTCCTTTCATAACCTCAGAAATCAACTGTAGTGGGCGTGGTGATCTAGCGGTGTTTTGTCTGTTCCTCAGAAGGTGGCGCGGAGAGTTAATCCCCGCTGTGTAGTGATTCTGGGCAACGCCGCACAAACTACTGCATGAACCACAGTTTTACAATTCATAATTGGAGAAACTGAATACAATTTTGGATTTACATTTAGAAATAGCTGAAATTTCCATTTCTGGCATCGGATTTCCAATTTGAAGATTTATGAAAACCGTCAAGGGTCTATCACCATACAACAACGGCAACCAGCGAACACCGGATCCTGTAAACAGACTGAATTATGGGATACCTCAATAGGGTCGATAGAAAACCCCTTAAGATAGGTCTCAGAGCAGCAGGTACATAAGCTCCTGACAGGCTAAGGGTTCGCTTCCTAGATGGTGCGTATCTAATCCTATAACTATGCTAAACAGTTTGCAGCCATTGCTCTTAAACCATCACTAGTGATCCATATTTCTCAAGGGCCGTATAGCTGTGTATTAGAGCATTGCTTATAGAAGTTTAAAATTTGCACGCAAGAATTCACCTGGCTTTATCTACTTAACATTACTATATATGTGTACGTGTATATGAGAAAGAATCGATCACAGGCTATTGCCTAGGGGGGGGGGGGGTGTATATCAGGGTATTTGTCTAGGGGGGACAGTTTATTTTGGAGTATTTCCGAGGGGGGGGGGGGGCGTTTTATTTTGAAGTATTCCCGAGGGGGGCAATTTATTTTGGAGGATTCGCTAAGCAAAACCCACCCCCACCCCCTGCCATAAATAATGAACACTCCCTTAGGCATTTGTAATTCAGACTGGGGATGGATAGTATCGCCATTTAAACATCCTGATCAGAAGCGACCCGAGTGACTCCGATTCTCACCGACCCGACAGATACGTTGGACAAAGGTGGAATTGGGCATAGTCGTCGTGTCGATGTTTTATAGGCTTGAGTGTGGAATCGCATTGGTGCGAAGCAACACTGACCAATGTTTGACCGAGCGACGCCGTAAGGTAAACAAGCACCGCTAGGAGCGTTGAACGGTAATGTATTAGAAGAAGTCGCTAGGATTTCAGACTAGTCTTAATGCGTATACTTTAGATTGCCCTACACTACACCCAATTTTTGGAAGAGTTGTTTTTCCGATCACACACACGTAAGAATATTGCGATCGGCTTTCAACAGGAACATTTAAGATAAGTACAGTTGTCCAGATGTCGGTTCACACACATATATATACAACCATATATATAGATATATAGCTCTATGTTCAATAGCTGCTGTTGGCTTCTTCTCCATATCCCAGCATTCATCCCATGGAGCGGCTCCTCCTGTCTCCTCCTACATGTACATTGCTGATCGTTTCCCTCATAAAAGGCGATCCTGGCCCTTTAAGACGGGCTTGGCGATCTATGAACCCAGGGTATAAAAGGCGTATATTACAATACACAGTGGCGCCATCTGGTGATTTTCAAATACTGACAATTATCAAAACGGTGACAATTATCAAGTTCAATTGCCTTGTTCTAATATCAAGTGAGTGGCATATATCCAGTTTCACATTATAGGCAAGTTAGGCCAATTTACATTCGACTGATTTATATAGGAAACATACTGAACATAGGTTTCCTTAATTTTCTCAAAAGCAAGGACGATGACATATGAGCGTTTAACTTAAGTTTTGAATCTGTATTACTCTACATGTACGGAATTCTGTGTAAATTTGAAGAAAATTACAAGGATTTTACTATGTGAAGACAACTTTTTAGAATTTCTATACATTCTATAATTCGCAAATTCGGCTGATGACTTCCAGTTTAAAATACCCTCCAAATTATGCAAATTCACCTACAAATGATCGGTCCGCCATCTTGCTGGTGAATACAAAGCGCTCTCAGAGTCTAAAATGGCAAAAAGCTATAGGAAATTGGGTTAAATTTCTTGGTGGGAACATTCCATTTGGTGACCTTGACCTTGATCAAAATCAAGATGGTGACAAAAGCTGATGACTATGGTATCTCAATATATTTACCAAATATCTAAGAAATTAACTTAATACTCTTGGAGAAATGACAAAATATGTCTCCATTTCGAAACCCTCTGAAATTGGATGACCTTTGACCTCTAATAAAAGGTCAAGTGGACACATTTATAGAAAAATGGCTACCATATCTGGAATGGCCAAAGTCTTAGCTTTCATTTGATACAATAAAATTGCTGCTATACTTCCATGGAATGAAAAGCCACTTTTTCAGGGGCTGGCCCCCTGACTATTAAGTGCGTATGTATGTCACAAGGGAACTTGGGTTGAGGGACAGGTGGACTTGTGGGTAGTGATTGACAGGCCGTGAGGGGGGTCAGGACGAACCTGCTTCCCACAATAGGCAGACCGACCCCTCCCTCCGTCCACTGCCGCCCTGAGCGCCCTGATTAGTGTGTTTTGACCAAAAGTCTTGCTGGCGAGCGTGTCGCGCAGCGTAAAAAGGCAGGAGGTGGGGCGGGCGGCGAGATTCTCACGCCGTTTAAGGGTATTGCCTTTTAAGCAGCACTTAGCATGGCGCTCCTCCAGTACAAAAGACGGTATCGCGGGGCCAGGATGGTGCCGGGAGGCTGACTGACGGCTGGGGTGACCTGCCCGGTCCGGTCAGCGCAGCGGGCGCCCGCCCCACCGCCAAATTAACTGACTGCCCGAGTGGAGGTGTGTCAGGTGGACCGAGCACAAAGCCACTGCCCACTTACCCCATCCAGCCCCTTTCCCCGGCGACGCGGGCGGGGCTTGGGCCATGGAGAGGCCCTCTCCAGGGGGTAATGACGTCTGTTGTGTGGGAACAATCCACTCCAGTGCGGCACAGGGCTAGGCTGGAGTACGGGTTTAAAGCTAAACCCATACAAAGAGTGCGTTAGAAGAATAATACGTGCTAAACCCAGTCTTTAGTCCCTGTGCACGGATTATGCCTACACAGCAGTCTGAAGCTGATGGCTGCTAGAATGGGTCCCTGTGAATTTTAACAGCCAAAGTCCATTTCCTCGATCGTCGATAGAAAACTTGACAGTTCTCTTATAACGGGCCCAAATGAACGCTTTATCAGACTGTATGGCCCAGTCACACTGGCGTAAATTTACGTATTTGAGGTGGTAGGGGCCACGTATCGGCTACGGATTGGGAACGTTTCTGATTGCTTTGCTTTAACGTTTTAGTACGTTTTTCAACGTTCATCAACGCTTATCTACACTTCTGTACGCATTGTGGTGTTTTACCGCGTTCATTAACACATTTAATAGAAATGAGACACTAAACTATTGGTAAGATATATGACTATCAAATAATATTTCACATACATGCCATTTTGTGTTGGCGATTCCAGAGATCGCTACCTTGACTCGCTTGGTGTGTCCCCGGCATTAATCACTCGACAAAAGTTTATCATCATATTGATCACTGTTAAAACTGTCACTGCTGCTGTATATTTGCAGAATCTTCTTTTTGTCCAATTTGGTGTTGTGTGTTTTACTGCTATCTGGATAGTGGTCGCTTCTTGGTAATGTAGATTATCTTAGTTAGTTATTTTGGTGGCAGTGGGCGTGTCCGTTGGTAAACGGTGGGATCGCTTCTCGGGCTGATTTGTTTGGTTGTGTGTGATTTGTTTGGTTGAGTGTAATGTTTTTGTGTGATCTAAAAAGACTAAACTATTTATCATTAGGCACGAAACCTCTTAAAATAAACAGTTGCCTGATTGGATAATCATTTATTTATTTGCCTTTCCCAATAGACTAGTAGATAAAGCCGGTTTTGCATACAAAATGTTTAAATCATTATGAAAGCATGACATTTGCCACAAAGGTAGAGTCCATAGTACTGATAATTCTAAGAGGTAGACCCATTCTGAAAAAAAGATAACTTGGTCTGAAATGGTATATATAAAATGTCCCCCATGATTGCTCCTCTGATTTTGTAAGATTTTTGAGTGTTTCAAAAGACCAAACTATTCATTTCATTTAAGAGGTATGCAACCTCTTAAAGTAAATATTTGCCTGACTTGACAGTCATACGGTTGTGAAATTCAGCTAGGTGGTTATTAACTTGGTTCTAATAGAACCTTTCCAGTGTATTCTAAACTGTTCTAGTTACTTTTACTTTTTCAATCAATGTTGAAACATATTATTGTTTATTGTGGTTTTATCTGGTTGTTAGACCGGATTTGAATTGATGCAAGTTAGCCCTTTTTGTTGGATCAGTATGATGCTTTGGGGTAGATTGACTAGGTTGTTACTATCTTAGATGGCATAATTGTTAATGTTACTAGCTGCAGACTACAGACTGCAGACTACAGACTACAGACGACCAATACACGGATTTTCGGCGCTATACATTTACTATTGTTTAAATGCGTGGGGGCGACTCTGTTGGTTATCGCTTTAGACCGCCCCTTTTGGTGAGTTAAATATGTATGTCGCTTCAGTGATACTTCAGATATGGTTTCTAGACAATACAGTAACACCGTACCCGCCTGCACAATAAAACATTTGCAGGCATGACCATTATATAACTATCTTTACCTTTGTTAAAACCGACATTATTATTAACTAGACACCCCATACTTGATATTACAATAACGTAACACCTGCACAGTCATATGTCAATGCGTGTCTGGAGTGGTATAAATATGATTTACAGGGCGCCAGTCTGGATGAGAACCTTCCCTCTTTATGTGTAGAACACCACACAGCAACCCGGACCGGGATCTCGCTGTAAACATATGTAAGGCGGCATGACCACCCCTGATACACTGCACCTTACAAGCCAGAGGCTGTGGTTGGAAAGTGATCACCTTACCTGCGCCAGGGCCTAAATGCATGAGGAGAGTGTCCATACACCACGAGGCTGAGGGCCTGGGTCAGAGAGGGGGAGATGTCTCAAAACGACCGCACTTCCCATAGATCATCTGCTGACACAGTCAGGCAGACGGGATTGGGAGAATTGCGAGTGGAGTGTGGGTGGGGGGTACAACTTATTGTGACATCGCATTGAATACCTGGTCGCCACTTGACACATTTGCATTAGCAAGACAGTATCTGTCATTGCAGGCAGGTTTCTAACATTTCTCACTCATACTAGCGCACCTCCGCATACACTGAAAACCAAAAGGTCGCCAAAAGGGTGCCAAAACCGACAACCCTCTAACTACTCTGTAACTATTTAATCTGAGATAGTTGACAATTTATTTACTATTCTATTAGAGATAGTTGTTATAATTATGCCCCAGTCACACTGACATAACATTTGGCGTTTCTTCTACGTAATTAAACAGAGATGTCAGTTTTCCATTTTCCGTAGAAATCCACTTATTTATACCCAGTATATGTGATTCTTTTTCCTTGTTTCTCACAAGGTTAAAATTAATTTAGCCTCATTTACACCAATAAAACAGTGGTTTGAACCTCCCCACAGACCCCCAGCCCCATGCAGTGCCAATCCATATGAAAAATATTTCCACTTTTTTCCCTGACCCCAACTGACATCCCTGTTTAAAAGGACGCGAGTTCCGCGTATTTACAACGCTTTTATCTCTTAGTACGCAATCCATTAACACTTGAGTATTTCCTAGGCATCAGAAGAAGGTGGACACTACGGAATAGGTACGTATTCTCTACGTTGCTGTTTACTTTCCTTTACGTTCTTTTACGCTTGTTTTTGTAAATATTTTATTGGCCACAAATTCACATAATAATTACATGATTTTTTATGTGAGGTCAGAACGATTAAACAATTTAAGAGAGACCAAAACGTTAATGGATTCTACAAAGAATTACGATCTCACAACTTGTTCATTTCTTGTGTCTCTTAACGGTCATCAACGTGTATGTATGCTTACCGCGTCCCTTTACACATTGGAAATGCATAGAGGTAAGTTTAGAATTTTCAAAATGGATTCTTACTCTCATTTACGTATCTCCGCGTTTTCCCGCGCATCGCCGCTTATTTGTATATTTCAAAATGCGTAGAACAACGTAGACGTGTGTACGCCGTTTTTTACGCAAGTGTGACTGGGGCATTACATCCCATCGACAACTCTAGGGGTGTAAGGCTACAGTGCCAAAACCCACAACTAATCTTTGATCGCCTTGATCGACTAACTGTTCTAGAGGCAGGTAAAAGTATAATCCAATGCAGCTGGCAATGAAACTGTTATAATTCTGTCTTTGATAACTTCCTGATAACTTTATAACAACCGAGTGTGTGTTGTTGTCATATCAGGTATACACAAACCTCAGACATGGACACGTTTTTACTATTATCAATTCAAATGACTTCCTGTCCCTATATCCAAAATATTATTCAATATTCCCTCCGAGAAAACATTGCCGTCCTAATATTGTGTTTGAAGTGGAGGATGGAGATGAGATAGTTCTAAAATATCAAAATGACAATCCATATTTGCCAAAGTTATCTGTCACTCTGATTACAGAGGCTGTCATTTTGAAAACTTTGGGTTGTTAATGATGCGGTAATGACAACCCATGGCGACCCTTCAATTAAGGTTATAATATGATAGTGCAAATGTTGTTCTGTGCTTATAACGTCTTCTGAATTTGTGACTAACGATCCAATGACAAACTTTAAACTACGGATTTTCTCTAATTAGACCATCTACTGACGACTTTTGATTTTCAGTGTAGCCTTGATGATTCTGTTGCACCACTCTGGCATACCCTGTACTTCAAGTAACAAGTATGCTTCAACTGAGATTGAGTGCAATGAATCCATTGCAGTCGGAGTCATAAAATAAGGTCCACCAGTGTTTATAGGCCCTTATTATCCATTGTATACAAAGACCCCATTGGAAATGTATGGGGACTCAGTAAACCACGACCCATTTTATAAATCCTCTCAGATACCATAACTGTGGTATACAGATTCACATCTGTGGTATAAGGCCTACAAACCATGGTATACTGGAAAAATAGTCCCTTTGTGCTATGGAGCAAGGAAATAGTCCCTATTATTATACCCTTTAATATGGCAATTACTGGGTTTAATTTCTTCGAAAAGATAGATATAAATACAACAAACAATGGTTATGTGGACAGGCGGCTCTGTAAACTAGTCGAGGTTTACGTGGTTTACGGCCGCCTGTCCACAAAACCATCGATTATTGTCTATATGAAAATACTTGCGACTATTCTGTCTCTCCAGTGGAGCTGGGGCTTTTACCACGGCAGAGGTGTGGGACCGATAGGTAGTGTACTCGGTGTCAATTGGTGCACAGCTTGGTGTCCTGAACCCTGGGAAGCCGGGCCGCCTTCAAAGCATTCCTGAGCAAAGACGATGTCGTCATATCGTAATATCGTTACTGTATGCTTTCTAAATAAGAACTATTTTTCTCCAAACAACAACACATTGCTCTCGTAGCGCCTGAAGGGAGGAACACAAACAGTGCGGCCATCTCCGGCAAGGGGTTCACAGAACTACTCCAAACAGCCGCCATGATAAACCCAACCAGGTCGGCCTGCCGGGTCACAGCTGGCGGCCGCGGGCGGTCCGGGACGGGACACACGACCACTTAAAGTCCGGGCCGGGTCGTGGCAGGGTGTGGACTGCCGCTTTCATCTCCCTGCCAAGAGAAACTCAGGAGACATCTCCACGAGCTGCTCTGCAGTAGTGTTGAATATAGTTCTTCACAAAACAACACTCGATGAGATTCGGGCCACCTTTAGACCAAGGAATACAGAGGAAGTTTTATCTGTATTCGTTGCTTAGACACAACAAGGACGGCGCTTAGGAGTGGCTATTGCCCCCACATACTCAGTATACCGCCTTCTCTAACCGGCCACCGGTCGGCCACCAACCGCAGTGCATTCAGTCCCCTAAGGGCACTGAATCTATTCCTGAAAATAGGCTAGCCGTGCCTATTTGACCCGTGCAAACTTGTAGATATATCGCTGAATATCTAGCCTCTTGCATTATACACGGTTACAGGCCGAAGAGTTCATCTTGATTTATCTACACAGTAGATATGCGAGGCACGCCTGAGTCGTTCCCCGTTCCGGTTTTAAAACTCCTTCTATCAAATCGCTGAACGGGAAAAGTCATTGTAGGGATGGAGAAAGTATTTGTTGTTCACTGCGTAGCTTAATGTTTACCAATCTCGATGAGAAATAATAGTGGCTGTAGGGGCTGAAGATGACAGAAGACCCAGATAAGCTTCGTCAATCGGTCTCAATTAGGTAGAAGTTTGGATAATTTCTCGACTCGCGGCATGAAAAGCTCAAAGATCAGATAACATGGCGGACAGATGCTGACAAGGGCTGCACCTGAACAGCAGACATAGGGTAGTCCGTTACTTGGTGGCTCGCCAACAACTGTCAATTTACATTCGCCAACTGACGGCACTCGCTTTCCTAATCAAGTTCACCGGTAAGGAACTGGACTAACGACAAGCATTGCAGCTTTGATTATCTCTGACTAGACTCAACAACCCGGTGTATCTCTGGTTTACCAGCAGAGGATTTCGGTGGGCGAACATTCAGTATATTGTTAGATTAATGCTCAGCGAGGACATGCGATGGTCGCATGTCTGAGGTTCATTAGGGTTGCAGGTTGAACCTTGATGCACCAGGAAAGTCCGATGCAGGGGAAACACCCATTATGACGTGGGATGGTGTGATGGATGATTCATGGGGGTTCAATGCCATCTTGTGGTGACTTTGCGGGTGAGACTTTGGTCGGACGACAAGTGAGTCATACCTGTTTTGTCTATTGCCACATGGCAATATTGATTAGTGTATGCCAACTGATGGGACAAACTCGGGTGGGCACGGTTCGGGGAACATGTGGTTCACCGGCATCACAAGCGGCAGGAATCAATCAGGGATTGTTTTTGAGTTGTGAGCGTTACAGGGAGCAGCTGATCCTCATCGAAAGGCGATGAGCTACATCTAGTCAATAGAGCACGGGGTCTTCTGGAGGTGTGAGTGTCAGGATGGGGAACTGGGCTCAGTTAATCACTACCATGATAGAGACAGAGAGAAGTAACTGACATTGAGTATCCATAGAGCAGCATTGGAACAGACGGGCTGTGGGTATTGGCACATTGAACACTGGTTATGACATACAGTTTACCTAGGGTCCTGGAGTGAATTTGTTTCGAGGAGATACCTGAAGAGTGTATCTGCTTCCCAGGGGGACGTTTTGTATTGTGTGAAATACTGTACCGTGGACCTTTTTGTGCTTAAAAATTGGATCCTGAAGAGTTTGAAGTTTGTGTTCTCCATTAACAGCCAAAAAGGGTTAATGCTAACAATATTCATTGACAGCGCACATAGACGTGCCAGAAGATTCGAGGAGACAAAAGCTTAAAACACATCGACATGCAGACTCCGCGAAGCACCGCATTCACGCTGTGTCGTAGGGTCTAACTTCAGGTCTATTAGTCGGATCTAAATAATCTGGGTATCACTAGAACCACCTGTAAGAATGGTATGTAGACGTTAGGGCCCCCACCCGAAAGTCGGGACGTTAGGGCCCACTCATCGGGATGTTGGGGCCCGCCTAAAGCCAACCTAGGGTTAGGGTAAGGGTTAGGGATAGGATTAGGGTTAGGGTTAGGGATAGGGTTAGGGTTAGGATGAGGGTTAGGGATAGGGTTACTTACTTATACTTACTACTAAATATAGTATTTATTCACAGTTGAGATGCTTGAGTAGGGCAGATTTAAAACGGGTCGAGTTCATTACGGGTCGAGTTTTTTACGGGTCGAGTTCTCCAGTATTCAAACATTAACCAATTATACAAAATTAGGTGGGCCCTAACATATATTTATTAACGTCTATTTACATCTCCCTCCCGGCACCATAGGTGTGACCGCGGCATCGCGGTGCGGCCGAGGCGCGACTGAGACTTTCCCACCCCCGGTGAAGGGTGGGCCCTAACGTCCCGACTTAAAGGTGGTGGGCCCTAACGTCCTGCAACTGTAAGAATTACACCAGAATCCAGCTTCTCAAGACCTTTCGAAACAGCTTTCGAAAATGGCAGCCAGTTGGATACGGGAATTTTTGTTTTTACAAAGTTGCCTACCAGTGGTAAGCCGTACAACTCTCCCCGGGCCCAAGTTCATCCGAGAGGCTCTGACTGTCTAGCGGTGCGGTCCGCCAGGCAGTCAAAGTTTCTCGGACTACCCCGAGATTGACGAGTGGGAATCTTAGTAATACTGATGGCGATGCGACATGACATAGTCATAGCACGACCTAAACTTTATCGTTTCACGCATTTGGAAACCAAACTGAGGGTATGAAACCTCAAGGGGAGGGGGGGTGGCAAATGTTTTGGTATTTCTCGTGAGGGTTGCAAATTCAGTACTTCCACGGGAGGGGCTGAAGGGGGGGGGGGGAGATTCTTTTTGTATTTGGGGTTTTGGCCAAATTTTGTGGCGTGTCTGAGCAACTTTTGAAAATGTCTGCTGGGCTCCCAACTTCTCTTTTTGAGAGGGGTTTACATGGTAAGTCTTTTCAGTATTTAATACCAAACAGGGACAATTTCCTTTTTTGGGGGGGTGGGGGTGGGGGAGGGCAGCAATTACTGTCAGTATTTACATGGAGGGCTAACTTTACTGAGGGAGGGGGCAGCTTTCTTTTCATTATTTCCGGGGAAGTGGGTGACTTTTAGTAAAATAGTTGGTCCCTTATAGAAATACCGTATTTTCACAGGAGACAAACTACTCTTTATATCAATTGATCCCTGTCAGGCCCAACTCATTTTCTAGGGGGAGGGGTCCATGCTGTAGGGAAGAGGGGTAAATTGTTTAAGAAGTATTTCCCAGTGACTGAGTTATGCGAGTCCTAGCGCCGAAGGCGCTATTACTACTTTGACAAGTACAATCGGCAGTAATATTTGACGAGTACATCCGAGAATCAGAATCAGGGCTTGTGGTAGAGAGAAGAGAAGCTTCCGCTATAGACCCGCCAGCCGGCTGAGTAACGGCAGCGGCTATCACATTTGGTAGAGCTTTTTATGTGTGTTTTTCGTGTCTTCTCATGCTGTCTGAGTCACTTGCGTTTGTTTTAGCCTCAAATTGTATTGATAAATGGGAGCAACTGCCATAGTTGTTAAAAAGTAGTATGACTATGTGCTAAAAGAATTGCGTTTGGTTAATTGTGGATACAGAGGGTGGTATTCTGGAACATGCACTCACGTTTAGGCATCGCATGCTTGAGAAATTCTTCACGAGCTGTGATAAAGGGCAATACACTGAAACCCTCCATTACGAGCAAGGTATCCCCTGAAGCGGGGTGTCCCCTTGAGCAATTAATCGAGGTTTTCAGTCTGTCAATGGTTAGGCTATGTTATATATAATAACTTTACACAGGTGATACTATGGCACACACTCCTGTTATAACAATACAGACACTCCACTGGTACCTAACTGACGCGTCCCTACACAGGACCCTACATAGGTTGTTGCCTGGTGTCTGATCGTCTAGACACCAGTCAACCCACCTCAGTTACATAAACAAAAAAAATCAAGATAATCTGGAGTGTTATTCCCCATACTGTCCTTCAGATTTGATAACCAGGGTTAAGAAGCATTCTATACTGAAATAACTTTTCCCTTAGGTGGGGTGTCCCCTTCAGCGGATGCCCGCTTAACCCTTTACAGGCGGGTGTCTGTGGCAGACCCATGGTGGCAGACCCATGGTGGGGACGAGTACCAGGAACAGGTATAATGCTAGAGGGCGGGCCTTTTAGCGTCCAAATTCATATTCGCTTTTCTGATCATGTGATCACGATCTCAATTTCTTCATTCGGTTTACCTTATAATATTAAATATCATATCATAAGTATATTCTCTGCAAGTTTCATGTTTATTGATCCATCATTTCTTGATAAAAAATTATATCACAGATATTATAAATGATGCCTCGAGGCATCATTCGCCCTATGCTGCCTTCCCAAATATCCTGATTGGATCTAATACCCTCTGTATGGACTTACGCGCGTAATCATATGAGTACTTTTTCACAATGAGTATATAATTTGGTGCTCCACCACAGCAATGCCTCAAGTTCTATTGCTGACATATCGCGACATACTGCGGTAATAATGCAGTGAACGTGCTGAATCAGAGCAATGCTTTGCGGTAAATATTGACACGATTATTCAAAACCTAGCAAGATTTAGCAAGACAACCAAATCGTAACCAATCTCAATATATCTTGTGTGATGGAGGAACCAGCCCTTTAGTAAGCATGGTTAGTTGGGGGAGTATATCAGGCGGTATGATCAATTTGTCAGATCGTATGTTTCAGTGAGAAACATACGAGGTTCTGATTGCACACTGTGGGTCTCTATACAGATTAGAAGAACCCCTCCACCCTTCTCCACGGCGATTCGAAGGCGCTGGGCCCCGGTTGAGGTGCGATGAGACACACCAGCCATGTGGTTTGCACACTGACGGCCGGCCACCGGCGGCGAGCAAAGGCCACTGAATAAAGCCAGGCTTCAAGTAGTCTACTTCTCGGCAAAGTAAACTAGGCGCTTTCCCCTGTAGGCAAAGGTTAAATGTTTGAAATGTTACCGATAAGGAGTACCAGGTGAGAGCGACACCATATCATACAACGGGCCGCCGGGAATTGGTTCTGATTTACAAGACCCCTAGTTTAGGTGTAGAAGTAGGCGTGGAAGCTTTCATTCTCGCTAACACAACAAACTAGCGTTAGCTTTGATTCGAGATTCTATTTGTGCACTCATGTAATAGAAATTAGGTCTTTCAAGAATGTTTCATAATTCTACCTAAGGTGCTAGACCTTTAGATCTTGAAACTTATTTCAACTTTACTATCGATAGTGATTCTCTTGTAGTTGAATTAGACCTGATAGATCAAACCTACCCACTGCACGCATGGGCTGAATTTTACTTTCAATAGTTGTTTCCTTCCTTAAGGCCAGCCCCCGCCTACTACGATGGCCTACGACATACTTCCCGATGGCTACGATTCTAAATGTCCAAATCGTGGCCTATCGCGAATTCCCCGATAGTTCCAAATCGTGGGCATGGTTTGAAATCGTAGAGCGTAGAAACGCCTTGGGAGGACCAAAAACACAAACCATGGTCACGATTGGTTCACGATTCAATCGGTGATTCAATGTAGATCCCAGGCATGATTTTAATATCGATATACTATATACCAATATACTATAATTTTAGAAATACTGAATCAATCCGAATAATTTTCTACAGGTATTTACAATATATTATGATATTATTTCCAAACACTAAACCAATCAAATTGAACAATATAACAGTGGTAGAATAATAATTCCGATATGAAACTATTCCGACACTTAGACTTCATCAAATAATATCATATTTACAGCGATTACACATCCATATGCGCCCTGCCTAATTCCAGAAATCATCTCACCCACAAAAGATATTTTCCTATTAAATCACCTCCAATAGGCTACGCCAGGCTACGAAAAATCCAACATGTTGGATTTTATAAGGACCTATACAATTGGTGTTTTCAATCGCAGCCTATTGTGAGGTATCGTAGACGGAATAGCAGAAACCTGTTCTACCTTCCACGATTTTTGCTGACCTCACGATAGAATCGGTATGGTGTCAGGAAGGTAGTCGTAGGGCCTATCGGGCCCAGAATCGTGGTAGGTGGGGGCTGGCTTTTACACTACACAGCAGCTGAACTTCAGTGGAGCTGTTGTAGTGCACTGATAAAGGACCATAGAGAAGGCAACCTGAAAGCATTGATCGGGGGTCAACCTGTTTTCTATATCAGCTCATAGATGCTGAAGATGGATGTGATTGGCTTTATTTTTGCTGGGTAAAGGTCAATTGATTAGTGGATGGCTGTTGATTGGGAAGCGGTACGTGTCGTGTTGCTGGCCACTAAGATGGCATGCCCTAAGATGGCACACGTGCGCCCCCTACCGACGTACACAAGCGGACTAATGAGTTAATTAAGCCTGAGGTACATGCTGATAGACGAGACCGGGTCGCCGAGCCCGGCCGCGGCAAACGGCACGGCCACCTAACAGGACGGCAGGTAGGCCAACACGGCCGCGAGGTGAAACGTGCATAAGTAACAAGAGACAACAGATAAAAACACCCGTTTTTTATTTAATCTGAATCAAGACGTGCTTTTGTAGCTTTACGTGAATTCTTGGGAGCGGAACGTCTGCATCAGAACCAGGCACCGTAGCAACTAGCTGGCATCCCGTTAAGCCATTTTCGGGCACCCTAGTTTACTGGTATTATCGCTCGACGGCCGTAATGTAAATCGATCTTTGAATTCGCTGAAAGCTTCCTAAAACGAATAAAAGCAACACTAAATTAATAGATAACTGGAGGCCTATTTCGCTGTTAAACTTGCCCAGTAAGATATTGGAAAAACTGATCCATTCAAGCACTGGCGATGCTATTTTTTGTTACCTGAAACATTTATATGAGGCCAGAGGTAAAGGGCAAGTAACCATCTCCTGTTTTCTAGAGTTTCGCAAAGCATTTGATTCAATCACCCATAGACTGATTTTATTAAGATTAGGTAAACTCTTAATGATACCTTGGAACATTCTAGACTGGTTTTCTGATTATCTTTTAGATAAAGAGCAATTTGCAAAGGTGAAGGGAATCAAATCGAATAAGAGATAGATAGAATTTGGAGTAACCCATGGCTCAGTACTTGGTCCGTTGCTTTTTGTTGTATTTGTAAATGACCTGGGTAAAAATATTGAAGTGTCTCATTACTTACAGTATGCAGGCAACCTGGTGGTGTATTATTTTGATGTGAACTTTGAGAAAGCTGAAGAATTTGTACAGAAAGACATTGACCTTGTATCGAGATGGTGCCTAGCAAATGGGCTAACTGCAAATGTTAATAAAACAAGAATAATGTGCACGGGTACGCCTGCTAAGCTAAAGAATCTGAGAAAACCGAGGATATTGATGAATAATGCTCTCATCACATGCTGTTCCAAGTAAAAATATTTAGGGGTTATGATGGACGAGACGCTAACATGGGAACCTCATGTGAAGGAGGTTGTGAAGACAGCTTGTAATAAATTATTTAAATTTAGTGAACTAAGGAATTGTTTAACCAAACAGACGCACGCAGCGTATACATTATCAAAATTATTACACATATGGAATGCTGTTCGCTCATCTACGGTAGCTTTAGAAAACGGGATCTGTCAACCATTGAAAAGCTAAATAATGGGGGTTTGAGGATATTGTTGGGACCCAATTCGAGACATAAATCTATAGGGGTTAGAGGTGAGGTTTCTACCTAAATTCATTTCATAGATCCGATCACCACCCTTGTGGTGTAAAAGAACCTTGAGAAAGTCTGGTGAGAACCTGCAATGGTTAACTGGACGTTAAATCAAACCAATAAAACAACAAACCAATGAATCCTTAACTGCCTTATGCAAACTTTGTAATATTGACAGTCTAGAATATCGGAGAAAAGAGTTATTAAGCATTATGTATAAAAGCAGGACTAATGAGGACTGGATAGGCACCAGCTCCTGTCGTACCAGATCACAAGGGAAGATTCTTTTTAACAAAGGAATTACAAAATGTGCTTCAGTGTTTCGTACCCCATACCAGCGAGGTGCGAGACTGTGCAACCCGTTACCAGCTGAACTACAGAACACAGAGGACATAGGCAGCTTTAAAGCTCAATATAC
This sequence comes from Alentia gelatinosa, assembly GCA_950022655.1. NCBI lineage: Eukaryota > Metazoa > Annelida > Polychaeta > Phyllodocida > Polynoidae > Alentia > Alentia gelatinosa. Next base: position 102,505,746 of record OX465579.1, read on the forward strand.
TGGGACCAACAACTGACTGAAACTCGTAAACATCGAGTACTGAGGAGAGTTATCGACTATACATCTCATCACCTCGTATTGTGAATTAAAAAAATTGAATTAAATTAAATTTGAAAAAATTACTTAAAATTCATTGTTCAAATACTTGTCCTGTATATTTGATATTAGGTCTTCCGGGCTTTAAAAATAAAGTGTTATCTATTACAAGATATAGGTGCGATTGCATTCGTCAAGTCAATCTGGAAGTAGGTGGTGCTACAATCCCCCTTCTATCCATGGAGGCAGCTATCTTGGCAGAGCATCTATGTAATGCTAGGCATATGGCGAATCCGGGCATTCATTTCTCATAGTATTCAATATGCTGACATGTGTTACATAACCCACAAGCCTTTTCCTTGACAAACCACACTACTCTGGCAGTTTCAGATCAAATGATTATGTGATGGCCTCAGCTTATACCATAAAAACATCTTCAAAACAACCGGTTTCCTCGAGATGGCACATTTAAATCATGTCTGGATAATGTGAACAATACTATTTCAACTAATACATGTGAAGATTACATAGATAACTTTTTTTCATCATTTTACACTCTGACAGTGATTTGGTGTCACCAACAAGATGGCAGACATGTTTGTCTGGAATTCTGAGGGTATTTTAAACTGGTAGTCGCCAGCTGACTAATGTTATCTCAAAACAATTGTTTGACGCTATTGGGCTTGGCTTGGGCCTTTGTTATCGGTCATGATGCCCCAGTCACATTGGCGTAATTTCTGGCCTTTCTTCTACGTACTTGAAAGGAGTTCTGCGTATTTACTACGCAAATACAATGCTTTGATATTTTAGTACGCAATCCAGTCACAATGGCGTAAATTCTGACGTTTTACTACGTATTTGAGATGGTAGGGACCACATATCGGCTACGGATTGGGAACGTATCAGTTTGCTTTGCTTTAACGTTTTAGTACATTTCGCAATGCTTATCTACGCTTCTATATGCATTGTGGCGTTTTACCGCATTCATTTACGTATTACAAATGCGTAGATATAAAGTAATTCTGACACCTTGTTTTTTCCGCGTTATGTTTACGTTCGTTTACGCATTCCAACTTACATCTACGCAACTTCGCGTTTTCAAAATGCGTAGAAGAACGTAGACGTGCGAACACGGGTAAACGCCGTTTTACGCCAGTGTGACTGGGGCATCAGGAGTATGGCATCAGCGGCGCTCCGGAGAATGAATACATGTAGGTAAACACAGTGTGCAAATACAACACTGGTTGTGTATATCTACATAGTCAAGATCGTATTTACTACTGATAGGTATATAATGATATACATGTGTAGTTAACATGATTTACATCATTAGAGTAGGATATTATACGCACCTGTGCAACGCAAGAAACGGTTAAGGTCTGCCACATTTTAATAGTGAAGTGGTTTTATCACGTTTTCTTTCATTTTGCTACTTGTTAATATTAAAAATTATTTTTGCCTTGGGCATACTATTTGTATAGGAGGTTTAGTCCAACAATGTTAAATGGAAGAACTGGGTCATCCCAGAATTTCTCGATTAAATTCAATAGAAAAAAAACAGGCACTTGGGTGAAATTCTTTGACAATGGGTCACCGGATAGGCGGGGAGACGTTGCAGAATAATAGATAACAGCAAGGAACTTTAACAAATATGTATCACCAAAGACCAGATATTTAGAGAGAGCACCGAAATGGGACTTGGAGACCCCTTCACCACCTTCAAAGCATTGACCATGGGGATATTGATCCATTTGTATTTGGATGGCTTGATAAAAAAAGGTTGATATATGAGCAGGAGTATATGGCAGGAGAGATGGCTGAAATAGACATATTCTGACTTTGTGTTAAAGTTACAACAGAGAGTACATTATCAAAACAAGGGTAGTATGGCCCTGCACCTACCTGGGAGAAGTTGAGCTCATTGAGCGGCACGCACTGCTCGTCGACCCGCTCCACCGCGCCCGTCACTTTACTGAGTCGCTCCGCCTCCTGCGCTAGGTAGAGGTCCAGCACGGGGATGCCCCGCGACTTAATGTCAGCCTCCGTCAGAGAATTCACCATCAGCATGACCCACACAGGCCGCTTGCGTTCCCAGTTGCCCGTGATGGCATTGAAGAGGTAGTCTGCATAGAGCCCGCTGCCGCGCTGGTCCGCAGTCATCCACGTCGGCATCATCAGTTTCACATACTCCAGGTGCCGCTTGAGGCGGCGGTACATGTCCTTAGGCAACACATCGGACAGGAACTCTCCTTGCGGCAGGAGCTGGCAGTTGGCGAGCTGGCTGATGGTGTATGGGTCCGTCAGGTCCAGCTCGAAGAAAACGTTTTCGGCGCGGTGGAACGCCTCGCGCGTGTTCTCTGGGATGTAGTCCCAGACACGCGTGTAGGGCACGTGAATGGTACCGAAGAAATAGGATGGCGGGTCGCGCTTGATAGTCCACAGGAACGAGTTGAGCTCACTCTGCAACGGCACCAAGTCGACACAGTTAGCACAGTCAGCTTCACTACAATAAACTTTCAGAGGCAGCATGTTGATGTCGGTTGATGTTGTATGTTCGACAATTACTAGTTTTCTTAAGATTATACCTCAATGTGATTTCAACACACGGCAGTAGAGCTCACCGTTAAAGTAACGAGTATGAAGTAAGAGTTGGGTAGCTCTGGAGGCCCTGTTGTGGGCAGATGTCACCGGCTTATTGCAGTTGGTCATGATCAGTGGATGGTAACCATCCTTTCCTGGTGATTACATGTGATAAGGGTTGGGGGAGGGGGAGGCTAAGACAAGGGAACTATTTGAACAAAAATTATATCAGACCATCAATGTATGTTTCGATAAAAATATTGGAGGGGGTGTGGAGTTGGGTTCTATTTCTGCATGCATGTGATGATAAATTTGTAATCTTTGAGAATGTGCAAAATATTCAGTACTACTCTGTTATATATGATGCGCCACTTCAAAAAATGTTAATATATATTTTTTAAACTACCTGAAGCTTATATCAGTCCGTCCTTTATTCTGGGTAATGAGGTCCTGTAGGGGTTCCTTAATATGTCTATAGTCGTTGGTTAAGGGGACCAGCCAACAACGCGGACTAATTTGTTTTGAACAGAATCCTCGAGTCCCTTTTTATGGTATCCCCTCCCCTCCCCCACTCCCCCTCCCCCATACTCCTGTAAAGGAATTTGGTTTTGGATCTAATCTGTAATTCGACGTTAACGCCATTCTGAAACCCTTAAGGTAACGAGTTCTTTTCCCCCCTGAAGAATACCAAAAATCAATTTCAATACCAATTAATATAAATCTGAACTAGGGACCATTCGGCAAATAACCTGTAACTCTGGTGAACTCAGAGACTCTAAACTGCTTTTAAGCTAATCAACTTTGCTGATTTGGTTACTGTTCATCACCATAGTATTTTTTATCGGTGCAATTTGTTTAGAAGTGAATTCTCTTTCCGAGTCTTTCAATAATATCATCGATTCTGCATTTAAAATTATGTATGCTCTTTTGAACCAAGAAAGAGAGATATTTTCTCAAACAAAAGAATAACAGTGCCTTTCTCTCCTGCATCACTGTAACTTCAACTTGCTTTTTAAGTTCCTACTCGATATATTCATAGTGAGATAAGGGAATAAAGATTTGTACAATATTTTGGTAGAAATTCTTCCATTTCCCATACATCTTTACATTTTAAGAATGAATAAGTGACGATTTTGCTGAAAGGATAACAAGTATCTGCTTCCTCACCTTTGATGGTGCAAATGGGAATTGCTGGTATCAATCGAAAAGTGTCATGCCTATTACACAGATTGAGGAATATCCTTTTTTATGACAAAAGAGAATTTCATATATTTTCTCAAGGTCAATGAAACAGGTTCTCATACCTCCAGGGATGTAGCAGAAGTGAGAAAATCTTTTTCAGGCACTTTTCAGTCATCCTTACTACTATTCCTGCACAAGCTAGCTATTTCTTGTATAATGATTGCCGATGTGATGTACAGCTATAAATCCTTTATCGCCCTTGCATTTATAGAGGTCAAGGTCAAATTATCTTTCATACATGTACAGTGTATGCATGTACAACATCAATCAGCTAAAACATTTAATAGCCCAGTCTCTATTCAAACTAATTTATGAGCTCATATTTCGATGAGAAAAGACAATTTGCCCTCTAAAATGTAGATTAAGGGCAAGGTCAAGGTCAAGATGCTAAAACATATATAGAACTTTTAAATCTTCATATGAACTTTAATCCAGCAGTCTCCATTAAAGGTATAAAAGATATAAGATGATTTTAGGTATTTTTATAGATTTTTAAATCTTTTTGTAAATATTGTCAATTTACAGCCTGAACCCACGGGCTGCGGCCAGTAACAAATGTTCTTTTGAAATCAGCATGATTTTCTACTTCAGATATAACCATCAGACCTTTTGTAATCATTCGCCAAAAATCATCCCCTCATCTCCTGGGCTATATTTTCCGGAAAGCCTTCGACAGTGTACTCCCTGGGATATTACTTGATAAGTTGAAAAAGGTAGGATTAGCGAAGTGCAATTTAGCATGGATAAACAGCTACCTGTGCAATCGAGAACAAAGAGTCTCTATCTGAATGGGCAGTGGTCACATACGGTATGCCCTAGGGATCTGTCCTGGGGCCACTTCTGTTCATCTTTCTCATTGATGAAATTTTTGGACTTGTTGGGGTCAGGACTGTCTGTCAAACTTTATGCTGATGATTTAGTTTTTTATCAATCGTGAACTGACCCACTGATGGTTGCAGGGTCTCTACAAACTGGCCTAGATGCCCTATGGGAGTGGACCAGGTCTAATTATTTAACTGTAAATTATAAAAAGACAAAAATGTGCTGGTATGGATCAAAACGGAAATCAAAGGAGCTCGCTGGAGTTCCAGATTTATTTTTTGGGCTAGAAATATTAGCAGTAGTTGATAGTTACCTATACCGGGGCATGCATATTGACAAACGCCTGACTTTTGACCGAAATATTAACATGTTGAAGAAAAATTCGGAATAGTGAGACATCTTATGACTTTCAAATAAACGTACGACATTACGGATGTAATTGCATTACATTGACTAAGTGCATTATCATCTAATTGTATTTCTGACATTAATTATGTAATCAACTTGAATGGCTTAACCCTTTCCCTGCAGCACCCAGTTCTCCTGCTCAGCATTATATGGCAGGCATTGCCTGCCCAAACGACCCTGCTACGGCAGGCACCTCTTTTGGGAAATAGCAATGTCATGTGATGTGTCATGTGATTCAAGTAATTTACATTGGTGACTGATCATGTTTTGATATACCTAATCATAGGTCAATATGGCTCTTATACATTGTGAAAATTTCTTTTAAATCAAAGAATTATCTCTTTATCTATTGAATTTTGTATATAAGTATCAATGATGCCTTTAAGATGCCTGGAGGCATCTTCCTGCCATAGCCAGGGGAATGCCTGGAGGCATCTTCCTGACGTAGCCAGGGGAATGCCTTGAGGCATCTTCCTGCTGTTAAAGGGTTAATATCTAGTATTAATGTTGTACTATGTACAACATGAACCCATCTACGAAATGGGTCAGCCTTTTGAGCATACACATTGTGTAAACTATACATCTTTATTTTTTTGGCCTTGATGGCTTGTGTGTAAATATGATTTTATTTGTAATATATTTCATTCATCATGTCATTATGCTGTATGAAACTGTATCATTGTGTAACTTACGATAATTTTCACTGTCACACTATGTATTGGATAAAGGATGAAGGATAACAGCACACAATAACTAAGAGTGTGACAACCAAATGCTACCTGCGAGTAGCCAGTATTTATATGTATCCTGAATTTTTGAAAATACATCTGAAATGGTCAAAGAGTTTGAATTAAAACAACTTGTAGATAGAATAACTCGGCCAAATGCTAATAATCACAGTGTGGGTTCGATAATTGATCTTATTTTTACTAACTGTTCTTTTATGTGTAGCTCTGGAGTCCCAAGTAATATGATTAGCAATCACCTCCTTACCTACGCTGTCCGTAAAAAATGTAAAGAAACAATTATGTCTCAAAAGGTTAAATCTAAACGGCGTTCGTATAGGATTATGATCGTGAAGAGTCTGAGTCGTATATTTCTGACCAAAATGGGACGATATTGGAGTTTAGAGGATGTTGATGCAATGTGGTATGTCTTATTAGGGTTTATTCATAATTACTTAGAGGAATATTGCCCAATCATATCCTATAATAATGTAAAAAAAAAAAGAGAGACGAGTGGGTTTCAGATGAAATTGATTCGATGATTGAGGACAGGAATTGGTTAGTTACAGAGCACAGGTGGAGGACTAGTTCAGTATTATTATCTAGATCTAAGGTGTTGAGCAAAAAAATAGATATGGGCTTAAAAAGCCGAAAAATAGTTATTTTTCAGAACAGATGGAAAACGGAATCATCCTAATGACTTTTGAAGATACATCACACTGCGCCGCTCCGGTTTATTGTACCGCAAAACCTGTTTCCGTAGGTTGCTCTAGCGGTGCAGTGTGAAGATACATAAGATCTATCTGGAACCGTAGTGGAGGACAGGAGACCTGTTCTCAGATTGACCAACATAGTATGGTAAGGGTTCCTCATGATAAAATTCCTGATTACACGAATAATTACTTTTGTAATATCGGTAATAAGTTGTTTGAAGACAGAGATTTAACCGATTATGACTTACTCACTTTTATTAGAAATATTCCTACTGATACATATAATTTAGATATTAACATTACCTCTGAAATTATTATTAGATGAACCAAGGATATCTCAGTTTCTAAGAGTTTAGGTATTGATGATTTATCGAGTAGAATAATTAGGGATGCCATGATGATACTTGCCAATGAGTTCGCTTATTCATTTAATTGTTCAATTGCTTCTGGTGTTGTACATAAATTATGGAAAATAGGAGCTGTAATCCCTATCCCTAAAGGAGTAAATTTAGAAAGTGTATATCTCGAGATGTAATAGAAGTATAAATGAACTTTACGATACGTCAAGTTTGGAATATTGTGCTTTTATTCTTGATTGCTCCTCTAGGAAAAAATGTTCATTCATTACAAATTACTCAGAATCGGGCGCTAAGGATAATAGGAAAAAACTGGAATAAGCGACAAGATTTTAAGGAGATGCATCGATCAATTGGTTTGGATTACTTGGAGAATAGAAGGTGTATGCAACTCTTAAATGCAATGTATAAATGGTCTCAGGATGATATTAACATAGATTTGACCATCAGGAGTACTAGAAGTGATAAGATTAAATTCAAAATAAGAAGGGTTACTTGTACTAATTATCAGCACAGTCCTCTTTATTGGAGACAATTACTTAGGAACAAATTGACCTTTCCGATCCAGAGAAGTGAATCGTACCAAGTATTTAAGAAAGATGTTATAACAATGTACTCTGAGTTTGATCGATGTTAGTGTGTATCTACGACTCATTTCATCTCATCAATTTCCTTTCCTTTTTCCTTTATATTGTAATATATAAAATATGTTAAGTGGATGTCGACTTTGTAATCATGGATTGTAAACCATCACAGTGGAGGATCCAACTTTGCGTTAGAACTGCTTTTGTGTATTAAAAAAGCCACTTTTGACCGTACTGCTAGGTGATGTGTTAATGTGTTCTACTGTGCCAACAGCACTAATATGGCTACATGTTCATGTTAAGTGATAAATAGATAGTGCTCATACATCTAGCTCTAGCATCTGGCTACAGTACTGACACGTCCATGTACTCATAATGAGCGAAAATGGGTAATATTTAAAACTCCAGCTCCAAAACAGCTCAATTAAGGGATGCTCTATGAATACCCAAACAACTGTCAATGCAGTGACGTCAATGGACCTCTATAAAACATGCTACGCTTCAAGTGAGTGGTGTTTGTGGATAAGATTTAACAAACAGATAACATGTTATTCTAACCTGACAAGTCTATGGGAAGAATAGTTTATTTTCTGTTTTCTGACGGCACACTACTATCTGGTTTGACCCGTTTGTTTGTTTTGGGTAGTTTAACATCCAATATATTCTACTAGACTGACTTACCTAAGGTGGAGATCGAACCTATGATATGAAGTTAGGTAGAATACTCACCCCTACACATTTAACTGAGGTGAGAGTTCTTAGAGTTCCAACACCACATGGTATGAGAACGTTTGGCCTTTGATATAGCAGTAAATCTACCACTGCTGGGGATGAAGGAGAAATGTGGCTACAGTGGGAATCGAACTCCCAATCCAGCACCTTGGGGTTACAAACCCAGTGGGTCTGCTGGGATGGACAGCAATTACCAATCTGTTCATCCTCTTGGTCGCCTCGCCTCCTCGTGGCGCAGACCGGATATGCTTGCACACAAGCATAACTAAAGCGACCAGGGTGGGGAGTTAGCTCAGCGGTAAAGAGCACTAGACTTCTAAACCCAAGGTTGTTGGACTTTGTTGATTTGAGTCCCACTGCAGCCACTTTTCTCATTCACCCCCAGCAGATGTAGATTTACTGCTATATCAAAGGCCAATCCTTCTCATAGCTGTCTTTGTGGTAAGTAAAAGAACTCTCACTTCGGTGAATGTGTAGGGGTGGGATTTCTACTTACATTGATCTCATAGATTTGGTCAAACCCAAAGTAAGTCTAGTTGAACAAATTGGACATTAAACTAAACAAATTAACAAACAAGCCAAGTGCCTTAACTTCTTAGCTAACTAGCTAACTCCCTGGTCTAACATGGCACCCGGACTGATGGCACCACTTCGGACCAATTGCAACATTTTCCCAGACCGATGTCCCCATCACCTAGACTGATGTCACCAGTCAAAGAGTCACTACTCTTTATGATAGTCTTGCTTCAACCTTGTGGCACTATGAACTTTGGTTAAAGTTTGATTCAATGATAAGGTTATGAGGAGAGGGTTTATCATTGGGGGGGGGGATCATTTTCGTTAGCAGGGAATAACTCTGATATTACTGTGGTTAATTCTTTTTCTTACTTCAGGGGGGGGGGGAGGGTAAGGGGTATATTTTGTTAACTCTCGGGAGGGGGAAGGCTAATATGATTTTGATTTGTCAAAAAATAATTCACAGGGGTGGTGCTAATTTTCTTTTTTGTTTATATTTCCTCGGAGGGCTTTTTCAAAACGATGTGTGTGGGGGGTAATTTTGAAGGGGGCAAATCTTTTTTCATTCTTACACGAGGAGCATTTCTAAGAGAAATTAGGAAGGGGGTTAGACCATTTTTTTCGGCTGCCTCTGCAGAGGAGGGATTTTTTTAGAGTCCTGCATATAAGTCAGGTATACGAGTCATTTTCCTTTTATTTGGTGGCATGAACCAACACACCGTAGTTTTTGCAGTGTTAACGGTTAGTACATTTTCATAGCACCAGGCCATAACTCTAATTTTCTGAATTCCTTGTTTTTATCATAATTCATGTACTAGTACTACACACTCATACACTGTACCAATACACACAGCTACGTTCTGGAGGTAAACTATTAATTGATAGAATATGGTGTTATAAATTTCTTAGGTATAGATATTTTACAATATACTAAAACTCCCAGAATCGGCATATGAAAGAAGACCAGGAACAGATGACTACGAGCACTACTCTTATTGGCTTACCAAGGGGCAACTTATCACAAGGGGCAGAAATCACTCTGCGACTAAGGGAAGTAAGCCATCGATATTTGTTCCCGATTCATCCCGACCATCGGCTTGGTCGGAGTCGGATATAAAATGTTGTTGTCTTCTTCCTGATCATACCTTTTGCCGACGGATCCATCAGGTCGGTCAGTATCGGTGAACTTTATGTCGCTTTACGCATTTCTCCGAACCGATCATACCTCTTCCCGACAAAAATCGGGCATTACTAGGGTTGGGGTAATAACCGACTCTGCCCGACCTTAAGATGGTCGTTATATACATTTCACTGACTGTTCCCGATTCTGAGTAAACCGTTTAAATAGCGCTGGTTTGTACCCCCACTCATACATCCAAGTATTCTGACCGACCCGACAGATCCATCGGGCAAAGGTCCGATTGGGAAGAATCAGCGTGTCTCTATCTTATAGGCTTTATAAGCATCACACCACTGGTCGAAACTGAGGCGGATGGGCCACCAATTAGGTTGCCGAGATCATAAGTCATAGAATCGCAAGTAAAATTCCAATGTTCGATCTCAATGTCCCAGGCGACCTTTGCCCTTTTGAAGGAGGAAATGTCGCTGACAAAATGCCCCAAGCGGGGAGTGAAAAGGGGTAGTACAAAATCGCATGGTAATAAGTCGCAAGCATTTCACACTTGGTGATATTGTAAAGGTACAAGATCTCAAGTGAATTTTCTCGGCGACCTTTCCTCAAACGGAGGCAGAAATCGCTAAGTGTGTATTTGTCTTTAATAGATGTGTAATCCCGAGTATGCCTACACCGAAATTACACGAGGATGACACGTTCAGTACTTTAATTTGGAAAGTATTCATTTAAAAGCTTAAAGCGTCACGCCGCGACGTCCACCTTGCCCGAAACCAGTCAGTAATCCCCTGCCTCACCGTCGAACAATGGGATTTCCCTGGTTGGTGGAGGCAGATAAAGCCGGCCCAGCCCTGGCATCGCTGGGCTCTGCTGTAATCCTGAGGGCTGGACTTTCTCTTGGGCAATTTACTAAGGGTTTCCAAATGAGCGAGCAAGTTGAGGGATGATCCTATGTGGCATTGTGCCTTAGCTCCACTGATATGATTGCCAATGTGGTAATCCTTGGACAGATCCTCTTAGCAATCTCTCTATTGGTCGGCGGCGAGTTACTCGGGTCCCTTAGGTTGTAGCTGCTCGCAGCACTCAGCCTAAGTCACGGGGAGCATGATGGCACTGCCTAACGTCGGCCAGACATTGTGTCTCAAATATGCCGCTTTTTTAGATTAAAACATAAAATTATCAACCAAAACAGGCACTCCTGGTTTCTTTTTTTTGACACAGCTTATACTTATTTCATACAGTTCGATTTCTGTATAGACATTAATGATAATTACTATGACAGTCACAAAAAATGTCCCTTGTTAAGCAGGTGCTTCAGGGACATCTATAAATAATGACCTTGTGAATGAAACCCACTGACTATTATCATGCTGAAGGAGTATCAAGATCCATTTAGATATTCGTCAATGTAATGCAAATGGTTTTCCCACCATTGTGATTAAATAACCCCGTTATTACATTGCCGACATTTTTCTCTATGCGAATAAACCTGAGTGATTACCAATTCTGTGAATGAAAAAAAAAACACACTCATTTCACCGAAGCCCGTTTTGAGGGGGCGGCATATCTGCATATGCCAATGCAGATGAAGGCGTTGGTGAAGGACAAGGTGGATATTAAGAAACGCCCATGATTCGCACTCACACGTGACAGACGGCATAAATGTATGGTCGGCAGGTCTTTGAATAGGAAATGAATGCACTTTGCAATTGGATTGTCATTCTCAACTCGCCAAATGAGGCCGTGCCATTGTGGTTAATATGAATAACTTTCCACAATCCATCTCGGGGCAGGCGGTTCCAACAGATAATTGCAAATTACGACACGAAGCAAGGCACCGAATGTCAATGTAGAAATAGCACAACGAGGTATATATGTCACGGACAGGGTGTTAAGAAAAGTATTACCTGGATATAGATAGGATATACTTTAAGGTCGACGTGAGACAAAAGCTGTGACAATAGTAGTGATTGAAACGCAGGTTCTGCGGTGTATGGGGCTGGGGTTGGGGGCGAGGTTTTGAACAGTTGTCTTTATCACATATCCTATATCGAGGCCGCGATTTACTAGGATAAAATCCGGTGTAGTTATCCCGCCCAAATCCGTGAGGAACCAGACAACAAGGAGGTTTGATGGAACACAATAATTATGTTTAACAGATACAAACAAGTACACGTATATAAACCTGCCAAACCGTCAAACGCGTGTAAACTAAGAATAAAGGATTTGGAATACCTTACTCTCGGAAGACAATTTCTCGGAGATGATTTAGTTAAATAATGTTAGACACAATCACTTGACCAATCACTTCTAATTTTTATATCATGCATTTGGAGCCCAGCTTCCGTTAAAGAAATAGCTCCCCTTCTACGAAGAGAATATGAAGTATAATAGGCACAGTTCCTTTGTGATAAAAGTAAGTTTTTAGAAAACTATTGATATGTACAAACTGTTTCGGTGTCTCGCAGCCGACAATTAAGCAGAAAGATAATTGGGATAGAAGAGTAAGAAAACGTTTTAGCTATATATGCCAAATATAAACGAACATTATCAATAGTTGAGGGTAAATGAACTAGACCATAAATAGTACAAAATTCAAAATACTGCTTCCATTGAGAATTCCTGGTCCTGATGGTATTTGGGGCGATCCAGGAGAATTTTTTTCCGATTGAAAACTGTTCCTAGCAAACAGGACCAAACAGTGAAAGATTTATACACGATCCAGGAGTTTTGGTACAGATGGACAACACCAATTTCGAATAAGTAAAAAATAGAAATATTTAGAACTTATGGTGAGTAAATCAGAGAGATAGTCTGGAATTATATTATCATTGGTGAAAATGTATTCACAGTACAACTGAAAATTGAAAACAAAACTGAGCCAAAACCACTCACCTAGCCAATACACGGCTTTAACACTTCTTGTCTGTCTGTGTTAACCATTGAGACCACCTGTGTGTTATTTCTCTTAAGGCTGTGTTCCACTGCAGCCGGCCCTGTGGCGACTAAGTGGAGGCTGAGGGGTGATCATGTGGTCGCCGGTCGGTCGTCACTCAGTAGCTAGTAGGGGAGCTGCAGTGGAGCTATGATCGCGATCATCAGTGGGGTCGTGATCGCAGTAGGGTCTCCACTGATTTCTTACTAGTTCTTTACTGGTTGTGCTACCATCGCCCCGTTCAGAGGCGACATCCCTGTTCTCCATGCTTTTCAAGGCAGGGAAGAATGGTTGCTGATGACATTAGAAGGATTAGATATGGTCGTAAGCTTTGAAGTAAGTATGGCTCTGGCGTTGACTGCTTCCCAGCCTATACCTCAATAAACTCAGTCAACGTGAAGGGGTGCGGAGGCAGAAAGTTTGGACAGTTTTGAAACGGTGGACATAATTTCAGAATCAGAGTGTGCTATACACATTCATAGCATCAACGCTTATCTTTATTTATCTGCATTATTCGATTAACCGCGATATTGAGCGGAAATCAACCTTCCGTACAAATATATGATGGGGGACACTGCACTGCTCCAGTAGTGGCAGTGCTCGAAAATAGGCAAAGCTTTTCGTCATATGAATAGATAAATAATGGTCTAATTAGAATAAACTAAGCAATTATAGGCCAAATTCGGCGGAATCTGACCGTAAAAATGAACACACCATGCCCTTCGACGGAAATAGCTGAGTTCGGCCGACCCGCCTTCTAGTGACTGAACGGGAAACTTACCGATAGCGCATTATGTAGCCAATGTCCACCAGACAGTGGGACAGGAGAGCCCAGTGGAGCAAGACTTCTGACCGGTCGCAGATTGAGGAGAGATTGACAGAAAACTAATCTTGCGGGAATTAAGTCTAATGGAGCCGCACCACTGCAGGGTAAGATAAATTTAGGTGAAGAAAGGATGGAGATCAAGGATCGCGCATTGGAGCACTGCCTTCAATTTTACTTTGTGGTTTATCCAGTTTTCACCCCAACGAATGGCTGAAGAAATGATTATGAACTTGCGATCATCGCACCAGTGGGACCGGGCCTTAAGGCCTGAACCCACTATGCAATCCTTTTCCTTTTACTGCGATGTATGGTCCCCCCATATCGCATCGCGCAGTGGGTTCAGCCATGCAATTTCCAGCCCTGCAATTCCGGTACGCCTGCCCCCTCCCCCTGTGTAATAATGTGTGATTACTTTTCCCAGAATACTCACTGAGTAAATCTACAAATACTATAAGAATGTCTTATTTCTTCGTCTATAAGACCCCTTTCACGTGACCTCACGCATACATTAACGGCGATGCGCACGCATACCGAGGTCAGAACATACTGTCAACAACACAGCCCAAGTCCTTGTATCATGTTTTCTTCCGATTTTGAAGGGCAAAACCATTATAGTTTCTGGAAAAAAGTAATTTTACAGTATAAGTATGATATCAGTAACTTGGCAATTCATAGATTTCAGCCAAACCGGATGTTTTAGATTATTGTTCACAGCCCTGTATTGGGCTATGTATCATCATAAATAGTGGAGGGCCTAAACATGCTGTAGGCACAAGCAACATAGAATACTGTTTCATCAAAGGGAAACACTCTGCTAAAGTATGAATTCTTGTGAAAAGAGTATTTAAAAGTCAAGTGCACTGAATATTTGCCAATTATAATGTGAACCCCACCATACACACCCCATGTACACACAGTTGGTGAGTGGCAGCCATCCCGGGTGACCACCCCTGAGTGTACCTCTGTGTGCTGCATACACTAAGGGTTGAGACACAGGGTGCACCCCTGGTCAGGCCTGGTGAAGTGGCAGGGGTGGTCTGCATGCAGGCAGGAGGCAGACAGCAGCATACCACATACACTTAGGGGTGACACACAGGGCAGCATCATGGATGGCTAGATTTACCTGAAGATACTTAAACAATTATTTGTCAGAACTTTGTGGTTGAAGTGTCAGATTTAAGCTACTGAAGTGCACATTCTGGCACATCATTTATTTCATTCTTTCTTAGAAATTATCTAGGCTTTCTGACAACTTTTAGAGTTGATATGAGCAACTCCCCATGACTTATGCTTGTGACCTAGTTCTTTCTGGTCGTAGTATGCACGCGCATCTAACGAGGTCGACGTTTGTGTACAAACATTGAAAGGGGTCTATAAGACTTATACATAATACATATGTATATACACATACAGTAGAACCCCGCCTAACTGACACCCCGCGTAAGCAGACACCCTGCGTAAGTGGACAGTTATTTCGGTACGAAAAGGGAAAAAAAAGCGTAAGCGGGTACCTCAGACGGACACCCTGGCAAAAATGGCTTGTCAGTGTGGGGACAACACTCCAGATTATCGAGATTAATCTGTTTTTGGCATGGTCTACAAGCCCACCTCCAGAGGTAGGACAAATTCACAATAGAAGTGTGTGGAAGTTGTCTAGCGGGCCTGGGCGGGCTTTGTGAGTGGAGGGGGCAGTCCATGGAGGGCTATAGCGGGTAGGTGTGAAAGCTGCCGAGGTTACACAGGTGGTATGTGAGAGGGCCCGGACAGGCTGCTGGTGGAGGCATGGGGTGGGCTGGGTTTCAATTTAGCAAACAGATCATGTACATTTGTACATTTTTACAATTATTTATGAACCTATTCACTAATTCATTCCTTATTCTAGAAGTAATTATTTGTTATTTGAAATTAAACATATTTTAATAAAGATGCCATATAATAATTATTGTTTATTCATACTTATCCTATAGAAATATATCCAATAGGCAATTCAGCACTATATAATCAGCAAAAACCTCAAAACCCTGCGTAAGCGGACACTTTGGCCCAGAACGGAGGTTGTCCGCTTACACGGGGTTTTACTGTATATGTAAATTTCTTAATTTTGCTAGACGAGATCAGACACTGTTGGCCTTTAAATTGTATAGATTATCCCAAATACACAGTTCTGGACCTCTTATGTGGGTTAATCGCAAAAATGTAAATCACTGAAATTGAAACGTCCCCCCCCAGGCAAATATATTAAAATAAAATGCCCCCCAGGCAAATACCTCTAAATAAAATGCACCCCCCCCCCCCGGCAAATCCCCTCATATGCACCCCCCCCCCCCCCCCCATTCAATAGCTAATTCCCCCTGACGTAAATGGTGAAAGGTCCCTTAGGTGATATGTATGTATGACACATCAAATTAAAGCTGGAATACCATAGAATACGATGCAATCGCTGTTATTTCTATGCAAGGTATTATAAACATCATATTCTAATACACTCAGTGATCCCATGCTAAAGTATACGTTGCCAGGTGAATGTTTGGCTTCAGCCATGGCGTAACTAAGCAGATAAGGCGCGACACCAGCCAGTGGAAAAAAGGCCTATTCTTGTACTGTCCCCCACTGAGCCCACCCCACTCTGGAGGTTGATGACCCATTTGATAATTTGTCCCTCCCTAAGATTTGGGGGAATCCCAATATCGCAGGGAGATATATCACACAGTGGCTCACTGGCTTTAATGCTCCTTGTATTGACAACATATTTACGAATTTTGCATGTTACCTCAAGTGGTTTTGTTAGCTTCTAAAGTAGCGACCACCTCCCTGTTTTGCGATAAGACAAAAAGAAACTTAGAGACGAAGAAGACAAAAGTTACTGGACCGTTATGTAAAGGGCATTGCTTAATATATTACGGGATTGGATGCTATTAAATGATTGGGATGACTTCTGGGGAACAAAGGACCCAAATAAACTGTGGATATTTCCAGAATTAACAGAATACCTCGGCTTTTGTTTTCTCACAAAAACTTGAACAACTATACGTGGTAATCTTCTGATGATCAATAAGCTGTGTTCATTAATACATGAACGCCAACTAGCATGATCCGAATAGTTAAAAACAAAATCATCCGAAACAGTTGTTAGAGCTAATAAACTGATAAGAGAAGTACGTTTAGTGTTGATAAAGAAATGTTGTACCATCTGGGAAATGACATATCCACATCCAAAACATTGGAATCGGGATAGGAGGGAGTGAGTGAGGGCATGTGTTCTTCAAGAATATCTTGTTATATTACTCGAGCAACTAGAATTTATGTATCACCTAAGTGTAAGAATAAGAGAGTTCCCAAATGACTTGAAATTAGCAAAAGTAACGCCCTTGCTGAAACGAGCCGATAATCTTGATCCAAGTAATTGGCGTCCTATATCTTTATTACCTGTACAATGTAAGATAGCAGATAACAATTTGCACAACCATTTAATGAAGCATAAAGCGAACAACAGAATATTATCAGAATTTCAAGCAGGTTAGAGAAAAGAGATGGGAACAATTGATGCGATCTACGACCTGGTGAACGCGTTGTATTTGTCACAAAACAAGAATATGCATCCGCTGTTTTCATAGAATTGAAGAAGGCGTTTTGCAGTGTGAACCATGGCAAATGACTGAAAAAAATCACTCTACTTGAGTTACCAATCTCATTATTAAATTCAATATTGTCATATCTTAGTAATAGGAAACAGAGATTAAGTTTTGGTAGTGACAGGTCTGGAGTGGGATAACCTATATTTTTGTTTATATAGTGTTACATGTTATATTTATGTCAAACATACAGGCTCAATCTCTTGGCCTAACTGATCATGCTGGCTCTATGTAATAGGCCGATGGAGGCGCCCCTTGGTTAGGATCAACACGGTTGCCCTCAAGCGGTTAACACGGAGCAAGCATATAACCTTGATCTTGATGTACCATTGACAGTCTGACTAGCGCATGGCAGTAACACCAGCAGTAACACCTGCAATAAGCTTGTAAGTCATTCATTCAGCTTACCCAGCATATTCCCACCTAATAGTAACAATACTATATAAACGATGTTGTTAAACTATTGAATGATGTAAAATGTCGCTTAGAAGCTGACGACATGATGTTGTATATTTCCAGTAAAGATCCGAAGAAAGTGCATGATGTTTTGCGAAAATCCTTAGATGATTTCTGTGAATTATGCAATACTAACATGCTAACGATGAATGCCCAAAAAACAAAATTTTGCTGGTATATACCAAAAAATATGAAATAGGAGATTTTGGCTTCTCACCCCTTGTCTTAGGCGAGCCACATTTGCCTTTGACCTTGTCCCTCTGCTCATCTGCCATGTTAGTGAGCTGCTTGACCTAATTAACAGAGGCTGAATCGAAGTTTGGTAAATGCGGTGCAAACCTAATGTGTCAAAATTTCAAAAGCTACTCAGTTAGGGACGGAGTATAATACTTTTAGGGGGACTGATGACTTGCTCCTCAACTCATATAATCCACCTGACTTTTTGGTTAAACAGCGGGACTGAGGTGAGTCACTGCCAAGTGGTTTACCGCGAGGAAGGCCTACGACCTACGACCAATAACAAGAAGTAGACCTCACATTTTATATAGGACTAACAGAGCTTGACAAAATTAATGCCTATCATTACCTAGGGTGCACATAAATATGAGTATAACTTTAGAGAAGCAATGTCGAAACATCGTAAAAAAAACCTGTTAATTCTGCTGAAAAAGCATCACCTAATGCTGCAAAAAAAACAGCACTGCGAGTTTATAAACAATCTAACTGCTATTGTCGACCAACTGCATGTAAATACGAACACAACATATTTAGGCGAAGACAAAAAACGGTGCTGTCGTACATGAGGAAAGGGTGCCTCTGTACTTATGGAATTTTATGATTACTAAATATATTATAAAGGATATTTTTTCCCATAGTTCGTGGTCTTTCTATGAATACTGCATTTTTTTAGTGCCATCGAAAATATGAAAAAATATGCAAATATGGTTAATTTCTTAATGTATATAATATGGAATTTACTTGTATTCCTTCCCATAATTCACTGTTCTTAAACAGAAGTGAATAGATTTCAAACAAAAAATATAAAAAATTCATCAATACATACATGTTCACAACCGTTTACATTTGTTCACCTTCTCCGGTGGCTTGCATCTTATCCAACATATTCTCTCGCTGTTGACTAGGGCTCAATAACTTGAGGCCCCGGTATCCGGACCCGGTATCCGAACCCGCGACTTAAGGCAAAGTACGGTGACGTACTTCGATATACGGCAGTCCAGATTCTCATCAGCCCCGTGGGGGATGGGGGGGGGGGGCTTTCGATAGTCGTCGGGACTGCCGTGCGGGACAGATCTAAAGTTTCCCCGCAGCTCCCTGACAGCCCATTCAACTTACAATTCGAAATCCCGGTGACTTAAGGCGGACTACGGCGGACAACGGCGGACTACGGCGGACTACGCCAGACCCGACGGAGTACGGCCACATGGAAAATTCACCGCCGGGACAGTCGAGGTGTAAACGTAGCATAAAACGTTCAACACTAAGGAACAACTTGTGTGATTTTTAGAATACCAAGTCTCCATGGTCTGTATTCATATATTATGTGATAAAATTTGATGAATAAAGCTGAGATTTCTTTTCATCTTTCTGAACACTGAGGTTCTGAAATGTAAAAGGTTGTACCAAGTCTATTATTATCATAGTCCTAAGTTAGTGCCTTGGGGTACTCCCATAAACACTCTTATGCATCAGCAATTAATGTAAATAGCCTAAAAACATAGTTTAAGTCACTTTGTCTGTCTGTTCGCTAATTCTAGAAGATTTTCATAGAATTGCAACGCATGTCTTAGAATTACATGCCGTAGAATGATACAGGTGAAAGCATACAATGTGCAGTACAACGGGTAAAATATGTGATATTATGCCTGTTAATGGTGTAAGGTGTAATTAACTAAGTTATCTTTTACGAATGTCTATACATTAGACTTGTATAGACATTTTATATATCTTTCCTAGAATGATACCCTACTATTTGACTAGACAAGGGTTTGCTGTGCCACATTTCGTGTCACACACTTCCCTATCTTAAATCTAGCGTTCATATTTTCTTGTGAGGGACTTCTCGACCTTTACATTGATCTACTTGCAGAATATCATATTTTGCAAATTTTATATGCATTCAAAGATTGACATGTTGTAGAATGATAACACAATTTTCAATCTTTTAACAGGATATTGCCTCTATAAATTAAATGTGCTTGAATGATATTTGCATACGTTTCACACAAAGTGTACTCCACAGCAGTGTTTGAACCCACAAATCCTCCTTAGTTTTTATTTTCTAAGAAAAAGAAAATCCCCAAAACAGGTGAATCAGGGCACTTTTTTATTCGTCCAAATATATTTACACACACATAGCCTATACATATATGTACATGTAAATGTAATATATGTTATATGTAATAACCAGAAAAATGCAATGAGAAATAGGCCTGGTCTGACGATACCCAGCCCTCTCATCCGTATAAAACCCCGCCATTTACATTTAGATTGGATGCGTGTTGGTGTCCGTGACGTTTATTTGCTTTCTGATGTTTACCTTAATGAAAACAGGTGCGCCGCATGGAGTCTTGTCTCTTTTTCTGCCTTACAAGCGGATCTGTCCACAAGCTGCTAATGAAATCACTGAAGTTGCCGACTCGACCGTAATCAAATGATAGTTGCTTGATCAATATTAATCTCCTAGGGCACTTGCCGGTGATCAGGAGCAGTGCAGCTATTATAACCTATATTGGGCGTCGCGTTGGTTCCCATCTGTCATTGGGGCGGTGCATTTGGGAGACTCCGGGGTAGATTTTCCAGGCATACAGTGGGCGGACTGTCCTCCCTGTCTAAATAAACGCAGCATAAAACATGCTTTTCCGCAACGCTGATCAAAGAAACACCCTATCATCTCAATGATTGATTGTTTGGTTTAATGAGTGTAATTACTGTAGAAAAAACACCAGAATGATTTAGATTCCTTAATATATGCTCTAAAATCGTGGTCGACACCTACAGTGCAGTATGGGGTGCTTTGTACGTAAATGTCGGCTAGTGAATCTAGATTTATAGTCCACATGGTACCTTAAAATCGTTCATCAGTCTTTCTTGTCTCTTATCCAAGTTTGGGGGTTCATTGTATTACATGTATGAATGGAGTACACGTATTGAGCAGGTAATGTATTTTGTAAAATATTGTAGTTGAGCTACTAGGATTTCGTTTAGATTTCGTTAGGTATCATAGAGTCTAGGACTGAGTGCATTTGAATACATGCATACATGTATTTGTCAGCAGCATTTAGAAATTAACAAGACACGTTAGAATTATATAAAGTTTATGGATATGTAGGGTTTCAAAATGCAATCGTGCTGTATCATAAATGTTACTGGATAGTCAGAAATGCCAGTCACTGGATAAGGGACGGTGGCAGGAGAGTCCGTGTTCCCAAGCGAACTAATTATGTGACCTCAGTGAATGTGGTCGCGTGGGGCAGGAACCAATAAGAGTACAAGACGCTGAAAACCCTAGCTCTGGTGGACCAGCATGTCCTGAGGGAATTGGCCGATGAACTGAGACAAAGACTGAGAAATGAAATAAAATGGTGGGGTTTGACAGGATTCAGTAGATCCTGGATGAGAGACTGACCAACGAGGACTGGAGAGAGAGAAAGAACGCTGTGAGATGATTGACCAGGAGGTGCAGGCATGTGGAACGTAGCGAAGTAATTTGGAACTATATGAGACACTGTAGCAGCAATTTGGAAGGTTTGGCAGATTTGGCACGGACTGTAACGCCCACGCTGCACAACTGTCATCTCTAGTTGTCTCCATCGTGTCTCGATCTATACACCCGCATCCACCTGTGAGTAATTGCCTCATTTTAACCATTATGTTACCAGTTGCTGACACCAAGTTTTGTCTCTGTGTTTGCAACAATTGTTAGGGTCTCGTATGACATCAGTTAGGATTCGTTGTGCTTCATGTAATTGCCTCATCATGTATGTTTAGCCATTAATCGTTTGGAAACCGTTCTGTTGAGGATTCCTGTGTTTTCAGTTCTTAGGTCAGTTTTACAGCACTCAAATCCTAGGGGATATGACCATGTGCGACTCCCGAGAATAAAACCTTTCATGAAACATTGCTCCCAAACTTTGTTCCAAGTCGTGATTTAATGTTGAAGTTAAGGGGTTTATGACCATCCCTTTGATAGATAATTTAACAATTTTTAACCTCATTCCTGTAGTGTAAAGACCCTCTCTCATTTCACTTATTTGCAGAACGAGGCAGACCCATTTTGTGCCATTAGGAGGAGAGTGGGTTGCTGGTTCTAAGTGTTATCAGTGTTGGAGGCTAATCGTGATCAGATTGCCTCCTGGTAACGCCATGACTGATCACACGGCTTTATAGTCAAGAAACGCGGGTACCGGGCGCACAATTTATCGCGGACAGACTGGTGTACAAGGCTCTCAGTATGAGTCTCGTGGTGAAATGCCTTGGTTTTCCCTAAGGAAGTAGAGGAATAGTAAAGCCGGGTTAATACTAGACTGTTTTAATTCTAAGGTGTCTGTGTGCATAACTACTGTGTTTATGTCTTCATATTTGAAAAAAAAAATTGGTAAACTGGTAAATCCTGTAAAATAAATCCAGTTCCCATTCTTCCTGGAGAATTGAGGTAGCCTGGATGATCATTAAACTGGATTAGAGAGTGGTTTTGGCCCTATCGGTTTGGGTCAGTGACATAAATATAAACCTATATCGAGACAATATATAGGTTAAGTAAGGAGTAGTTGTTGAGTTATTCATGATTTATCCATTCATTACCGAGAACATTATTTTTTGGAGAGAGTGCGGGATGGAAAAACAATGAAGCAAACTCAGGATATTGATACATCAATCAATGCATTCAGGATTAGCCATGTTGGAAATAAATTATTGACATCGCTTTGTGTAAACGGGCTTTGAAGGAAAAGGTGGCGTATAATGTTAGTGCAACCCTAATCTTACTCTATGATGGCTGTTTTATATCTGCGTGCATCAGATGTATTGGAGTTCAACATTTGTTCTATCAGCAAGTTGTCGTGATATGTTTCTTATTTCAGTTATTGTTCAGCGTTGGAGTGTGCACATGTTGCATAGTGGATATTACTCTTGTTCGTGATGGATGGGACACATGTTAAAGGGTTTCTGAGCATAGACACTTCTGAGCATAGATACTTCTTTGATCAATAGATGAGCCAAATAATAATGATAATACTAATAAAACAGATATTAGTGGCATCACCCGTAGTTCCATGGTATGAACCGCATTCCAGGGTTAGAC
The DNA here is from genome assembly GCA_950022655.1 of Alentia gelatinosa. Taxonomy (NCBI): domain Eukaryota; kingdom Metazoa; phylum Annelida; class Polychaeta; order Phyllodocida; family Polynoidae; genus Alentia; species Alentia gelatinosa. The sequence continues at coordinate 102,528,761 of OX465579.1, forward strand.
CATCAAGTATAGACAATATATTGTCTATATTCTATTTGATAAAACTGATTTTCACCAATTGGGCCAATTCCTGGGTGATTATCCTGAGCATATGTTGACCCTCTCGTAACTTTCTGCTGCCTGCATTATTTACTGGCGACGTCCACGAGACAAGACGCAAACTTGGACTAGGACTAATTAATATATATATATATAATTCCTAATTTTGTTTATGTTCACTCCAACAGGGAATAAACCAGATGGTATAACGAGGCTTATAATGAGGCCGCTCTGGTTGCGTAATCAAACACAAGAAGCCGAGGTGGGAACCCGCATAGTTCATCTTCCCTGTATTCTGGGGCGACAGAAAGTAGTCCGTAGTGAGTGGGAACCGCGGGGTGGGGACCGCACACACTGTGCCCGCCAATCTAAGGCATTTAGTAGAAAAAGTCTCTCCATTCTGCGTCCTGTGGCCTGGTCGGGAGAGACTGCAGGATGAATCATGGGGAGCCTTCATGAGTCCCGCCCCTGCCGTGCCAGCGGGCCAAATGACGCCATCTGACGACGATCATGCACGAGGCAGCTCTCACAATGCAGCAAACATTTATTCAACCGGAACGGTTAACGACTTATTTCCATATGCTATATAACTACAACTAGACATCAATATCTATAAATATATATAGATGTAGCTGTGATGACCTACAATAGCCATAGAGAATGGTAACGTCTGCATATGACCACCCTTGAATTCATAATCACCATCAATGTCACTATACAGCATCAGGGACCTGCAACCTCCGGCTCCTTGATAATCAGCAAATGCTGGGATAACTGATCATCACCTGGGAACCATGACAACTTCTAGGGCGTTGCAGCTTTCTAGGATGGCCAGGTGGTTGAATTATGATGTAAGCTGCGCACCTTGTCTGGGGTTGCGGGTGGGAGGGTTACAATTCACACCTTTCGGCACTGATGGGAGAAAGGAATTTCGTGATTAAATTCTGGGAATCATTATAACTTTCCGAGCTGATTTATTTTGTACATGCCCAGTAAAAGCTACCCTAGAACCTATGCTTAAAGAGTGACACACGGGTTTCTGGTAAATCACTCAGGGCAGCTTAGTACCAGCAGAGGTAGGAATCCCTGTCTCAAAGTGGTAGAATGTAACAGTCTTAGTTTGAGCCTGTGCTCGCTGGCCGTGGCAACAACAGGATGTACTAGAGTCTAATGCATACCCTGTTGTAGGATGCACGCACTGTTGGGGGTAGCCGTTGGTAGGGAGGGTTATGATGCACACCCTGTCAGGAGTGGCCAGGTGGTTAGATTATGATGTATACTCGCCCTCAGCAGAACTTTAAGGCAAGGTGTGGGTGGAATAGCAGCAGGAAGGAGTTCTGGGTTAAGGGTCATGTGTCAGGTGGGTTACCAGAGGTCACTCTCTGCTACCGATATATACGTGCTCACACTAGCCGCAGAAAGGACCCGCCTCGGGAGAGCAAAATACCCCACCCGCTGGCCCGAATAAGGCGGGCGCCGACCTGTCAGTCCAGTGACAAATGGCGGATATTGTTCACTGAAAAGGCATTAAAGCGGACAATAAAGCCGCGCTTAGACGAAACTCCCCCAAGATTGATGATAAATGGCCGACAAAAGAAGGCCGTGGCCATAATAGACAACAAAACCTGCAAGGGGAGAGTGATACCGACATCGCTTAGAGATGGTATTTACAATCGGGTATCTGGGCAAGCAGACGGGGGTGTACTCTCAGTTTGTTGGAGCCTTTACGATCGACAGCTCGAAATTAAAAAGAGATTTTTATTTCTCAGGTCGAGGAAATACATTGGGAAAACTTCCCCTTGTAACCGCATCACCGGGTCGCACAAATACACATGGCGTGTCTATCCAGCCTTGGAGGAAAATCCTGGGAAAGACTTTTACACTGATAAAGGACTAGGTCGGTCAGGATATTACACTGCGCATGCTCTAGTGAGTCGCTAGCTCAACATTACAGTACGAGGGTCTTATGCCGGGGACACACCAAGCGAGTCAAGGCGGCGATCTCTGAAATCGCCAATACAAAATAGCATATATGTGAGATAATATTTCATGGGAATATCTCCCACCCATAATTTGGCATCTCAGAAGCAATAATCAGGTGAAATATGAAGTAATAATCACATACAGGCCATTTTGTGTTGGCGATTCTGGAAGTCGCTGCATTACTCGCTTGGGGTGTCTCTAGTTTTAGTGGAGTGTCTTGATTTTCACGTCCTCCTGTGAATCTGGGAAGGAAACTCAATAGGATCACAAGGCACTGCGACCCACTGCGGTCAATATTGATGTATACCTAAGTAATCGAGGTGAATGTACGTGCGATGGTCATGTTAACTCCACAAGTGTGCTCTAAATCCTGCCCTACTTGTGCATGCTCTCTGCACGGTACGAGGACATGTGTGGGAGAATCCTCAATATTTGCATCCTCCTGGTGTTGGATTATCCGTCAAATCAAACTGTACCTATATACACAGTGATCCGCCCTTGCCACAAGGTTGCACGAACGGAACCGTCTATGGCCGGCCATGTTATTGCTACAAATATCGTAATATATATGCAATCCGAGTACCATCAAGTCTTCCTTTCCACGTCCTACTGCTATTTCTGATGGCTGACAACCTTATAGACTCTCACTAAACCGCCCACAGGTCAGGAGAAGTGCTGGGGACCGAGTGTTTGACTGGAGTTTGGGGGCGTCTTTGTCCAGGGCTTTGGGTTGGGAATGTATGCGGCAAGGCGCAAATGTGGGTTACTTACCAAGAGAATAAACACATTCCAGTAGGATTAACACAAACCACGTTTGTCTCCACACATGTTCTGGTAATGTAGACAACGAAGGATCTTGAGAATATAGAATAAGTAAAGACCTTCCAATTATACATATGTGCTATACTAAGAAACCAACTGTAAGAAAGGATATTTTTGTTAGAGATTGCATGTGGTCATCCATAACTTATTATATACCTATAATACAATTACTAACCTCTGTTAAGCAAATGATAACTGTAAGATATGTGCAGTTTACATGATTTCTCTTTTCTATAGTGGGCAATACAGTGCACACATTCCTTTGACGTAAATATTATGTTGTGATGCGTCTTGTGAAGTGCGTCCCAAAGTGACAACATCATGGTGACGTCATAATGTCGCATCTATATCCCTCTATCAATCTTCAATCTGATTTTCTGTCTATCCACTCCATACAAATATTATAAAGGCTGTGCTGGGAGAATGTGAATATCCGGTTCAATGACCTCTGGGTCATTAAATTCAGAGCAGGTAAGACTTATATAGAACTGGATCAAGGATCGCATAAATATACAAAACTTCACTCGTTTGGATGGAATGTAATCATCACTCGGTTTCGCCTCGTTGATGATTACGGGTGCATCCAAACTTCAGAAGTTTTGCTTATTTATATGATTCAAGTACGGTTCTGGATTTATCTCACCCCTCTCATGGATATTAATTGGCATCACAATATCAGAATAATTCAAATTATTTCTGCAAATCCAGTATGGAATGTATAAATCTCCATGTTGATGTCTTGTCTACTTACACCTAATTTTCACATATTTTATTAGCAATTGTAGGTGTATCATAAAGGGAGAACTGATACTGTGTGTTGAGATTTCGGGGTGACTCTCGTTAGTTTACTAAACCCGTACTATACTCGCCCATCAGCTCATTCAGTACAGGATTAGTAAACTAATCCTCCGTTCCGATCAAAGTTCCCCTCAAGCAGGGTGTCCCCTTAATTTAGCGGGGTTTTCGTACCAGTAGTACCATAGCACAGTTGGGAAAGGCCAAGAGACATTTTTCCTTGCGTTATCAGACGCAAAATATCGCAAGGGAGGGATACTCCGTGCAGCAGGGGAGGGGAAAATGTCGCCGTAAAATGTACCTCGGGCTTCGGCCAACACAGCGGGAGGCGGGCCTCATATCGCCAGGCATTTCAAAGCACACCTAGCGATATTTCGTTGCGATATCATCCCTTGGCTGAGGTACAATATCGCAAGGGTAGCTACTGGGGCCTGCTATATCCCTTTTATGACAGTTAATGGAGTTTGGATAGGCCTGGGACCCGGCCCGACGGACCACCCATCAGGTGGTTGTGTAAAAAGGTACACGTCGCACGTTATCTACATGGTTACGCAATGCCTGCAGCCAAACATACCCCTGGCAACGTATACTTTAGCATTGGATCATTGATTTTTTAAGCGTAATACATTTACAATACCTGTGTACATTATTTCCAGAGAAATAATAACGACTGCACCGTATTCTATGGTATTCCAGCTCAAATCTGGTATGACGTATATGCATATTGCCTCAATAATACTTTATATAAAGGATAGATAACATAGGGTTACCTATGTCCAAAACCAACACACTTGCAATCACACCCACCGTTCACACTCTAGCTGTCAATGCTGTATATCTCTATAGGAGTGTGGGCTGACTCGGCCGTGTTTTTCCGAGCGGCGGCCTAACTAACCAATGCACCGTTGAACGGCAACACCGGTATTCCCAAAGTCGCATGCGACTTTCTCCCTTTTGCGGGGAAATCGACTTTGAACCTCAACGGAGGGGAGGGGTAAAAAGGGGTGCAAATTTAGGGTGGTGCAACTTTGCAAGGGGTCCAAGGAACACTTAGCGATACTGTACCGGGAAAACATCTCAAGGGTATTTTTACGGTGACTTCTCGCTTGCTATATGCAAAAGTCGCTAATTAGTGTGCGTTGGTAATTTACTGTGGCACTTGTCAGCATGGCTATATAGTACTGTACAGTATTGTTCCAGTATTACGCACTCCTACTGTAGTTCTTAAATAAGAATATGGTATGCTATTCATCATAATTCTTTTAGGACAGGTGCGCGTATGTGTGCATATTTCAAAGTGATCTTGGTCCTTACGTGGCAGGATAGAGCGCTAACAGATCTCAGTGGGGGTAAACGCCAAAGGAGGTCAGTTCCCCGGGTCTCACTTGTTGATACATACAGAATAATGACTGGTTTTGTATAAGAGTGGCCGTTATCTCCGAGTAGTTGAAGCGTAGTAATATCCGAGGGACAGCGAGGATATTACCTCGTCAACTTTGAGGATATTACAGTCATTCGTACACAAAACCAGTCCTTATTGTATTTGTTACCCCACCTCCACGATTAATAACAAGAAAGAACCATATATCCAAATAGAGGCCTCTAGGATGTCTACACATAATGTCGCAGTACTCTGAAGCATGGCAGTAATTTGGTGTATACATACGCAGTGTAGGCCTATATTGTTCCCATTATTCTGTGTCTTAAGCATGTAAAATCATTTAGAACTAAGATATATTATGATAAATGAGATCAATGTAATCAATCTAAATCAATCAACATCACAATAACTTTTCAGATATTGTCTTTTGGTTGACTACAAATCATGAAGTGACTATTTTGTCGGAATCTCCGGGTAGCTGATTCCAGGTACTCTAAATACATTTCCTGTGGAGACTTTGTAATAGGTGAGTAATAAATGACTACGTCCTTTCTACATCATCGATCGGTGCACAGAAACAAATCTCTACCTTCGGAGCATTGAAGAGAAAGTGAGATAAGTACTATTTGAAATGGACTCCAAAACTGCATCCTAGAGGGCTCCACGTCTATGTAGGCCGTGGGGGTGGTTAATACCTCGGGTGTTGATCACTAGAAGTTAGCGTCAGGCTGCATATCGATCACAGTCGTCCACATGCGTCACGCGTGTCTCTCTATGAATCTCAATTACCGTGATTTGCCCGTCGATAACAGAAAACCAAACGTATAATAAATGCACACAACTACATGACAAACGACACCCTGTTGTGAGTAGTAGTTCAGAGAATCGGTGCAGTTAGGTGCAGTGGTGTGTGTCAGAGTGTCGCGGATCTGCCTTGAGGCGGCACTGGGAGACAGCGTGAGTGAGACGGGTCCAACATGGGAGCGGACGTGGGGGAGGTCTGACGGTAGGACGGATATATTGTGGTGACGGGACCAGCATGGCAGTGGGCCATATTGGAGGTCGGGTGGTGGGACGGGCGTTGTGCTGATGGGACCGACATTGCATTGGGGAGGGGGGGGGGGGGCTGTGTGGTTATGTTTGATGGAGGGATGAGTGTAGGTGTGAGGGGACTGATATGGGAGTAGGCCATATAGGAGGTCGGGTGGTGGGACGGGCGTTGTGCTGATGGGACCGACATTGGATGGGGGCTGTGTGGTTCGGGATGGGGGCGGGATGGGTGTAGGTGATATATATGGAACTGCATCGAGAATCGTATAAATAGACAATACTCCACGAGTTTGGATGCTTCGCAATCGTCATCAAGGCGAAGTAAAGTGACGATTACAGTGCATCTAAATGAGTGGACTATGGTTTATTTTATCTCACCTCTTTCACTGTTATGGACGCTTAAATCTCTTATCTTCTCTCTGAAATCCTGGCCGCTGATTGGTCAATCGCCTATGACGTCATCTCGTAATCACTACGCCATGACCTTGGCTTAGTATTTTCACTTTACCTGGGTGATCATTGAGTTTGTTTTTCCTATGTTATTGCTATGGCTAAACTTGTACCAGGGGTGAGATAATGACGGGGCTAGTATGGGAGAGGACCATGTAGGAGGTCGGGTGGTGGGACGTGTGTTGTGCTTAGCGGGGATTGTTTGGTTATTTTTGATGGCGGGATGGGTCTTGCAGTGAGGGACCAGCAAGGGAGTAGCCTGTTTACGTGGAGGTTTGGTGGCACGGCAAGTTTCGTGGTTGGTGTAGGCAGGTAAGAAGACAGCAGGACGGGGTGGGGATGTGCAACTAAATGTAACAAAGACAGGACGGTGTGGTACGAAACATGGCAGAACAGGAGGAGAATTTGTGCCCCTCACTCGACTGAGACAAATTTGAGGAGGGATGGGGAGGAAGGGAAGCAGAACGGACAGGACGTATTGAGGCGTTTGGGACTTTTGAGATCTTCGGCTCCACTGGTGCGACCAAATCGTCCATAAAAGGTGTAGTCGGGCTTGCGCGTAGGTGCGATGTAAGGAATCAGTCGCATTGCACATCTTGAGACGTTCATGATTTACGACGGATCCGTTGCTAATCTATTAAAATAGATGGGCATATGGGCCCATAAAACACGTTTGACGAATCAGTCGCAGCAGTGGAACCAGGGTTTTAGCAACACGTATTTGGTGAGGGAAGAGGAAGAACAACGGCTGCCATGTGACTGGGTGAGAGGGCCTGGCAGGTACAGAGGTAGGGGAGACGGGAGTTGATAGGTACAGAAAATGCTCGGAATAGGGTGGGAATGGGCTGGCAAATGCAGACGTAGGATAGGGAGGGTCAGGCAGGCACAGAGGTAGGGTAGGAATGGGCGGAGGTAAAGGTAAGGCAGGGAGAGGCTGGCGGATACAGAGATAGGGCCGGGAGTGGCCTGTATGCACAGATGTAGGACTGGCAGATACAGAGGTAGGGCAGCTGGGAGGGCTTGCGGGTACAGGAGGGTGCAGCCGATCGCTGTGCACCCCGTGTTGGCAAACAGAACCCCTACCCATACACAGCACACACTCGCGCCACAATCAGTGCGCCCATGAATAAAGGCCCGTGAAACGCAGTTGCCCGTCTCCCCTCAACTTGATGCACTTGTTTTTTCTTTAAATGGGTACGCATCCCGCCAGGATAATATACCTCATATATACAGTCCTTCATTTTACGCTATTATATGCGCCAGTACAACGTCGTCGTCAGAAGCGGATTCAATTATATTTTGACTGTGAACTGGAGTTATTATTGTTATTCCGTCTTCCCCCCAAGTCTAGAATAGCCCTACTTCATAGGGGTCTTGTAACATATTCTATAATTTACAAATTAATTCAAATAAATATGCTGGTTCTGTGTAATAAATGAGGAATTCTATTTGGCATTTCTTGAGGTGTTCTCACCCACTTTTCTTGAAAAACATAAATCCCTAAGCGTTGTCTTATTGAGCTCCTATTATGTATGCTACTGTTGTGAGTATGCATCGGATGGTGATGTACATACAGGTATTATATATATAATATTTATAAAATATATATAAAACAACCCGATTGAGATCAAAGAGAGCGGCCGGGTGCCGGGCCCGGCCGGGGCCCGACTGGGCCCCGGGCTGGGTGATAAGTATATATAGGCAATAATGCAAAGTTTAATAACTTCTGGTCTATTCAAAATATCAGAAAACGGTTTTCAGATCTATGATCGCTTGTTTCTCCCCTACACATCGATATATGACACTTGTAAATCGGACTGAGGGATAGATGGCAACGCTTTTTAAATGGCATGCTCAGAAACGGTAACAATCTGTGAAAGTGCGTACACCGGAATCTTAAGGTCGGTCAGAGTCGGTCATATCTGACATGGTAGTAATGCCCGACGCGTCGGGAAAAGCAATAAAATCGGGTCGGTGAATCGCGTACACCGACCCGATTGATGCAGATTGTCACAAACCCGACGGATCCATCGGGCAAAGGTAGAATCGGGCACAGTGGTCGGTTCGGTGTCTTATAAGTTATAGGCTTTATACGGATGACCTGACGGACTTGACGGTGAAGGACTTGACGGTATTATTTGATATCATCAGACTTTTAATGAAATAGGTCAATATGGAGTTAAGTGAAATGTAAATTACTCATCATTGACTCATGCATCTGCTGCTATCACATATGCTATGCTGGTGAACTGTGAAGCAGTGAGTTTGATTACGTCACTGAATACTTAATGTTAAACTTCATGTAATGAGAAATGTTTCCTTCTATCTGTTAATATTGTTTAACCACTACATTATTAGGTTATCGTGCCCGACAATTGTATGTGATTGTGCACTTCTATGCAACCTGCTATGCCATATACAATCCCTATTACTATGACAGTGACTTTAGAGAATGGACATTCCTGAAAACGGGGTGCACGTTATACCAACCACAGCTCACTAATTGCGTTACTGACTAATCACACAGTTCATCTTCCCTGTATTCTGGGGCGACAGGAAAGTATCTATTCCTGCTCATGTGCCTAGTGTGGCCGTTCCTATTTACCCCTCTGCCGGGATATGTCTGCGGGAGTCCAAGGGACTTCTCTATGTCAGCCTGCCATACACTGCACTGAGTCCACCCTGCTATAATAGACCGACTGGGGAGAGACACGGGATCTACGTTAGACTAGGCACATGTAGAGTCGTGGAAGGCCGGAGGTGGGTGATATTACTTACCTCGGCCGCGTCCTTGCAGGGCGGTGTCCGGGCAGTCCGGGGCCTGGAGACCGATGCTGCAGGCCCGCAGCCCCCGGCGAGGAACAGCAGCAGCGCCGACAGGACGGCCCACGCGGGCCGCGCCATGACGGACCCCGGCCGGCCCACCTACCCCATCCAGCTTCGCCGGCCTTCGGTATGACCTCCAGAGAGTCCGGTGAGCGTCGGAGTCCTCCCACTGCTTTATAACAAATGTTAAACTGGAAGAACGACTTGGGGAAAGAGGGAGACTGGGCGGTGACCTCGGAAGGCACTACGGACAGGGCATGGCGGTGTGTAGCCGAGTGGCCCGCGTACAGTGTGAAGCGGCCCGACAACGACGGCGGAGCCGGGCGGGGGAGGCGCCGCCACCTGCCCGCTCTGTGTGTGTGTGGTAGAGTGTGTGGTACTGTCAGTGGGCGAGAAGCCCCATCCAACTCCTGCCCGACCGTCCGTCCCACTGAGTGCCTTCTCCTGCCCCCTCCTCCTGGTCCTCTTCCTGCTGTGGCCCGTCCGTCCAACCACAGCCAGGTGACGCCCCCCACGTGGACGTATGTTTCCAGTTTTTGAGAGAAGCTTGAAGTTCAACTGAGGAGCTCAGTCGAGTCTGTAGCGAAGTTGCCAGTTCTTCCTGACTGTGTCTCACTCTCTCCTGAGACTTCTGGCCTCCCTATCGGCGGGCGCACATTCTGACAACATACTGGCCAGCGAGGCGAGCGCTGATTGGCTGAACCGACATCCTAACTTCAAAGGCTGCTTAGCGCTGTAGTCTTGCACGCGGTCCCCTTGTGACTTTCTCTTTTTACTGCAGTGTGGTGCAGGAGTCCCTTTAATAGTCTCACGAACGGTAGTTTATACGCAGTTTAGAGACAAATACTTAGTACACGTATCACACTCATGCAAAACCCACAACTGTACACACTGCAAATGGGTGGGCAATATAGTCCCACTTAAATCCGCACATTTTCTTGGCCCAGAGTACGTTGTATCTGTAAGGAATGGTGTAAATTTTTAAGTATAACGCCAACCAACAGGCCTGGATTAATCTGGGTGTCTTTTTTCTGTGAGATACCTTGCCTTTATCATGATTACAATACTAGCTATACTGTGAGAGATTAAGGATACAACTGCCTCTCACTTATTTATAGGCTACGCCTCCGCTGCACCTTGACGTTAATGGTTTAGCTGCCCGAGGTCTAAGTAACATCTTATTAGACCACACATGAGAACACCTTCCCCGCCTTGGACAACTGTACGCATTTGGTCTTACCCCCACCCCCTTCCTGCGTACATATTTCATGGATTGCATGAACCATTTTTGTGATTGAAAATTATCAAAACATTTTTAAAGACAATGGGATCCATATAACTATAATCATGGGGTATGTAGAAATTAAAATTCCAAATGATTGGGATTCACTTGGGGGGGGGGGGGGGGTCCTTATGGTTTAATGTCTATGACAGCTGTCTGGGAGTTCCGTTTCATCTGAAGTTCCTAGTTAGTTCTCTAAAGAACATCGTAAGTAGATTGTAGATATGCTTTCAGCAGCTTAACCACAGCAGCATGGTAACCTCACACTGCTGTGGTTAGAGGTACTAAGGACAAACAATGAAGTCTTGTTATGTTGTTTAATTAACAAGTGAACACTCCAGTTTCAACAGCTCCAGGATGAATCAAGATCTAAAGACCTTATGGGTGCAAGCTTTCGTTCACAGGATGGTCCACAAAGTGAATCATATCAAACCAATTCTCTCACACTAACATGTTTTCACATAATCTAGTCTGTTAAATGTCTTATTAATTATTCGAAAGTCCAAACCTATAGTAGAATATAGTAATATAATTCTTAACCTCATGGGCAAAACAAGATCCAATAAATTACAGATCCTGGTAAATAAGAGTGTCCGTATTGCCATAAATAAAAGATGTAGGGATGATATTTCGACACTTGAGCTATTGGAATATTGCAAAATCAGAAGGCTTGATATTAGAAGAAAATGTCACCTACTAACGTTAATGCGTTGGTGGAGTAGTTTTCCGGAAAATTGTGAAATTAATCCTATAAAATTAACTGGAAGAACTGAAAAGGTCTGTATCAAAGAAAAAAAACCGAATACTGAAAAGTATAAGAAATCAGCACTTTCAAGAGGAATTAAGTTGTGGAATTTACTACCGAGAGAAATACAATTTAAAAGACCTGGTGATAGTTTTAAAAATTACCTAAAAGAGTATATCATTAAGAATAATGAAATATTTATAGATACTTAAACTTTATAATATATGTTTGTGGCGTCTTCGTACTGTCAATGTATTGTCCTTCGGAATAAGTGTGGAAGATCACCAATTGTAAGGTGAACACTTATGTCCTTTTTCATTTTTGAAATAAACACGTCGTGATAAAAAAAAACACCTACTTCCACAATTGTTTCCTTTCAATTTGTTCTTATCAATGGCTCTCAGCCAACTTGTTTAATCGCTACATCGTTCCAAACCTTCATCTAGGTCTTAATCCTCTTACTCACTGCTGCTCCGCGCAGGCAACACAAAGGTATACCCCTCTGCTACTATGTCAGAATCTCACATGTTAGCACCAACCACAATTGTCACTACGTATCATTCACTTCATCCATAAACTATTAAGCCATTGAACCACATCCATATTAGTCATTATATGTATTAACTATGAAATACCTACTTAATTTCGGACAAACGCGCAGTGCAGAGGGCTTGATTTTCCATACACACCCTTCTGAACAAATTGCAATGCCTTGCATCTACATATTAAGTGTATATGTGGTCGAATCCCAGAAAGGGGGCCCAATTGCAGAGTTTTTTCCTTCTTTTAGGAAATCACTATTTTTAAAGAAAAAACTTTTATGGGAAATCTACTTTGTGGTTCCAAACAACACTGTGGAATGAAATATTTGGACAAATCCTACTAGCATATTTTGCCTATAAATTTTTCAATTCAAATATTTTGCAAATTCTGTCATTCTACGAAACAACAATTTTGTTTTCACTACACAATTTGCAATATGCAGGCAGGCTCAAATGTTAATATATAAGTAGAGAGCCAAAGTAATATATTTTTTTAAATCAAGAAGAAATGTCTTATAGCTGAAATATCACCTGAAATTCCTATGTGTTGCAAAATAGTGGTGTATCATTCTACGAAACGACATCTGATTACTTCAAAATATTTTATTTAGTTATTTGTTTAGTGTTTTTTTTTTTTTTTTTTTTGTTAATCGAAATGCTGTCGCGTATAGGGACCTGCCCTTTTCCTTATAGTTAAATGCACTCCACCCTGGACAGTGCAGGTACCACGTTTTGCTTTTACTGCCAGTTTTTACAGTAATCCCACCTCAATCCTTTTGTTTATTCGCTAGTCTAAACAAACAGAACCGGGAAACGCCCATTCTTTCCCCACTGTCAGCTCTCTGTCACCGTGCTGCCTCCTAGCAACCAGATAGGATGTTGACAAAAACAAACTCGCCTGGAGTCTGTTACCGCGTAGGAAAACCACTGCTTCAGCAGTCTTTCCCAATAGAATGCAGCCTGATGATTCTCATAGATGAAACCGTATGAACCTTTGAGGCCACCACAGGCCTCAGAACATACGTCAGGGCCCATAAACAATCTGTTGACACAGTCGTCATCGATACACATGCCCCGACAACAGAACGAAAACAAATGTCGTCCGTAATCGACATCTTGCTTTTGATTGGCCGAGAGAGGTCACGTGGTACAAAACTATAAAAGGGGATGACAGCTCAAACTGTCACCCACATCGCGGTTGCTGCACCTATCGTGTAGACCATAGATCTAGCCACGTAATAATTGATTCTCTCTTTAATCTTCGAGATCTACCTGCACAACCTACTTTAGGTTTAATTCCCACCGAGTCATAATTACATTCATTTCAAATCAGTGGATATTTACCTTAAACTACCGCTGTCAATAACGTAATCCGATCTCATGGATAACGGAGAAGACTGGCCGCCGATCGATCGACACGCCAGCGATGCTGATGTTGATCACTCGACAACGGATCAAGATCAACCACCCACTGCCGCACAGGTAAGTTCAAACGCCACAGGGCGAGTACTCAATACTGGTGATACTAGCGATGACACTTTCCTAACTCCAAAACATAGTTTGGTTGACTTAACGGAATCGACAGACGATGAACGGGAGGCTGATCTTACTCAGCTTCTCGGGCTCGCGCTACGTGACGTCACAGCTACAAGTAAACCGGAAGTACCCACCCCCGCAAATGGCCAACCGCTGAAACGCAAAAGAACGGGTTCGGACAATCCCCCCGCTCTACCGCGCTTCAACGTTGAGCATACAGACCCCAATCTAGCTCAATTCATAAGCAATTTGACCAATAACCCTGACACTGGTACTCAAATTTTAAATCTTTTACGCTCCATCCGCGAGGATGGCACGAAAGTGAACACGGCAAGCGGACCCGCTCGATCGGTCACGACTGATCGACCCGCTGTCAACACTGTCAATACTAAATCCAATGACTTGGGCGCCCCATCCACATCGTTAACCATAAATGTGGGAAATGGAAATAAACGATCTGTTTCCTTTGTCCCACAGGCCCTGAACAATGCCAACCCTCCTGCACAAGCCCCTGCACGTCGTCTAGCGATGTCAGACGGCACGGAAAAAGTTTGGCGTCAAGCTCGCAATGTCGATCTATGGAGAATACGATCGACCCAACGAGCGACCTGGTTACGCGAATTGACTCAGTCCCACACCCTGACACCTTGGGCGTCTGGACTGGCTCTACTCCCAGACTATATAAGTCAGAACCAGGACCTTGTGTCTGAAATCGCCGACATCCGCAGAGAGGCAGCTGAAAACGTAATGTTACGCACAGCAGCCTACCTGGAACGTAAGGCCGAATCAGACCAGACTACCAGGACCACCCTGCTGAACACGGTGGGACTCCTCATGACACAAGAAGGGTCCCCCGATTTTCAGCGGGCTACTGACAAGCTACTAGAGTTTTCGACCCGCGAGGAGACGAACCTCTCTTCACAACTAGCTAGGCGACGCACGTTCCTCGAACAGCATCAGCCCACCACCAGGGACCTGGCCCTTGGGATCCTCATTCCCCCAACGGCCCCCCCTACCACAACCCCCCTGGACCTAGCTGCAACCCCTTCCACCCCCCTAGTGACCAACCAGCAGCCCGTCCCCCTACTCCAACCCACACCACACCCCCCCACCTTGGCAGGACCAGCCCCCAAGCCCCCCCTGCCACAACGCCCCCCCAGACAACAGAGACGTCCCACCGCCCCCCCTACCCAAGGGGCCGCTCCCCGTTTCGCCAATCTGGCCCCTGCCCGACGCCCACTTCGCCCCATACCACCCCCACAAGACGACAGCTCTAATCCTTTAGACATCGCTCTAGACTATCTACTGGACCCAGCAGAGTTCCCCCCACCTTTAGGGACTCAGTTCGGAGATCAGAATAGCTGGGGAAAGGGCAAGTCAAAGGGTAAAAACAAAGGCAAGGGTAAACGCACCCCCCGATCAGAGACCCCATCCTCCGCCACCCCCTCTGACCAAAAGCGTGCTCGCTCGGCTTCACCCACGAACCGACCCAGTACCAGCAGGGATTTTTCGGCACCCCGTCAACGACCAGACCCAACAGTCAGGCCGACGAACGGGGTGTGGCAGGAGGCGCCACGCCGACGCCCCAGACCGAACAACAACCAAGCCCGCCAGATCTCACGGGAAGACCTTCGCCGGGCCTTGGGAAGCATTCTAAAGACATTCCTGTAGACACTTCACCACCTTTCCACCTTGATAGAGACTCTGAACACTTCACCCTGTTGAATTTTGTTAATAAAATCTCTTTACCTGTTGATATCGAATCTGTTTCAGTCATCAACCTTTCAAAACACAACCTCTCCACAGGTGAGAGGTCTGTCCTTTCTAAGGGTCTAAATTTCTGCCCCACCCCAGGTGAGCCCCACATGGGCGACCTACGCAGGGACTTAGACCTTTTTCATCGCCGTCTCAAATTAAAAGCTATTAGTGACCCAGAGAATGCCCACCTGAGACCATCCTGGATGGCCCGGGTGGACACCACTAGCGATGAGAATGATGACAACACTGCCAAACTTAGCTCACCCATTCTTACGAGTATAAATAGGTCCAAAGTCATCAAACGTAGTGAACAGTGGACCCCACCACTAGTCCCACCATCTCTCAAAGCATACATTTTAGCCAACGAAACTGATCTTAACAAAACCTTTGTAAAAGCTCCCAGTGGCTCCAATGTAAATAAAGCTGAAAAAGAAGCTCTTAAATCTCTCAGAGGGAATCGCTCCATTGTGATAAAACCTGCAGATAAAGGGGGCTCCATAGTCGTCCTCAACAGAGAAGACTATGTAAAAGAGGGAGAACGCCAACTCGCAGACTCCAAGTTCTACAAGGAAGTCCCAGATGACCTCACTGAACAACATCGATCCTACATCAATGCCTATGTAGAACGCCTCTTCGCAGCGAACGAGATCGCTAAGGGCCTGAAAGGTAAGTTACTTACTACCTCTGAAAAAACGCCACAACTGTATCTCTTACCAAAAATCCATAAGAATACTCGACCCCCACCTGGCAGACCCATAGTCTCTGCTAACGGGAGTCCAACTGAGAAAATATCGGCACTGGTTGACATTTATCTCCGACCCTTTCTACTTCAGGTCAAATCATACTTGAGGGACACCACTGATTTCCTCCAGAAACTTTCCAACATAGGAGACCTCCCTGCAGGTCACCTACTAGGAACCTTAGATGTGACGTCACTGTACACAAACATCCCCAACCTAGAGGGCTACTTGGCCACGTACCGCCTACTCTGCCGGCATAGGACCACCACACCAAAGGGTGAGCTCTCTAATGAACAAATATGCAAACTCCTGTGGCTTGTGTTAACCAAAAACAACTTTGACTTCAATGGCAAACACTTTCTGCAAGTGGGGGGTACTGCCATGGGTACACGGGTGGCACCCACATATGCCAACCTCTTCATGGCAGACTTTGAAGACAAACACGTTTACTCTTATGAACTCCAACCAAGCATGTGGTTGAGGTTCATCGACGACATCTTCTTCATTTGGCCACACGGCCAAGAGAAACTAAATTTGTTCGTCGCACACCTTAATAGTGTACATGACACCATTAAATTCACTTCTGAAGTCTCGGACTCTTCCGTAAACTTCTTAGACACCACTGTACTCTTAAGCCCAGATGGCGTCATTACGACTGACCTGTATACCAAACCTACAGACAGTCTGAACTATCTCCACTTTAACTCCGCCCACCCGCGTCATTGTGTGAGAGGAATACCACATGGACAGTTTCTGCGACTCCGCAGAATCTGCTCAGACGACAACCATTTTGCCGAACATTGCGTCACCCGAGGTAAACACTTTGTGCGACGCGGCTACCCCGCGGCCTTTATCGGTGAGTCCTTCCTCAAGGCCTCAAGGGTAAAACGCCAAACCCTGCTCTTCCCACCTGTGGGAAACACAGGGCCACAGACAGACCCCAACATCCTTGTAACCACTTACAACCCAGGCTTTAGGGGCCTCAGAGATGTAGTCGAAAAGAATTGGGATATCTTAGGGAAGTCATGTGCAACACGTGGCATCCACCGAGAGAAACTCATTTCCGCTTTCAAGCGACCACCTAGCTTGAGGGACACTCTAGTCAGGGCAAAATTACCCCCGGCGACGCCCCCTGAGGAGAAAACGCCGAACAAAAGGCAATGCTTGAGGCCGAAGAGTTGCCGCTATTGCCCTAAGCTCAACACCACTGGCAGGATCAGATGTTCAGCCAGTGGACGCACATATATGAGTAGACATAATGTGAGCTGCTGCAGCTCTAACCTTATCTACTGCATTGAGTGCACCCGCTGTGGAATCCAGTATGTTGGGCAGACGAAGGTGGAGCTGAAGCGCCGGTTCGTCCAGCACTTCGGTAACATCAAATGCGCCAGAGTGGAGATAAGTGAAGTGGCCAGACACTTCACCTCCAACGGGCACCAGGGGGAGGATGACGTGTCCATCCATGTCATCGACTTTGTCCATGCCCACCCGGACACGACAAAGGCCGAGTACCTCCGCAATCTACTTGAGTTTAATTGGATCCAAAGACTTCATACCAACGCTCCGTTGGGCTTGAACGTCAGTGACCCCCTGAAACACTAACAGACTCACCGGGACCCTAGCGACAGCACCATATAGCCACGTTTAAAAATTTTTATGTTAATCGAAATGCTGTCGCGTATAGGGACCTGCCCTTTTCCTTATAGTTAAATGCACTCCACCCTGGACAGTGCAGGTACCACGTTTTGCTTTTACTGCCAGTTTTTACAGTAATCCCACCTCAATCCTTTTGTTTATTCGCTAGTCTAAACAAACAGAACCGGGAAACGCCCATTCTTTCCCCACTGTCAGCTCTCTGTCACCGTGCTGCCTCCTAGCAACCAGATAGGATGTTGACAAAAACAAACTCGCCTGGAGTCTGTTACCGCGTAGGAAAACCACTGCTTCAGCAGTCTTTCCCAAAAGAATGCAGCCTGATGATTCTCATAGATGAAACCGTATGAACCTTTGAGGCCACCACAGGCCTCAGAACATACGTCAGGGCCCATAAACAATCTGTTGACACAGTCGTCATCGATACACATGCCCCGACAACAGAACGAAAACAAATGTCGTCCGTAATCGACATCTTGCTTTTGATTGGCCGAGAGAGGTCACGTGGTACAAAACTATAAAAGGGGATGACAGCTCAAACTGTCACCCACATCGCGGTTGCTGCACCTATCGTGTAGACCATAGATCTAGCCACGTAATAATTAGTTATTTGTTTAGTGAGAGATACTTTTATAACTTACTCTGGAGACCATTTGGGGAGATTGGAATCTCTTTGGAAGTCAATGTCTACTGCTATGAGTTGCCTATGACCGGATAACTGGGAAAATGTGGCGCCACCTTGTTTTTTTGGGGTTGTTTTTTTTAATACGTTTATTAGGGTATGACCATTACATCATCTCCAGGTTCGGCCGAGGCCGTTCTGCCACCTGGTCTCTCCAGGAATGTATGGGAAAAAACAATCATTTCTTACAAAGGAGTATTACATCGAAAGGCATAGACACGTTGGTATTTATGTAAACTACAAGGTCATTTTCTATGGATGATTACATGGGATTGACCATAAAACAAGATCAAACCCTCCCCCACTCATCTATTCAAAAATAATAATAAGTAAATGATGAAATGAATTGTTTCAGTAGTGCGGTTTCTGAATAATTTGCTCATAATAACCTGATTAACAGTAAGTCAGAGCGATACGTTTGAATATAGCTCTATACATCCTAAGAACATCAAAGTACTGTAGCCATGTCTTACAGGGTTCTATGCCTTAAGTCACCGTTGCAATCACAAACTGATGAGGGGTCAGGCTAGAGACAGTAGACAAGGCTAGTTATAACATAAAACAGTCGGTATAATTAACCTTCAGAGTTAACTTGAACCTTTTCCTCTCAGAGATGGTGGTATAAACCTCTCTAAGCTTATTCCAACAGCCAACAGCATGAACATAAAAAGATCTGTTAAATACCGCATTTTTAAGGGGCGGTTGAATGAGACGTATGCCTTGTTTACCACGTGTTGGGATCAATCTTTTGTCAACATGTAGGTCTTCCTGCGCCAAAGTATGCGCGTAATAGAGGAGATGTATGTCTCTGCGGTCAGTGAGAAAACGTAGCCCTGATTTTACATGTAGTTGATTGGTGGAGAACAATGGGTCAGGCTGGAGTTTAACTTTATAAATAATTCTTAATATTTTATTTTGTAGTTTTTGAATTTCTTGGGTTCTATAGAGAGTTGAGTTATCATGAATAAAGTCAGCGTAATCTAGGTAAGGCATAATAGTAGATTTATAAATTTGAAGTGCAGTGGAAGTATCCACGAGATTTCTGATTTTGTTTAACAGGTAGGTTTTATGTGTAACTTTCTGGATAACGGTTCTCGTGTGCTTGTGAAAGTTCAGTCTACGGTCTATCGTTAGTCCTAGATAGTTGAATGACTTAACATGGGTGAGGGGGGTATTGTTGAGGGTAATAATATCCTCTGATTATTTTTCACGAGTCGAGTAACCCATCCATACAGTTTTACTTTCGTTTAGCGTAAGAGTATTCTGGGTGCACCAATCAACTACACGAGGGATAATATTGGTCAATTCTTTTGATGAATTACAAGTAATAACGGCATCATCGGCATACAATACAGTGTGGCAGTTCAAGTTCTTAGTCATTTTGGGCAGGTCATTAATAAAAATGAGAAACAGGGTGGGGCCCAACACAGAGCCTTGAGAGACTCCGTAAGGAATTGCAGACCAGAGGTGTGTCCATCTAGATATACACATTGTTTACGGTCTGTGAGATAACTGCGGAACCAACAACAAGAGGTATTATTAAGGCCAAGGTTATATAGTTTATGAAGGAGAATATTGTGTGAAACCATATCAAATGCTTTCTTGTAATCAAGAAAGAGAGATACTAGGGAATTACGACTTGTAATGTTACTATATATATGATGTAAATATTTAGTTATAGCTGTGATTGTAGAATGCTGCTGTCTAAAACCATGTTGTGAGCAGGATAATAGGTCATTGCTTTCGAGGTAGTATTTCAGACGATTGTTCACTAGTTTCTCCAACAATTTCCCTGGTAAAGCCAACATGCTTATGGGACGAAGGTTGCAGGCATATAGCAGAGATGCTTTTTTGGGGATGGGTGTAATAGTAGCTATTTTCCAGGATATAGGGACCGAAGAGTTAAATAGTGAGGAGTTAAATAGAAGTCGAGATTTTTCTGGGTCTGCAAGAAATGCAGTCTTAATGATAGACGATCTGATGTTTTTGATCGATGCAGACTTGTTACAATTTATCTGTTTTATGACTTTTAAGACTTCATCGGTAGAAAAAGGTTCGTTGAATAAATTTTTGTCCAAGTCACGGGAGGGGAAAGGGGGACGCAATATCCCAGGAGGATGGGGCATTTTCTTCGCGAGGTAGGCACCAATTTTGGCAAAATACTCATTTAAGTGGTTTGCTAGATTATCTTTTGGGATTTCCTCTTCAGTGAATTCATCAGAGAGTTTTGTAATGGGTTTGCTTGCCTCCTTCGGGATAAGTTGCCTTATACCCCTCCAAAATTTTTTAGGGTTATTTCTGTGGTGTCGTAGGAGTTTGTTGATTTGATACTTTTTACTGGTAACAATCAGGGATCTTGTGTGGTTTTTGTAAAACTTGGCAATACGCCAATTGTCCGGGGAGTTATTGTTCCTAGCGCGCCTGTAAAAATAGTCTCTAGTTTTGATGGTGTCTAAGATTATGTCAGTGAGCCAGAGGGGTTTATTCTTTGAAATAATAATTTTTTTCATGGGGGCAGTTTTATTTAGGGAGTTCTCCATATTTCGTAGCATATTGTCCCACAGGATCTGCGGGTCCTGATTTACAGTGAAACCTGTCCAGTCAGAGGCTAGGTAGTTTTCTACAAAGATGTTCTTATTGTAATTCTTATAGATTCTGGCAGTTAATGGGCCTTAATAATCTCATTCCTCTTGTTTTTTAAGATCAAGACAACTGGGAGATGGTCGCTAAAGTTGTAGTTTAATACACCTGAGAGGGCTACAGTAGACGCGTTAGTATATATGTGATCAATTATTGTCGAAGTTTTGTCGGTCGTTCTGGTAGGGGTTGTTATCAGTTGTTTAATGTTCCAAAGTTTCCCGAAGGAGTCTATGTTATCGTTTCTTAGTTTCTTGTCGTTATAGTCCAAGTTGAGATCACCCATCAATACAACATTGTTAAGAGCGGGGGATGATTCCAGTATTAGGTAAGACGGTTATAAAGTTCAGTAGGAGAAGAATGGGGAGACTTATAAATGTTAACTGCAAGATATTTCTTTTCATGGATTATGAGCAGTAGGGAGATAATTTCATGGGCTGGGGTAATCTCAGTATGGTCGCAGAGAAGTTCATAAGTGATATAATTTCTAATGTAGACAAGCAGTCCTCCTGCCCGTTTGTCAACAAAAGGGCGTCTATCAAGACGTACTAGTTGAAAACCAGGGATAACTACATTAGCATCAATGTACTTGGGGTCCAACCAACTTTCGCATATAAAGATTACATCAAACATAGCAGAAAATAAAGTAAATTCCTCAAAGTTTGGTATTAAGCTACAAATATTTAAGCTTGCAAACTTTAGCCCCTTAGCATTTTTCAGAACATCAATATTAATCATTTGGTCTCAGTAGGAGAACAGGTACATTAAACAGCAATACATAACTAGGAGCTAATGATATTTCCATTTACAATGGATGAGCGCGGTATTTCTAAAGGGCAATAAACTCTCACATGATAATTCCAACTTTTCTGGGGTAGAGATCACCTTGTGTTGTATATCTTTACCCTAAACATTTTTTTTTTACAAGACTGTTTTAACACTGTTGCCAGACTTGTAAGACTGTCTTAAGACTGCTGCGAGATTGTTGTAAGACTGTTACAAGAGTGTTGTAAGAGTGTTGCCAGACTGTTGTAAGATTGTTGTAAAGCTGACACATGACTATTGTAAGGCTGATTAAAGACTGTTGTAAGACTGTTGCAAGACTGTTGTAAGATTGTTATGAGACTTTGCAAGACTGTCACAAACTGTTGTAAGATTGTTGCAAGACTGTTACAAACTGTTGTAGGACTGTTGCAAGACTGTTGTAAGATTGCTTTAAGACTGTTGCGAGACTTGTAAGACTGTTTTAAGACTGCTGCAAGATTGTTGTAAGACTGTCACAAGACTGTTGTAAGAGTGTTGGAAGACTCATGTAAGATTGTTGTAAAGTTGATACAAGACTATTGTAAGGCTGATACAAGACTGTTGTAAGACTGATACAAGACTGTTGTAAGATTGTTATAAGTTTGATACAAGACTGTTGTCAGCCTGTTCTAAGACTGTTGTAAGGCTTATATGAGAATTGTTGCAAACTGTTGTAAGATTGTTGCAAGACTCTTGTAAGACTCTTGTAAGATTGTTGTAAAGCTGATACAAGACTATTGTAAGGCTGATACAAGACTGTTGTAAGACTGATACAAGACTGTTGTAAGATTGTTGTAAGTTTGAAACAAGACTGTTGTCAGCCTGTTGTAAAGCTGTTGTAAGGCTTATATGAGAATCGTTTCATATCAGCCTTACAACTATCTTACAACAGTCTTGTATCAGTCTTACGACAGCCTTATATTAGTCTTACAACATTCTTGCAACAGTCTTGCAACAGTCTTGTTTCAGCCTTACAACAGTCTTACAACAGTCTTACAACCATCTTGCAACAGTCTTGCAACAGACTTGCAACAGTCTTACAACAGTCTTATAACAGTCTTACAAGTCTTATAGCAGCCTAACAAGTCTTGTAACAGTCTTACAACAGTCTTGCAACAGTCTTACAATAGTCTTGCAACAGTCTTGCAACTGTATTGTATTGGCCTTACAACAGTCTTACAATAGTCTTGCAACAATCTTGCAACAGTCTTGCAACAGAATTGCATCAGTCTCACAACAGTCTTACAAGTCTTGTATCAGTCTTTCACCAGTCTTGAATCAGCCTCTGGTCACTAAAAGCACAAGGGTTAATAACTGGTCAAACAGGTTTGCTGGCTCTGTGCCATGTAGGGAATATATATCTGATTACCACACGCTCAAGTGTGCCCAATCATATGTGACACTTTGAATACAAAATATTTAGGTGTGTCCCATCAGTTTTGAACTATTTTTAGGAACCAAGTCAGTAGTGGGGCAAGGGTATGGTCAGACTGTGATACTGGACACCTGTCCATTTCACCAGGCCTTTATAGTTGGTGCATGGATAGTGAAGTGATAGATTCTTTGCAGTAAGCTGAAAGCCTGTGTGAGCATTCTAACTTCTAGATGACGTATATGAGCGCGATTTCCCGCGCTCAATAAACAAACACAACTGAGATGAAACATAATGAAAAAGACATGAGTGGGGGTTTGCAAGCACCCAAACCCTAAGCAACATTTTTTAGTGGCCAAACAAGATATACTAAACGAGGGGCACTTACGAAGACTCCTGATTTAAAGAAACAGTTGTGTCATTCTATGAAACGACAAGTTCTTAACATCACCACCGCGTACATCTGGGTTTCTGTCACGTGATACTTTGAGTGGCGGCAGAACATGGCAAGCAGAAGGGGAAGCAGCATTGGGCTCCACAGTTTGTAAGTATTTTCCATATTTATCATGAAATTAATGAAAAATGATGTATCCCATATGATATATATGTCATAGATCCTTCATGTGTAAAATTTGGAAGTTGATATGTGGTTTTTTTTTCGTTTTAATAGTGCATTTGTGTTCTAGCTTGATAGTCAAATTCAAAATGGCCTGATTTTTGAAAGTGTGGGTATCGTTACGCATTGTTGGATTTGCAGTTTTGTAGAATGACATGTATGAACCTGAGTGTCATCCTACGAAATACCTAAAATAGTGTACGTAAAACATCTTTTACAAACAATTACACATTAAATATCCTTTCAAATTTGTAGTAACGGTTCACAGTATATGTCACCGTGCATTCCTTAACCGTTGACTGGCATGACAACTTTCTATGAAAAGTAAGTCGATCAATGAATGAATAGCCTCTATATCATGTATTTAAACAAGTATTCTATAAAGAAATCTGTAATTAGTTATTTCAACTTAGTTTAGTTCATTTAAATATAAATTTTCTTTATAATTAGTACAATGGTGGGTGGTCATTTTACAAAATGACAGAGCATAGTACCATGAAATGTATTTTAACAGCTCCATGATACCCCCACGTAAGATGCGGCCGCTCGTGGATGAGAAGCGGAGAAAGAACAACGAGGCCTGCCGCAACTGGAGGGAGCGGGCACGGAAGTCGGAGGACTTCAGAAGGTTTGAGAGCCTCTGCACATCAGTGAGTATTTAATATAAAAGAAATTTCTTAAATTAATTCATAAAATTATATACTAAGTACAGGAATATTGCAGTATCTGTAGTATGTGTTTCACATCTGTAAACAAAGGAAAAAATTTTAAATAACACCTGCACATGACATACATACAATTTTAATATTTTACCCAGTTAGGAATCAGGTACAAAATCATCTTATTTATATGTATTTCCAATCTCATGCTTTTAGAAATTTCCACCATATGTTGAATTAAATAAAATCATTTCAACACTGGACTTATGACTTTCTGCTTGAAAATTATCTCCTCTATATTTGTTGGTATATGCAAAGTATATGTCAATGCATTAATATAAATGCAACATAAATTATTTATAAAACTCTCATCCATTATTGAATCTGTAATACATAAATTCTATTCAATTCCAAAGAAGGTATTCTCATTAAAAAGTAATTAATCAAGAAGGTAAATGAATTTCAGAATCCCCCCCATCTAGCACTAAAAAACAGGAGGAGCATATGCACAATTTCTGAAATTTTGCAAACCCCACCCCTTAACACCCCTCATGGCATACTTATATAGAACTGCATCGAGAATCGTATAAATAGACAATACTCCACGATTTTGCATGTACCAGAATTGACATCGAGGCGAAGCCGAGTGACGATTATGGTACATCCAAACAAGTGAAAATATTGTCTATTTTACGATTCTCGATGCAGTTCTGGATTTATCTCCCCCTTTTCTATGATATTAGATACCATCAGAATATCGGAATAGTTCGAATATACCTACATTCAATACTCTACATTCAATACTCCACGGCAGTGGCGTAGTATTATCAATTTACGGTGGTGAATGTGAGTATTTTTTCCTAATGTTATTTCTATGGCTAAGCTTGTACCAGGGGTGAGATAAATACTTAATGAAATTCAAGTTTCATCATTAAATTCAACATGTTTGATTTATTAAGGAAATTACTTTCTTTTCTGTAAAGCAATATGCGAAACCCCGAGGGGGGACATGTCCCCAAAGGAACTGGCCTCCATATGTGCCCATAATAGGGAGGCGCAGAGAAAGAGAGAAAGACAGAATGGTAAATATTGAATGAAACATATCAAGTCATAGATGGAAGCTTTCCAATTTCACATGGAAAGAGATTTTTCCAATTTCTGAACCTGAAAATCCTTTTCCCTGTGTAAAACTTATGTAGTATTTATGGCACCTGATAATTTACTTTAAAGTTATTAAACTGTTTTCATGACCCCTACCCCCTTCTAATAACAAACATGCCAGATTTCTTATCATGTCAAGTTCTCTAATTCCAGTGGCCCAGGAGGTGGCACTGGCTGTGACGGCAGCACCAGTGCCCTCATGCAGCACAACCATTAGTACCCGCTCCAGGGGAAAGGTAGAGGGAGGTCCCCTTGCTCCTCGCACGCAGAGCAGACGCAAAGGTGAATAAACTATATATCATGTTTCACACCTATAGCTTTGTCATTCTACGAAATATGCATTTTGAAATCAAATTAAACATGAAGTGTTGTAGAATGACTCTAACAAAACAAATAAGCAACATATGTTTACACCTATAGCCCCTGCCGTCCCGGAGGCCCCTGCCATCCCGGAGGCCCCTGCCGTCCCGGAGGCCCCTGCCGTCCCGGAGGCCCCTGCCGTCCCGGAGGCCCCTGCCGTCCCGGAGGCCCCTGCCGTCCCGGAGGCCCCTGCCGTCCCGGAGGCCCCTGCCGTCCCGGAGGCCCCTGCCGTCCCGGAGGCCCCTGCCGTCCCGGAGGCCCCTGCCGTCCCGGAGGCCCCTGCCGTCCCGGAGGCCCCTGCCGTCCCGGAGGCCCCTGCCGTCCCGGAGGCCCCTGCCGTCCCGGAGGCCCCTGCCGTCCCGGAGGCCCCTGCCGTCCCGGAGGCCCCTGCCGTCCCGGAGGCCCCTGCCGTCCCGGAGGCCCCTGCCGTCCCGGAGGCCCCTGCCGTCCCGGAGGCCCCTGCCGTCCCGGAGGCCCCTGCCGTCCCGGAGGCCCCTGCCGTCCCGGAGGCCCCTGCCGTCCCGGAGGCCCCTGCCGTCCCGGAGGCCCCTGCCGTCCCGGAGGCCCCTGCCGTCCCGGAGGCCCCTGCCGTCCCGGAGGCCCCTGCCGTCCCGGAGGCCCCTGCCGTCCCAGACGCCACAACACGCCCCCCCCCTCCTGCTGTGACGGACGCCCCTGCTGCCCCTGCTGTGACGGACACCCCGGGGGAAAGTGGCAACGCCTGTCACTTCAAAGAAGAGGTAAATTTTTTACAATGGCATTGCTGATGCTATATATTTCTGTGTACCGCCTCATTTATATTCATTACTGTGATATTGAAATTTTCTTTTAATAAATTATTTTTAAGTATGTCTTTCGTTGCTAGTTATAGATGTGTCCTTTTTTCCACTTACACTAAGCACCTGCATGCAGACTCCTCCACTCCCAGTTCCCGCATGAACATGGTTTAGGACTTGGGATTAAGGTTACAAGTATTACAGAGGAAGATCTGCCATATTTCACTTAATCACAATGAAAGCCCCAGGAACAAGACAACCCTTTTGGGTCGCTTGCTAACAATAGATGGGAGTAGGCGGCGCAGAACTCGGGAATAGTTTGAACGCATGCACTGTTCATAGTTCTTGCATATATGTTGTTTTTTTGTTTAATAATTGTAAATAAAAAATATTTGTACATACCTTACTTGTCTTTTATAGTTACATTTTCCTCATCATTTCTCATGATAACAGGTTAATAGTGGCACTACCAGGCATCAGAAAATCATTCTCTACATCTGCACTGCCGACTACTCCTGAAAAAGAAGCGACCGAGATACTGACTAAAGAGGGGATCTTTTCTCCCTTATACCACTGCTATGAAATGTATTTGTGTATCATCTCCTAAAACTAAGCGTTCCTTGTTTCAAAAGCCGGGTGTTGCTACATGGGGTTTGAAGTCTACTATAGCAAAGAAAGTCGGGGCGGCTAGGAAAAAGATATTCAAGAAAAAGAAATTAGCAGTAAAAGTAAAGAAGGCTTGCATCGACGGAAAGAGTAAGAAAGAGGTAGTTAACTTCCTTAAACGTGCCGACAACAGCTTTTGCCTTCCAGGCAAAAAGGATGTTAATAAGTTTGCACTGTCTGATACCATGAACAACCTTTACAAAAATATTTGTCTCAAAGTTCCTGCTGCTCTTATCTCTAGAACCAAGTTCTTTAGGTATAGACCCAGCAACATGAAGCTCATTCATTGGAGCTGTCGATGTGAATGCCTGTGCATTATACATGCAAACATGTCCCTTCTTTTACACGCGGTAAAAAATCTCACAAAATCATTAGCGCAGTCAAAACTCAGGTCGGTCTTGCCACACCTGGAACGTGTTCACGATGTGACAGATTCTCCTGCCAGCCAAAATCGGAATAAGTCTATTGTTCACTTGGTGGCAAATCACAAATGCATGTTTGCCACATGGCACTTCTTTGAAGCAGGCCACGGAAAAGGCCCTGCAGATGGTGTGGGTGGTGCAGTTAAAAAAATTGCAGACAATAAAACCAAATCCGGAAGCATTATTATCAATGCTGAAACTTTTGTGAAGGAGGTTTCTACCACCTCTAAGGTGAAGTTCATCATCGCAACAAGAAAAAAACACACGGTCTCAGAGAAAACCATCAAGGGCTGGCATGCAAGCCAAGTAAAAGGGCTCTCCCTCATCCACACCCTGGTGCCTATGAACAACAGGGTGTGGATGAGGGAGACAACATGCATGGGTTCCTGTTATCGTAAAGGTCAGCGCTTTGTACCCTGTTGTAGGGGGTGGCAAGAAACAGAAGTGGAGATCAACACCAAGAAGGTAAAGCAAGTTAAAGAGAAAGTGTCAACTCCCACTCAACAGGAAATAGTACAGCCACCCTTCATAAAGGTTGTCAATTTGGCACACAAGCTATTGCTCCATGTTTTCCAGTCTTTTCCTTGTCTCAAACTAGATAATGAGAAAACACATCACAAGGG
This sequence comes from Alentia gelatinosa, assembly GCA_950022655.1. Lineage (NCBI taxonomy): Eukaryota > Metazoa > Annelida > Polychaeta > Phyllodocida > Polynoidae > Alentia > Alentia gelatinosa. Next base: position 102,557,141 of record OX465579.1, read on the forward strand.
TTCTCCTTTTCAGCAAAGAAAAGAAAAAGGTGTCTGCCTTGAGAACAAACAAAAAACAACAGTTAAAAAAACAGAAAATGCCTACTGAGAGATTTGCATTGTTTATTATCGTGATGGTATCAAGGCCCACACTTCATTGCCAGTCCACCAGGAGAAAGCAGAGAATGCTTACAAAGGATTGCAACTTTATATGCCCTTGCAGCTTGCCAGAAAATCAAAATGAACCGTTAATAAGCTGGAAAAATTAAATATGTGACTAATTTCTAGGCCCTCTTTCAATATGAAGTTAACAAAAAATGGACTTAAACCCACCTTCATTGATGACATAAATGAATCTTACCTGTTAAATTCTTGTCGACACTCATTGCCTAAGGATACAGTTAGGCCAAGTCATTAACTTATTGCTTATTCCCATGACGTTTTCAATGTAAAGATTTTTTATATTGTTCATTCTGGTAAAGTTTGTCTGCTGAGACCCCAAAATTTCTGAAATTTAGCACTTAGAACGTCAGGGAAGTAGATTAAAAATGTCACTTTGCAGTGCGTTTGCACTAAATATGAAGAACATGCATGTATTGTATGGTACTTTGCTTGTCAGAGTGCTGTAGAAGTGTGCTTTCTATCATGTCATAGAATGACATGACACAACATGTCATTCTACGAAACAACTCGATTAACAAGCCTCTAGGGGTAGAAAACTCATAGGATTTGTTGTGTTATCTTTGGAACTTGTTGTTAGCTAGTCCTGTCCACTCCAGTGCACAGAATAATTAATTTTGTGGGAAATGCCCGCATACCTGGTTCAGAATGTGAGTTATGGTACAGTTTAGGAAGAATTTCTCTTGAGAGAGGTATAAATTAAAAATTTCTATGGGTTGATTATTGAAAATGTTGCTCCTAATGAAATTGCTTGGTGATTTTAATTGAAATTTGCAGGTTTTAGACTGTGAGAGTCATGCTCTCTCTGTACATATAGTTTCAGATACTGTGTCACTCTACGACACAATCCGTCATTCTACGAAACGACTCAATTAACGAGCCTCTAGGGTGCTAATCTGTCTGGCTAGAGGACGGCCGCATTATGGTTAAAACTGATATCCCACGTTGTAATCATGAAATATGATACATAATCACAAATATTTTATTTCCTTTTAATAGAAATACTGAATATGATATTCTGTCTACATTTTCTGAAGATTTCATAAATATTGCTCTATTATTTCATTGTAAATTTTTTTTTTTAATATTGGGACAATGATGCCTCAAGGCATCATGCGTCTTTAGTGCGGTGATGCCTCCAGGCATCATACGTCTTTAGTGTGGTGATGCCTCCAGGCATCATGCGTCCTTGAAGGGTTAATAAAAATTTCTTGAAACTGTTATTATTGTCATATGTTTTATACATGATTTTTAAAAATAGCACAAAATATTTAAGAAATACTACTTTTACCCAATATTAACAAGAATTATGCGTTAAATCTCTAATTTTGTATTAGTTACTATTAATTTTACAAATATGACATATTATATGGATACTATTTACATATTTTCTTGAAAATTCATATAGGTTATATATAATACAGTAATGAGATATTTAAACTATCTGTCATTCTACGAAATGACAAGAAGCTGACCTTCTGTATTATATTCATCACACAGTATACAGTAAAGTTACAGTAAAACCCCGCGTAAGCGGACACTCTCCGTTCCGAGCAAAAGTGTCCGCTTACGCGGGGTGTCCGCTTACGCGGGGTTTTCAAGTTTCCTCCAGCCCAATATAAATGTGTTATATACAGATAGGTAGGGTAGACAGAGGCGATAATAGTTCTGAAATCCATTTTCTGATATCTTAATTGGGTCCGAAGTTATTAAACCTTGAATTCCAAAATGTATTTTCTATGAATATACTAATAAACACTGAAAAAAAAGACAGATTTATCTATTTTTGGTAGGGAGTCCGTCGGAGGTGTCCGCTTACATGGGGTTTTAGGCCTTTTTGTACCAAAATAACTGTCCGCTTACGCGGGGTGTCCGCTTACACGGGGTTAAAATAAACATCTAATAGAGGGAAAAATTTCCGTTCCAAGCAAAAGTGTACGCGGGGTGTCCGTTAGGCGGGGTTCTACTGTATATATATATATTTGTAGAGAATACATTGATGAACCATTTAATCGATATTAAATTGATAAGAATACACATGGAAATAAAGAAGAGGTGTTGGTAATAAGTGTTCAGTGCAGAAATATACTATGGAAAATGGCTCTTTCATATATTTTAATACCTGTAGAAGCATACTGGCTGTTATGATTACCCCTAAACATGTGCTTGTTAGCCCTCCCTGGGGTGTAGGGGGTGGGTGGGGGTGTGAGTCGCGAGTTCTCTCAGCGGCGTGACCAATATGCTGTGACTGTGTCACTGCATGGGGCCTGTTTCCTAAGCTTTAGGCTTAGGGGAACTGGAACTCAGCCTGTCAGTTAGGCCTTGTGGTTGAGGGTATGGTGTACTTAGAATGACTCATGGTTTTGATACATTTACTAGTATCGCATCAGGTATATGACTACCAGATTATGGTAATCCATGATGTTTGGTTTTTGTCAAAATACATGATATGTCTCGTCATTTTCTCTTTGTGAGGAGATTCTATGTGTGGCAAAAAAATCAAGCTTTTGTGCAGGAGAACCTGGTATGATCGGAATAGCAAGATATCGGCTTTAAAGTATATTTATAAAAAATTTGTCCTCAAAATTGGGACCCCGAATTTAGGTGAAAATCTTTTTGATGTGGCGTTGTGGATACTCGCTAGCCATACTGGTTGACCATTGTATTCGATCCCCATTGTGATCGCACATGTCAAAGTGGATTGGAACCTCTTTCTGGGTTGTGTTTCTTTAGATGTTCCGGAGGTGTTCGTACATCTGATCTCTTAGTTTCCTTTTTGTTTGTCCATCGTACTGCATTCCACAGCTCTTGAAGTTGATGCAGTATATGATGCTGGAACTATTACACGAAACGTTCCACTTTGTTTTCATTTGGTTGTGTTGGAGGTAAGTTTTCCACAGGTGCTGATTTTGCTACAATACTTGCCATTTTTCCTATTGTGTGGTCCTGCCGTTTTGACAGGACCGATCACTGCTGACGTCTGGTGGACAGAACCAACACCTCTACACTCTCCATTCTCACCTCCCACTCTCACCCCACACACACCGTCCCACTTCTCTTCAATCACTCAACCCTACCACACATATTTTATTTCATCATTTTTGGCGCACCTCATACTCTACACTATACATCGTTTCTACCCAAAGTCCGCAAAGATCAGCAAAGGCCGTTATCATGGCCCCGACGACAGGAGGTTCGAAAAGAGGGGAAGTGGTGAATAACAGGTCCGACTCCTCTGACGAAAATTGCGAAGACACAGGTATGGAGGGAGACACTGAGAGCGACCACGAGGTTACCCTGTCCCGCCGGTCGAGGTACAGCTAATATGAGACGGTGGACGAGGTTAGAAATTGTAGCTCCCGGTCTGAGGCCAGAGCGGAAAAACTCGAGGCGGACGTTCGAGGACTGGACAAGAAGCTCGACCTACTCCTCCAGGCGAGCGTGGGACGAGGACGTGGGGAGACGCCAGAGCGACGCGGCCATGACACCCGCACCGATCGAGGCGGGGGAAGGCCCCGGAGGCCATCGGACCAGGACGCGGATCTTCGCTGCAGCGCTGGCATGCCCCCACCAAGTTAACTCAGGAGGGATTATGATTTCAACGGATACCTTGAGGACAAGCTTGCACGCGAATACATGTGCCCATTGCACAGCGAAGGTAGGGTGGCTCTGTCCTCGGACATTTTTATCGATCGCTATACTCCCCAACCATACATGTACATTGACCGGGAGGGCACTGAGAGTATAAAGCAAAAACTAGAGGCCAGAAAAGATCTCGGGATGCTAGAATACATTAGAGCCATAGTGTGTCTTATACGGGACGAAAGGCGCAATGACATGCACAAAAACCCCCACCTACTCGAGCACTCGCAAGGTGTGATAGACGACGCAATGGTACAGCCTTGGGCATCTGTGAGGTGCTTTTCACAACATGTATTCGATGAAGTTGAAAAGGGTCGGTTGAATTGGACCGACTGGCATGTTATACAACACGAACGTGTAAGGTAATGTTTGATGGATCGCACCTGTGTACTACCTGGACAGAGGACCGTAGGGCCAAGCGCCCAACGTGCTAACAACAAGCCGGCCGGCACAGGGTCAAGAGGCCATGAGGTGACCTGTAGGGAATTCAACAGTAGGAGAGGGTGTACCCATAGCACAGACCACGAGGAGGGCGGCACAGTGTTTGTACACGGCTGCTCGTACTGCTATGGCCGCACTGGCAACATGTTTTCGAACCACAATATGTCCATCTGCGAACGGCTGGACCGGGACCGACGGCAAGGAGACGGCTCAACTTGGTCAGGTTAAAAAAACTGGCTGTAGGCGTCTCGGGCAGTGTGTTGCCTGGGACGCCAGAGGAGCAGCGCGAAAAGGACAAAGCATATGGGTGGAGAGTGCCACCAGCGCCGATAGGAAACTGTAGTGACGCCAGGAACAAGCTATGCTTCACAAAGGATCCGCTGGGAGAGTGTGGCCAAGATGGCCACGCCTAGTGGGACATCGGGGCAACCAGTGAAGCGCGTTGCGGCACGGACGCCAACAAGCTCCAGCAAAACCAAGATGGCGGCACTTCCGGTGCGGCTTCGGAAGGCACGTTTAGGGGCACTTCTTCATCAAACACGAGGTATGTGGTGCCTGCCGGCCGGCCAGAGTCACCCTGCCATTACTTAGGAACAGGACACGTCGATCGGAATCCCAGAACTGACCACAACTGGCGCGAGGGACGCACATACACCATAAACAGTCCGTCTAGCACGGCCGCCCTTCACGGACAAGGGGGCGTGGCACGTCGTGAGCTCGCCAGCAATGCAGAAGGTAACGACATCAATTTCTCCTGTATTCGCGATATTTGCGAGACAGATAACGTTGATCATGGCTAAGGCTCTCTCCTGATGTTTTCAAATCACATAGACTGTAATTGGCCAGACATGTGCAGCTCTGGTGTGGGGCCGGTCCGGTTATACGATACATATACCCATGCCCGGGAGTCTGGTTTACCCAACAGTTTGGGCAACTATCTGTAAACAAACTACACGTTTACCATCACCATCACCATTGTCATCACCAAGACGTAAACGAGGTAATGGAGATGATGAATTTGAGAATGATACAGACATCGATACAGTTACAGAGACAGGTACAGGTACGGAAACAGATACTGATACAGAGTATCCACGTTTACCACAACACCCGAAGGAATACTTGAAATCATATAGAGGAAAAAACAATAGCAAAAATACATCATTAAATAAATCAAACACTAAACGTGTACATTATGAAGACTCGACTGACAGCGGAACCGAAAGGAGAGATATTCGGCCAAAGAAGTTGAAGATGAAACGTCAGAAAAGGGTGCAAGAAAAAGATTTAAAAGGCATCCTCAAAAGAGGGATCACTGAGGATAAAATTTCTCACAGGCATCATTATCATCAGCATTAAAAACACTTCCTGAAGGTTGGGTTGGGATATAATATGGAGGGTAAAGGACACACTCTGAGTAAACTAATTGAAGGAATAACTAATGTATCATTAGGAATAGAACCCGAAGTGAACGAGAAGGAAAATTTTAAAAGGCAGTACGAGACGCTGACACAGATTCCATTGCCTCCTATTGTTTCTGGTTTCTGTAAATACCCTCTGTCACACTCACCTTCTTGTTTTGTCTCAGCTGTTTCTTACCATATCTGGCCATCTTAGGGAAATACCTCTGGACCCAGGGCCTGTAGTGGAAAACTGTCCCATAAATCTGTTTGCCTGATTTTATTTGCGTTCCTTGTTGCTTGGTTGGTATTTACTCTATCAACCTTGTTCTAGTAGTGGTATATGATTAATTAATGATATAATATAATAAACGTAATACTATGCTATCATGGGTTCATATTGACGTTATATAAGTATTTAATGAAGTAAAGTCAGTTGAGGATATAAAGTTTAGTTACACGTATCCTCTTGATATCAGAGTCGACACCTAATGGGAAATCCTCAAACCATTGGATAGAATTACGTTGAGTGTTCTGGTAGTGGTTATTGTTTAATTAACTAATTAATGATCAACTCCTAGAGGGAGACAGTAGCCTCTTAACTACATACAGATTTGTATAGGAATCACGCAGGAGAACGTTATGACATCTAACGGGAGTAGAAGAAACTTTATTAAACTCGGTATAAAGGCACAAGAGACGTCTAGGGCCTAACTTAAGAACTACAGAATTAATCTGAATCAACTACAGGACGTAGTGGACAACGAAGAGATTATGGAGTTAATTCACTTAACTTAGTGTAGGGGTCAGGGTAGTCGAGCAGCGTTGTTTCACTTTACGCTAGATGGCGCGAGTGCCGATCCCTGCTGCGCGGTAATACCGGCGGACCCATGTATGCAAATACTATGTGGTCGCCCGCATTACGTAACTCAGTCAGTATATAAGACTGAGTCCGCAGCGGGTTGACAGGACTTCTCGCGGTGCCTCCCAGTAGAGTGAACGCCTGGAGCCTCACAAGTTGGTAAGGTTGCTTCGGAACCTTTCAACTGCGAAGAGACCCGAATCTCTTCCCACGCTAGTTGGTGCCCAGTAGCACCAACATACTGTATCAGCAATATATCTAATAAAAGCTGGTATATTGAAATAGTCCGAAGTCTGGTTTTGTGTCCACCGGTAGTGATAGGTTGTAGATCCCGCATCTCCCTGCCCTTTCCAGTGGGTCAATCCGAACCCACCCATACTGGCGCTGTAAGTACGAGTAGTGACTATAGTCTCAGGCCATTGGTTGACTGCCGATTACGGAAAGTGGTTGAACACTTTCAGCGACCAGTGGTACGCTACATTAGCAAGGACGTCAGTGTCGACACCTAGCAGGAATTATGATATAAATGAACCTTCAGAGTATTTCCAATTCACTAATCAATCTAATTCATTAATCTGATCTTATATCTAAATTTAAATCCTTACATAAACTGGAACGGTTTATTTATTTCTTATAGTAGTACATAGGGAATCATGAATAGATCATTAAGACTGAATAAATCATAATAAACCGAATCGTAGGGAATGCATTAGGCGCACTTCCTATATCAATATGTGTAATGTGTAACACATATTACACCATCGCTCACTACACTGTATTGCATGACCTTGCATTACTCCACACCACCTCAGACTACACCATGCTTTATTATATACTGATGCTAGTATATCTTACAATTACTAACCTCTGCTAAGCAAATAGTAACTGTGAGTTATTACCAGAACGTGCCGTTAAATCCCGTATTTTACAGTGTGCAATACGGCACTGGAGAGGGCGCCATAACGTCAGAACATGTGTTTGGAGAGTGAAAATGTGACGCGCAATATCGCGATCACTCTCCAAGCAGAAATGTTGCTAGGGTAACAATTAGCATGGCAACTGCAGCATTCAAAACCTACACATATAAAACACTTGCAACTGCGCTGTAATATGAGCAAACCAGCACACATATATGATTTTTTAAAAACTAGCTAAACTAAACTAGCTAAACTAAATAAAAATATTTATATAATACAAAAAAGTTATTTAAAATGAAAAACGTAAAACTGCACCTCCCGCAGCCGGGAACCGAACCCACGACCCCGCGGTTAAAATACCACTGCTCTATCCACTACACCACCAAGTGTGTCATAATAATTACTATTGAATGGTAATATATCAAAACAGTATTGGTGGGGATTGGCCATTTGATCAAACTAACACAGAGATATAATCAAATTGCTATTCAACCGTTTTGCATTTGGAAAAAATAGATTTTTCATTTATTTTCAGTGTTTTTTCATCAATTCTACTGTGATTCAGCACTTTGAATTTAGAGTAGGTGCTGCGCAGGTGTTGGAGCGATGCAGTGTATCGGTTGACCTCTGGGTCAGTGAGTTCAAAGCGTGCAGGACTGACACATCTCTACGTGTTTGTTATGAATCGACAACGTTTGGATTAACTATTTACAGGCTTATAAGGTCAAATTTATACATTATTTTAATATTATCAGGTATATAATAAAGGGAATACTAATATAGTGTGCCAAGATGAAGGAGCCGAACAAGTTAGTTTACTAAACCTGTACTAAACGAGCCTAACGGCTCGTTTAGTACAGGTTTAGTAAACTAACTTGTTCGGCTCCTTCATCTTGGCACACAATCCTAGTATTCCCTAAATATTAACCTACATGAATCAACATCCAAGCATACCAACACAAACACCCATCAATACTACACTGCAAGCTCACACTATAGGGGACAGAGCCATTGTTAGTTCGTGAAGCAGTCACTAGGTGGTCGGGGGATAAAACCTTATTCTGGCTCTTTGTTCTTATGAAATTCAGCCACCTTTCAATGTTTTATCAAGTTTCCTTTGACTCTCTACACCGATCCCAGAGCAGGAATATAATGCTAAAACCCAGGACATGATGTTTTTTACATGGAACACTTTATTTACATATGTGAGCAAGGCAAGAAAAGTGACATTTCCCAATTATTACTTACTTCTTTTGCACCTCCATTTGTGAAGAACACCTACTCGGGGGGCGTCATGGCGGCGCCCATGGATCATAGGCTATGTGCCATATACCATACTACACCACCTCACACAACACTATACCACCTCACACTACACCATATTATACCACCTCACACTACACCACCTTACATTACACCACACCACCTCACATTATACCATGTTACACCACCTCCCACAACACCAAACTACCCTACCTACCCTAACTACACTACATAAAATACAATTTAGGGAAATGTGTACTTTCTATGAGACAGGCCCCAGGTGATTTACGTTTAGCCTAAGTAGGTCAGACGTCACTTATTATTTCATGACGTCACAGAAACGTCCGTTTTTGTTGTGCCTTTTTTACTCTGTGCATCTCACATAATAACTCCAGGAGTCTCTCATGTAGTAACTGCCGGTGAAGACCAGTAAATATCTAAGGACCTGTGGAATATAGATGGTAAGTTTATATTTTGATCCTTGAAAGGGAAATCATAATTATTTCCCGTTTTCTGCTATACACTTCGCTGTGAGTGAAAACATCCTGTGTCATGCCGTTTTTGCTCTCGCGGCACACTTTGTAACACAAAATGGCAAATTACGAAATGATCCTTTATTCAAATCAGAATTTAGAGTAACCCACTGGCATTCTCATGTCCATAGCTATTTACCGGTCTTTATCTGGGGTCTCTAAATGAAATATTCGCGGAGTTATGATGTGATATGTACAGAGTGACAAGTGGCACCAGAGTATGGCTATAAATAGAATTGGAAAATTAGCAATGAGGGCCACGCACACGATGAGGGCCGCGCACAAATAATGTTTTCTGCTTATATCTTTCTTATAAATTGGATTTTAATAATGATTTTTTCAAATATTCTTGGTATGTTTATGTGCTAAATCATGCCAATAAAAAAGTTTTTAAATAGCAAAAGGCTATAAATAAAATCGGAGAAAACCGTGATGAGGGCCACGCACATGATGAGGGCCGCGCACACGATGAGGGCCGTGCACAAATAATGTTTTATGCTTATATCTTTGTTATAAATTGGATTTGAATATTGATTTTTTCAGACATTCTTGATATATATCTATGTGCTAACTAATGCCAATACGAAAGTGCTTGAATGCCTAGATTTTATGAGTAAAATCGGAAAATCGGCGATGAGGGTCGCGCACAGAGATAATTCCCCTCCTTAGCCCAACAGATTTTTCATGGTTTTTGACCTCTCATCAAAAAAATATTGCTCACAGGGTGGCAAAACCATATCCCCCTTTAGCTCTCAACAATATATATGTGGAAAATGTATAAAATATATTATATTCACTATTCTTTTAAAAATATTCAAGTTCAAATCTAAAATATCCAATTGCATCAATCTCGTGCAAAATGGCCTCAAGGAGATGAAAAAAGCTGAAGCGAGATCAATGGAGCTACATAGGAAAACACATATTGATATCGGGGACTATGTACATTTAGCTAAGATAAAACCATCCTTTACAAAAGACTACGATTTACAATGGACCGGTGAAGTATTTCAATAGTGCGTGCCAGAATTACAGTGTATTTTGTTAGAGATTTACAAGGTGAGGAAGTGAAGGGCACCTTCTATATACACCAGGTACGGAAAGCTCACATTACAGAGGACGAGCTCTACCAGTACGATAAAGTTTTGAAAAGGAAAACAGTTCGCCATAGGAGGTATTATTTAATCAAGTGGGTTCATTACCCTGAGAAATTCAATGAATCGATTGATCATAGATTGTATAAGAAACTAAGAAAATGTGTTTCCATAAGTAATAGTAATAAGGTGGTTTAATAATGTTTATTTATTTGAAAAGTTCAGATAGTTTGACATACTTTCGAGAAAACAATATTGTGAAATTTACTGTGAAATTTTCTCAGAGAGTTATATTAGAAGGACAGAACTGCGTGTGTGGTGTCCACGATGTGTGTATTCATGACTTAGAGGTAGCTGAGTTGAATCCGTTCTATATGGTGTGTGATATTCTTGATTACATGGGGTGTGGAAAAGCTCAGGTTTTAACCAGACTATTAAAAAACAGTGTCACAAATAAGAGTTATATTGTTAGTTTTACACCTGTGAGATATATACATGTGAAAGTATCTGATTTTACCGATATCACTATTACACTTAAAGACGCAAAACTGAATCAGTTAAAGCTGGCTAAAATAAAGCAAACTGATTTACCTCAAGTGGCGAAACCTATACTGTACTGTATGGAAGTAACGTGGCTGCTACTGCGACTATCAAGCAAGTGACCGGCCTAGCGCCTCTCGGGCGCTTCCCGTGGTTCATTAATATTAATGAATGTGAATACTTTAACAGAGATTGACCCCCATTGGTTTATTTGATCACGTGGTCGTTTTCGAGGTTTCTCATTGGCTGTTGTATTAGACAAAGAGCGGCGGGAAAAGCCTCTGAACCAATGGTCCCTGGTTTGTTATACAGTGTTGGAGACAGGGCGGCCTCTGTGGCTCCCCCTGTGGTAACACTGTGTACCAGTGTAGTTCTACCCTCTGGTGTGGGGAGTTGGAACTATTCTGTAGTATTGCTTTTTTCTCCCTTTTGCGGAGTTTTGTAGTGTCCTTGCTCGATAGTTTCGACCGTCTGGTCTCATCAGGCAAATGTAGCTAGCCTTTTGGGTCTTTCTTAATATTCTAGAGGAATTTTTGTCCTTAGAATCCTGCTTATTTGATTTTTTGTCGAATTTTCATTCAAAAATGCAATGTGTTACGGGTGCCAGTCACTTATTATAGAGTCGCTTGGGTATGGACAGGTATACTTGTGTGGTATTCTTCCTGGTGTAATTATGTTTTGGTATCGCAGATCCCTCCACATAATTCAAGAATGTTTCTTATTATCAGAAAAAAATTTTGACGTGGCATTGATTGGTCCATTTACCCATACTTGCTATCCATGGTGTTCAGTCCATATGGGGCCTGAGTTTTTAGCCTGTGGATCCAGTTGTACTCAATTTTATCTCTGAGTACTCCTGCTTGTTTGCTGTGTGGGTGTCTATGGATAAAATCCAGAATGTAGACACTCACATCATTGATTCCATGGTGTCCGGGACCATTGAAGTGTCCTGGTACATCACTGATTTGTGATTTTTTTTAAATGGATCTCAGATGTTCTGAAATTCTTTCCTTTATTTTCCTTTTTGTTTGTTCCACATATTGGGACCCGCACTGGGTGCACTCTATGCAATAGATAACGTTGGAGCTATTGCATGTGACATTGCTCTTGCATTTGTGTTTTGTCTTTTTTGTTTTGGATTTGATTTTGTCCCTCTTTGTCAGTAGTTTGCAGTATTTACAATTTGGTTTACTGCACTTGTTGGTGTTTGATTTTCCCTTTTTCCCTTTTTCGGGGTGGTACGAGGTTCTGGCCCTTACCAGAAAATCCTTGAGATTTTTGGGGCGTTTATATCCCTCCACCAGTTTACTTTTGTACAGTCCTTTGGTGGTGACTGATTTTCCAAGTATTTCCCAATTTTTCTCTACAACTTCAGGGAGTACGTTGTTTCCCTGTTTGTAGGTACTAATCAGGAAAATTTCCCCCCTTTGGGATTTTTCACGATTTTTCTTTTTCAGAGTCTTTTCTCTTTGGATCATGTCTACCTTCTCTTTGCATTTTTCCAGGAGTTTTTTTGGGTACCCCTTCTCTTGGAAATCTGAGATTTTCTTGCGTGCATTTTCTTCGTAGTCGTTGTTTTCACTACAAAGTCTCTTTACTCTCAAGAGTTGAGAGTACGGGATACTGTTTTTCTGGGATGGGGGATGGGCCGAATTGAATCTCAGATATGTATTCTCATCCATTGGTTTGTTGTATAGCTTGGTATACAGTTTACCATCCCTCCCTTTGTGAACAGTTGTATCTAGGAAGTTTACTTCCTTCCTCGATGTTTCCATCGTGAATTTGATGGTTTCGTGAGCCCTATTCAGATACTGTAGCCAATTCTGCAGTTCTTCCTCCCCATCTTGCCAGATGAAGAAGATATCGTCGATATATCTCCACCATGTGTGTGGTTTGATGGGGTAACTCTCCACGAGTTTTTTCTCTAACTCCTCCATAAACAGATTCGCATATGAGGGGGCAAGTCTAGTCCCCATTGCGGTCCCACTGATTTGTAGGTAGTTTTGCCCATTGAATTGAATGTTATTCAATTTCAAGACCATTTCTAAAAGTTCACATAAGCTCTCGATACTCGGGTTTGTTTTCTTGCCCCCTCTGGACTTCTCCAGAGTTTTCCGTATTGTCTCTATTCCTTCCCCATTGGGGATGTTGGTATAGAGAGCTCCTACATCTAGGGTGCCTAGTATTGTCTCGTCTTTCAAGTTTTCGATTTCATTTATTTTCGATAGAAAATGGTTGGTATCCTTTATAAAGGAAGTGATCTTAGGAACTTCTGGTTTGAGGAACCTATCTACAAATTTGGATATTTTCTCTGTGGCGCAGTTGTTTGCTGATACCACTGGTCTCCCCGGTGGGGGGAGTTTCCCTTTATGAATTTTAGGGAGGAAATAGACTTGTGGGGCCCTTGGTTCATCATTCTTTAGGGCTGCCGCTATTTCTCCAGTGATTTCGCCATTTTCCACCATGTCATCTATTTTGTTACTGATTTTAATATTGAAAGTGTCAGTCTGGTCCCCCTTCTTTTTTTCATAGACATTTTCATCATTTAGTTGTCTATGTGCCTCTGCTATGTAATCAACAGTGTTCATTACTACGGTAGCCCCTCCTTTATCAGCAGGTTTGATGGTGATATCTTTATTTTTAGACAATCCCTTCAAAGCTGATTTCTCATCTTTGGTGATGTTAGGTTTGGGTTTACGGTTTTTCATGGATCTGTGGTTTAGACTTATCTCATTGATCGTTATGAAACCTTCTAAGTTAGAGGAACCTTGCGGGACAAATTTGCCTGGTTTGTTTTTCAGATCTTTAACCCTTTCAGTCCCAAAGGCCGATATATCGGCCGGCAGGGTGGCCGTTTTTATCGTTTTTGAATAGTGATATCCGGTGGTGAGCTGCAAAGGCTCTTTTGAAGCTATGAATATGAAATTTTCTACACTTATAGAGTAAGACATGGGCTGTCAGGTTCCAGCATTGGATTTCCTTTAGAAGATTCTATTTAGAATTTCTGAGGGTTCCATTCAAGGTCAAAGGGCAAAGGTCATTGAATTTATAAACCTTTAGGTTAAGTACAGATTAGATATTATTTCTAAGCCTTTCCAAGCCATTGAACTATATTTTTTAATCAAATTGGAAAGCCACCATCTGCTGACCCCTTACAGCCTGGGTTGTAGTGTAACTTTGGGGGATGTTTTACATTCCTCGAAGACAGGAACAGCGAAGGTGAAGCCTGACCACAAGAGCTCTGGCACTTCCAAGGGGGAGAAATCCTCTAAGGAACCTGAAAAGGCAGCAGTCTCGTCTGAAGCTTCGGCAAAGACAAGCACTGCTGGTGCCAGACCAAAAGAGGAAGGCACAGATGCCAAAGGGACTGATGGGGCCGCGATGGAGGAGGATTTCCCTTTTCTTCCCTCTCCAGCTGGGCTTGCCCCCAAGGCAGCACTGAAGCAGAAGGAACCGCAGCCTGCACTGGTGGCTTCCACTGCTACAGTTGCATCCGCATCAAGGGATGTGTATTCCAAGACACTAACAAGACCTACACTAGCACCGATAGGGTAGGAAACTGAGAACCGCAGTACATGTCAAGGTACCTGAATTATTTAGACAACCAGGTTGTCACAAACATGAACAAGTTTAGGGGCGGCATACAACAACTCACAGAGTATGAGTGTGTGATTACACCCTAAAGGTTGCTCAGGAGACCAAGGCAAAAGCCTCAGAGACCCAAGCAAGCCAGGCCCAGATTCAGCCGATGGGGATACCCCTATTATTTACCCCATTGAATCTGCGGCAGCCACCAGAGGCCACCCGGACTGTGAGATTCCTAATGGAATATGGAGTTCATATATGAAAAATCTTTCAAAAAAGTCAAAAACTTGAGAAACAGGCAGAACATGTATCAAAGGCCCCTTTCAGGATAAATTCATCTAAAAACATTGGTGCGTTACCTTCAGGTGACTGGTCAGGTTCGTCGATGACAGTGCCTTGGTACCTGATTTTGAGGGTCACTATGGCAACCAAAGAAAGTAAAACCCTTCCAGATTGTTAACTCTATTTCCTGAAAAATATATTGATGGATTTTCCCCTCAAAGATTGATGACTAACCACTGTAAATTCATGTTATTCAAGAAATTTCTGTCAAAAATGCAATTTTCCCTGACAAAAAGAAGGAACAGTTGCCATGGCAAACAAAATTGGAATAAACTATAACAATTACAGAATCCCAATGGAATATGGAGTTCATATTTGAAAAATCTTTCAACCAGTCAAAAGCTTGAGAAACAGGCAGAACATGTATCAAAAGCCCTTTTCATGATAAATTCACCTAAAAACATTGGTGCATTACCTTCACATGTCTGGTCAGGTGTGTCTAGGATTGTGCCTTCGTACACGATTTTGAGGGTCACTATGGCAACCAAAGAAAGTAAAACCCTTCCAGATTGTTAACTCTATTTCCTGAAAAATATATTGATGGATTTTCCCCTCAAAGATTGATGACTAACCACTGTAGATTCATGTTATTCAAGATATTTCTGTCAAAAATGCAATTTTCCCTGACAAAAAGAAGGAACGGTTGCCATGGCAACCAAAATTGGAATAAACTACCACAGTTACAGAATCCTAATGGAATATGGAGTTCATATATGAAAAATCTTTTCAACCAGTCAAAAACTTGAGAAACAGGCATGACATGTATCAAAGGCCCTTTTCGTGATAAATTCACCTAAAAACATTGGTGCATTACCTTCACATGACTGGTCAGGTGCCTCTATGATAGAGCCTTCATACCCGATTTTGAGGGTCACTACGGCAACCAAAGAAAGTAAAACCCTTCCAGATTGTTAACTCTATTCACCAAAAGATATATTGATGGATTTTTCCCCTCAGAGTTTGATGACTAACCACTGTTAAGTCATGTTATTCAATAAATTTCTGCAAAAAATTGCAATTTTCTCTGAACAATAGAAGGAATGGTTGCCATGGCAACCAAAATTGGAATAAACTACAACAGTTACAGAATCCTTATGGAATATGAAGTTCATATATGAAAAATCTTTTCAATCACTTGAAAAGTCTTCAAATGACCACAACATATATATAACCTATTTTTTTAGTGTGAAGTTGCTCTCAGGAGCATGGGACTGAAAGGGTTAATCAGACTTTTCTCCCCAAAAGGGCCTATGAGGCTCTTACTGATGATGTTGTCGCCTGGAGTGTGGAGTTGTCTCGACCCCTCTTCCTTTGGATGATTGACTTCTGGCTTGGTGGCTACTACGTTCTTACCTGGTGGGTTATTTCCCGGTTTATCAAAGAACTGTCTTAGTCTGAGATTGCGGTGAAATCTTTCCAACTCTTGTTTAATTTCCCCATCCTCCATACTGGTGGTATTGGGGCAGAAGTTCAAACCTTTATCTAGAATCGATAATTCGGCTTTCGTTAGTTCGAAACTTGAGAGGTTTACTACTGTACCTGTTTTGTTATAGTTAACCTTAGTGACATTGTCATTCCCCTGTTTATTGCTTTGGGGTTTTGATTCTATACAATTAGTAGAACAGACAAGATGCTTCAGAACTTTTACTTGCAGAATGTGAACAGACATGGTGTACATTACAACAAGTAAGATCATGGTCAATGGGTCAGTCAGAGTCGGTAGGGTTCACGTGTCCAGTATTTATAGTTTGGTGGACTGGGTCTGGGGTCCTTTCCCCTTTCCCCGTTTGTACCCAAACTGGCCCTTTCCACCCCTGCCTTTTCCCTTCTGAAAGGCTTTCGGGGCGCATGAGGCTTTTACCTGAAAACCCTGGTCGGGCTTCTGCAGGATCATGTTGTCGCTGGGGGCCCGGGTTTCCCGTTTCTGCAGGCGGTCCTCGAGAATGGTTACTTCTCGAAGAAGAAGAAGAAGAAGAAGAAGAAGAAGAAGAAGAAGAAGAAGAAGAAGAAGAAGAAGAAGAAGAAGAAGAAGAAGAAGAAGAAGAAGAAGAAGAAGAAGAAGAAGAAGAAGGAGAAGGAGGAGGAGGAGGAGGAGGAGGAGGAGGAGGAGGAGGAGGAGGAGGAGGAGGAGGAGGAGGAGGAGGAGGAGGAGGAGGAGGAGGAGGAGGAGGAGGAGGAGGAGGAGGAGCAGGAGCAGGAGCAGGAGCAGGAGCAGGAGCAGGAGCAGGAGCAGGAGCAGGAGCAGGAGCAGGAGCAGGAGCAGGAGCAGGAGCAGGAGCAGGAGCAGGAGCAGGAGCAGGAGCAGGAGCAGGAGCAGGAGCAGGAGCAGGAGCAGGAGCAGGAGCAGGAGCAGGAGCAGGAGCAGGAGCAGGAGCAGGAGCAGGAGCAGGAGCAGGAGCAGGAGCAGGAGCAGGAGCAGGAGCAGGAGCAGGAGCAGGAGCAGGAGCAGGAGCAGGAGCAGGAGCAGGAGCAGGAGCAGGAGCAGGAGCAGGAGCAGGAGCAGGAGCAGGAGCAGGAGCAGGAGCAGGAGCAGGAGCAGGAGCAGGAGCAGGAGCAGGAGCAGGAGCAGGAGCAGGAGCAGGAGCAGGAGCAGGAGCAGGAGCAGGAGCAGGAGCAGGAGCAGGAGCAGGAGCAGGAGCAGGAGCAGGAGCAGGAGCAGGAGCAGGAGCAGGAGCAGGAGCAGGAGCAGGAGCAGGAGCAGGAGCAGGAGCAGGAGCAGGAGCAGGAGCAGGAGCAGGAGCAGGAGCAGGAGCAGGAGCAGGAGCAGGAGCAGGAGCAGGAGCAGGAGCAGGAGCAGGAGCAGGAGCAGGAGCAGGAGCAGGAGCAGGAGCAGGAGCAGGAGCAGGAGCAGGAGCAGGAGCAGGAGCAGGAGCAGGAGCAGGAGCAGGAGCAGGAGCAGGAGCAGGAGCAGGAGCAGGAGCAGGAGCAGGAGCAGGAGCAGGAGCAGGAGCAGGAGCAGGAGCAGGAGCAGGAGCAGGAGCAGGAGCAGGAGCAGGAGCAGGAGCAGGAGCAGGAGCAGGAGCAGGAGCAGGAGCAGGAGCAGGAGCAGGAGCAGGAGCAGGAGCAGGAGCAGGAGCAGGAGCAGGAGCAGGAGCAGGAGCAGGAGAAGGAGAAGGAGAAGGAGAAGGAGAAGGAGAAGGAGAAGGAGAAGGAGAAGAAGATTTTGATTAAATCTTGATGCGAAGTTAATAATTAGAAAATAAAGTGCCGTGGAGACAGTCTACTGCACATCACGTTGTATTACGTAATGTTACGTAACCATCCCCAGGACGAGTGTGGAACCACTCTGATGGTTTTGCTGATAGAGTTGTTAAGTGTAGTAGCAAGTAACAGGAAAATGATCCAAGTAAATACGGATTAACATAAAGATTGTTTGTTCCTGCCGTCTGGGCAGTGTGGCTCACTGCTGACGTCTGGTGGATTGAAGCGTCATCACATACACCACCCCACCACGCACTCACAACACCTGCACTACCTCTCACTTCATCGTCTCCCCTCAACAACTACACACATATTCATTTCCCACCCACCCACAACCTATCACCTTTTTTATCCTTCTTCGTAGGGCTATTATCTTATATCATCTACATATTTATATTTATCTTACCAACAATGTATTAACATACCATGTATTATTTTATACTTTATTAACATACCACAATGTATTATCAACTCTAGTCAATGTATTCATTTTATAACATCATCAATTTAACTTATTTATTATTACCTTTTATTGTTATCATACTATTGATAATGATAAATATTATTTCTCCAAACTGCCTCATCTCTTTACTTCCATCCCTAGCTCAGCAGTGATATATGTTGTAAAGTTCTGGGCATGGCGTGTTGTCATAAGTCTTTGTTGTTGTTCACAGTTTGGCAATCCAGGTCCGCGGCTCAGTCTGCAGTGGGCACACCAGCGGCACAGACCGGGTTCTCACAGTTGGGAGATTGCAGCCATGGAGGTGTTGGTGTCGCGTGTCAGTGGAGGTGTTGAAGCTCGGTGTCAGCTGGTTACTCGGCCCCGCAAGTCACTGCAGGGGTGAGAATAATCCGGTCTGAACAAACAAACTGCTTCAGTTCCTCATCTATTGTGCACTCATGTAGGACGCTAGGGCGACACAGTGTTGGTTTTTGTCGGCCCAGGGGATCTGGCTCGTGTCCGATCCTTGTATGTCCGTGACCGTGACGGCTGTGATGATGAGTCCTCTAGTTGCGCGGAACACAGTCTATTGAGCTGACAGCGGGACCGGGATGTTTGGAGGTAGGTGGACCTCATGGGACTGGCCTTGGACTGTGATGGTGATGGGGTCAGACCACTGAACTGAGAGCGTTCTCCATAGGCAAGGGGAGAGGGTGGTGGAGCGTATGGAGGGAGAGTTGGTCAGAGTAAAGATGTTTGTTTCCAATGGCTAGTAGGGGTAGGGGGCAGCATCGAGAGAGGAAAAATAGCTTAAGTTGGATGGTGGGGGACTGCATGTGGTGCGTTTTGAATGATTTCAAGCGGCGCCACAAGGCGGGCAGGATTCGGGAGAGTATCATTCTGAGAGTGATTATTAGGATGATACAGATGAGGGGGGAGATGTATGAGTCAAGGTAGGTGGGTGGGGCTCTGGTCCTGAGGTGAGTGAATGGCAGTCGAGCAGTGTTGGACTTGACCTGTTCCTCTTTTTCGTAGAGTTTGGACATTCTGTCCATCCAGGCGTCAAGATCAAGAGTGGCAGAGGATAGGGTGGGCATTGTTAGGAGCGGGAAAAGTGCGGAGAGTTTACACAAGGTGTACATGGAGAGGAGGAGGGCTATCGCACTTAACCCTTTCTACGCCGGTAATGCCTTAAGGCATTCCCCTAGCGTGTGCCGGTGATGCCTTAAGGCATTCCCCTACTATACGCCGGTAATGCCTTAAGGAACTCCCCTAGCATGCGCCGGTAGTGCCAAAAAGCATCATTTTTCGTAAATATGTTAGAAAGTCTTCTATTTTCGGCAATTTTTTTTACACACAAAATAACTCCAGAAATGTGTTTGTTTGGGTCGTTTGTTACATGGGCTCATGCAGTAACTAAGGCTAACACACAGCATATGTTATTGTGGTTCTTTATGGTAATAACCAATTTTCTATTTTTCAAAGTTTTGTTAAGGTTGTCACAGTGCCTCAACAAAAAACCTGTACCCCTCGGTTGTACAAATGTGTAACATAGACATGCATGTTCTCATTTATGGGAAACTCCTCATAACTTTGAAGTACTCATGCAATTTCAGCTTTGATGACATCGACAGATAAAACATCAACAAACATTAAAGGGACTTGTATAGGATAATCCAAAATAGGATTATCTATAGTAAGTCAAACCATATCTATTTCATGCATATATGTTGTGTGACTGTGGTAATGAGGTCATGGAATACTCTACAGTAACCGTAAAACATTTGTAATATATACTATATCTAAATCTTTCATCCGAAAAGTATATACAGTAGACGTATTATTGAATTTTGTGAAATATTCTCGTTAACCTTTTCACACTTGTAAATATTGTTAGTATCCGTTTTTAGAAGCTCGTCTAACCGCACCTTTGCCAAGGCTTCTTCTTCATCACCCTCAGGAGCAGCAGCAGTAGCAGTATCCTGTTCATGTGCTCTCATATGTAGTTTCAATGCATCCTTTCTTGCAAAAGTTTTTCCACATGACGTACATGTATGCATGTTTTCAAGGGGGTTCTGATGTTTTTTCTGTACATGTTTACTTAAATTATATTTTCGATTAAATTTCTTACCACATTTCAAACAGGAGTACTCCATAGTGAAGAAGATATAAAAAGAAATAGATAAATAGATAGATGATATATAGATTTAACCTTACAGTACCACTGGTTCCTATTCCTGCTCCTGTTCTTCTCGAAACTCCCTTTCTGAATAATCAGGGTCATAAAGCCCCCTGGTAGAAACCTAAACCTTGTTTGAATTCCTCCCCAGGGTTTAGGTTTAAAAGACAGGAACGTCTTATATCGTTACAGACCTTGTCCTTCTTGTACAGGTTTTCTAAGAGCTGCAGTAAATCTCTAAGAAAACCGGTTTCTACTGCGAACATGGGATAGTCGATAGGTCTTAGCTTCTCTATTTCTCGACAAGTAATTCAAGTAATGAAACTGTATCATCTTCTGATATAACGGATATAAAGCATTTTTAACTCTATATCAACATCCTGTTTATATTTGCTAGGGTCTACCCATCTCGAGGTCTGGAGAGTTAGCAGGAAAGAGTTGAATATGTGGCTGATATCATGAGTCCAAAACTCTATCTTGATCTCGTTAGCATCGGCTGTAGTAAACCTCGCACTCCATCTATGGACTTCTGTTGGTTCGTCTATGATGTGTCTCAAAATCAATACCACTTGAAGTAAGGAGAGAAGAAGAGGATTAAACTTTTTGTGAATGCAGTTCAGTTCTTCTACAGATAGGTCTAAATCTATATACATGTGTATCTAAATAACATAAGGCTCATGATATTTTAATGGATTGAAATGATTTTTTAAGAATATGTAGTTTAACATAAAAATCTTCAGGATTTGGTAATGGGTAGGCAAATACAACTTTTCTTATATCTTCTAAGTTTTCTATATGACAGGAACAGTTATTTTCCATACATCTCCAGATAAGACGTTGCCAAAAGTCACCTCCATTTAGAATTCTATCTGTGGAACCACCATTTCCTCGACAGGATAATGCAAGATTAAATAAAGAGGCTTTTTCTAATGAAACAAAATTTATGAGAATCTCATAAATGAGTTCAACAGGTAAAATGTCGAGAAAACACATGTTTCTATAATATATATATATATATATATATATATATATATATATATATATATATATATATATATATATATATATATATATAACCTCAAAAGATATAATACTTTTACAGTATTACCTTTGTGTAGCACTTTACAATGATTATGGTATAGTTTATGAGAGTGACTCACCTAAGTTTATAAAGTTTCCCTCCACTGATTCTCTTCCTGAGAAGTCGATGCAGTTGCTGTTGGTGCTGTTGGTACTACTGCTGCTACCTCTGAAACTGCTACAGATTGTGCGGAAGATGTTATTGGTACCAACATCACCACAGGTTGCTGAATAATTCATGTATTTCAGTGGAATATCATTAAGTATTATAGATTTGCTAATATTTAAATGTGTAAGGTGTAATGCTCACACTTGCCACTGTGTTGCGCTAGGGTGCTGATGTCTGTAAGGCATTTGTGACCTCATATAAGGGTGATAGGAGCTGTTATTCATCTGTAATGGTGAAAGTAGGGAATGTATTGCTGTTAGAATAGGATACTGTACAACACATTCTATATAATATACGGAGCGTGGCTGCCGCCACCGCCGCCAACATGACAACGGTCCGGTGAGGGGGCTTCACATCTATTCATATTGTGAGGCGGTCGGGCGTCATTGCGGTCACAACATTGTCGCCTGTAACCGCAAATTAGCCCACACCCAAGTCACTGAGGTGCCAGCCTCGGTTCAGTCGATGTTCACCGCTAGCAATGCCGCCCTCAGGGTTAAGCACCACGGAGGGGCGCCAAAAAACGGGATGCAGGCGCATTGAGATGTTCCGCTGGAGTCAGTGCGCCTGGTTACACTATCTCCAATCCTCAGACTACAGAACCCATTGTTCCAACTTCTCCCATGTTCTCACTAGAGAGATGCAGGTCCGTCAAGTTCGTCAAGGTGGACGCTCGGTCGACTCTCAGGCAGTGCAGTGCGGCCCCCCCAAGGACGAATGGTGCGCTCCTGGCTGCGGGGCCCACCAACCCGGCCAGGACTGCGATGACGTTGTTACAGGTAACATTGATTATGATGATATTCGTGACTTCTGTCAGGGCTGCTCCTGCGACCCCCCCCCCCCCCCCCCCCAAGAACATTGATCCCATTTCTATTGCTGACCACCGTAAAGCTAACTGGCCAAGGTGTATCATGGGCGAGGGTTATGAGGAGTTTCAACATATATATCAAGTTGTCCGCGACAGTGGCATCCCAAACTCCCTGGGAGCTAGAATCGAACTTCCGACCAAGGTTAATAACGATGCCTGGGCAAAGTACATTGACCAGGTTGGTGGCGACCCAGAACTAGTGGACTTCTTAAGGTATACGGTTTTCCATTGGGATATCTGGGCCCAGTCTCAGGTAACAGAGGAGTCAAAAACCACCCGAGCGCTTCACTATTTCCCGACCAGATCAATGCCTTTCTGGAAAAGGAATGTGCTCATGCTCGGTCCCTTTGATCAACCCCCATTCGAACCATGGTGCCATATAGCAACGCTTATATCCCGCCACAAGAAAGCTAGTGAGGCGAGGCGAGTCATAACAGATCTAACATACCCATGGGACAGTAGCATAAACAGCTGCATCATAAAAAATTCTGTCTATGGGGTTGAGCGTGAGCACACACTTCCTACTGTCGACCATTTCTTGAAGGACCTCGTCAGGTTCGGTGACGGCGCATTTATGTCTAGCCTCGATGTCACATGCGCCTATACAAACTTCTCATCTGATCCGCTCGACTGGGGGCTCCTATGCCTCGAATGGGACGGGAAGTTCTTCTGCGATACTGCGGTTCCATTAGGAGCACCTTCTTTGCATATGCAGACCATCGCAAACTCTATTGTGAAAATACTCAATTCTAAGGATGTAATGTGTTCCATGTATTTGGATGATTTGATTATTGTCTCCCCTGACAGGTGCAAAGCAGATCGAGACTATGCTGTCGCTCGAACCCTATTCAAGGAGCTCGGACTACCAGAAGCCGAGGATAAAAGCCAGCCACCATCAAAAACAGTCACCTGGCTCGGTATCCAAATCAACGCTGGACACTTGCTATCCCTGCCGAGAAATTACAAGACGTTCTGGCAACGGTGAGTAAGGTAATCAAGAAGCGATCGATATCTAAGAAGGAACTCCAGTCTGTACTGGGAAAGATCTTACACGTCGCGAAATGTGTTCACCTTGCTAGAGCTTTTTGTTTCCATGCGCCCTCAGGGCATGTCTGGTTTCTATCTCAAGGTTAACAGCGAGATCAAATCAGATTTTGCCTGGTTCATGGACTTTGCCAAAGGGTGGAATGGACGTTCTGTTATTGCCCGCGGAGACTTCAGTAAGTGCATTACCGTTGATGCCTGTTTGCCAGGCATCGGGGGGGACTGATGGTGCAGCGGCCTACTGCGGTCAGGTCACGCCAGTAGAGGACCCCATACCTAACATTACTGAGCTCGATGCAGCTAACGTCATTGTCGCACACTGCTCATTCATCGAGGAGGATAGGGGCCGACGCATCTTAGTTGAATGCGACAATATGGCAGCGGAACACGCCCTATCTTCTGGCAAAGCTCGAAACCCTACATTGGTCGAATGTGCCAGATGCGCATGGACTATTCAGGCCATGAATGAGGTGGATTTGAGTATGTCCACCTACCTGGTAAAAACAACGACTTTGCAGATGCACTTAGTAGGGCTCACCTTTCTAGTCATAACCTATCTAGGGCTCAATCGCATGTCACCAATGCTCAAGTTGTTCATGCTATGCCCTGTCTTCACTTACTCGATGCTGAAAATCTCCATCTATTTTCCAGATCTGGCACTCCTGTGCTGTAATCAATTACAGTACAGGATTATTTTTTTTAATTATATAGGTATTTTGTGTTTTATATTTGGTTTGGATTGATACTCTAAGTATCAATATATATATATATATATATATCTAAGTATCAATATATATACTTGTATACGAGGCTTAGCTGTGGCACCTTCTTCTCCTACCGCTTTGCGACCACGAATAGAGCGACAGGGGGAGCGGACCATGGGAAGTTGCCGCGCTCTCATCTGCATACCCAGTTTTGGCGTCGCTGATTGGCCGTTTGCGTCACGTGATGCGTACGGGGGGTTTTGGTTGGTTCGCCGTTTGTTGTATGTAGCAGTTTTGAGGAAAGCTGCACTTGGCAGTTTCGTTGGAAACTGCAGTCAGTGAGTTTGGGGCGCTATGTGTTATGTTACACACAGGACCTGTAGAGTTCAATATCTTGAATTCTTAAGTGGTGGAAGTTTTTCCCCCACACCCAGTCATGTTTCTGACAAGGAGGTGTGCCCCATTTGTTGTTGTTCAGCCTTAAGTCGGATATTTTTTGTATCCGGCTTGGTGCTGTCACACGTTATGATGGCAGTGTTTTGCTGTCATTTTTGTAATGTAGCGAGGGCTATTACCCTTCAGTTAATCTCATGGTTTCGATTGTTAATCAATCTCATCAGGCAAATTTGTGGTAGGTGCTCTTCTGTGGTCTTTCCTCCCGATGTTTTGTTCGGGAGGTGGATATGTAGCCCCTTATATTTTCCGACTTTCGGAAAAAGGCGGTGGTTCTCTCTACTCTGTGTAGTCGAGCCATCACTCCTCCACCCATGGTGTAGACCATAATGTTTTATCTTTTCGTTCCGTTGGAGCCTATATTCTAGTCTCCGTGGTTGGAAAATATTTTTTGACGTGGCATTTTGGTGGGGTGGATGTTTTGGGGTGAATCAACTATCCATACCTATTATCCAGTGTGTTGAGTCCTTGAGGAGAATGAGTTTTTAGTCGGTGTATCCAATTGAATTCTATTTTGTTCCTGAGTCTTGCTGCTTCTCGAGACTCGGGGTGTCTTTATATATAGACTAGTATATATACCCTGACGTCTTCTGTACCATGGTGGGAGTTTTGGTTGAATTGGTTCGGTACTTAGTTTTTGCTTTCATGTTTCTTGATGCAGTTTAGATGTTCTCGTATTCTTTCTTTAAAATTTTGTCCAACCACAGGGACTAGAATATAGGCTCCAACGGAACGAAAAGATAAAACATTAAGTATCAATATATATATCAAAGTATCAACGTATATCAATATATCAAGCATCTGGTATCCAAGTGTCCGGATATCAGGAAATGATATCATATCTGGTATCATAGTATCAAGTGTTGATTAAAGGTACCCTTGCCAAATGTATCACTTAAATACTACTGTGTGTTTCAATGCGTCTTTAGACTAAATGACTCAGAGAGTAGAGTGGCTATGGTGCAGTGAGGACGTGTCTTGAGGGGAGCTTCCGGCGAAACCAGAACACTGGATTAATAACATGTGTTAGACGACTGATCAACTATTGTGAATCACAGGAGAAATGAATGATGGCTCGGAGTCTGGTGTGATACCATTATACAAACTGTAAGTGAACAATTTAATGAATTATTGAAAATTTTGTGAACTACCGCTGGTATGAGTGATGGTGCGGATATTGTCTCGGCCTGTCCAGGCATGCCGAGCGCCGCGCTACCCATGGAAGCTACCCCAAACGGAACCGATGAATGTAGAAAGAGAGAACGATAAAAGCATTCAACCCCGGGTGCCGAAAACTCGCCCTCTGCACACACGCATAAGCGTAATAAATCGGATGAAATCCCAATAGCCGAAAGCACAAACTATGATGAATTACTGCCTCAAAACGGGATATCGTGGATCTCAAACAGTGCATACTAGACAATCTACAAGTGCAATCACGCAGAATAGACTAGAATAGACTGAATTTAAAAGTCAAAAATGTATGTACAGAGACTGCTACTACTGTGGATTCCATCAATGCTGATATAAATGATCTTGATAATAGGTTAAAAAGTGAAACAGATATGCAAAGGCTAACCACTAATGACATCAAGACAGAAATATGTGTAATCAACAAAAAGCTCTCTGAAATAATGACAAAAGTAGGCAACATCGATTGTGGGAATGTTAACACAAATGAAGGATCACAACACCAGGTTATGATAAATGATGATAACAATCGTTATTATTTCTCTGAGCGTGAAAGAAATGTTGTTATCATGGGATTGAGCCAAGAATACGACCAGGACTTACATGGAGTTGTCCATTATTTATGTTCTGAGATGGGCCTTTGGTTTGCCCCAGGGGAGATACTAAGTATAAATTGAATTGTCTCACAGCGTGGTCCTAACCAAAGCAGACCCTCGCCTCTTATTATCGCCTGTTCAACAAAAAGTGCTTGAAATAAGTTCATGATGCATGCAGCTAGGGCAGCACAGTCAACTCTGGGTAAATTGAGTGTCATGCCTGATGAACCAACTCACATAAGAAAACAAAGGGGACTGATGAGGATGTTGTTTGTATTACATAAACGCATTGGATTGCATGTTGTCCTACAGGAACAGAGTATCACAATTGAAGATCTAGATATACCCCTGAAAGATATCGAGAAAATTGATGACAAGTACCTACCTGACGATCTGCTTCAAAAACGAAACAACGGGGAATCCCTCTTACGTCCATCATATCAACGGTCTACCAACCTTAAAATGACAAGCGAACCCAAGCCTCATGACAATGGAATGCCGAGTAATGAAAATAAAAGTACCGCTGAGATATCCAACAAGACCGACCCCCACGCAACACCAAGTGACTGGCCCGCTTTACCATCCCCGGATATACAGGTGAATAGGACGCAGGTCAATCCAATCAACCAAGTAAGTGGAAATCAATTACAACCTGTAGACATGCCCAACCAGGTAAACAGATCACCCTAGTGTCAGCAACAAGCAACCTACCGAAACGGCTGTGTTTGACTCAGGGATTTATTCAGCACTCTGTGGTATTGTGTTAGGAGGCAAAAGGCTTATCTTAGTAATTTCTTCCCTGCCATAATATGTGTAAAAGATGTCGGACGCACCATGAACAACGAGCTAACATTCAATTCAGTGGAGCAGGCTTACCAATACTGTCATGCCTTGGTAGCTGGAGAATACAAAGCGGCTTTCAGTATTATGAACTCCGAGGACGCCCATCATGCTAAAGAAATCAGCCATACCATAGTAATGGTTCTGGAGACTGGGACAGAATGAAGGAAGGTAAGCTAAAAATCCTGATGAAAGCAAAATTCGAGCAACATCCGAACCTGTAAGAACAGCTGAAATCAACTTTCCCACACAAACCCATTGAGGGAACACTGGACCCTTCCTGGGGCTCTGGTTCTAAACTCGAACAGACCGCAAGATGCACAAACTTCAATGGAATGAACCGCTGCGGGCAGCTACTTTGCGAAGTGCGTAATGAACTACTGACACAGTCGGACCCAATGAAGTGTTAGGCTTATGGTAGATGTAACTTGCTCACTTAGCAAATTGACTATGGAGTACAATAAGGTAAAGTATTTGGTAGTAGGGTTCTAGGGCCAGGCACCTGGATTACTCGATGTCAAAAAAACGTGCGGACACCACTGTCGTGTTCTATCCAGGTGGAAATATTGGAATGCTACCTAAGCGTGCAGTTAAAGAAATAAGAGATGCTAGAGTCTATGGTGTCACCTACAAGGCGTTATACATCATAGGCGGAACCAACGATGTCACAAGAAGGACTCGCAGCAACCCTCTGACAACGGTGATACGTAACGGTACAGATGAACAGATTATCTGATTGTAAAGTGGTTATCTCATCAGTGTATACCATCGACCTACAGACAGCTAACAAAGCAAAAAAGACACCCGGATCAGTATCGTCTAAATGGTCTGTTGAAATCTATCAACCTAAGGATAAGAGACTTAAACACGGAATCCTCTGTGATTACGCCTTGTATAAGATGATTGTAGTGCCTGAGACCATTACGACGTAGTGATCGGCAGATCATTGCAATATTTAGTAGTTATTATGCAATTCTCAACATCTAACTAACTTTCACTTTAACTTTCAAAAGACAGCTCAGTGATCAGAAGATCATTGACTACCCTGTGATCAGAAGATCATCGGCCGCTCAGCTTGGCAAACTAATGATCAACAAGAACTAATGACAAGGCTAAAATACTATGACATGACTCTGGATGCACGGGAGTAGGTCCCCTTGCTTGTCCTCCTCTTCAAATAGAGGACACTGCACGAAAATTACTATTTTACATATGTATCCGAAACGCGTCTTACAGTAGGATTTTGCGTCTAGAAGTTCGACCTGTTATCCGTCTCGTAGACGCCTTATCTAGTGGCGTATATACATGTCCATGGTGCGGTCTTATAAACGTCATATATGCGCCTGATTCCGTTGTATATACACCACCATCCAAAGGTTCCGATCTTTGCAACTTGGGGACACTACTGGTAGCATATTTCATTTGCCATTAACCATCCAAGTCTGTATTATATGAAAATTGCAATCTTATATTACCAATTTATTTTATAAAACCTTTATAAAACCTGATTGAATATTTATAATTGATTAATTACATATAATAAACCCTGCATTCTTTGGGATTTTTACCGTTTTTCTAATAGATTTTTCCTTGAAAACACCATTCTTCTGTAGTATTCTGGGTATTCCTATATATAAGCCTTTAACAAGTTAACACTATAGACATGGAGTCCCTAAGAACAGGCGGAGGGCACCGGCGGGCGGCGGGGGGTGGGGGAGGGTATCTCACTGAGGTAACCTGTACAAACGTGGCTGGCGGTGGGCGGTGAGCGGCGGGCAGCGGGGGGCTTCTCACTGAGGCTGGCTGGGGGTGGCGTGGGGTGGTGGGGGGGCATCTCACACACTCCGAGCGGCCGCTAATCCGTCTGCACACTGCAGGGAGGCGGGGGTCGTGTACCAGGGATTCACTGTGGGTAGAGTGAGTGTAGGGTGGTGGGGTGGTGGGGTGCCGGGGGGGGGGGGGGGGGGCGGTAGGGGTGGGGTTGGGAGGTTGCGGGTGGCGGGTCAGTGTTGGTGCATCCTCTACCAACACCCACAGGACGGGGCGGGCTGCGGGTCGCAATTTTTTCTTTTTTGTATCATATATATGCCTGGCGTATATATATCGCACAGAGCATGTTTTATCTTGGATACGCCAGGCGTGAAATACAGCCAAGTCGCGCGCGTCTACATATGGAAACTACCTCGTAGATGCCCGAAACGCAGACGCGGATAAGAGGCTATACAAATGTAAACAATGCACGATACAGCCGATACGTGCGTTATCGCGATGGCGTATATATATGTAAAATAGTGGTTTTCGTGCAGTGATATTAGTAGTGTTTGGATAAACTATCTACACTTGCCTATGTGTGATTAAAACTGGCCCGCCCACTGTAGTGTCACAGTGGCTGGGCAGTTTTCGAATCTGCCCATATAAGGTATATGGACTGATTACATTTATACTTATTTCTCTAATTAACAACTTTAACTCTTACTGTATTTTTTTCATCTCATAATTTGTTTTTCTCGTATTCTGAACCTTTTAAAACATGCCTGATTCGGAATTACGTAATACAGGAATTAAATTTGTAGGTCAGAATAAAGTGTCTGTTTCCGAAAAAGGATGAGGCGTATGAGGCCTTTCTGGGCGCTCACTATATATCACTCACTGAAACGCTGCTGCATGGAATGTATGAAGATTCGATGATTCATCTCAAAGGGTATAAAGCGTACTGAATGGATAGGGTCACGGGCCATTGGGATGGGGTTTGCTGCTATGTAGAAGAGTTTTTCAAAATATACGTTTAAATCTGAGGGACTCAGCATAACCTGTGACAACTACGATATTCTGGTATCACTAACTGATAAACCTTTTCTAAAAAGTTTGGCAGTTATCACGTGCTTCAAACCCCCACCAAAGTCAGTTGCCAACTTCTATAAAAAATTAGAAGAAATAGTTAGTTTTCCGGAGCTAATTACTAGGGAGGTATGGATTGTTGGGGATACCAATGTAGATGTGAAAAAGACCAACAGCCCAGACTATAAAATTATGATGAACTTCTGTAGAATAACTGGTTTAAAACAACTGATATCGGACGTGACCAGACCAAATCCAATCGGGGGAACCGTAATAGATCACTTGTGTACCAACTGCACAAAAATCAAAGTAGTAAAAACATTAAATGAAATGATCAGTGATCACCTTGCAGTATTTGCCTTATGAAAACATGAGAAAAGAGATAAGATACCTATAGAATTCAGTGGCAGAAGCTATGCCAAATACCAATCCCAAGACTTTGCTAAATATATAGAAGAAGAAGATTGGACGTCCTTTTGGGACTGTGATTGGAGAGCACAGGCATTATAGGACGAGGTATAATACCTCTATAAACCCCAAGGGGACGATGGTGTCTGTTTGTCGTATGGGTGTCACTTAGCAACCTTTAGACACCAGTTACTATAGTTACTTATCGAATACCCACAGAGTATAATGATGAACATGGTATTTTTTTATCAATTGTGAAAAAATGGAGTAAATCTGTTCATTATTTCTCATAAAACATAACGTTTGCGATGATGACACATAAACATAAATATATTTTTAAACAAAGCCTGGAGGCATTCCTCGTCCCCTGGGTGGGAATGCCTCCAGGCATTCCTTGTCCCCTGGGTGGGAATGCCTCTAGGCATTGCTCGGACTGAAAGAGTTAACCACAGGAGAGACTTAATTCATCGTTATAAGGAAACAAAAAATAACTGTATTATAAAGGAAGTTAGAAGAATCACAAGAAATATTCGGAGTAGGCTAAAGGATGAGAAAAGTGTGTTTTGCAAAGAAAAATATGAAGAATCGTAATGTCAACCCAAGAAATTTTGGGGATTGATTAAAGAGTTGATCAAGCCATATGAAGGTAAAACACAATGCATAATAGAGGATAACGGTAAACAGTTATCAAATGACCAAGTACCTGATTTCGTAAATGAGTTCTTTGTTAAAATTGGTTCAGTATTATTCGGTAAGCTTGACAAAGAACTAATAGAAAAGAACTTAAACAATTTGAACGAAGCTAACGTAGACAACATCATCGGAGACTATATTATCGAGTTCACTCCCACTGATATAATTAACAAGGTAAAGACGCTGAATCCTCACAAATCCAGTGGTATCCCAGATATATCCACCAGAATAGTAATAGATAGCATTAAACTTGCCAGTGAGCAATTCACCTATATGTGTAATTCGTCTATTAAAAATTAGAAATTTCCAAAGGAATGGAAACAGGTTGTAGTAGTTCCCATACCCAAAGCGGGAAACAGTAAGAAAATAGACAACTGGAGACCAATTTCTTTACTAATATTGCCGAGTAAAGTCTTAGAAAAATTATACCATACTGTAATTTATGATTTATTAAATGAAGCAGAGATACTTGCCAATAACCAATACGGATTTCAACCAAACTGCTCCTCCTGAAATTAACTAAAGTATTAAAAGTCCCCTCAAATGTTATATAGTGGTTGAAAGATTATCTAAGTAACAGAGAACAAGCACTAAAATTATGTATATAGGAACAGTACAAAAACTGAAAAATCTGAGAAAACCTATTGTTTATATGAATGACACTGTATTATCCACATGTACAAGGTATAAATATCTTGGAGTACTGCTTGTTCAGAGTCTATCATGGGAACCACATGTTAAGGAAGTTGCTAAGATTGTTAATAACAAATTATTTAAATTCAGTAAAATTAGAAAACGTCTCACGGATGAAGCCACATGACGTGTATATGTTAGTACAATTGTTCCCCACTTAGAGTATTGTTCTTTCGCCTTTGGTAGCTTCAGAAAAAAGAGACCAGTACAGCCTAGAAAAGTTGCACACTAGAGGTCTTTGTATCTTGCTTGGTGCATGAGCACGTTATAAATCAGTTTCTGAAATGTCTGACCTCTGTTACCTGGAGAGATTATCCATAAAAAGGGATCGACAACAACTGTGTATAATGTTCAAGAATAGAAAGGTGGATAGCTGGTTGGACAAAGTTCAAAGGAGAACACGAACGTAAGGTAAAATAACTTTTGAGATAATGAATACGAAAATAACAACTGTATACAACAGCCCATATCATAGGGGAGCTCTGCTCTGGAATGCTTTAGCCACGCAACAAATACAATGTAAGGACAGTTTCAAGAAGAATACCTGAAAAATTATAGATACTAAGAGTTGATAGTCAGAGTAGATAACAAAAGCTACAAAACTTTTTAGGGGTGTCACTGAGTCAATTTTTCCAACCTTACTCATCACATTTCATTCATCTTTTCTGTCTCTCTTATTTTACTACCTCCAAGTTGGGAGAAGAAAACCTGTGTAAATATGAATTTTCCTTCAGGGTGCCTGAAAAACTCGACATTCTCGAGAGGCACTGTCAATAAACAAAAAAAAAACAAAAAGATGTAGATTGCCACATTAAAGGTAACGTTTGCATCTACTACTATGTGTGTTTTGTGAGGGAACCACACCTCCCTCTAACTTTAGATCCTCTGACGCATCTCTGATGTTGCTCAGAGTGACCTCTGGAATTCCCTAAGTAATTCCCTTGGGGTGTTCCCGAGCTCAAACGTGGTTATTTGCCTATTCACGTGTTCTCTCGAACCTATGTGTTCTCTCAAACAAGATTCCCGTTCTTTTCCTGTTATCCTTTAGTAAAACCTCATTAACGCTTTGCTCTGGAGCTGGAAGTATCGTCAGTCTCTGATACCATCTCATCCAGGCAAGACGTGTCGCTGTGTGTCTCCAAGTGACCACAAGTGCGCGGATTGCCATAGAAAGTATATTGAGTAGCTTTAACTAATGCAACTTGCCTTGGACGTTGGAAGTGCACAAAGTGGCTTGGATTTAGAGACTCTCCAAGCACACATACTCTATCAGGATCACTTAGGAATATTGAGAACACATAGGATCATTCTCAATTCATACTCATCGTATTGTTGATGAATGAACTTTATTAATTATCTATAACATCGAATCTGGATAGTGTGTGAATTATTGAAAGATTCACAGGATTGTGAGTTCACGTTGGACATTACTTGTATTTGGTGAGTCATTAAGTTATTGACATTCATTACTGTTTTATGTGAGTCTTATTGTTGTCTGATTATTGGCAATTGACTTTGAATCATTCTCAGAAGAACTGAAGATATGTTACAAGACTTTGTAACGTTTTTTCATGCATTTATGAACACTTGGCAATTTGCCAACATTGCCTACTAAACGTTTAAGACTTTATTAACACACAGGAAAAGTCAAAGACTAGCTTGACTTTGTCATCTGACTATACAACGAACATTTGAAAGTATCAGCTGTGACTTGGATCTGTGCCAAATCAGTTAATCATCAATTGAGACCAATGCCATGATGATTATTTACTCATTATTGTTATGTTTGCAGTGAACAATTAAACATTGAAACCATATATGACTCTCTGACCTTTTCCATGAATGATACACATACGTAGAATGAAAGTTATTAAATGATTGCTTAACTTAGAATGTTGATTTACCCTAATATCAATTAAATAAGATCCCTTAAGGAGTACCTCGCTGTTAGTAAGCAAATAATAGATTCTGGTAGCCTGCTAACACACTGTTTAGAGTAATTATGTTAAGTTAGAATATTATTAGGTAAGGTTAGGCGTATGGAGATCGTTTCATATAGGAATTGTCGACTTCATTAAATATATGTATTCATCTTCTGGTTTATACTAATTGAAATGATTTAATTAATATATAGGAATTGTGCCTAACACATTCCGTAAGTAATTCGATAAGATCTATTTATATTATTGAAAGATTCATAATTCATTACGTATAAGAATTCTGATTAGACATTATATAAGATTTGGTAATTAATTAACATATTGAATTAATGCTGCTTGCTAACCGAGTAAATAGGAAATACCTATAGGGTGAATCTACGTCCGTTTGGATCATAATTACTGCCAGAGGTTGACACTGGCGTCTTACTTAAGTTAAGGAATTTCTCCATAGTCTTCAGGTTGTCCGCTACGTTCTGTAGTTGACTTGGTAGAGATTCTGTTGGTCATGTATTAGGCTCCAGGTGTCTCTGGCGTCTTAGCATAAGGTTTAATAAAGTTTCTCCTAACTCCGGCTAGATGTCTTAACATACTCCAACGTAATTCCTATACAGATTGATAGGTACATAGACCTACATGGTCTCCCTCTAGAAGTTAATCATTAAATTAAGTAATTAAACTGTACATACTTCCAGAACACTCCTTTGCTTGCAGGCGATGGCCACTGCCCGCCAGAGAGGTGCGCATGCCCCAGGAACATGGGCAAACTAGCGCTCAGCAGTCGTCACATTCTTGGCCTTCATGCGACGGATAGTAATAAAACGATGTTCCTGTAAACGTACACATTTCGATCCGAACTCTGGCCTTGGCATGTTTACAACGAGGTGTTTACAGCGCTGCCACATAACCCAAAGGGAAGGATGACAACTGCTTTACTGCTCTACTTTGGCGCACTTCGGCAGTCCGAGGTGACCTGGCCGTCCGCAAAGAAATTCGACCCAACCATCCATCTCTGGCGAGGCGACGTGCGGACCACAACAGACTCGGCAATCATACAAATCAACTTCGAAAAGAACATGCAGAGGAGTGGCCAGCAGCGAATGGTAAAGCTGACCGCCGACCCGGGCTCCCCTCATTGCCCGTATCCGCAATGAGAATGATGTAGACAGACACCCCAAGGATACCCGTGCCCACATCATTCATAAGGTCTCAGTGGCAAAAGACAATGATGTTGTTCGATCTCCAGACTCAAATACACCCTTCACAGTCTGAGGAAATCGGCCGCCACTGAAGCCTTCAACGCCGGCATTCCCAAGACCACGATCAGAGACTTCGGAGGATGGCGGTCTAATGCCTACAAGAAATAAATAACCTCCAAGAACACTCACAGAGTCAACCGGACTCTTATCAAAACTATTAACAAATCATAATCATCCACCTCATCATCCATAACTCATAATCAAATCTTTTCCCATACCTCACCCACCCTCATCTTGGCAGGTTTTGGCCTTTCATTGGGGGGTCTGTGAATAAACCTTGGAGTACCTCAAAGTTCTTTCTTGTTGGTAATGTATAGGTGTTGGGTTACCTGCTCATGAGTTAAATATGGCAATGCATATAACCTATACACCCTGGAAATGATGTCCGGGCGAGTGACATTTGGGTATATTTCTGGTAAGAGTCAGTCATGATTTTGCAATGATTTTGGTCCCTAGTCATATATCTTTTCTTGTTGGAGTGGGTCTAAGTGTTAGGTTTTGGGTGTTCTGGCAAGTGTTAATGGGTATGTTCCTTCGCACTGGGACATTTCATAAAAGAGGTATGACAAGTATTTTACCTCAATTCAAGGTCCCTAAATATACATTACTTGTCGTTCAGGTTAACAGGAGTATGGTGTTAGGTAGGCACTTTCAATTATATGGAAGACAATCCCCAGGGGACATATTTAAGGTGGTATATAGCTTTAGTGGGGCAAAAAGTTGTGTAAACCTTGGGAATCCCATTGAAATGACCATACAAATATGAAAAGTATCACTCGGACGGACATTCTCCTCCTAAAATACCATGTCGTTGCCTATGGTGAAAGGAGTGCCTCATCAGAATATGTTTACTTCTGTTATCTGACTTGTTATATTTGACTTCGTTATGTGTCATCTACCTTATCTAAGGTTACTATTTGTCGTTTCCATATATATACAGCTCATACTTGGATCTTTTCAGATTCATATCATATATTTATATTCCAGGCATCATGTTCTTTAAAGAGTTAATTCGGAGACTCTGTATTTAGTGGAATTTTTTAAAGATCTACACCAGCAGCCACAGCCTGCCGTTTTCAAAGCTTTCACACTTCATGAGACCTGGCACCTGAGAAGAGGCTGACTCTAAGCAAATCAAACTGTGAAAAACTCTGACTGACTGACTGTGATTATAAATTTGACCTATTCAGATTGGCACAAGTATATCACATATATCTGATTCAGAGGTATTTCACCATCCCTATGCGATGAATCCATCGCACATCATGAACATTTCAAGATGTGCGATGCGACGGATCCGTCGCATCGCACACAACCGCACGCTCGCGCATCCCCGGCCCCAC
The DNA here is from genome assembly GCA_950022655.1 of Alentia gelatinosa. Taxonomy (NCBI): domain Eukaryota; kingdom Metazoa; phylum Annelida; class Polychaeta; order Phyllodocida; family Polynoidae; genus Alentia; species Alentia gelatinosa. The sequence continues at coordinate 102,593,854 of OX465579.1, forward strand.
AGGAGCGATTGTGTGCGATGCGACGGGCGGCGCCGTTTTTATGACCCTCGCCGGCTGTTTTTATGGACTTGCGATGAATCCATCGCACCAGTGGGGCCGGGCCTTTAAGGCCTGTCGTTGGGCACGTTCAAGGAAGAATGCTTGTGACTTGTGACTAGAAGGTTTACACCAACCCAGAAAGAACCATGTGCTTTTTTTTGGAAGATCCTAGCGCAACTATAGTGCCACTGACTTGCAACAACTGTTGTACATATATGACTGGAGTGACTTCTATGTGCTAACCGACCCATAGGGGGCGCAATGGGAGATTATCTATGGTATCATTATGGGATACCTGGACAGGTGTTGCCCACTGAAACATCCCTCATTTAACAAAAAAAAAGGCAGTATGGCAGATGATATCTTAAGCCTCATGGTAGAAAGGGAGGAAATCGTAAACAACTGTATACACTTCCCTACTGATCTAAACCAAAATAGAACTATGGGTCATCAAAAAGAAAATAAATATGGTGGAGGTATAATCACACAAAAAAACAGACACATTTGTCTTTCATTTTAAGTTGTTGTTATATTTGATCAAGATGACAATCAAAGTGGTGTCAAGAAATATCATTCAAAAGATCACGACGTTTCGCGCAAGTTCAGAACGCTTCATCAGGTAATGATACTGCATAATGGTAGCATAGGTTAGGTGCATAATTGGGATTCAACATTACTTCCTGTTTTAATTGTTGATAAAGGTGAAGGTCATCGGTTGCTATGGTTCATTTCCTTATTATGTATTTACACAGGATTGATTACGATTGATGTAGGCTGATTATATAAATACATACAGTGGTTTGTTGGATAGTAGGATGGGTTTGATTGATACAAGTCTTTATCAGTTGTAAATGGTAACCATGGTAACAATTAATACTTATTATATAGTATAAATATGATGAACAGTTGATTATTCAGTTTTTATAATTAATGTGTAACATGGTAACCTTGAACATTTTATAAGTTTTAATGTAGAATGAGTGATATACTATAGTATTATTTTCTATTTTGATTGTATTAATTTAATAAGTTTGGTGATAGTCGGAATTGGCTTCTTTTTTTTAAATATGCATGCATAATGTTATATAGTTCATTTCCTATGGTGTAAGTTGTTTCTACGCATGCTGTCAAGTAGGTCCCGTCCTACTCTCTGGTCCATCTTCCTTATTATATGATACAAGTCCAGCATAATTTCCGTGGTGGGTACTGTTGGACGGGGCTTGTGGATTGGGGTAGGGACATACTTGGGAGTGTTGTTGTTCGTCTTATTGTTGTTGCTCGGGACATATGGCTCGATTGCTGGGGATGCGGATTCATCTGGGGTTTTCTTCAGGGTTGCAGTCTCTCTTTTTTGGATTGTCGGTATGGTTCGTGGCGTCACTGTCACTATCGTCTAGGTTGAGGTCGATTGAGAGTCTTTCCTCCAAGGTTGGTGTAGCGGTTGCTAAACTGGATGGGGTTGGTTTTGTGCTGTCTGAGCTGCGGTGTGTAATGTTGCTGCTGGTAGTGGAGCTGTCGTAAGATCAGGAAGGCTAAAAAACAATATTGGAGACAAAAGATTGAGGACACTGCGAAAAATCCCAAACAATTTTGGCGTACTCCAAAGTCGTTATATGATTCAGATTATGATCAAGAAGTCACGAGGCTGTAGGATAAAAACCTGGGGGATATGAGAGAGGGAATAGATATGGTGGACTTTTTAAATGACTTTTTCGCAAGTGTAGGTAGTGATGCGGAAAATATTCCGCAACAGGACATTGGAGACGTCCCAATACAAGATGCACCGGGTCTGTTAACCGAAATGAACATTACGCATGACCAAGTTTTCAAAGCCATCGAAGAAAAGTGACAGCAACAAATTAAGTGGTATTCAATATGTAAATTCTATGATACTTAAAGATGCTTTTATCATAATTATAGACCAGATCAGTCATATGTTCCAAAATATAGTGACTTTCTCAAATTTCCAAAACAATGGGCTCAAGCGACAATAGTCCCAATTCCAAAAACAAACATCACCCTGGAACCAGGAGACCTGTGCCCAATTTCCTTGTTGCCCTTACCTGGTAAGCTGTTTGAACGGATTTTACATAAACTTGTACATTTCTGATTTTGTGGAAAATAAAGGTCTTCTGAACTGTAATCAATACAGATTTCGCAGGGGTCGAGGAACTACCGATGCCGCAATGCAGCTTGTTAATGAGTTATATACAAATAGAGACAACAAAAGACTAACCCTAACTTGCATCCTCGTGGACTTCAGTAAAGCTTTTGATAGAGTAAATAGATCACTAATTGTACAAAAACTCAATCAAAATTTAGAAATAGGTTCAAAATTGACACACTGTATCTCGGATTATTTAGATAATAGAACACAACGCACTAGAGTCGGCAGCACTCTGTCCTCTAGCCTTAGAAACCATTCAGGAGTTCCCCGGGGCAGTATCCTCGGTCCCTTGCTCTTCAACTGTTTTATTGATGATTTTAAATCGCTACCTTTATTATGTAAACACATTTTTTACTTGATTTGGTCCTTTACACCAATGACTCTTCTTATGAAGGCAGTATTTTTAGACTGCAACATGACCTTGACCTGTTAGAAAATTGGTGCAATGATAATAGTATGGGGGTTATCTGGTAAAAATATGTGTCTAGTTTGGAAGTTTGTTATTTCATTATACTTTCTTAGATTCTTTTGAAACTTGGGATTCTATTCTCTTATAATATTTACATTCTATCTGTACTCTGCTTTTTCACATTATTTGTTGCCATGGCAACCAATTTCATTCTTTTTGAAGAAAAAATACATTTTTAAAACTATTTTTCAAGGAAATGGCGGTCATTTGATAATACTGTTATATATATTAGCTTTAATGGTCAGGATATGAAGATGAGACATTCCCCTGACGATGAATACCACTTTTGAGCCACAGTTTGCCATAGAAACTGAAATATTTGCCCAGCAACATAACATTTCATTCAATATCTAGCAAAAGAGGGAGTGTTTCCCATGAGGTAATCAGGCAAAAGAGTGCTGAGATCAGAGGTTCTTTAATTTGTGTTGCCTTGTTAGCTTTTTGAAATCTGGGATTCTATTCACTTATGATATGAACATTCTATCTGTACTCTACATTTTTACATTCCTTGGTTACCATGGCAACCAATTTCATTCTTTTTGTAGAAAAACTGCTTTTTTTTTTGTTTTTTCAAGGAAATGGCAGTGATTTCATAATACTGTCATATATCTTATATATAATGGTCAGGATATGAAGATGAGACATTCCCCTGGCGATGCGTACCACTTCTGAGCCACAGTTTGCCATAGAAACTGAAATATCTGCTTAGCAACATAACTTTTCCTTCAATATTTAGCGAAAGAGGGAGTTTTTCCCATGAGGTTATCTGGTGAAAAGGTGTGTCAAGTTCAGAAGTTTGTGCTGCCTTTTTAATTTCTTTTGAAACCTGGGATTCTATTCTCTTATGATATTTACATTCTATCTGTACCCTGTTTCTATCTCTACTCTGCTACTTTAGCTGCCATGGCAACCGATTTCATTCTTTTTCATGGAAAATTGATTTTTTAACTGTTTTTTTCTAGGGAATGGATGTCATTTGATAACAATGTCATATCTATTGGCTAGAATGCTAAGGATAAGTTTAGATAATCATCCAAAAGTAGACTACTCTAGTGCCACAGTCTGCCATAGAAACTGATATGCTTAGCATAATTTCATTATGCCTAGTTAGATTCTTCTGGGATTCTATTCTAGTAACTTGGGGGTTGGGTTGCCATGGTTAATATTTTTTCTATGGAAATGGTTCCGTGACTATGTCCCTAACCCCTGTAACTGTATACCCCTAACCCCACTGACTGTATGCCAATGACATCAATGACTGCACATATCCCTATCCCTGTGACTGCAAGCCCCTAACTGCCTAGGCAAAACCATATAGTAGCAGAGCAGTATTATGAATACTTCATAATTTTACAAATTTCAACCTTTTTTAGAGCCAAATTTTAAATAAAGAATTACTCTAATCAAATCAGGAATTTTAGGTTATCAGGGCAGTACATAGAGGATATCTACTGGTTTCAGATACAAGCAGTCATACCAGTATGCTCCGAGGAGATGATACATAGTAATATCTGAGTATATGCAAGGATATTGCAGAGTCAACTCACAGAAGCATACAACTGCTTTTATCTGAAACCAGTTTATTTTGTATTTATCATCCACCCTTTCCTGACAAGTTGGATACTGATATTAGTTCATTTAGGTATGCCTTTTTTTTCATGCACTATATTTTTCCATATGAGCTGGCCTTTGCAACCTGGAGCATAGAACCTATCTGTATGTTCTTTGAAAATAGATTAAAAGCCAATTATAGAGAGAATGTGATTCTGTTCTACAATAGCTATGTTTTAATCAAAAACATAGATTAGATCAAGATCCATTAGGCCCTACATTGGCTCTGGGTGACCTTTGACCTATGAAATGGCATTGGACCTAAACATTTGCCAAAAATATTATATTAATCTTATATAAATGGAAAAGGTATGACTGCAGGTTTGCCATCATATCCTGTCATACACCTTTCGTTCACTTGTACTAGATCACTTCATTGTTTATCTAATGTTTCAACTTATTTCATTGTTGATACACCATGGCACTTTGAAGCAAGCCTATTTTCTTTGTCCATTCAATTTCCATATCTGACCTTTGACCCAATCTAGAATGTTGAAATGACCAATTTGGAACATTCTAAAGGGGTGACAGTAAAAATTAGCACATCTGAATATATAGTTTTGCAACATTTTATGTTTGAACCTCAAAGCTTGTTCATTTGGTTAAAAACAGAATTATCAAATGACGGCTAAAATGACCCAAATCTACTAACATTTCATTATGACCTTGACCTTGAGAGAACCTCCATAGAATGTAAAAATGAATTCCAATATATTTCTAATCATGTTATCAAAAATATTTGCAAGAATAGTGCTTTTGCTGTTATATGTTCTCATATTCTGTGTAGTTAGTGGTGTGGTGTACATTTTTAAGTCTCTTTTTCACAATTTTTAGTTTTGTTGACCTTTGACCCCTAAAAAGCACCAAAAATAGGCAAATAGAATGTTTTCATGGAAAAATGAATACTTGTTTGAATCATGTTTGAACCTTAAAGCTCCTTCATTTGGTTAAAAACGGAATTATGAAACGATGGTTAATATCTTGACCCAAATCTACTGACATTTCATTATGACCTTGACCTTGACAGAACCTTCATAGAATGTGAAAATTATTTCCAATATATTTCTAATCATGTAATCATCAATATTTACAAAAATAGTGCTTTTGCTGTTAGATGTTCTCATGTTCTGTGTATTTAGTGGTATGGTGTACATTTTGTAGTATCTTTTTCCCAATTTTTAGTTTTGTTGACATTTGACCCCTAAAAATCACCAAAAATAGGTAAATAGAATGTTTTTACAAAAAAATGAATACTTCTTATGGAAAGAACACATCTTACTTAATGAAGATGGAAATTTTCAAATTTGCACCTGTAACAGACCAAAAATAGCTATCGTCTAAAAATTGTAGGTCAGAAATAGCAGTCCAGGACCTACATTTGCCTAAATATAGGGTTATGGTAAGGAAAGGGTTAATGAAAAGAAGACAAAGTTGTGTGTCTTTGGCTCAACAGCCCAGTTAAAATCGAGTGCAGACCCTAATAGAGGGTATGAAACTAAGTATAAACAAGATAAAAATTCTTAGATGTAAGAGTTACAAATATTTAGAGGTCATCCTAGATGACATATTGTCCTGGAAATTAGCTATATCTGACAATCTCAAGAAAATAAGTCAAAAATTATTCCAGCTGTCAAAAATTAGGAAAAATATCACGGAAGCAACAAGTATTAAAATTTATAAAACAACAATATCGGCAATTTTCGACCATCTAAAATAAGTCAAAATTATTCCAGCTGTCAAAAATTAGGAAAAATATCACGGAAGCAACAAGTATTAAAATTTATAAAACAACAATATCGCCAATTTTCGACCATCTAAGCTACTTTGTAGGGGGGGGGGGGGGGCAATAAAGATTTATTAGCTAACCTTCAAAAAGCCCAAAACCAGGGATTAAGGATTTGTGTCAGAAAGGCAGTCCGGGATATTGATATTAAACTCTGCACAAAAGATTTCAGGCAAAGCGACAGCTAAATCTCAAAAGACCACGCACTAGCTTCTATAACCGTAACCCATTGTAGGCCTTGACCTGTATATAAGTGCACACTAGTGGGGGTGTAATCATTGACCCTTCAATAGTTATAAGGGTAGCTAGCTTAACTTCTTAATTCTTATGTCTTCCTGCCTTCTTAGACTAATCGGGGATAGAACTACTTGCTTAGCAGAGCCACCGAGACACGGTGACCTCACATCTCGATGACCTGAGAGGAGGAAAGGCGAACACTGCAAGTCAAGTCATTCACTTTAATCTCCTGAGAGCAATCTGTATTAAATGATTACAGGCAATAATATCCAATACGATGTTATATTCTTGTTGACAATGTCATACCTTCTGTATATTAAACTTCAGCTTATAGTCCTAAATGTTCTGTTTCTTTCAGTCTGTATTAATGCACTTCATTCCTGCAGTTGTTCATTCACGTTCCTGTTTGGTGGATATAGTCAAGTATTCCAATGTTCCTGGTTGGATGTTATTATAGTAGTCCACACGTTCTGTGTTCTCTCCACTGAGAGACAGCTACCCCCACGTCGGTCTGTAAGCAACTCACAGCACTGAGAGTCTTCACGTAGAATATTTAATGTAGGCGACTCCACCCTCACAGGTTGAAGCCTCCGGTGCCCAACCTCACTCCAGCACATGACCAGTCATACCCTTATACAGACAAGCGTTCTAGAAGCTTCCTTCTGTTTACATTCTGTTAGCCACATCCATGTATTTACATCATTTCTTTATTCGTTGTTAATTATTAGTACTATTCAGGATCACATAATTTCGGACAAGCGCATAGTGCAATAAGGAAGAGCAACATAGTCTTTGGTTGTCAACTGATGTTTATATGTAAACACCGTGAAAACTATAGAGAGGAATGATAAATCTCTAAATACACAGTAGTCACAAATTCAGTAACATAACTAGAAAACACACTAGTCATGAAATTATCCTTCATATTAAATGCATGCTTAACACACAAATTCTCCCTTAGTGATATAACTAGATAGCTAGTTAGAAAAGTATCAATCTAATTTACAGATATTCTGCAAATATTCAATTTAAATGACAAATATGATCTTATAGCAATTCTACCAATATTCTCATACATAGAGGCATAAAATACATGTGTATTAGTGAAAGAGTATACTTCAGAGTAACAGAAATTATAAGTTTATGCCTGAGTGTCATAAAATACTCATATTTGGGTAACTATAATATGCAAAATATATCTAAATAATAACAGAGGTGTTGTCTATGTCACTATAGATAAATGATATGATAAGTCTTAGGGCACTAAGTATCCCATATGAGCAACACTTTCACATAGTGTCAAATAACTAAACTAGCATAATATGCAATTTCATAATACACTTGAAATACACTTTAAGTACACAATAAGTCAGTAAAGACAAATTTTCTAGACAGACTAGAGTGTTATGATACCAGTCCTAAGCAATCTGTTCACATAGTATGGTGGTTGGTTTTACCTGATTCTAAAATGTCTCTTTTACATGAAAACATTGACCATCATACATCAAAAATGCAATAATATGATTCTCAAATAGTTACTTCATAAATTCAGTTACCTTGTGGCTCCTTATACAGGTCTTGGCATGGTGATTCTTTGGATTTTGGCCTCTAAATTCTTTGTGGTGTTTCTGTGGCCATCCTCCTGTAGTTCTGGTGCACCAGTTAATGTATATCTACTCAGACTATTCCTTTGTCTTTTAATCTTTTATCTGAGGCACTAAATACAATATCTTGATTATTGACAAACTTATCATGCATAGATATGCATCAATCAATATAACCCACACACTTAAATATCATAGAACATTCCAACACAGTGCATTTTGTAAGGGACTATATTGTTGCTGGGTGTAGGCACTTCCTGTTGAGCTGCTCAGAGCTGGAATAGTTTCACCAAGTGTCCACCAGGGGGCCAGAAACTAGTTCTGGCATTGTCCACAAGAGAGCAGCACTGGGTGTCTTAGACTCCAATTTACACCCATTATACATAGGTATGGGCTATTGGAACCAATTGTCTGCAGAAGTCCAAAATACTACCTCAACCTATTTTTATTAAAAAAAACATATTAGGGCTCGGAGCAAGGTCTGGGATCTGGAATCATAGGCTAGTCTAGTAGTTGAAGGCCTGTTACAGTATAGTTCTTAACTGTGTTGTGTCGCCCAAATGGACTTGTGGTGTACCACATATCTTTTGTATGAAGAGTGTTTACTACACTCTAAAACTTTGTTTCTGTATGAACTGTATAATTGTAAGAGAGGAGGCATACAAAACCTGCTATTGCAGCAGACTCCCCTTGTAATTAAAAAAAAATGCTTCTGCAAAGAAGGGATTGTACATCGTCCATAACATTTAAATAAAAGAAAAGCCCAAAACAAGAAAAACACCTTCCAGGTGTCACTCGTACAGACATTCACTCGCCCGGACATAAAGGTTATTCCCACATGCTGTTCTGCAGCATGGTTCAGAAGTAAATACACTTTATACTGGACACGTAGGTGTATGTGGGGGGTGATGAACTAACATAGTTAGGATAGTTAAATATATCAATGTCAGACACAATGGGCATCGATCTTAATTGTGTGTCCGGACGAGAAATTTGGCCATTTTTTATGGAAACCATTCATAACGCCCTCAGGAAAAAGATTACAGAGGAATCCCTCTCTTTTTTCGCTACACATATACTACCACCTATGTTTAATTTTTAATGGAATATTTTAACCCAAATACATTATGGGTAATAACGGGGGCTAATATGCTGCTGAATTATCGCCCGGACATACCTGTTTACAAAATTTGAATTTCCTAAGATATGTAGAAAATAATACTCCACTGATATAATATTTTGTCCTAATTGGCCGTGAGACATCATTCTATAGGTAATAGATAAGGAACTACATATATCCAGTGCCATTTCTGAAGAATTTGATCAATTATGCCACTTTTATTCATTTTTTGTCATTTCCGGGTCATTTTCGCCTATTCTAGGCCCCTGAAGCCTTAAATTTGGATATTCGACCACCAAAACCTATATACAACGTCAAGAACTCATCGAGCCCGATAGTATAAGAAAAGAAAAATCATAAAAAAAATCGATATCCTATGAATGGGGGCTGGTAGAAATCCAAAAATGCCAAAAGCTCTCTTTCTGTGATTTATGACCATTATTATTCATATTTTATCATATTTAATGATTAATTTCATATATCAACAATTAAAATTTTATTAACTCATCAATAAATAAAATTGTATTAATCCCTATTCCTGTCTCTCTTCTCTTTCACTCTCTAGGAGTAATGAATTGTGAATTTGCCTTTATTCATTTATTATTTATTACATTATGGTTGCGCCTTGTTTGCCTTGTGATCAAAGTGATACATGTGTTTTATTTATATTATTTATTGCCACTGATACTGATAGTAATCAATGATGCTGATGTTTGCTACAAAACGAATTAATCACTACTTCAATACTTAACTTCAAAACAAATTAATATAGAATTTAGTTGAATAAATAAAATTGAAATGAATCAATAACTTAGAACTCTAACTTGGAAATGAAAAACACTTGAACACAGTACTATGGAGTATACAAGTACAAAGTTTATTACAAAAATAATTAACATCAGTGTATATACATAACAAGTGTATAAGGCTCACTATAAGAGAGACAGTACACAGACAATACAGAACAATCCCAACACCACTGAAAAGACACAGAGAAATATAAGTACAGATAATAATTTAGGTAGTGACAATCAAAACAATAAATTATATCATCCTCTCCTGCCACTCCACCATACCTGCCGGTGAATTAAAGTAACCTTTCAAGGTACTCACACTGCTCCTTCACCATCGTAGTGTCTCTGTTGCGCGCGGCGGTAGGTTGTACGACATTGGCCCAGCGCACCTCTTGCCTCCACTGGCCGGGAACTATATTATGGCCTGCATCTTTGTGGTCCACCTTGCTGACATTCAGTGTCGGGTTCCGGATCTACAGTTGGTTGTGGAGAACTACAGCCACCTCTATCTTATCCCGCACTGTTTCTGGTTTCTGCTCCAATGTACAAAGGAAGAAGCAGAAGAGTTTGGCAAGGATACTGAAAGCATTCTCCACAACCCGCCTGCCATGGGAGATGCGTTAGTTGTAGATGCGTTGTTCCTTTGTCAAGCCCCTTCATCCATAGGGCTTCATCATCCAGCTCCTCAGGGCAAAGGCGTCATCACCCTGATGAAATAAGGCATCTTCTTCTCGCCATCAGTATTGGGGAGAAGACAGGGAGGCAGCATGCCTATTGTGCCCTCCTTCATCATTCCAGCCAGTTCTGAGTTATTGAAGATCTGGGCGTCAGACATGTGCCCTATACCACCAACTTCAATCCACATGAACCAATACTGTGCATCAACTAGGGCCAGAAGGGGGATGTTGAAGAATCCCTTATAGTTGTAAAAAAAGGAACCAGTGTGCCTGGGTTTCATGATGGCGACATGCTTTCCATCCAGTGCACCAATGGCATGTGGTATGTTCCAACATAACTCAAAGTCCTTTGCCAAGGGCTATCCAGTACTTCGTTGAAGTACTCTACGATGGCTCTGAAGAGCTGCGGGACAATGTTGCTGATCGACAATTTACTGCACAGAAAGTTGTATGCCAATGATGCATAACTGTCACCAGAGGCCAGGTGCCTGAGAGTGACAGACAAATGAAGACCAGCTGGCAAAGCCAAATGATATTTGGTAACCATTCTTTCTATGGCAGGCTCGACACAGACCAGTATCTCGTTATAAAGGTCAGACTCCATTGAAGGTAGTTGTGGAAGCTGGTTTTATCTCCAAAACACAGCTCTCGACTCAGCAAAGTGGCAAATTGTCCATGTGATCGGTATGTGGATTCAGATAACCAATCGCGAACCCAGATACTACATTTTCTCCTGCATTGCTTCCCGGAATGGGTTTCCGTGACACTCAATTCCATGAGGAGTCCTCAGCTCTGCGCTTCCGCTTTCTAATGAGTGCTACGGCGATACACACAAAAACCAGTTCAGCGTCAGTGAATACCATGGCGAGGTGTAGTGGCAAGTTAAGGTGAAGGTGAAGGATAATATGAAACCATACTGATGGTGCCAATACAGGCTAGATTTATTCATTGTCTCAGATAAATTCCTTCAGAACTCGCTGTAGACAGCTTGTTCTGAACAGATTTTTAGGAGACAAGTCATAAATCTAGACTGTATTATCACCATAAAGGCCAGCCCCTACCTTCCACGATTCTGGTCCTGATAGGCCCTACAGCTGCCATCCCGACACCATACCATAAAATTGTGGTAGGTGGAACAGGTTTCTGTGATTCCGTCTGTGATACCTCACATTAGGTTGTGATTGAAAACACCAATCGTAGAGGTCCCGATAAAATCCAACATGTTGGATTTTTCGTAGCCTGTCTTAGCTTATTGGAGGTGATTTCACAGAAAAATATCTCTCGCAGGTGAGATAATTGGCGGAAAATTATGAAATTCTGGAATTAGGTAGGGCGCATGTAGATGTATAACCACTGTAAATATGATATTATTTGATGAAGTCTAAGTGTCTAAAGATAATAGTTTCATATCAGAATTATTATTCTACCACAGTTGTATTGTTCAATTTGATTATTTTAGTGTTTGTAAATAATATCATAATGTGTTGTAAATACCTGTGGAAAAGCATTCGGATTCATTCAATATTTCCAAAATTATAGTATATATCAATATTAAAATAATACCCGAGATCCACATTGAATTTTTGGAAGTATCGGGGACCTCTCGATACGCCACGATTTGGGTATTTGAAATCGCAGCCATCAGGAATTATCCTACCCCTAATATAAAATCCCATAGGCTTAACATTGGGTTTACGTATGCCACGCTGACTGGCATACGGAGTTTTATATGCCACTAGTGGCATACAGCATTGTTATCACGTAATATTCCAAAATCTAGGAGATAGGGTAGGATAAAATCAAAACCTGATTCGTTTTAATCTTGGTGACCGCATTCCACTCCTGAAGTTTTGGCTCCGGACTTCACTCGGCTTCGCCTCATGAAGTCACTTTGCCAAACTTCAGTCGTGGAATACGGTGGCCAAGATTAAACCTCATTACCCCTTACCCGCAACACAAAAGTGGAAGACAGATATGGGCGAATAAAATTTATTTGAATTTTATAAGGTCCATATAAATTAAGATATTAAATATGAAACAATATCTTATGGAAGAGGATATACATATGTAGTATGATATATGAAGAAGACATATTTGTAAATATGATAAGTACATATTTTGAAGATATGTATAAGATATACATAAGGCAGATGTGATGCCTGTATAAAAGGTATTACATATGTGGTATGTATTACAGGAGTACATGTGTATAATGTATAATAGTATTATGTAATACGTATATATGGTTATACAATGTGTATAAAACGCCCTACGGGAGTAGGAAGAAAGGTGAGGGTGGGTGGGAGAAAAAAGGTTGTAGGTGTGAGCGGAGTGAAGCACAGGAACAGAATGAGATAGAGCGTGGGGGCGTGCTTCGCCACGTGACCTATTAGTTCACGTGACTCGCACGCGGGGCGCGCAGGGTGCGCTAGTAGGGAGGGAGTGCGCTAGGTGGTGCAATGACCGCTCCTGACCCTACGGGCCATGAGCTACCCATTACCCCTTACCCGCAACACAAAAGTGGAAGACAGATATGGGCGAATAAAATTTATTTGAATTTTATAAGGTCCATATAAATTAAGATATTAAATATGAAACAATATCTTATGGAAGAGGATATACATATGTAGTATGATATATGAAGAAGACATATTTGTAAATATGATAAGTACATATTTTGAAGATATGTATAAGATATACATAAGGCAGATGTGATGCCTGTATAAAAGGTATTACATATGTGGTATGTATTACAGGAGTACATGTGTATAATGTATAATAGTATTATGTAATACGTATATATGGTTATACAATGTGTATAAAACGCCAAAAATGTCCATGAAGAGTTTGTGGAGAGGAGGGTGGGAGAAAATGATGCTCACTCGTTAATTGACTTGAGGAGGGAATCATTCACCCGATTAGCATCCGAGGTGCGGATGTAGCTTCTGTGGGCGTTGGAGCGCCACCCCCCATACCTCTGTATATCCAGTTCAGGGACTCCGGCCTGGAAGGCCTGCATCGCCGCGGCCTTTCGCAGGCTGTGCAGGGTATATGTCCTTAATGGTATCCCTGCCAGCGCGATGAGGCGGTCCCACTCTTTAGCGAGACATCGAGTCGTGATGGGGGAGCGATCCTCGTTCATGAGGAAGGGCTCGCGGTCGTTGGTCGTAGGAACGGCCGCGATCATCGCTCTCACTGCCCGCAGCGGGCACGACATCCGGTCCGGGGAGGGCTGCAGAGATACGCGTTTCTCTTCTCCAACACACTGGAGGTTCTTTGCAGCCTTGATCCTCACGTCGACGTGAGTAGAAGTGACCCTCACGTCTCGTCGTGTGAGGTGCCGGACCGGATCGAAGCTCTTGACGGTTGGCGGCGCGACTTCGCTTTGCCGCAGGGCCGCGAAGAACATGAGGAGGCACGCCGCTCTGGTCGACCGGTCGAGGGGCGTGGCCGTGAGACCGCCGAGGACGCCTCTGAGGGCCTCCATAGGTATAGGCGGCTTCACGTTTGGCTGGTAGGCTTTGTCCCTCTTCATTGCGTCCAGTGCCCGCTTGACGCGGGCGTCCTCCGTTGCCGCAATGTTCCCTCCTGACAGCCGTAGGTGCGACCGTAGGTGAGACAGATGGTTTGCTACGGTCGCTGGTGAGGGGGCGTGGTCCCGGACGTACTCCAGGTACGCGGTGAGTAGGCTGACGGTCGGCTGCTGGGGGTCCACACCCATCCTCCGGCAGAACGCTAGGTATGTAGTCACTGCGCTTCGCTGGTTGGCGACCGTGCCGGGGGCACGCGCCGCGGCCTGCCGCGCAGATGCCCTCTGTTGGAGACAGCGTAGCGCCGGATCTGCAGTAAAGCCGGAGGATAGGCACAAATGAGGCGTGGTTACATGGAGCGACGGCTCTGAGGTTAAGAGAGGTCATGTAAAAAGCAGCTTTAGAATAGTCACTGGAGGTGAGGTGCGACCGGCTGAGGGCATCCGCGACCGAGTTGAGGACCCCCGGGATGTGCGTGTATACCAGCTCGACCTGGAGCCTCGCTTGTACCATCCAGGCTTGGCGGGCACACTCCGCCAGCACCTTGTTCCGTGCCCGCCCCGATGTTAGTGCCTGGACGGTTCCCATGTTGTCGCAGAAGACCTCAACCCGCGTCCCCCGGTCCCGGTCGGTCAGGAACGTGTTGAGGGCGTATATCGTGTTGAGGGCTTCCAGTTCCGATATGCAATTCACCGGGTCGGCAACCGGGCACACCTGGGCGGAGTAGGCCAGGCGGCCGTCGGTGCCCCCGACCCCGGTGAGGCAGGCGTCCACAGTGATGCATTTCGTCGGGGGGCCCCTGGGGATCAAGGCACGCCCGTTCCAACCCTCCGCAAACCTAGAGAACCAGTCGAGGTCCTGCCGCATGTCCGAGGAGATGTTTGATGCCCAGCCAACGGACGACCTGCGACGGTTCTTGTGCCTTCTCCCGGGCCTCCGGCAGCCCTAGCTCGCGGAAGAGCTCCCTAGCGGTCGCGAAGTCGGCGGCGGCTTTCTCCTTTGACGGCGATAGCAGGATCAGGTCGTCGAGGTACATGGCCGCCTCCACCCCCTTTCCGGCGAGGATCTCCACTATCGTATCTGCAACACACTGCATGTGATACGAGGACGCGCGGGCACCGAACGGCATCGCCGTATCGCAGTAGTACCCGCCGTCCCACGCGAAACACAAGAGGGGCCAGTCGAGGGGGTCACACCGGAAATTTTTATATGCCCTCGCGATGTCGATGGAGGCCATGTAGCTCGAGGGACCCGATCGCAGGAGACGGGAGACGAAACCGTCGATGGTGGGGAGAGTGTGCTCCCTCTCCTCCCCGTACACCGAGTTCTTCCTCACGTAGGCGTTGATGCTCCGATCCCGGGGGAAGGTCATATCCGTTATCACCCGCCGGGCATCGGAGTCCCGTTTCTCCCGCGACATCAACGGAGAGACGTGGCACCACGGAGAGAACGGGGCCTCGACGAACGGCCCGAGCAGATTTGAGAAGGAGAGCTCCTTAGTGATAAACTTGCCTACCTCCGTGGGAAAAGCCGTCGCGCTGGGATGATTAGGGACCCCCTGGGTATCGGTCGCGGGTCCCAGGTATCCGAGGGGGAATCCATAACGTATGAACCCCAGCAGCTCCCGCTTTCCCTGCATCGCCGTTAGGTACTTCTCCCACGCCCGTAGCCGTAAGTCCGTGGGTAGAGTTATCTTGCTACACATGGCGTTTGGGAGCCCGGTTGCCCGCACGGCCCGGTATATGTGCCCGTGCGCCGGCGGAGCGTTGTCGTCCATCTCCGGCCACTGCTTGCGGCGATGTAACATAAAGGCCTCCGGGTCCGTACGAGTCCCGGCGGTCACGATGCCCGTGCGGCAGATCTCCTCCAGTGCCGTGAAGTCCAGTGTGCTGGGCTGTGCCGTGCCGCTGGGGCCGGCCACGCTGTCGGAGGGTGGACCCGGGTGGCCGACGCCCACCGGGCCGGCCACGTGGGGTACCGTGTTGTTGTTGTTGTTGTTATTGCCGACCGCCCCCTCCTCACGTGGTGGGGCGGCCGCAGTCGCTATGGCGTCACGTGTCGCCCGCCCCCCGTCCACCCCACGTGTTGCGGGTGCTCCAGGGGGGGGTGTATCCGGGCAGGAGCGACTGACCACCTCGGCCCACGTGGCCGGCGGCCGTTTCCTGTCCGGTGTTGTTACACGGGTTACCGGTCGTGTGATCTCACGTGTGCCGCATCCGGTGTCCGCAGGGGTCCGGGGCTTGCCTACACGTGAGCATCCTGTGTTGGGGTGCGCTCCGATCACTCGCGGGGCGCACCGTGCCCGTTTTTTGCCGCCGGCTGACCGCCGTGTTGGTACAGGGCATCCGGTCCGGGGTCGGCCGCCCTCAACGTGTATCCGGCCTGTGGGGTGTACGCCACCTGGCCCGCCCGCCGTGCTGCTGGGGGTTGGGGGGCTTGCTGACTGTCGTACCCCATTGTGTAACCCAACTTGCGGTTACAGGCATGGAGCGAATGCCCGCACTGCTTTCCTACCGAATCGCAATACGAGCATATATGGACCCATTTGATAGGCCCGTCCTCGTGCCCGCTCCTGTGGCGACACCCCCGGTCCGAATTGAATTGCCTACACGGCAATTCCCTCGAGCGTGACTTGCTTCCGCTATCCGCTCCCCCGGTCTGAGTCCCGGCCGTCATCGCGAGTCGGACCCGCTCTTCCTGTATGAGCGCGTAGTCCGACCAGCTCATCCTCCCGGTCTCGACCTGATCGAAGATGAATTGGCTCCATCGCCTCACGCCGGCCCACGGCCGGGACTGCGCATCGATGGAGACCTGATGAAGATGTTTACTCATGTGGTCCCTGTCCTCGGGCTCTACGGCTCTGTGGTCTCCCAGTAGTCCCAGGAACGCGCTCACGTATTCCATGGGTCCCAGGGACCCCCTCACCTCCAGTTTCTGCGCAAGGGTATAAACCCCCTCACGGTCGATAAACATATACGGCTTGCTGGTAAGCCTTGCGATATTTAAATCAGAATGCAGCTTACCGGCCGTCCTATCGTGTTTTATCGCCTCCCGGTCGAGCTCGCGCTGGATGTACGAGTCCGCCCCGTACCTCTCCCGTAGTTGTCTCGGCGCGGGCAAAACACGTGCCGCCTGGTCCTCGGCCCAGTCCTGTGTCCGTCTCTCAGCGGCAGATTGAGCGGTCGGCGGTCGAGACGCTGCCTCCGGTGCCCTCTGCTCGGCTAGGCGGTTGATGGCGGCCAGGACACCGCCGATCTGGGTCTTCATGTCCTCTTTCATAGCCGCGAGGCCGACCTCCACGGCCACGAGGCGGGTGGTTTTCACGCTCCCGACCTCCGAGGCCGATTCCACGTGGTCCTCGGAAGGCCGCATGGTCGAGTCCGAAGATTCCTCCTGAGCCTGAGACGTGCTCGGTCCAGCTCGCGTTTTCGGCATTTCACGTGAACCTGTCCTCCTGCTAACCCGTACTTTTAAACTCTTGCCCTTACGGCCTCGGACCGATACCCGTGGAGTATGCGGTGCCGCGAACAGCGTAGAGCCAAGGAGAAAAAAGGTTGTAGGTGTGAGCGGAGTGAAGCGCAGGAACAGAATGAGATAGAGCGTGGGGGCGTGCTTCGCCACGTGACCTATTAGTTCACGTGACTCGCACGCGGGGGCGCGCAGGGTGCGCTAGTAGGGAGGGAGTGCGCTAGGTGGTGCAATGACCGCTCCTGACCCTACGGGCCATGAGCTACCCATCCAGTTTTACGATAGTATGTTGTAGACCATCGTGGTAGGTCGGGACTTCCCTTAACTATCGTTTCACATAGTATGTTAGAAATACTAAGATGTGCCTGGTAGGCATATACCCCTCTACTTATTCAGCCATTTTCATGGGGGTAGATATATTTATTTCACCCCTGGTATCTCCATAGACTTAACGTTGGGAACTCATATCTAACGCCCATTAAATATTTAGGAAAAAATATCAAATGGGAGATTATGCCCATTAGTCAATGTTAAGGATGAGATAAATTCAGAAACCCATTCAAATTTAGGGTCAGAGCTCGATCCCATCTCGTTTGAATCACGTAGTAATTCAATGGGATATGAGGTCAGACCTTAAACTCTCATAGGTTTCCTCTATAGTCGTGTATACAAAGAGGTGTTCGTTGTTCAATTGTTGTGAATTCTTATGACAGGGATAGTTCAACAATCAATAACATAACCGAGTTCCGGAAGTCAATTAGCCACAATGTTGACATGATTAAGCGGACCAGCTTAAATCCGGACATAATTTTGTCCAGAACGGCGCCTCACATTGATAAAAGTCACCAATACGACAGTGAACATAGCGGCGAAGACCTAGTTCCACGACCACTTCACAGGGGTCACTGCATAGAGCATTGCATGTTCCTAAATGCTGCTATCATACGCCCGTACTGTGCGTCACCGACCAGCCATGCCACGTTCATTTGGTCGACATCAAACACGTACGCCACCAATCGCTCGTCAAGTAATCAATTCCCATATCTTGCAACTAAAGAGTGAACTGACCCCCACAAATGCAGAGCAGCCCGGACACAAAAACCCGGCCAGACGTGGTGTTGCTACCATGACGGGACGGCAACCGATGGTTGACAAGCATGCAAAGCACGCGGGCGTCGTCCACTGCGCATGGAATTCTCTACAGACCTGTCAGAACAGACACCCGGCAGGACATCCCATTTAGGCTTCAGAACTTCTTTGAGTTGTGGCGGCAAGATTTCGTCTGTCATACAAGCCTACATGTTGGTGTACATATATGCAGACCTCTTTTGAAATGCCGAACTGAAGTGCACGTACATCTCTGTGATGCCTTTTATTTTTATCTATCGTCAAAATATTACCATCACTTCAACTTCCATTTGACTTTTTATCAAATCTCCAGTTATGTATCACTGCCTTATACAATTTGTTTCTCAATCTGTTATTGGTTCATCATTTTACAATAGGATTGAGTATAACGTGAGTTGTAAATTAGACCAATAAACGGCATCATCAGCCAATAGGCCGGTTTTTGTGATGCCTAAGAACCATGGTGAAAAAATAATGAAAGGTACATTCCAACGCCAAGACCAGCATTATAGTAAATCAAAATTTGAAGCAGTATCATGTGTTAAACCAGGATAGTTTACCATTTCATTTTGGATTGTAGTGATACAGGAGACATATATAATAATTAAGATAAATATTCTCATGTAACTCTTTCTGAGTATTCAGATATATATCTCTATATCATATGTATATACATTGATGACAACAGGAAGTCGATACCATCATACAAGGAAAACCCAATCATAGTTTTTTGCTTCTGTTAAGGCTGCAACTGTGGGATGGAATCCAACAGGATCGTTTTGGTTAGTATTTTTTTAACGTTTTTAGGTCCGGTGTCAATCTAATAAGTGGCGATAAATTGTTCCAATGAGTCCCGCCCATGAATTCAATTCTCGTATGCTGTGCAGTTTGGAGTAACAGTTTTCAGTACAGGGCCTGATGCAGTCTTGTTGGCAGAATTCTGGAATCAATATATTTATCTTTTTGTGATCTTGTAAACATATAATTTGATAAATGGGCAATTCCCTTTTCCATTAAAAACGGGATATTTGCCTTGACATGAATGTTAATAGTACTTGTCCTGTGATGAGCCTTAAGACAGATTTTCAGGCTTCGATTCTGAGTCTTCTGTAGGTTTCCTAGTAAATAGTTTGATGTCCCCTTATAAATAAAATCACCATAATCATAGTAAGGTGTTATAGTTGCCTTAAATATGTCCAGCGCTGCTTTTTCAGTAGGAAATGGTTTAATATTACTTAATTGGTATGTACAAAAGGCCACTCTTCATATAAGATCCCTTACATGCAAGGTGAATGATAGATATGGGTCCAGAATCATACCAAGATACTCATGAGTTGACTTTCTGTAATTTATAATTATCAATGAAAATATCGAAAGGGCCTAAACGTTTACATCTTTGTAGAGATCCAAAAGTCATAATTTTGTCTTACTGGAATTTATTGTTAATTTATTTTGATTGCACCAGAGGCAGAAAATACTAAGAGCTTGTTGTAACCAATTTCTCACAGTGTCAACATTATTTCCATGTACATAAAGCACCGTATCGTCGACATAGAGACGGATGTTAACATCATTTATACATTTAACAATATCATTCACGTAGGTCAAGAACAGTGTCGGCCCTATATTGGAACCTTGAGGGACACAGCAGACCACCACATCCTCACCCAATATATTGTTGTTAACTTTGAATTTTTGTTTTCTGTCCGAAAGATAATTCCCAAATGATTTTAAGTTTTCCCCCCTAATTCCGTATAGGTCTAGTTTTTTTAGGAGGATGTGGTGGTCTACAGTGTCAAAAGCTTTTCGTAAATCGATAAAGACAGCGGCTGTGATATTCCCAATAATTATTTCCCTCCTTATATCATCGTTAAGTTTGCAATAGTATCCAGGGTTGAGCGTTTCTTACGGAATCCATCTTGATTATCGGTGAGTATCTCATGTTCATTTAAATGCTGTAGGAGACGGTCATTTATAATTTTCTATAGTTATTTACATCGTAATTTTTCCCCCTTTATAAATAGGTGTCACAGTTGCTGCCTTCCAACTTAGTGGGATTTCACCAGTACAAAAGATTTTATTACATAATGACTTACACAGAGTCGTGAGTGTGGAGATTGACAATTTTATTGATACCACGATGGCAGGTATTAAAAAACAGTATAAATTGACCAAATTTATGCGTGATGATGTTTGATAACATTGATTAATTACTGTAATACAGTATTTGAGAAATGGAAAACATGAAGTAATATTGAAATAGATTGTAATTAACTTGATACAATCTGAAGTTAAGTAGTTACAATGAGTTATACATTGAGTATAAAATACAGTATAATGAGACAATTATAAATTTCATACCAGAATACCAAAGCGTAGCTATGAAACTTTCATAACAGTCAAAAGGCACCCCCCAAGCCGGAACAAGTGGGCGGTGTAGGAGGACGAGTTTGGTACTCCGAGGCGAGAAAGTACCAGACGCAAGATGTTGGTGAATTGAGTCGCCAAAAAAGGGACTACCGGCCTAATCATGAACATGGGGTCCAGCGGAGCCACAGGAGATGCCGCTATATAAGATCCCCAAGTCGCTACAAGACAGTAATCCGGAGTAGGACGAGGAAAAACCCAGATGACTTGTGGGTGAACTCCAGGTGAAATAGTCTTAGACGAGGCGATCCGGATGCACAACTCGCCCCGGTCCAACCAGACATCTGATCTCGTGATGGTGTGGGCGGAACCAGAGGAAGTGAAGAACAAGTTCGATGCCCTGAGGAGGGAGTAGAAAACGATGAGAGCCGACGCCTTGAAGATGAGGCCAGCTGTTAATCCATCAGATAAGTCACACAGCTGGTGGGGAACTTGGGGGGGGGGGGGAACTTGGGGGGGAGGAAAACGCAGCCAAGCCAAGGGAATCTGCCTCGTGTCCTGCCTCCAAGTCCCAAAACCAGGTCACCGCCTCCCTGTCACAACAAGCGCGGGCGGCGACGTTTGTTACATGAAGCGTCATGAAAACGGATGTGTCTGGGGCGCAGAATAAATGGACTCCGTTAGCTGCGTGAGCATAGCATAAGAAACAGTTCAGGTCAGCAGTGACCTGGTGACCTAGTCTGACCACAGATGAAACCCAGGCGGCTCTGAGCCGAGCCGAGCCGAGCAGTGACGAACACAATGGGCAACATGAATCAATTTGCCGAAGAGATATTGTAGGTCGCGGAGGTTTGCCCAGACTCTGTGGCGCCAAGCGCGGCATGTGTTAACAATGTTCGCCAGCTTTTCCGTTGGATCAGTGTCAATATTGAAACCCAACCACATGAGGCACGTGGTGGGGGAAAACACTTGTGAGCCAAGTGGAGCCCCAACGTGTCGGCCAAATCTCATGTGACCGGGCGACTCCCGCGTAGTCGTCCAAGTAAGCCATACACGTGACACCGGACTCTCGAAGGATGTAAACCACAGCATTGGCCGTTCTCTGGCAGGTGATAGAGGAAGAACGGCAGCCAAAAGCTGGGCAATGGTCAACATAGTATCGGCCGTTGATGCAGAAACACATAAAAGGAGTATCTGCGGGATCCAGTCAAAGCTGCCGATACGCGCGGCTCAGATCCGCAGACCTGAGCCACGCCCCCTCGTCGGCTCTCTCAACCTCGGCTAGCAGAGTGCCAATAGTAGGGAGGGTATATTTTGCAGACTGTCCCAAGTATATCCCTTCCGGTATCCAATCTTCTCCCTCGAGAAAGGATAAGTCAATAATCACTCATTGTTTATCAGACTCCTTTTTTGTGCATTTCATGAAAGGTGATATCTGAGGTGATATGGAGGCGCCAAAAGGCAGTGATATGAACGGTCCCACCACCACTTGAAATGACAGCTCCTGAGCTACAAAATCCTCTAGATCACATGAACAGACACGAGCACTATAATGGTTATGATACGTAGGCATGGGCCAATAGTCAGCCTTGTAGCCTATAGGCCATCCAAAGGCCAAGAAATCACATACCTGGCAGTCATGGTAAGCAGTGAGACATTTTTCCCACTCTGGGATATCCAGGCATGAATGAACGGGCTGGTGGGCCCCACAGTAATTATAACCAGCAATCGAGCATTTTCCAATATGGAAATTGCCGTACGCAGGTGTTGGATATGGTGTTCCGACCATCAGCCATCTGGAAATCTGCCACTCCAGCCTGGTAAAAACTTCCTCGCTCCAGCGCCGGAGAGCCTGGAAATCGTAATCGAGCGAGTCCTCTACGATTTCCCTCAGGTGCTGGAGAAGTCTAGGGTGAATGCTCTGGTCGGTCTCGGAATCGTCTATCATCCGTATGAGGCCCCAGAGAAACTCCTGTATATTTAAAACTCCCAACGACGTTTGATCCTTACGGGCGCCTCTAAAAACATACTGGTAGGGCTGAGTGTGCTTACCCTGACTCAGTCTCAGCACGTGACTTGAGTCCTGCAGAATGCAGCGCATCTGGATATCCAGGGGCTCGTCCTGATAATTTGGCGCATAGAACCCCGGGGCTCCCAACTCGTGGCGCACGCCGCAATCCCGGATGAGATGAAGTCCCTGGGACCCGCTGCCGCAGTCCGCGCAGTCCCAAGCGAGACCCTGGAATCGCCGCCATCTTGGAGAATGTGTCCTGTAGGAGCTGCAGCAGCCGTAGCCAAAATAAATCCAGCAGTATTTAATGCAGTTGTTTCAGGAGACGAAACTTGTGGACTGATGGTCTCCTGTGTGCTTTGGATCGCATGCAGACGTTTTTCAGACTCCGCCTTCTGTGTTTGTATAAAATCCATGATGGCATCTTTCATAGAGTTGACTTGCGCCTGGACTTCATTGATCCTTTTATCAGTTTTTGTGGTCTGCGCTTCTTTCCCCGCCGACTTTTTTGACGCTTGTACATTTGGAGCTACTGCATAATGTTTTGGTGGCATGGCAAGATGATTTACAGGGAATATGGCCTCAAAAGTGTCTACAATTCCCAGAGAAAAACTTTTCCCCTGTTAAGTGCGTTGAGGAGACGACTCAAAGCGTGGATCACGTGACTTGTCGTGATAACGTTGTAAAACGCCTGAGGGCGCTATGAGCGGGGGACGCTTGAGACGACTCCTAACACCATTAATTATCATTACATTCTCCACAATGAAGTAAACCTGTCACAAATAAGAATAAGGTAGTCCCTAAGGACTTCTGTTCTTATATTAGTATGGTCCGAAGGTTTTTTTATTTTAACTTCCTCAAGGAGTTTTAATACCTCATTCTCATCCGTCACAATATGACTCATTGATTGGGGTTCACTCTCAATATATGGAAACCATGGTGTACAATTCTCTCTAGCAAGTGAAGGGCCTATGCCTGTAAAGTATGCATTTATGTGGTTTGGTATATCGTTAGAATCAATCAGCAATCAACCTTCATTTTTGAGTTGTATATCCTGGGAGATTTTATGGGAGCTAAAAAACGTTCAAATTTGGGTTCTGTGAGAATATTCCGAAGGAATTTTGCCACCTACCCAGGATTGTAGAGCATATCTTGTGGATAAAGAAACAAATACAATGTATTTGCATGGTGCCACTCTGAGATGTATTGCAGTGTATAGCGAGGGAAGAGCGGGGCAAGAGGCAAAAGTCCAAACTAAACATAACAACACTGATGTCACTTACGGCCCTACATTACGTTTGAAATTGATGAATCCAGAGAGATTGATATGTATACCTAAACACTAACGGGTTCCCATTAGTGAGATCCATTCCCGCACTAGATCCACAGGGCTTCAACCCCGGGTCACACTCTTGGGTAACAGGTCACTCACAGACTTCCGCCATGTTGGTATTCACTCACCATCAAAATCTTTTCTCACTATGCTATACTAGTTCTTCTCGACATGTCAGCGAGATTATGATATTGTAACAGTAACAACATGATACTGTAACAGTACACTAAGAGTGCCACTCCGCGACAAACGCAGATATTTTATTTAAAGACCACTGCGTAAATGCATACATCTGGTGCATATATTTATATCTATGTCCACATGTTTTTCTTTGTATACGGAAGCATATGGCTGTATTTGCCGGAAAGCATATATGAGGAGAAATATCCTGTGCGTGACATGTATACAACAGTCATATACAAATCATATATGTTTGGCGTATATATGTATACTGATAGACCGATACTGTTTTGCCACCTAACCACCTGCCCAGCCATCCAGTTGCCCTGATGGCCTGTCCCCAACCACTCATCTGTACTGTAGTGTTGGCAGAGGTTGTGGTGGTAGAGGTTGTGGTGGTGGTAGAGGTTGTGGTGGTAGAGGTTGGGGTGGTATCAGTGTCTCCCGAAACAGCCGCTGTGCCTGCACCAACACTGAAGCCCTCGCATCCGATTCTGAATCCAACTCCGACCCCAACCCCAGCACAAGCCCAACCCAATGTCTATAACCACAGCCTCTTAATGCCTTATAAAGAGCCACATCCAGAACATCCAGTTGTGTTTTGAAAGTATAATTACCTACTATATCTAAAACGGTAGAATTTTGTGATATCCGCTTGGAGTTGCTGCCGTACACAGAGACAAAGTGAACCAGACCTAGGGTTGGAGATTGAAGGGCCACGAGAGTGAGATTCTCGTGTAGTACTTAACTGAATCCTGCCTCTCTTTTTTTGTGTTTCTCTACACAGATCTATTTTTATCCTTAGGATTTGTTTCTATCCATACCGAAATTATAATTTAAAACTGTAGTTATCAAGCCACGAGAAAAATTGCGCTGGTAGTCGGTAAAATCGGTGTCACATGAAATGATGGTCGGGAACTAAATGATAGTTCCAGGTATTAGTAGTAGGAGGCACCACTGAGTGCTGTCTAGCAGGGAACGTCCCTTGAACAGACTAGGCGGGGGGGGGGGGAGGGGGGGAGGGGGGAGGGGGGATACGACGCGACGAAGTCGCTAGTCTATTTAAAAAACGGTAACCAAAAGAAGGTTGACAAGGTTACAACGCGACTATATGAGCAAGTGACAGTTGGCGAGCAAGTGACAGTTCGCTGGCAAGTTTTTCCCGCCATACTGTGTTCACCCATGTCCTACATATCTTGATCATGATTGGCTTTTTTCATCATGTGACTGCAGTCCGCTTTGCAGATCCGCCATTGCTATGGATGCCGCTGTTTGTAGAGGTCCACGTGGTTCAGTACGTTGGACCTCGTCAGCAGTTACTGGCAGGTGAGGATGGACGAGGCAGATCGGCCGAAGACGGCGTTCACCACGCACCAGGGCCTCTTCCAGTACCGGTTAATGCCGTTTGGGCTATGCAACGCCCCCGGAACTTTTGAGAGGCTTATGGAGGTGGCTCTGTGGGGACTCAAGTGGTCGACCTGCCTCGTCTATCTGGACGATATCATCGTTTTCTCTAGGACCTACAAGGAGCACCTGGGCAGGCTAAGACAGGTCCTCCGGCGCCTGGCGGGCGCTGGACTGAGGGTGAAGCCCAGTAAGTGCTGTTTGGCCCAGAGATCAGTGGGGTTCCTGGGACACGTAGTCTCCGAGGAG
This sequence comes from Alentia gelatinosa, assembly GCA_950022655.1. Classification (NCBI taxonomy): domain Eukaryota; kingdom Metazoa; phylum Annelida; class Polychaeta; order Phyllodocida; family Polynoidae; genus Alentia; species Alentia gelatinosa. The sequence continues at coordinate 102,620,025 of OX465579.1, forward strand.
GGGGTAGGAACCGATCCGGGGAAGGTGGAGGCAGTGGCCAACTGGCCGGTCCCCCGGATGGTAGGGGATGTGCGGTCGTTCTTGGGGTTGGCCTGGTATTACCGCTCGTTTGTGCCGTGCTTTGCGGAATTGGCCCGGCCCCTGACCACCCTCACAGAGAAGGGGCAGGCCTTCAAATGGACAGACGAGTGCGGTGGAGCATTCAACAAGTTAAAGGACCTTCTGGTAGAGGCCCCTGTACTCGGCTACCCTACGGAGGAAGGGGCGTTGATACTAGAAACGGATGCCAACGACATAGGGTTGGGGGCGGTCCTATCACAGGTACAGAAGGGGTAGGAAAGAGTGCTTTCATACGCTAGCCGCACCCTTACCAAGCCGGAAAAGCGCTACTGCGTCACCCGCCGGGAGCTACTGGCAATAGTCTTCTCCCTGGGGAAATTTAGGCACTACCTGGTAGGAAGGCCCACATGTGTGAGGACGGATCACGCGGCCCTGAAATGGCCCATGGGCATAAAAGACCTGGTGGGGCAGCTGGCGCGCTGGTTACAGGTGATTGGGTGCTACATTCGCCGGATAGAGCACCGCCCCGGTAGGCTGCACGGGAACGCGGGCGCGCTGTCCAGGCTCCCCTGTCACAGTGTGACCGGGCGGAGGGGGTCGGGCAGCTGCCGCAAGAGAGGTGTGCTGTGGTTACCCGGGGGCAGAGCACGCCAAGGCCCGCCCCCGTCCATCCCCCCGGGGACACGGGGACCGCCGGGCCCCGAGACAAAGACTATAGGGAGGAATGGAGGACAGAACAGGCGGGTGACGCCGTTCTGCAGAGAGTACGGGCATGGGCGGAAGGGAATGAGGATCCCCCGGAGGAGGAGGAGGAACGATCGGGAGAGCTGAAAGCCTGGTGGCTACAGAGGGACCGGCTAGTGGTCCGTGAAGGACTGGTGGGAAGATGGTGGCATATCCCCGGGGGTGAAAAGCGCTTCCAGGTCGGGGTACCCCCCGGTAGGAGGCAGGAAGCCCTGAGCAACGCTCATGGATCCCCCCTGGCCGGACACTTCGGGAAGACGAGATCGATCCGGAAGTGTCAGGAGAAGTATTACTGGCCAGCGTTTAGGAGGGACATAACACTGTTCTGTGCGACCTGCGAGCCCTGCATGAAACGTAAGACCCCGGTGAGGCGGCGGGTGCCGATGGGGCACATCGGCTCAGGGAGTCCCCTGCAGAGAGTGGCGCTGGACGTCCTGGGACCCCTCCCCCGGAGTCTAGATGGCCACAAATATATTTTGGTCATTATGGACTACTTCACCAAATGGGCAGAAGCGGTGGCCCTCCCCAACCAGGAGGCGGGGATGGTGGCCCGCGCCTTCGTGGAAGAGTTTGTCTGCCGGCTGGGCCCCACGGTGACCCTACACTCCGACCAAGGGAGGAACTTCCAGTCGGAACTATTTAGGGAGGTGGTGGCGCTCCTCGGGACGGCCCAGACCCGCACCTGCGCTTTCAGTCCCCAGAGTGACGGGATGGTGGAGAGAGCCAACCGAACCCTGGAGAACCTACTGGCCACCATGGTCCGCCAGGATCAACGCGACTGGTCTAGACACTTGCCCTTTGTGATGGGGGCTTACCGGGCGTCAGTCCATGCGTCCACCGGGGCCACCCCCAACTGCTGATGATGGGGAGGGAAACGGGGGCCCCCCTGGCACTGCTCTACCCTGAGGGGGACCTCCCCGCGGGAGAGGGCTACGGGGCGTTGCTGCAAGGCAGGATGGCCCGAGCTCACGAGTGGGCCCGGAAGAACCTGGGGACAGCGGTAAGACGACAGTGCCGGAACCACGATGAGAGGGCGGCCTTGGACCCCCTGGAGGAGGGAACCACAGTCTATTACTATTACCCCAGGAAGCGGTTGGGCTTGTCCCCCAAGCTCCAGTCCTACTGGTGAGGCGGCGGGTGCCGATGGGGCACATCGGCTCAGGGAGTCCCCTGCAGAGAGTGGCGCTGGACGTCCTGGGACCCCTCCCCCGGAGTCTAGATGGCCACAAATATATTTTGGTCATTATGGACTACTTCACCAAATGGGCAGAAGCGGTGGCCCTCCCCAACCAGGAGGCGGGGATGGTGGCCCGCGCCTTCGTGGAAGAGTTTGTCTGCCGGCTGGGCCCCACGGTGACCCTACACTCCGACCAAGGGAGGAACTTCCAGTCGGAACTATTTAGGGAGGTGGTGGCGCTCCTCGGGACGGCCCAGACCCGCACCTGCGCTTTCAGTCCCCAGAGTGACGGGATGGTGGAGAGAGCCAACCGAACCCTGGAGAACCTACTGGCCACCATGGTCCGCCAGGATCAACGCGACTGGTCTAGACACTTGCCCTTTGTGATGGGGGCTTACCGGGCGTCAGTCCATGCGTCCACCGGGGCCACCCCCAACTGCTGATGATGGGGAGGGAAACGGGGGCCCCCCTGGCACTGCTCTACCCTGAGGGGGACCTCCCCGCGGGAGAGGGCTACGGGGCGTTGCTGCAAGGCAGGATGGCCCGAGCTCACGAGTGGGCCCGGAAGAACCTGGGGACAGCGGTAAGACGACAGTGCCGGAACCACGATGAGAGGGCGGCCTTGGACCCCCTGGAGGAGGGAACCACAGTCTATTACTATTACCCCAGGAAGCGGTTGGGCTTGTCCCCCAAGCTCCAGTCCTACTGGACGGGCCCATGGGTGGTGAAGGCGATAATAGGGGGTCCGATCTACGAGATCGCGATGGGACGAACCAAGAGGGTAGTTCACTACGATTCCCTGAAGAGGGCGCTCCCCGCGGCGGAAGCAGTATGACTGGTGAGACCCTTAACGGTTGACACTAACGTCGGGAGGTCAACAAGCAAAATGTCGGCTGCTATGAATGCTCTGGAACAAGATGGAGGAGCCCCCAGCGACCAAGGACTGCGGCGTATAGGCCACAGAGACAGGGGTGGCACCAACGGGGGGGACAGCAAGAGTCCTGGAGAAACAGGGCTAGATCGATAGCCAGGCATATCGGCAGAACGGGTAGTGCGAGACGCGGGCAGGGTCCTCCCCGGGGAGAGACGCCCCGGCCGTGGCGTCCCGGGGGCCCGTCAACAAGGGGACGCTCCCCGGGACATGTACCCCGGGTCTCCGATAAAACTCGCTCTCCCCGGGCCCGCTCACCAGCACAGGCCAGTCGCCGGGAGGAGGGGGACGGCCCCCCGCGGAGAACGAGGAGCCGGTCGAGGGAAGCGGCCCGTTCCCCCCGGGCACGATCCCCGATCAGGGCTCCCTGCGGGGAGAGAGGGAGTGGTCCCCGGGGAGGCGGCCACAATGCTGGTTCGGCGCGCACTGCTGGTGCCCTGCGCAGCACTGTAGTGGCCGAGGAACCAGCGTCAGATCTCACGGATCCTCATTCACAGCGAGAGATGTCGCGAGAGAAAGACGTGATCAACATGGCGTCCAAGAGAAGTGCTCGGGTGGACGGTCACCAGCTGAGCTCGCATGGAGTGGTGTGAGGGGTGGAGGTGCCCTGACTGTGGGCACAAGTTTCAGGCGCCCCGAAAGTCGGACTTCCTTCACCGTCATCAGCATCGTTGGGCTGAATTTCCCGATGAAATCCCGAAGCCGGACCGGATTTTCTTCCCACCCGAGGAGAGCACGCAACAAGGCCCGGAAGGCCCAGGAGGCGGAGGGAACGGCGGGATCGTCAGGGAAGGACGTGGAGGAAGAGGACGATGCCGACCCTGACAAGGTCAGGGGGTCAGGGGAGGCTGAGATGGGCGAAGGTGGGGAAGAGCCCCCGGAGAGCGCAGACACTGGGTCGGGCCGGGCCAGGAAACACAAGAAAAAAAAGCGAAACAAGGACAGGAAGGAGGGGGAGTTCGCCGGGAGACGACCAGACGCCAGTCTCCTCTTGCAGGACGCCGGTCCCGAAGGTAGTGGTGTTGACTCCGTCAACGGTTACACCGGCACAGCGGCCCCGGACACCTGGCCTATCAGCCACGAGCACGCCATCCCTTTGTGACCCGGGGATCACACTGGAGGAGGAGCAGGAGACTGTCGAGGCTGCGGCTACCCTGGAGGGGTTATTGGACTCCCCGGTGAGGAGGGTGGTGCATCGAACAGCCGAGGGGAAGAGGAGGAAGAAGGAGGGGGTTGCGGGCGTGATGTCTTGGGGACTCGACACGGACTCCCCCCTCTGCCAGGAGCCTACCCCCGGTACTCCGTCGATGTGGTCGCCAACCACGGTGGCTAATCTGCTGGGGCAGGTCCCCGAGGGCACAAGCGGTCCGCAAGTCAGACGATCGCCGCAGAGACCCCCCGGGCTGGCGTAGGGGTGGTCCCGGGGAAGGGCATCCGGTTGGCCGGCCCCGGGAAGACGGCCAAAAGGAAGGGAGGAGAGACTCCGGGCTCCCCGGACCGCCCACAAGACCGTCACACGGCCGAGACCCGCCCCCCCCACACCCTCCCAGGACCTCACCTCTTGAGAGGAGATGAGCTCGGCACCCCCTCCTCGTCAGGAGACGGTAACACCGGCAGCGGGAGACGAACGACTGGGACAGCCAGACCGAGGGGCGAGCGGGGACGGGAGGCCAGGAGCCAGGGAGGCGGGGGGCTGCCGCCCGCCCCCGGGGAGCGCAGAGAAGCCGGCCCAGAAGAAGAGACGGGAACAACGCATAGTGGTGCCGGGCCTAGCTCTGGAGTGCGTGGTGTCGCACGCAGGTTTTCAGACGGCTGTGGAGGCGTGGGACGGGGAGAGCCACGTACGGCTGATCCCCCCGGAGCATGAGTTGGAGGGAGTCAGACTACCCTGGACGGGATGGCCGGAGGACAAACTACAGCGTTGATCCCAAAGGGAAGTGCCGGGTGACTTCACGACGGAGGGCTACGTAGTGGAGGGAGGGAGGCAAGGCACCTGGACGGAGGTGCGGAAGGACGGGTCTATAGAGATTGGCCATGAAGTAAAGATCCTCTATAAAAAAGTGAGTACCACACTTTCCCGTGATCTGTTGTTGCTGTGTCTGGGTTTGGCCGAAAAGGGGGCTGCGCTGGAGTAACGGGGTCTGTACTGACCCGGCAGAAACGCCGTCCGTCGGATCGGGGAGGGGAGGAGACGGATGCCTTAGCGGTAGGAGATGCACGGAGATGTCCGGTGATTTTCTATGAGGCTGGGATGGAGAAAGTAGCAGGGGCCGGGGAGGAGGCGGGGAAATGCAGTAGCCAGCGAGTGACCCCCCCCTTTTTGCTTGTCTCTTTACAGAAGTCGGTGTAGGAGGAGAGACAGTGGCGGCGCCCCGGGGTAGGCGGGGTTCGTCCCCCCCCCCCACGCACCAGCAGGACGGTGGTAGGAGGGAGAAGCACAGGTGCAAGGGAGGGGTTGAGCTAGGGAAACGGGGTGAGGTGGCAGTGCCCCCCGTGGAAGAAGATCGGAGGTAGGCTGCCCAGGGGCCACTCCGGGGACCCAGGTTTTCCGTGTTACTGTTCGGGGTGAGGTGGTAGTGCCCCCCGTGGAAGAAGATCGGAGGTAGGCTGCCCAGGGGCCACTCCGGGGACTCGTTCATGTTGTTATCGAAACTTTAAGAGTTGTTGAAGTAATTGTAAAGAATTGAGAACGACTGTGTAATCTTTTAACCTGTTTTTATTGACGTGAATTTCGTATGTAACGGTCTTTTACCCTTTTTAGGAGGACCAGTTGGTGTATTCTAGTGTTGGGAGAGTGTGGCGGGGAGGGGAGGGCGTCATCTCTCTTAGGTGAGCTCCGGGGAAGTCCCTGCGGGGAACCCGGAGAGGTGCTGAGATGAGTCCCGGGGAAGTCTCCGGAATGGAGGCTCTCCCGGGGGACGAGAGCTGACGAGAGATGACGTCATCCCCTCCAGTATATATAAACAAACACGGCCCGTTGGCCAGTTAGTCATTGTCGTACTACTGTGGAGAACACAGCTAGATTGGGGCAGTCATTGTAGCCCGTATTGGTTAATAAACCTTCTCTTTTATGCGCGGGCAACCGATAACCCACGATTTGAGTCTTCATTACAATATTTCATTGCTTAATTCCAACGGGAAGTGAAGTTGCGCATTCGGTACGACATGTCCAGAGTGGTCTTAAACTTACGACACTTATGGGCACTTTTTCCACTCCATTGACCACCGCTTGTCATGACTATAGCACACCTTTTACCTCCCTAAGTCTCATATTCCCACTAAGTGTCGTAGCCCCCCTAAGATCGTAGCTCTCTAGCACATTGACTGCAAATATGTGTCATAAGTTACGAATGTCGTGACTAAAAAACAGGGCCCCGGTTCTCAACAAGAGGGCTAGAGTACCTTGATTGTTATTAGTGTTTATTGAAATGTCATCTGTTAGTTCACTCGCTGTTAATGCTGTTGAATGTTCCTTGCAAAAACCCCCCTGGTTTACGTTTAGTATAAGGTTATCTTCTAAATACTTATTTATATGTTTATGAATGAGGAAAACTCCGGATAAAAGTGAGGAATTGTATAAGTGGTTAAACTCAGGGATAGGAGTTATCATGCTGTCTTTAAATACTTTAGCTGAAATATTGGTTGTAGCTGCCACTTTATGTATATAGATTTTCTGATATTCCTCTAGGACATCCTTTTCTTTGACATGCATAGTGTTGCAATCACATGGTGGTTCATGGTCAATACAATCACTTTTTTAAATTACAAGCCAATTTATCCCTATCTGGGTGAAAAAATCATCAATATAGGATGCAGTTTCTAAATGAGGTGTTAGTTTCACCATCAATTAATTGGATCTGTTTGGTAGTAGCATTACCTGGCACCAATAATTTCATTCGATCCCAAAAATTATTATTGTTTGTATCTAGGTTATCTTGTATAAAGTTTCTTTTTGCAAGTCATATCATATGTTTAGTCATATTTCCCACCCTCTCTGCGTAAACCCAGTCAGCCTTTGTGTTTGATCTTCTCGTCCTACCCCATGCCCTGTCCTTTTCTGCAATACTCTCAAGGATTTCTTGATTCAGCCAAGGTTCTTTATATGATATCTGATGTTTTCTCAGAGGACAGGTCTTATCTAAAGAAAGAAGTATTTTATTATGAATGCAGTCCCAGATTAGCTCTGCGTCATTTAGATAAAAAAGAACTTTCCCAGTCTGCTATCAATGAGTCATTCTGAAATGTTCCCCTGTTATAATTTCTATACGATTGACCAATGAATTATTTATGCACATAAGCCTCCGTTTTCTTCTTCTTGACAATATGTATAGCTGAGTGATCACTGACGTTTAGATTTATTACCTCCGAGGCAGAAATAAAAGCACAGTCTGAAAAATCCATGTCCAATAAGTTTCCCAGTCGTGTAGGATCTTTGATTAACTGGGATAAACCACTATTTGTTTCAAAAAATTTGAGTGAAATATAATCAGCTTCAGTTTTGTTCAAGTAATTTACATTTATATCGCCCAATAAGGGAGTGTACTAAGGGAGTGTACAATAATTATGGCCCAGGGGGGGCACAGTTTTTAGGGGGAGGGGGCAATTTTTTTTTGGGCATTCCCAGGGGGGGGGGGGCCAACTTTTTTTTGTATTCCAATGGGGGGGGCCAACTTTTTTGGGGGTATTTCCATATTTGTGTTCAATGACAAAAATTGATGTTATGAAATGCATTCATATCATATCACAAGAAATCTATAAGGTAACTATAGTAGTCTCACTCCCTGGAGTTCAGTTTCTATGGTCACAGTCCTGTTTGCCAATTCGAGATGGGTGTCCACCCTCCCTCAGTCTGACAGACTTATGTGGGGGAAGACAACAATGGACAAACACTAACATTTGTCCCAGAATCAATGCAGTCTCACAAGATCATTAGTTTTTTTCTTCAACATTGATGAATTAAGAGCATTTACTACAACATCAAGTACTACAAAATGCCCCTGTTGCTGCTTATTTCAATAAGATTACCATATTTATGGAAGAGCATTGAGTACTTAAAGGGGTTCTGCATGCAAGAAAATGGGACTTCCTTCTGAGGGCCACACCATAGATTGATCCACTCATTCCAAAGATCCCTCACACCATGCCAGACTATAACAAATTGCCAGAACATCTGTATTTGCATGTCAATGATACTGCTACAAGAAACAGTGAAGGTCCTTTGAGATTCTGCAAGGGAGCCTGATGACTATGAATTGATGGCAAAATCGAGAAAGCAGTTGCTGCTGGATATTTGAATGTGAACAACCAAGTCTCAATAAGTGACTTCATTGAGAATTAGGTTCTAGGTAGTCAAGCTTTATGATTGATTATATGGGTACAGGAGAGATGGGGGCCTCCAGCAAGACTACTAGCTGCCAACTACAGCCTCAATTTGGCAGGGGTTGATTCTCTGATTTCTGGTTAGAACATTAGCAGAATCTTACAATTCAAATCATGTATATGATTCTTACAGAATCTTATAATTCAAATCAGGTATATGATTCAAGTTCATATGTTAAAAGCAGGACACAGAAATCTCTCAGATATAGGCTCTCCAGGGACTCTCCTGTAAAACTGGCCAAGGAATACCTAAGGGCTGACATTATCTGCTATTGGCTGCCAGTGGTGCAACTGCGAGCACCTCTCCAACAGAGTTGACTCCAGATGGCAATGACTGACATTGAAACTGGCCTCCACATGGTGTGTGTTCCAGTCCTGCTCAAGACTCCCCCATCTTTTTTGCATCAGTGCTGTTCCGTCAACAATGGCTGTTCATTTGCTACTTGTTTCATTTTTTTTTTTTGAGCAATTTTTATGAAGTGAATATTGTGTGTACCATCACCAAATTTGGTGGTACAGCCATTCTCCCACTCGGGCAGTAGCCCCTTACTCCTCATTCTAATGGCAGGTGTCAAGCCAAATGAGCAGTAGGTACTGTGTAAGTAATTGGTATAACCCGACCGGGGTTTGAAGCCATGACCTACCATGCTTAAGGTGAATACCCCTACCACTTAGCTACTGAGATTGGTCAAAATTTTGACAAATGACTGACTGTAGCTGGGTTTGTTCTAAAGCAAAGAAGGAAAGCCTTATGGAAAAAATGCCACATCAATTAGGCCTCCTCTGTGCTTTTACCCTATTCCGATGGGGGGGGGGATGGTTTTTTTTGGCATTCCAAGGGGGGGGCCAACTTTTTTTTGGGTATTCCCATGGGGGGGGGGGTAGATAGGTGACGGAGAAATCAGAAAATCTATCTACACCATTTACTACACCGATGCAAACTGGCCTTATGCCCAGCAGTCTAAGCCCAGGCAATCAGTCAAACTCCAGTCTGCCTTGCCAGCTACCGCTGCTGTCTCGCCAAGGGATGAATTGAAAATCTCTCTCTATTCAATCAATAGAATCTGGCCTATCTTAATTATCCCCATGTAGTGACTTAGTTCCCCGGTTGGAAAATTAAGGCTCCCATATCCAGACAATCCAAGCCGTCCCTGTGATTAGATTTGAGTTTGGCGTGACAGAAAGCAGAGTTGCACATGTCAAATCTCTACAGATAGCAACGTCTGAAACGTGACACATGGACACTTGTCTGTCAGTTGGCGGTAATTAATGTCGATCTATATTCCAAAGAGGTAGCATCAAAGTTGCAGTACACAGGTATTCATTGTGCATAAGCACAAGACCAGTTACTATGCTAAATCGCCAATGTATAGGGGACTTAGGATTTGGGATAGCTTAAGTCATGAGACCCAACACATAGAGACACTTGCTGCTCTCAAACGCGTTCTGAAGCAGAGTATGTCATTGTCATATGAAGAAGTGGCCTAGTTAAGAAGCCGACTGGCTGCACCATCCCCTTTTTTCTTTTTTCTATTTTTCTCTTTCTTTCTTTCTTTCTCACTCTTTCTTTCTTCTTTGCCGGCAGGGAGCGTTGATATGTTTACAAATTTACAGGGAGTCAATCACATTGTCAAATGGAAGATCTGGTGTACCAGAATTTGATAATAATAATAATAATAATAATAATAAACAAATAATGATAAATAATGACTAAGAACCGAACCAACCAATAGATATTTATAAAAGATGAATATGTTCGCTAATAAGTTCAGTAGACAAACGGCGCTTCAACATCAGTAGAAGTAATTAGTATAGTATACCTTTGCACTAATTATGTGTAAATACTTACTGTTCCTAGAGATACAGTTATTCGTCACAGATTGCACTGTACTCTGCGAATCTTTGTACTGGTGTCTTTGGAGACCGACAGACTGCATGCTTTGGGTGATATACTGCATACTTTGAGCTTCACCTGCACGCTTTGAGTGACAGACTGCACACTTTGAAAAAATAACGCAGTCTGATTTGTTGACAGGTAGAAGCTCTCGTCTGGGCCGACAATTAAATAATGGCGGACGCCCTCGTTTCGCTAGTTTGTAGGCGTGTTTTAAACAGGTGGGAACGAGTTATCGAGCGTGTTTAACCCTTTCCCTGCAGCACCCAATTCCTCTGATCACCATTACATAGCAGGCAATGCCTGCATAAACGACCCTGCTGCAGCAGGCACCTTTTTTTGGAAAATAGCAATGTCACATGATGTGTCATGTGATTTGAGTAATTTACCTTGGTAGCTGATGCTATTTTGTTATACCAAATCAAAGGTCAATATGCTGTTTTTGCAATGTCAAAATTTCTATCAATTCAAACAATTATTGTTTTATTTATTGAATGTTTTATACAAGTATCAATGATGCCTCTATGATGCCTGGAGGCATCATGCTGCGGTAGCCAGGGGAATGCCTGGAGGCATCATGCTGCTGTAGCCAGGGGAATGCCTGGAGGCATCATGCTGCTGTTAAAGGGTTAACAAATATCGAGGTATCTAACGTGAGGCATTCACATGATACAGTTTTGATATGTGGAATCGATCAATAACAACATCGTTGAGTCACTCCCTGTAACCCGTCTATATTTACACTGTCAAATCCCGCTGCGAAGCTGTCTGTCTGTGCGAAATGAATTGATAACAACAGGACCTCAGCGGTTCACTGGTCACCATGGCAAGATGACGTTGACAACGTGTACTGTAGTCAAATATGGCACGATAATGAAGATATTCATGATTTGATTGAATTTTTAAATTAATACGTTTATTTCATATTTAATATCTAATCAGTATTCGTAATTATACTACTATAGTAGAGTGTGACTGTATTACTATTATAGCTATGTACCACTATTATATCATGTGTGAGTTTTTCACCGATAAGTATAAGAGCATACTTCAGAGTGTTAGTGATAGCCACCTTAGATGTATGTTTCCATATACTACTCATGCTTACTGCAGGCGGAATTCCCCCACACTACGGATTAGGAACATAACCATGTCTGAGGGAAATCCCTCTAAGTTCCCTCTAGGAAAAAGGTGAATTGGAGAGTAATTAAAAATTACTGGTAATTTCGTACCTGTGAACTACATAATTTTACGACATCATGAACTCATTGACGTCACCCGACATCACGTGACTTCAGTCCGCTCAGTTCAAAATAACAGACGGACGTGTTTTATTAGGTGCAGTCTCAAGCAGAGTGGACTCCATCGACAATCGATTGGATGGCATAGCCGCACTTCTGACACGACTAGTACAAGAAAAAGAGCCAGCCAAGTCTCCGGGAACAGCGCCCAAGCCAGTCGACCGTGAACGAGTGGGCGACCGTGACGGGGCTGACACCGTGAGGCCGCGTCAGCACTCGCCGATCTACCATCACCCCAACCATGTTAACCGAGCGAGCAGTCAAGCCTACCCAGAGAGGATGGGAGACATGCACTTGAATGACGATGCAGCACAAAGGGAAGCAGGTTCGAGTTGTCTGTGCTGGGGCTGCCAGGACATGAACTGGACAAAGTTGCTTTTGTCCAGAATGAAAATGGTCAAGTTTCAAGAAATAGTGACTCATGTGATAGGTGTGTCATAGGAACTCCTGACGAGCGGTCTAAGGATGAAAGCGGAGAGCGAGAAGACGACGGGCTTAAAATAAGTCAGAAAGTCAGCATACTGTGGAATATAAATACTACAAATATTAGTGAAATATGTCCGGTAAACCAAAAAACGGATACAGAAAGAAGTGAGATGGAACCGAGGGCCAGTAACCCCAAAAAATTGATCTGCAGTGGAACCAACCATGGTCTGGATGAAAAAGCTGATGAACTAGTCACGGTGATAGTTGATGGAGGAATTAAGGCGAGGAATGTTGGTCCCAGACAATATATGCCCACAATCGAACGCTTGTGGCCCAATCCGACTATCGAGGCCATACACGCTGCTGATGCACACATGCAGATATACCGGACTGTTAAAAAGTCTGGGTTGCCAAACTACCTAGGCGCAAAGATCGAGATACCTTCAAACATGATGTGTGAAAAATGGGACAATGCATTAAAAGGCTACCACGACGCCGAAATCAGTAAATATCTACGATATGGATGGCCGTCTTCCTATTCAGCAAAGACTATACCGACCCCTACGAATGAAAACCACCAATCTGCAAAACTTTACCCACAAGCGGTGAAGAATTTCCTGGAAAAGGAAACAAGATTAGGTGCGATGCTCGGCCCATTCAAGTCACCACCGTTCACCCCCTGGAGTCATGTAAGTCCACTCTTAACAAGACCTAAGCCGGGACATGATGACAGTGAGCGTAGAGTCATCATGGACTTAAGCTTCCCGTTTGGGGGAAGTATGAACGACGGAATACAACGAAATGTCTACCAAGGCGAAGACAGACATTACACCCTGCCTACAATCGGGGACGTCGCTGTGGCAGTAATCAGAGCCGGTAGAGGCGCACTCCTGTGGAAGGCAGATCTCAGGAGAGCCTACCGGCAGCTGAGGATCGACCCGCTCGACTACCCGCTGCTGGGCCTCCAACATAATGGCGAGTACTACGTGGACATCTGCCCATCATTTGGCTGCCGTTTCTCCGGTGGGGCCCAGCAGCGGGTATCAAATGCACTCTGTTGGATCATGGCGCAGAGACACAAGTCTTCACTGTTCGCATACGTTGACGATTTTATCTCGGTGCACCAGAACTTCTCAGCCGCTAAAAGTGCATTCGCAGGTTTTGAACAAGTTTGCTCTGAACTAGGCGCGGAATTGGCTTCAGAAAAATCGGTCTTCCCAACTACACGCCTAACTTGGTTAGGTTTCGAGATCGACACTATCTCGATGGAGGTAACCATACCTGAGGCTAAACTGACCGCCCTGGTGGATGAATGTCGGACATGGGAAAAGCGGAAAACTGCGACAAAAAGGGACATACAATCAATATGTGGACGAATTAATCACGTAAGCCAGTGTATACCTCCAGCGAGAAGATACATGGCTAGACTACTTCATGCACTGAGGGAAGCCCCCGAGAGCAGGATCATAGAGGTCGATGACGAAATGAAAAAAGATGTGCGATGGTTTGCGGACTACGCCAAAGAATCAAATGGAAAACGACTAATGATTCAAGAGCGACCAACAACCATCATTGAATGTGACGCCTGCCTGTCAGGAATGGGCGCTTTCTGTGAAGCCGGATCTACGTATTACAGTGTGCGGCTACACGACCAACTGAAAGAACAGTACCATATATCACAACTAGAAGCGATAAACTGCGTCCTGGCGGTCAAAACTCTCATTCCCTCTGCATCACGGGGGCATGTAATACATGTGGTAACAGATAACATGGCGTCAATGTATGCACTCAACACAGGCAAGACTCGCGATCTAACACTTGCAGCATGTGCAAGAGAGATTGCTCTGATTGAAGCAGTACATGATGTCCAGATAAAAGTATCTCATAAGCCGGGCGCCTCCCTAGTACTGGCTGATGCGCTGTCTAGAGCATATGTAGAACCAGACAAGGCCGTATTAGCTGCTGAACTGATAGCAAAACGCGGTTTACAACCGCACACACCTGTACGCCTAAAATATGTACTGTCACCTACGTAGAATACATGTCATAATTCCACTCTACTTGCAGAATCTGCTCACCCGCGACTCAAGTCACAACTGGAGGCGACATGGGCGGGGGCCGTCGCTCCCGGAACAGCGGAAAATTTACGCAGACAAGCCACCTCGTATGTAACTTTCATGGTGATCCATGATTTTGACCATACAAACCCCAAGCCTACCCAGCTTGGCCTCTACTACCAACTTTTGGCAAATTCCTTCAAAAGCGTCGCCTCTGTGAAAAACTACGCATCAGGGGCGCGCACATATGTACGCTTGGCAGGCGGAGACGACACTGCTTTCTCTGCCCCCTTGACGACACGAGCCCTAGCTGGCCTCGAGCGTGTATCGACACATCAACCGGAGCAAGCACGGCAGCTTCCAATGGAATACTTACGACTCCTGGCAGACGCGCTGGAGAAGGTGGGGCCACTAGCCCTCCCCGCTCGGGCGTTTCTACTCCTCGCCTACTCGACGCTACTACGACAATCTAACCTGGTGGTAACGGGCATGACGGGAAAACGTCACGCCTTACGCCGCAGGGATGTCAAGACGGTACCGGTCGGCCTCCACCTGATGGTCAGGACGACAAAAACTACGCGTCAAACAGCCTCGTTCATCCTTCCGATGATTGCCATCGGCGGCCGCTACTGCCCGGTGGAGGCCTGGACGAGATACATAGAGGTTTATCCCGCGAGTGAGTACGACCCAGCTTTCGTGGACGCCTCCCGCACACCGATACGACCTACGTCACTTCTCCCGATATATAGACGCGCATTGGCTGTCGCGGGATATGATTACGCCGCATCCTTCACGTTACACAGCCTCCGACGAACGGGAGCCCGTGAGGCGGCCACACAAGGGGTACCAGACACTGGCATAATGGCCCATGGGGCGTGGTCATCTGTAGCGGGACTACGAGCATACGTGCCAAAACGAATCCCCACCTCAACGGCCACAGCACTCGCTACTTCTTTGGTATCTTAAACTACGAACCTTCAACCTTGTGATAATATTTATGTCACTTTTACTTACTACATGTAAGCTACTTTTACCAAATGTTTTTATGTACTACGTACATTGTACTTCTTAATAATTTTATATAATAATAAAATGTATTCTCCAAACAGGTGTCATCGTAATTGGAGAGTAATTAAAAATTACTGGTAATTTCGTACCTGTGAACTACATAATTTTACGACATCATGAACTCATTGACGTCACCCGACATCACGTGACTTCAGTCCGCTCAGTTCAAAATAACAGACGGACGTGTTTTATTACCCACCCACCTCTACCCTTATTTATATCATATCATGTCTAATTTTAAGATCTCACACATTGTAAGTGATCTCATTATTCTAAGATATCTTTTCGTATCTTATGGTATCTTAAACTACGAACCTTCAACCTTGTGATAATATTTATGTCACTTTTACTTACTACATGTAAGCTACTTTTACCAAATGTTTTTATGTACTACGTACATTGTACTTCTTAATAATTTTATATAATAATAAAATGTATTCTCCAAACAGGTGTCATCGTAATTAACATATTCTCGTGCAGTCTCGAACCTGTGTGATTTCAAATGTGATCTCCCAAATTCTTATTAGTGAGTTGACTCCGTAGCATTCAGATCCTCAGTCTCTGAGTACATCCCGAGCTGAGCAGATGTGCGTCTCCTCGCTCTCCGAGTGGGCAGAGGTCCGTGCTTGGCTTATGTAATAGGTCTTTGTGGCCAACAGTGAGCAGCTTTGCTTATCATGGACTTAGTACGGAGTGAGGCGGAAGTAAGGATCTCTTCCGACCTCACTATCTCTATAGGCTCAACTTAACATCGCCTTCACTTTGAGATTACACAAGATCAGTCTCATTTACAATTCTCACCTATGATGGGTGAATGGACTTGGTGATATGCGTGGCGATACAATGAGGAGATAAGATCATAAAGTAATCTAATATTATTCTATAGTTCTGAAATCTTCCGTCAGGTTTCTGTAATTTATTTAACATTATTCAGTAGTTCAGGTATTCCCTCCAGGTTTTTGTAAATTGAGAAACCTTACCCAATGGTTTAGATATTTTCCACTAGATATAGCTTTATTCCACAGTTTAAGCGTAATCCACTAAATGTCTACACCATATTTTACATAGGGAATACGTTTACAATCTACCTACATACACGTATTAGCCTATCATTACCGTATTATCTTTATTATCTAATATAATCGGTTATTCATATACCACTACCAGAACAACCGCATACGAAGTCGGCATAGACTGCATTAGTGTGACGTCATTTGACCTGCCAAGAGCGGGGTTTCCCTACATTCTGGTGCCAAAAATTGGGATATCCCTTCATAAGTACAGCATTCGGCGATCATTGTTATGAAATCAAATATGGGTCTGACTTTAGCCGTACCAGCAAATATACCAATATTCCAGTCAAAGCTCAACTCAAAAATATGTTTCCTACTAGATACATTTTTCCCTTACTTTATTTTAGCTGGATTACCACAAAAAACATTCATAGTACGCCTTTGCAGTGCTTCGCGGAGTGGGATTCTGTTTGGCACCAAAATGACGAGAGAGCAAATACAGTCTATTATCCTACCCCTAATAAAAAAGCGCCATAGACTTAACATAGGGGCATTTTATGTGGCAGGCCGTGACATAAAGTGTTTTTAGGCCACTAGAGTAATAACAATATTGACCAATCAGAGAGCAGGATGTCATTTACAATGAAAAAAAGTTCTGTTGATCATTGACTCAATATTTATCTTTTAGTAATACAAAAGCATAGACGAGGTATGATAAATACTACTAATAGTCACAGATATAACCATAACGGCAATGCTTGGAGAGTGAGTATGTGGTTATTGCAATAACCACATACTCACTCTCCAAGCAGATGTTAGGTCCTTTGTGATACACTGTGAAACGTTCCGCTAATCTACAAACTTGCACAAAGCATTTGCCAGGAGAGTGAACGTGTTGTGTTGCCATGGTTATGTGATTCCCAGGCGGAGACCAGTCTACCCTTTTACATGTCGTCTTTGAAGGGCGTTTCAAGTCAGTTTGACATCAAATTACGGTCGTTTTTCACTATCTAAGAACAAATTAAGATATATGATAATATGAAACCATAGTGATGGTGCCAAAGCGTGCTAGATGCGAGTTCTGAATGAATTCATCCGATACAACGAATAAATCTAGCGCGCATTGGCACCATCACTATGATTTCACATAATATTAATACATTGATGTACATAAAAAATGCACACCAAAATACATCGAAACACATTCTGACACATATCCCCAGACGTTTACAGCTCGGTGTTAACACCTCGCTACAAACGTCCAGTGTCACGTGTTCGGATGCAGATAATTACGTTTTCGGGAACATCGTTTTATCATATTAAAGGCATATCGGACAATATGCCTTGAAAATTAAAACCCAAGTCACTTTCTGGAAATTTTAATATGATGATTCCCAATCGTTCTAGTTCTCTACTATAGGTCACCCTCCTTGTTTTTGAAAGACTTGATGAAAACCATATTTTTCAATGCATTTCCTATATTTATATCAAGAAAAGAAACCTGTTTCTAGGGTTCTCTGTATCCGTATGTACGAGTTTTCGATTAATCGAACTTAGAGATGCTTTACGCCTTTATTTCTGAATTTTATCAACACACAGTGACTATTTGGACGTGAGTTTATTCTATAATCATATCCCTTGGAGCTGTTGTTACTTGGGGGGGGGGGGGGGGCTTGACTTCTCTCCTCGCATTTCCGATTATCAAATTCGCACTGTGCTGCTGCCTCTGGTTGTACCGGCCAATCTCAACCCCCACAACCCACCGCCCGTAGCCATGGGAATTGAGGGTGTGGGTAACCAAAGGCATTTATCATGGGGCACAATCTGGTCCTGACAGTGTTGACCTCTCCTGGCAGTGTTATTTCTGTATCTCTGCTTGACCACGTGGATACCTGCGGCTTGACTGACCGAGTTTTGCGGGGTCCTCCTCCCGGCGCCGAGATGTTTATTGACACAAGGAAAGTGGACCTGTCGTCCGCCGTTAACTCCCACCCCGTCCCGCTCCGACCCAGCGGCCGCCAGTGGACGTAAGTAGTGCAGGGAAACGCTGTTCTGCCGATGGCGACTTGTGGAAGGACGTACTCTGTCCAGCATCGGGAGAAAAAGTGCAACACTCGAAATTACTGGGCATTCTGTGAGGGGATAAGTCACCATGACAACCGGTTCAGGGGTTTTGACAGCTGACCCATCTTTGAGATACCGTATAGCATCGCAAAACCCCACCTGACATGATTAGCTGCCAGTTGCCGGGGATCATTGCTCGTTCTTAACCCTTTAACAGCGGCATGCCTCTCCCAGGTGGGAATCTTGCAGCAGCGCCACCAATGCTTTGACACGCTTTCACTGGTTTTACTCAGAACAGCAAATGCGTCTCTGAAGAAGACATCAATACCAGTGAGAATGTATAAATTTATTTATATGGTCTCAAGTATATGTCTATCAAGTCGAGTTGTCATTGTTTGTTGATTTCCCATGTTTTAATTTTACACGTTTTGAAGCGTGTTGTGTCTAGTATAGGCGTCCACATCAATGAGTGCGTCTTCTATGTGTTTCAACTGGGTTTTTTTAAATGGTGCTCTTTGACTTTTAGAGGGTCTTGTGAAACTTGCTGGGTGTCTGGGGTTGGTAAAAGCAGTCACTACTTTTTTCTAAGTTCACCTTAAATTTGTCTGGATTTTTTTTATTCTGTTTTTTTCAGAGATGGGTTGCCCATTGTAATTCTTTTTCCATTCAACTACCTTTCTGTTCAGTGGATTTGTCTCTCGATGTCAACTATGCACGTTGGGACACGGATGGTTGACTCTTTTGAGCCCTTGCATGAAAGTGTAGTATCCCACGGGTGGGGTTTTCGTGGTTTTTCCTCAACCAGCTTCCATCAGGAGATTTAGTATGTTACTTCCTTTGAGTGGTTTTCCACCCACAAGTACATCGCCGTCCCTGTTCTCTGTTATGAGGTTTTTTTTCACTTTCTGTTTGTACAATTTGGGAACAGTTTTCTCTATGTTGCTGTGGAAGGATTCCAGGGTATAAGAACAAGTAATTGTAGGTTCTTTTGGGGGGAGAGTCTGGTTTCGGTGAAGCAGGTGGTGTACTTGCAGTAGTGTTGTCACTTTCATCTCCATCAATGTCGTCATCACCGATCTCTGTGGCATTGTTGTCGTCGTCATCCTCTTCGTCTCCCGCGTCCATCATATCGTCATAGGAGGGAATGGCTCTCATTTCCACTCTGGTCTCACCAGTAGACAGAGATCACATATGACTGGAGAGGACTAGGATCTTGAACACACTTCATTAAATCGTTTAATATTCTCATGCGATTCCTCCTAGTAAATTTGGATTGTTCAATATGGTTAAAAGCTTTTTTGAATCCATCTGACTGCTTTTATAAGTGGAGCTGTATCAGAAAGATTCTCCTTGACAAGTTGCATCTCGTAATAAGTCCTAGCAGGTCAGGTGGTGGGTTGCAAATATTTTCCTGGCGTGATTTATTACTGATACAAGTGACATCTTCTTGTAGTTTAGACTTTTTTCATCATCTCCGTATAGCACTTGATATGATGGAAGTCAATGCTGGGATGGCTACTGGCAAGAGCCTACCAAGAAACCCACCTTTTTGATATTTTACATCATATCTTGTAGAACACTCTGTTTTATGGAGTGGTTCTGTCTTTTTTACCCGTTTTACTGAAACTCGCACCTCTTTGTGTCAAGTGGAAAGGCAATAAATGAGATGATTAAATATAGATTAGCAGATGGATGGATGAAGTACGCTTCCCCCCCCCCCCCCCCCCCTCAAAAGCAGTGAGTAAGGGGGTAGGTATTGAATATTATCTGAGACTGATGAATGGGGGTTTCCCGTCAAGTGGGAAAACCTAGTTTGGACAATTTCATTTCACAACAAGGGAATATAAAGGGGAAATCATCATCATTATTTCAAGATTTTTGTACCAATGAGAAAGAGTTTATAGGAGAGCGAGTATTATTTTTATCTCAAATCAATGAAAATCAAGTTTGGTTTTTTTTATTTTTGAAAATTCAAGAAAGAGCCGGCAGTGGTACCAATGGTGTTAGTAAATTATTTGAAAAGAAATAATTCAATGGGAAAGAAGTTACTACAGAGTAGAGGTTCTTTTCCGATTGCCATTGAACAATTGTTCTGTTGATGAAACAACACCCTCGCTGGGAATGACCAATTTCATGATCAAAGAATTTCTCTACTGCAACAGATTCCTTTTTGTTAGAAGAAATGACAAGACTATCAGGATGGGTGAGTTTAGCTATAATGAGAGGCAGAACAGTCACTCGTTTACTGATGTAATATCCAATCGAAGGCTTGGGAAATGTAGAATTGGCACAAGCAATATGCCATTCTATCCTTATCTGAGAGGGGGAAGGAATGATATGTTTTTTTCTACGTGCTTCATTGTGCACCTGGTAACCAAAATTCTGTTAACATACTGATATTCTAGACCTATCAGTGCTACACTTATCAATGAATGAATGCAAGAAGAAGCATTATATGTGAAAGTTATCATATCCAGAAATGAGGGAACAAGTAATGCGTAATTTATAGATGTTAGGGTGACCCCTGCCTCAACATTGAAATGGCTCTTTCTGAATGTTCTTACTGACCTCTTGATTTTTATTGATTTACCTCCTACACTGTGTAGATAGAACTCCTTGTCCACTAATTTGTACATAGATGATTTCGACTTATTCCTGTGTTGGTCCAAACATGAAGATTTGCTCATTTCAGACACTTGCATCACAGTGCAATGGTTTAATATAGTAAGCCTTTGATGCATGAGTACTGTCTGATGGGCAGAGTTTTAAAATTAGAGGTTGACCAGTAGAGACAAACTGAAACAATGGCAAAAAAACAAATAAATTTCCCAAATAGGCAGGGAATCATGTAGATTAAGTTGAGTAAAACCACCTCTCATTGGGTAAATTCAAAATAGATCTTTAGAGAGAGGCCGGTGGGATGAGAAACTGTCAGCGTCACCTATATGTATCGAGCAGCTCCACTGACCTCAGCACCGCGAATGCTCTATTAACCATCCCATAGAAACTTTTTAAAAGCAAGGACATCAGGATAAATACGTAGGCACAATGTAATCACAATGCCCTGGTGAGGGGGTCGTGTGTTTAGGTTAAAAAATTACAAACGTTGCTATAAAATAAGTTATCATAAGTTGAACGTCCTTTCTCTGTGTTATTTCCACATGAACAAACTAAATACATTGAACAACGTTCTGAGAACATACTGTTTTTCACCGAGTATAAAAACTTGACTGAGTGAGCTGCTCTCTCAATTCACTAACTCTCCTTATAGGACGCATCTTGCCCAACAAGTTCATTAGAGACGCCACTAATGACTCCACATACTACTGAGAATGGGAAGATCGTGACTTGCTACTAAAAGATCAAGTGGAAGGAAGCTTCCATCGCTGAAGATCAACTCACAGCAAAGTGTCGTCAATGACAGAACATTCCTTCAACTCAACTCACACTCAGTTATAAAATCAACCAACTGAGATAAACACTTGATGCTCCATCTGTGAACACCTGTTCACTGAGTCTCCCCCTAAAAGGCAGAACTGAAACTTTGTCTGAGGAAGAGCTAATACAGCAAACTCTGAGGACAGTGGACAATGACTCTCATTCCTTGGACCCCACCATTGAAGGACCATGAACGCATTGCGAAAGATATTTTGATGACACAAAAAAAGGGATGGAAGAGATAGGGAAGATAGAGTAGGGGGGAGAGTTGCTTGTTATGTTGATAAAGAACACTATCCTTACAATACCAAAATAGACAGATATTGTACCATTAATGAGGATATTGAGTGCCTCTGTCTTATGACTGATCGGCCTAACAATAGACTAATGGTGGTCACTATCTGTTATAAACCTAATGATGGGTCAATGGAGCGATTTGTTGAACATATAAAAAGCATTGTGGAGGACGAGAAGTTGTCCTCTGCTGAACACTGGCTGTTAGGGGACTTTAATACAAATCTATATAATCGGAATGATGCCTCTGTTAAAAAACTGATTGCAAGCACTAAAGAACTTAGGTTAAAACAACTTATTGATGGAGTCACTAGACCTGCAGGTGGATCACGTATAGATCATATATACACCAATTCTTCTGATGTACGACTGTATGGAATTACTAATGTCTTAATAAGTGATCATTTGGCAGTATATGTTGAGCGTAAAAAGGAGAGATTGGTAAAAGAAAAGGTGGAATTCTATGATAGGAACTACAAGTATTATTCTTATGCCCCGTTAGCAATGTACCTAGTTAGTATAGATTGGACAGACATATGGGAGAGCACTGACCCAGGGAAACAGTGGAATAGAATAATAGAAACAGTAACTAGTTACCTTGATGATGTCTGCCCAATTATTAAAATGTCGTTTAAAGACCGCAAGGATCCGTACGTAATGGACGCGATGTTGTCGAAAATTCATGATCGAGCTAATTATGTTAAAGCGTATAGGAGGAGTGGGAGTCCAGATGCTTTGAAAGCAGCCAGGAGGCTAAATCAGGAAATAAGAGTATGCCTAAAAGCGGCTAAAGATGAATATTGTAAGGATGCGATTGATCAGGCTAGGGACAAGACCAGAGATTTCTGGCGGCTCCTGAACGAACTCACGGAAGGGAAGACAGTATGTAATAGTTGCCAGTTATTGGATATAGATTCTGGATAAAGTGTTCCCGAAGACAAGACTAGTAATTATGTAAACAAGTTCTTTTGTGAAATAGGGGGGGGGGGGACTTATTCTGTAATTGTGATCTAGATGGACACATGAATTTGATAGGAGAGTAGTAACATTGATGTGTCTAAAGTAGACCTACTTAAGTTAGTAAAGAGTATTTCATTGCAAAAGTCATCTGGTTTACAAGACATCTCGAGTAGAGTTATTAAGGACACTCTTGTTATTCTCTTGGATGAGTTTAGATACATCTTACAGACTTCATTCAAATATGGACTAGTACCAGATTCCTGGAAGGCGGGCACTGTTGTCCCAATACCTAAGGGTGGAGACACCACGAAAATAACCAATTGGAGGCCAGTTACACTCCTACCGATACGGGCCAAGATAATAGTAAATGTTGTGCATTGTCACTTATACACATGGCTAACAGATCTTAATTACCTAATGGACACGCAATATGGCTTTAGGCCAGGATATGGCACTGAAGACGCTATCTTTAATTTCCTACATGATCTCTATGTCGTACGGGACCAGTCGATGGTTACTGCTGCATGCTTTTTCGATATAAAAAAAGCTTTCGATTCTGTACCTCATAGTTTACTCTTCCATATGTGGAAAAGGACATTATGGATTGGCTAGTTAATTATTTATCAAACAGGAAGCAGAGAACCTATATAAACAGGGTCGTCTCAGACGAGTTATCAATTAGTACGGGGGTACTGCAGGGGTCAGTGCTCGGCCCGTTGTTGTTTATTGTATTTATTAACGATATTTGTAGACAGCTAAAGGGAGGGAAATTTGTACAATATGCAGATGATCTTGTTGTGTATGTTAGTGATGTTAACTGTATTAATGCTCAATCGTTGTTACAAGAAGCCACGAACTGTGTCCACAAAAGGTGTGAAACTAATGGCCTCTGTCTGAATGCATCTAAGACTAAGACCTGTTTGTTTGCAAGTAACACACAATGGCGTCATCTATCTGAGCTGATCATCACTTGTGGTGGAGAGCAGCTGCAAACTAAAAGTCAATATGGATACTTGGGAGTAACATTAGATATAAACTTGGACCTGGGAGCATTTGTTTTACAGATTCTGAAATAGGTATATAATCGTATCTATCGTTTAAATAAAATCAGAAAATCCATTTCTTGGAATGTGGCGCATGCTATATATTGTTCTTGTATTCGGCCCATGTTTGAATATGCTGGATTCGTAGTTGGAGGGGCACAAGAGTGTGACTTGGCTTCATTGCAACGGGCCCAGAATCGAGGTCTTCATGTTGTACAAGGTACCACAAAAAAAGACAATCTATAGAGAACCTGCATGCAAGTCAGGATGTGCAAACCTTAGGGAAGCGTAGAGCCATTAAGATGGCCATGATCATGTATAAACTATCACGCAATCCTGAATTGATTGATCATAGAAGACTGCCTATGAGAGCAGCAAACAAGATACGCTTTGTAAACTACTATCATAAAACTGGAAAATATACAAAATTGCCAATGTTTCATGGTATACAGATCTGGGATAGCTTGAATGGCAAAGTGCAGGGACTGAATAACTTGGCTGCATTCAAAATAGAGGTCAAGGACATGTATAAATGACTGATTATTATCATTGTATTTTTTTTTTGGTTGTTGTTGTTGTTGTATGCATTGTATTATACTTGTCACTGTTTTTCCTGTTACGCTAGAAGGCGTCAAGAGTATTGTCTCTTTCCTGTACAGAGAGTTGTCTTATTGTCAAATGGAAGATCTGGATACAACCAGAATTTGATTAAAAAAAACTTGAAATTCAACTTTTTTTTAAGAAAGAGTACCTGGCTGATGTGTCTCTTGACCGTGGCAATAGAAGAGCGCTTAGCGGCGGATGAAAAAAAGACAACCTTCAGCGAGTCAACAGGTGGTGGTACACAAGCCGACCCCCCTGTGATTCCTGATGAAAACGAATTAGACAAAGGCCTCAAGAGGACGCACTTTCTCGAAGTCCAGGTGGACCTGACAGATCTATGCCCTGTCAATCCACCAAACCTTTGAAGGGATGCCTTACAACCTTCCTGTACAAGAAACCCTAATGAAGACATTGTTCTACATTTTGTGCCAGTGAGGGATAGCACCATTCCCACCAACAATAATGATGGTGAGGATCATCTAAACACAGCAACTAAGTCCTCGATCGGTGAGTTACCTGTTGCTACAACATCCAACGCCACTCCTGCTACCAAGCTCACAAAAAAAAAGCACCTAAAGCTAAGGCCAGGAATAATCCCTCCTAACCTATTCTTTCAGGGAGTCTCATCCAAAAAAATGTGAAATCAGCAGTTTGTGTGAGTCTGAGGAGTGGATCGCTAAACATCCAAGGCCCTGTTTTAGTTTTTGCCCGAAGAGACCCAAGGAGAGGTCGTAGGAGAGTTTGGGTTTGATAATTCAAATTATCGCGGGAAAGGAGAGTTGTAGCCGACAATCTAGGAGCTCGACTCCATTTACATTCTATTTTTTATCCTCGGGCTGAGAGACCTTGTCCAGAGTCTCCTTCAGCTCTCCTGGCGGGCAACACCTCTTGGGGTATCGTGGGTGATTTTTTAAAAATAATAAATAACAGCCATTTAATTCATTTGAAATATCAGAAATATATTTATTATGATTTTAATCAAAACTGGAGGTCTCAGATGGAGAATTAGATTAGACTTGGATTTACATACATTCATAAATGATGAAATTAGTTCCCAAAAATACCACTATGTGCCACCACCTGCAGTATACACAACCTCTCCTTGTAGTCTCCTCCAAAGTGTCTTATATGTAGAGGCTTATTTTGTCCTGGGGTTCTCTCAAAGGAGACTATGGACGAGGATTTCTCTCCCTACGGAGGACAGGGGAAATCGAATGAGATTGAGGACCTCTCGTCCAATATCTCCCCCGTGGAGGTCTCCGTCGTGGGTACTCTCCTGGGCAAGGAGAGTTGAAAATAAAATACGGCCAGTTACCGGATAACGGATAGGAACAGTAGAGCACGCATCCCCAATAAGGCTGATCATGCGACGTCAGTGGATGCGGGCATGTGGAGAGTTAGCCCATGAGATTGAAACACGCCCCAATCCCTAACCCTGGTGAACTAACGTGTCCTGAGGCGACTTACCGATGGTTTGAAACAAAGAGCAAAAAATGAAATAAAAATAGGTTTCAGAGGGTTCAGGCAGATCCTGGGAGAGAGACCGAAACCCGGGCTGAGAGTGACGAGAGTGCATGCTGAGAGATGACTGGCCAGGAGGTGCAGGAAGGTGAACAGAGGCGAAGTTGACGGGAACTCTGCAGAGACACTGCAGCAATGATTTGGCAGGTCTCCACTTCGCATAGACTGTGATGTCCACACTGCACAACTGTAGTCTCAGCACTCTCCTCTCATGGATCACTGACCCGCATCATCCTGTGAGTAATTACCCTTGTTTCATTTGTGCAATCATCCGCTCACGCTAAGCCATCTCACTGTTTGTTCAACACTTGTAATTGGGTTTATCAGATTGTAATTGACAGTTAGAGTCATTGTGTCATCACACAATCGTGTGTGTTTCTGTCATTTCATCACTGGAACTGTACATGTTGTTGTTAGTTTAATCTCGTAGGTCCATTGTCTTTAGTTTAGAGTTACAGCACTCAAGTCCTAGGGGATATGACCATGTATGCATCCCGAGAATAAAACCTTTCATGAAACATTGCTCCCAAACTTGTTCAAAGTTGTGATTCAATGTTTAAGTTAAGGGGTTAGTCGAGGGCCCTATCATAGATATTTGAATGTCAAAGGTGAATATAACACTTCTGTACATATCTTCGCAGAAATGGAGCAGAAAGGCCTCATTTTCGAGAGATACCTTGGCAAGCCTTATGAGAAGATCATCATCTCGCATGAGGCCCTAGAATACCTGATTCTCACTGTACCTATGATACTGCACAATCATGAAATCATGCAGACTGACAGCGATGCAGGGGTACTGAACAACTAGCCAGTATACCCGACCCTGTCCTCCAGACAGGGCCGGGTACTGACTCCATACACCCCAACCTTGTCTTGTCAATCTCTACTGGACGCAGTCTGACATGTCTGACAACAAACAGAATGAATAAATACATACCCCTTTGTCTTCGCCAACATTCAAGACAGCTGTCTCTTACTTTATAACTGTATATTTAGAGGTAGTTTTCCAGTGGAGGTTTCTTTTCTTCTCAGTTCAGCCATCTTTGTTACTGGTCATTTCATTCAAGTAATTTCACAGGATGATACACAGTTACCAGCTATGAATAGGGTGTTATGCTATCCAATTGGACAATTGAATAAATCACCAGTTGCCAGCAGAGATCGGAAGTAGCCTCATTTCAAACACAATGGCTGAAAAATTGTGTGGCCTCACATGAGAGTAAAATCACTGGAATTTACCTTTATATTGGAATAGCAACCCTCATAGACAATGGATTTACTGATATTTATTAGTTCTTCAACTTAAAAAATCACAATTTGCCACAACTGTCCAAAATTCAGGTAAGTTTGTCGAACTTGGCAAAACTGGGCTTGTTTACATAGGACAGCTGTTCACCCCTCAATGGAGAGATCGAACAGATTAGGGGTGGATACTTTACCTACTGAACAACACATCACACTGTCAGCGCCTGGGGGGGGGGGAGAGATAGCCAAAACATAGAAGTTGCTTTGATCTTGTGTGAAGGTGATGTGAAGATTCACATTGGTACATCCTCCTACATCACCGAAATGGTCCTGGAAGTGCCACTCGGTATGCATAAAAAACATGGCCCTACCCAAGGTTCTTGTAAATGAAGATGACTACACAATTGTACAACTCCACCAAATTATATATGAAGAGACCAATACAGAACTTGAAGAAAAAGGTGGAATGGTGCTTCCCTACAACTTTCTACTCAATTTCGAGAAACATATAGCTCAGGTGTGCTGAAAGTTTCTAAACAATTGGCACAAATTAGGTGACTTTCACTCTTAGCGCCCCTCAGAAATCAGTCATTTTCACTTGGTCACCCACAGAAAGTCAAAGTTCAGAAATCATTACCCATCTAGCAAGCCTTAATAAACTATTTCTTGGTCGATTCCAGCTAGATTCCTACACAGAACAGTTGTAATTATGGCCCTAAATGTACTGGAAGTTTCTAACTAATTGCCACAAATTGGGTGACTTTCACTCTTAGCGCCCCTCAGAAATTAGTCATTTTCACTTGGTCAGCCACAGAAAGTCAAAGTTTTGAAAATATTACCCATCTAACAAGCCTTAATAAACTATTTGTTGGTCGATGCCAGCTATGTTCCTACACAGAACAGGTGTAATTATGGTCCTAGGTGTGCTGGCGGTTTCTTAACAAATGACACAAATTGGGCTATTTTACATCTAAACACCTCTTAGAAATAGTATTTGGTCACCAAAGAAGAGTCAAAGGGATGTCAAAATATTTTTTCTTTCTACCGAGACATGAGAAACCTTTTTGTTGTCTTTGCAAAACATAATCCAAGTATGTCAATACAATTTACTTCACTTTTCAAGGATTCTTTAGTGGTTAAAGATGGAAAACACTCTGCAGCCACGGTGCTGGCGCCCTGGTGGCGAAAACGGTAACTCGAGAACAATAGCGAGTCATAGACAGATAGGCCAGGGGTCTCCCGTTTCTAATCCAGGTCACCGTGTCCGTGCTATACAGAGCAAGTCACAAGGAAGAATCCCAAGACGGCTTCAAAAGTAATCATGAACACAAGAGCTCTCTACCAAAAAAGGCTGTATTAATGTAAATCTAAGATAGTAAGAGAGAGTAATAAGTATTCCTCATAAAATTAGTTCATAATAATAATAAGTGATTGATTCCTCCGGAACTGGACTTAGTTGTCTTAAGTGAACAGGATCTGAATCGTGAACGTCGTAAGTGGCCTTAAAGCTGAAATACGGGAACTAATCTTAATGATAATTTCAAAAAATATAACACCGCCCTCTCACTGTGTGAGAGGGCGGCCAGTTTTTTTTTTTTTGTACACTTTTATTCGGGTAAGTAGTTATTACATATCAGAGCTCGGCCAGGCTGTTCTTCCGCTCTATCCCGCTGGAGTTGAAAGCTTAAGTAGCAGCTTGACAGGTACATAGTGCGCATTTAGCTAGACATTATATGATCTTAATATTAACATAGTGCACTGAACAAGGTATTGATGATAATGGAATGGTTCGTGTGTGAAGCACCTGCCACTGACCGCTCACGCCATCCCCATGTCGCAGTCTGCGCTGTGTGGGGGTATATAGGACCCACACGCAGAGTCATGGTGGTCAGTGCACAGGGTGGGAGCTACAGGTGAAGTATGGAGGGTAGATCCTATATTACATGAATCCCCAAAGAGTGCAGTTATTACATGCAGTATTATGAAAAGTTTTCCATACAGATACACATACAGATATATGGAGAGACACATGATACACAGAGTTATATAGATATCTTCCCTCCCTCCAACAAATATCATGTTTACAAATAATCTATACAGGACCAGTCTAGCCTTGACCCCCATGTCATGGCTCACTGCCCTGCTAACTTTCTCTCATCTGGCCTTGCATATTCATTACAAAGTGTGCAAAATACAGTGAGATTAACCTGAGTAAATATAGATGCACAGATACAGGTACACAGATATACATAGATATTGAGCATATATTGTTTTAGTTACTATATTTTCTTGTTGTGGTCATTATATTACCTATAGTGCTTGTCATGGTCGGTAATCACGGCTGTGTGTACACTGCTGAGTGTCAGACCTGACTGACTGCCCTCAGCTCACTAGCTGTCGGTTTAATAGCTCCAGTCTGACAGTCGGCGCAGGTAACGATGCCCTAACACTACTCCCATGCTTTACCATTGGAGCAGAGCTCCTATAGATGACCATTGCCTCAAAGTTGTCCAGGGTACATGTACACAAGGCCTGACAGCACCCCACGCTACTCCCAGTGAATAAATGCCCTAGGTGGTCCCGTTCTGCACATGCTCAGCCATGTGGAGGGCGGGGCCTATTCTTTTGAATTAATTAATAGAGATTAATTGCTTTATATAAGCTTTAAGTCGAATTGAACATGCCGGCAAACTGCCGGGTTACAAACGTGAGTGGAAGTACGGCAGCATGCCGACCAGACCCTGACGGGACCAAGTCCACATATGACAGTCACAACTCGATGCGGTGCGGCTTAAGTTGATGGGATATTTGGGGCCGAGCGGGCACAAACCATAAAAATGCCTTAAAAGTACCAAATACAGTTAGGATTCTGCTAAAATCCATTGCCGGGACTGCCGGGGTGATGGTGTAAATCTATCATAGCAATTTTCCAATCTTTGTGGATCAATCATATAGATATATATGTATATATGCTAATTTATTATATACCCGTGCACGAAACTGACGCCTATACTGTATGGGAGTAATGTTTGGATATTGCATGTATGTGCACGAAATTCAGTGTACGGGCACCGGGTGCACGAAACAGGAAGCAGTAAACTTGTTGCCGACTGTATATCACACATATGAACCAGCAAAAAAATATGTAAGGTATCGTTAAAGTATCGTCTGTAAATATACCCAATTAAAACCTGTGAAAGTCGTACATTTATAAATACATTAATAAATATAAAATGTCAAGATAAAAAGTTAAAGATATAGTTAAAACTAGCATGCCATAGCAAAGAACTGAGCAATAACGCTACGCCATACACGGCCGACAGTCAGCTTGCAAAATATAAACAACCAATGACGTCACAACGTTGTCAGGGAGAGTGAAAGCGATCGTATGCAGCGGCGTGCGTTGATACACTGCGACACTCCGAACTCGCAAAAGCCGCGAATCGAGCGGAGCAGTGTATCGGCGTGTCGGAATTTGTACGGGAACGGTCAGAAAACGTCAAATAACCGCGGAATTACGCATTTAATCGAACAATGAAGGTAAATAAAGATAAGGATTGATGTTATGAATGTGTATGGCACGCTATGGTGCTAGAATTCTGCCAAAAGTGTCAGAGTTTTCGATGTCCGTTCGATGTTACATACATACACTATTAACCTAAGACAAAGAATGTGTTGGGAGATTGAGAGGTTGATGACGACACAGGCGCTACCGATAGCGACGTTGTCTCGAAAACCACGATTCGAGTACACGATGCTGTGCCCAACTTCTTTGATAATGGCGTTTAGGTAAATATTTAACTAATTCTAATGAAATTAGGGTATATAATAAATAGAATACAGTCTAGGCTTCGATTGACGTTGTTTTATACTTGGTCCTAGGTCCAGTTTTACGTCCTTCGCTCTCCGAGCTCAGGACGTAAAACTGGACCTAGGACCGCGTATAAAACAATGTCCACGTAGCCTAAGACAGTATTCTCTAAGTATTGCTGTTGCCATAGTTACGACTTCCTATGTACAAACACCAGCACTATACTGAGCCTACTCTATTATTACCATTATGTAACACCAAAACCAGTTCATTATCATATGAAATCCATCCTGTATTAAGAAAGAAACTGATGAGTGTTTGGTCTGTGGAGTGTGCAGTAATATGAACGAGGCGATAGCCGAGTGAATATTCTACAGCACTCCAAACAAGATGACGAATGGGGACTCAGACCAAACACGAAAATGTTTCTGATTTTATCTTAGACTGGAAATATCTATCTGTTTATCACCCGTTGAGAATGAGTTACCGTACTCGCAAGTCTGTTGAGAACGAGTTTCTAATATTAAGCCTATGGACGTTTATTCCAGGCTAAGATAAAAACAGATACAGCATAATGAACCTATCCATAGCAAACAACGACCTTCACCTTTGTTAACAATGAAAACAGGAAGCAATGTTGAATCCCATTAATGCACCTAACCTATGCTACTCTTATGCAATATCATCACCTGACGAAGCGCTTTGAACTTTAGTAAAGCATTGTGATCTTCAGGGGCGTACCCAGGATTTTGTTTCGGGGGGGCACACCTCTGAAGATTGACAAGGGTCCAGCTAAGAAGACCCTCCTGTGGGTCCGGGGCAAATTAAGCCTCGGACGCACTAGGATTCTGTTTCAGGGGGAATGTGACCAGGGATCCAGCTCCTCCTGGGGGTCCAGGAGGCAAAGCCGCCAGAGGAACTTGAATTTCATGGACTAAATAACCTGTACCCAGGATTTTTTTTCTAGGGACAGGGGTCACATCTTAGGCTATCTAGAATTATTTCCAGTAGTCTGGCTGTAAACCCCCCTCTAGGTGTCCAGGGGCCAAAGCCCCTGAAAACATTTGGATTCTATAGATTATAAAAGCCATCCCCAGGATTTTCTTTGAAGAGGGGCACACACATCTTAGGTTATCTGTGAATATTGTCAGGGTCTAGCAGAAATGCCCTTTTTGGGGGTCCAGGGGGTCAAAGCCCTTGAAAGAACTTGGATAATATGCAATCTGTATCCAGCCATTTATATCAGGGATGGGGGTTACCCTTCTTAGAGTATCTGGATATATTGCCAGGGTTCTAGCAGCAAACCCCCTCCTGTGAGTCCAGGGGGTAAATCCCATAGAAGACCTTGTATCATAAAAATTCTACAAGCTCTCCCCAAGATTTTGTTTCAAGGAGGGGTTACATATGTTCAGCCATCTGGGAATATTGTCAGAGATCTAGCAGCATGGCCCCACATGGTGGTCCAGGGGGCAAAGCCCCCAGGATCACATGGCAATATTGCCAGAGGATTAGGGAAGCCCCTAATGGGGTCCAGGCAAATCCTTCTGAATCATTTGGATTTCATAGATTACACAAGCTGTCCCCAGGTTTTTGTCTCAGGGAGGGGGAGATACATACCTGAGACCAGGTACCAAGGGTCCATCATCAAAGTCCTCATAGTGGTCAAGGGGGCGAAACCCCCTGGCTATACTTGGATTTTACAAAGCTATACCTAGGGTTATGTCTTGGGGAGATTTATACATCTGAGACTACCTGGGGAGATTGTCAGGGGTCAGTCGCAAATTCCATCTGGTAGTCCAGGGGGCAAACCCTGGAAACACTTGGATTTTATACATTATACAAGTTGTTCCAAGGATTTTGGTTCAGGGAGGGGGTTACATACCTGAGACTACCTAGAAATATCAGTGGGGGTCCAGTGGCAAAGTCCCCCCTGGGGGTCCTTGGGACAAATCCCTCAGAAGGACTTGGCTTTTGTACATTATACAATTTGTATCCACAATTTTATTCAGTGAATGGGGTGGTCACAGACCGAAGATTACTTGGGAAGATTAGAAGGGGTCCATGAGGCAAATCACCCCTAATAGCTTGGCATTTAGATTATTTTTAGGTGGCATACTTGCCTTGTTGAATGACACTGAAACAAGGGCATATAGGCATGTGCTTATACGGGGGGGGCACAATTTCTACTATCTTGACCACATTCCCCTCAAGCAGCATTCACCAGGGGCATACCCAGGATTTGTTTCAAGGAGGGGGGCACACCTTAGACTACCTTGGATGATTTTCTTGGGCTCCAGGGGGCAAAGCCCCCAGCAGCATTTAGAATGTGTTGATTATACAAGCTGTATCTAGGATTTTGTTGAGGGAGGGGGTCATATGCCTGACACTATCCAGGGGTCAAGAAGCAATGCCCCAGATGGGAGGGGGTCCAGGGACCAAAGCTCCCGGAAGAATTTGGATTTTTATACAAAGAAAAATACATCCTCTTAAGGATTATTATGGGGAGGGGGAGCCATACACCTGGGATTACATGGGTAGCTTGCCAGGGGTCCAGCAGCAAAGCCTCTGCTGGGGATCCAGGAGGCAAAGCCTCAAGATCCACTTGGGTTTTAGATTTCATACAAGCTGTATCCAGGATTTTGATTGAGGGAGGGGGATCGTTACACACCTGAGACCTCCTGAAATGTTGCCACAAGAGTAATAGCATAGCCCCTCTGGGAGGTTGAGGGGGCAAAACTCCTGGAAGCACTTTGGTTTCAGATATTATTTATACAGTCTACATCCATGATTTTGTTTCACCTGAGACTACCTGGGGGGATTGTGAGAAGTCTAGGGCAAAATTGCCTCCTTTGGGATCCAGGGGCCAAAACCCCTGAAGTGTTTGGCAGGGGCTCCAGCAACAAAGCTCCTCCTGGGAGTTTAGGGGGTGAAGTCCTTGGAAGCAGTTGGATTTCTAGGTTGTCAGCGGTCCTGTGGCATAACCCCTCTTTGGGGTGCACTCATGAAGCCCAAGAATTTTTTAATGAGGAGGGGGTCACACATTATTTGGGAATATATTGAGTGGTCAAAAAGCAAAGCCAATCCCAGGGGGTCCAGGGGGTAAAGCCCCTGGAAGTATTCACATGTCAGTGACTCTATATAGGGGAAGATATTTTACACACATGAAACTACATGTGAAGATTGCCAGGGGTCCAGTTGCAAAAACCCATCTGGGAGGTCCAGGGGTCAGAACCCCTGGAAGCACTTGGGTTTCATAATTCAGAAATTACAATGGGTCAGGGGCAAAGTGGT
This sequence comes from Alentia gelatinosa, assembly GCA_950022655.1. Classification (NCBI taxonomy): domain Eukaryota; kingdom Metazoa; phylum Annelida; class Polychaeta; order Phyllodocida; family Polynoidae; genus Alentia; species Alentia gelatinosa. The sequence continues at coordinate 102,654,345 of OX465579.1, forward strand.
TCATTAGGGATCCAGGTGGGGAGGGGGTGAAGCCCCTGGGTGCACTTGTATGTCAAAAGATTATACAAGCTATATCCAGAATTTAATTCCAAGGGGGGGGGGCACACAACTGAGGCTATTTCTGAACATTACAAGGGGTCCAAAAGAAAAGCCTATCCTCAGGGTCAAGGAGGCAAAGCCCCTTGAGGCACTTGCATTTTACTGTGCCTAGGATTTTATTTTCGGGAAGGGGTTTTACAGATCCTGAATGCATGGGAAGATTGCCAGGTGTCTGGTGGCAAAATCCATCTTGGGGTCCAGGGTGCAAAGCCTGCAGAAGAAGCTGGCTTCTATATTTTATACAAGATGCCTCTTGGATTTTGTTTCAGGGATCAGGATGGTTACCGATCTAAGGCTATTTATGAAGATTGCAAGGGCCCTTAAAGTGCCTCTTTGGGAGTCCAGGGGCCTCCTGAAGAGCTCTCTCACTCTTTCGGGGACATATTTGCTTTGTTGAATGATGTACATATGGTAACAAGGGCATGTAGGGGGATTTTTTTAGAGGGTGGGGGGAGGGGGCACACCTTGGACTACCTTACAAGCATCCTTCAAGTGTGTACTCCCAACCCGGAGGGCCCAAAAAAATTCAATTAGAAAGGAGAGAAAGTACCCCCAACCCCACCCCTATATAGATTTCAATATCTTATGTATGTGTAAATAGCCCATTCTTGTATAATGCTGTAACTTTTTAACTATGATAGATAGAACAAAAATTCAAAAAACAGTGTGTATAGAATTTTCAGTCGGAACAGACCATCCTTGGAAAAATTTCGGGGGGGGGCACATGCCCCCTGTGCCCCCCCCCCCCCCCCCCCCCCCGGGTACGCCCCTGATCTTTGATGGATATCATTGACAACATTTTTATTGCCAGCTTGGTCAATACAACAACAACTTTTAATAGAATCAACTGTGTCTATTTTTCTGTGATTAGACCTCCACCATAGTTATTCCATCTGTTGAATATGGTTTCTAGCATATATTTTGATGAACTAAATAAGTTGATTTTATACCATATTGTAGTTTCGGATTGTTGACATAAACAGAAAAAAACTGGATAAGCTGATTTTGATTTTAAGAGTTTATTTGGGATAATTATACATTACCATTGGGGCAGTTTGGTTATACTGGTTGCGTCTAACTTGATAAGCCTTCTTCGGGCATATTATAGTTTGCACAATAACTTATAAGACTACTGCATTAAATACTGAAATAAGTATTCATAAGATGTCGTGAGTAAACCGCACCGAATTCCTGGTGAATCTGTAAAACCCCAAAACGCTTTAATATCAAACACTTATAACACTTGGAAATGTCAAAGGTTACATAATATTACATAAGGCTAAATCTAGCGTGAACCTCATCTCACTTTATATTTATCCCTGTATGAAACAGTAGAAACTGATCATACTTTCACATAAATATATATAAAAGATACTGCAATCAATTCTAAGAAACGATATATCCATTTTCTCTCCTGAATGAGTAAATAGCACCAAGTAAAAGGTTCATATTGTAGTGAAAAATAGCATACATAACAATATACCTGTAAAACTACACATGCTTAACATAAAAAAAACCACTCATAGCACTTGTCAAATGTCATAAGTTACATGATATCACAGTGGAGAATAGGAAAACCTACTGTCAGTTCAATGAATTGATCCTGCTTCTACAATTATGTATGAGGATACTGTATGTAATACTGAGATAAATATGCAGAACTTGTCATATATGAGTAAACGCATCTAATAAATGAACCATCTAATTGTACTAGATAACACAGATATAGAAGTGGGTTTTTTTAAATCTACGGGGAGAACATCCCAATTTCACCGCAAAAACGATCGATTCGCTTGATATACCCACATCTGACCATTTTATGGCGCTAGAACAGCTATCGGAATAAAACACGGCAGTTTTGGTGTCTTTTTGCAAGTCTACTCTTGACGCCATCTTGTATTCAAACGTCTGTCCATATCCTCTGAGGCTCCAGAGGTTGACTTAGCAGGAGCAGGGTTCACTTCTTGTTCTTCTTCGTCAAAATAGTATGATTCAGCAGGCACATCTTTCTCATATCGATCTAATATCCGCAAAGCCCTGATGGGAAGATCATTCATTATCCTTGGTTACTGCAGCAGTAGTGGCAGTAGCACAGTATCCAACTCGCCGGGTGTAATGGAGCATATGGACTATGTAAATATTGCCATTTTAGACGAGTTTAGAAATATTAATCCAATATAAGCCTTAAGCATTACGCAATTTTGTCTATTGGCTACCAAAATAATCTCCTTCAGGATTAGAATTTTAGAAAAATGAATTGTGACATATTCTAACGTAAATTACACACTCTCAGCTTCACGCCGGTATACTATTGTTCATAGTGGACAAGTAGAAATCAAGAAATTAAAATAACAAGTTGCGCCTTCCGCACTCTCTGTACCTAGCATGATCTGCCATGGCATCTTATGTGCGGTTAGGGCGACTGAGTTTTCCCAAGAAAATCATCTCGTATAGGATTTACACTTTGAATAAATGAACGGGGAAATATGTATTCATTATCTCCACCCTATGAGGTTTTCTTATGAATATTGTCTATTTTAGACGTTGTTATAAATATTCCTATATACCTATGGCTGTACACTCTATGCTTACACCACGCTCTGGGGGGTGGAGTAACTATCTGATACTACCCAAGGTTGGTATACTACCCAAGGTTGCCGTATACTACCCAAGGTTGACATTTAGACCAATCAGATTGTCTCTTATTAAACCACATTTGAAGGTATATAGGAATAGGGAAACCAAGTACCAGTGAAAGGAAGTCAAAATTACTCGGTAAGGCTTGGAAAAATTACTGCCCGCGGCCAGGGCCTTGGGCAGTAATTTTTCCAAGCCTTACCTCGTAACTTTGACTTCCTTTCACCGGAACATAGTTTCCCTCTATTAATGGAACAAAAACCTGGCCATTGTGCAGTTCGTGTTTTGGCTATAAGAATCACCTCCTAAAACAGGGTTAAAATCTTAGATAAATGAATTTCGACATATTCTACCGTAAACTACACAGTCTAAGGCTCATGCTGGTATAATATTGTGTATTCTGGACTAGTACATAACAAGATATCCAAATATCAAGTTGCGCCTTACGCACTCTATGAATGGGCTTAGTCCAACATGGCTTCCACTATGTGTTAAAATGGAGATTTAAAAATTGTCCCATACAGGGTTCAAACTTGAATTAATTGACTGGTGACTTGTTTCTGACTAAACTAAAACACTCTGAAGTTTGTTCCTATTTAATATTGATCAGTTTAAACCAGAATTCAAAATTTGATTAGCAAATATGGTCATCTAGCTGCAGACTTACTATTGGTAAGGGGGGGGGCTGGTCAAATTATGACTTAGAAAATCATTTCTTAAAAGGTTTTACTTTAGGGAAATGAACTTGGACTTAAACATTGGTAAATTAAAGATTCTGGGCTTTCTTCTGATAAATATCTTTCCATTGTGGACGAATGAAGACTGATAGATTTTTGGAAATTAAAGTTACGCAGTGAATGAATCGGCTTATGTCGCCATTGCTTATTTTTCTAATAAGACTTTATTCATTCTGTATTAATACAGTTCTTCCAGGACCAAAAATTGGATACAAGTACAAAAGGTACAGAAGCACAGAAGGTACACAATATAGATACCAGTACAGAAGGTACAGAAATTAATGATTTAATGAGGGAGTGATAGGTTTAGATACAACATCATTCATCAGTTCAACATTGAACAAAATACAAGGTAAAGTGAGGATATGGGTGGTTGGGAGGCAAAAAAATGTTTTACGATAGTTTATCATATGTTATCTATAGGGTAGTAGGTTCACACCATCACTTCCCAGCTTACTGCCTATTTAAAAATTTTTTTTTAAGAATTTCATTCATTAAAAAAATGACCATTTATCATCTGATTTTTGTGCTTCTGCTGATAACGTATCCCAGAATTAATGCCTCTATAATCAGTGCTTTTGTGATAACCATTGGACTTGAATCTGTGGTACTTAAACTTGTGTGTCCTGCTTAAAATATCCTCTACATTAGATCAATATATCCTCTACATTACTTTGGTCCAAAGACCTTTTGTATATTAAACTGAGTATCTGTTTCTTTCTATATACAAAGATAGTTTGTGCATAGCATTCAATATGAAGACAACCCATAATCATACCCTGGATTCTAGACCGATTTATTATCCATAGGCCCCTGTTCTGGAGTTCCTGGAGTTTTGTGATTTTATCGGTACATGCTCCATCCAAAAGGAGGCATATTCCATCACTGGTCTTATTGTGGAAAAATATGGCTACATTCTCCGTTATTCTGCTTCTTCTCTTTTTTTAATCAAAGACGTGTTTATTCAAAAGAAAAGGATAATTAGTATTCGTCTAACCTAACAGACGATCTTCCACACTAAGTCCCATGTGGACAATACAGAGACACCACAGGTAACAGTACATCCACTCATCAGTTATAAAGGTTTTAGTCCATTACAGTAATACAGATTTACAATTTAGGACAACATGTCCATTTCCTCTAGTAAGTATTCCTTGACATACATCTTGAATTGGTCTCCATTTTTCTTTGTTTGTATTTCATTTGATAATTTATCCCATAACTTAATACCCACAGCAAGTACTGATTTTTTATACTTTTCAATATTAGGTCTTTTATTTTTCAGACAAATTTTTTCAGATCTTGTTTCCTTTACAGGATTTGCTTCACAGTTAAATGGGTCTGTACTCCACCATGATGCTTCTTAGTTTTGCTAATTTGAAAAGCCTTGAGTTTGTAGCTTTTATGATATTTTTGACAAAGTCGTCCAGGCTTAGGCTGGAATCCAGCTGCACTCCCAGGTATCTGTAACTGCTACAATGTGGGAGGGTGACCCCATTACACTGTAATTGCATTCTTCTACTGTGGACTATCGACCACGTAATAACAGTGGACTCCTTGAATTAATTCGCCTAAGGATATCAATTGACTTAGAAGATTACAAAAGCTACATGTGGTTATTCTCCACACTCTAAGAAGCATCGAGAACAGTGTCCATTGTGATTTGAGGAAGACTAGAGGTAATAAACAAATAAGAATAAAGCTGGACAGACTAAAATCTATATCATATCGTTGGAGCCCATTATATAGAGTATGTGGTATGTGGGACAAATTGCCTATGGACTGTCAAAGGATAGAAGACCTATTTGAAATAATTGTGGCGTTTGGTAAGTTTATTGTGGTGTTATATGCGCATGCCGCCCTGGTGGCGTTTCTTGTAACTAAGATATGTAACTTAGGTTGTCTGCTACTACTACCAGTTATAACCCCGGTTCCATGTAGTGAAATCTGGTCATGCTTGAATACAAGAGTTGAAATGAGATAAATATCCTTGTCTTTTTATCAATCAAAGCCCAGAAGCTTTATATGACGGTGTCAGAACCGAAGATGTCTTCATCCATGCCCAAAAAGTGAAAAATAGGGAGACTGAAATGAAAATCGCTAGGTTTGATGTGTAACACTCAAAGATGTTCTGGAACTTTCTGTGAGTAGGCACTGATTTCTAATAAGTTTTGACCAAACTAGGCCCATCAATTAGCCTAGCCTAGCCTACTACTGACCTTACTGTGAACATTGATTGTAAAACTATATCCTGAAGTATCATAAACATTGACTTTATATGAATGTTGTAAATCTAGTGCCTAGGCCTGTCACTAGATATGGATACTGCTTCAGTAAAACAACCTGACATCCTAAAAGTGGTAAGGGGTAACCCATCTTTGGATCCTATGAAAAAGAAAATTTGAAATCTACCTTAGGGCCACAGGTTCCAATGCAGAGGAGGGTGACAAAAAAATTGGTTTATTACTCCACCACATAGGGGATAAGGGCTGGACATATTTGACAGTTTTGTTTTCAAGTCCCAAACTGATAACCCCATAGATAGACAACCACCTATCCCAGCAGAGGACCCTAATAACTATGACGCAGTTATTTAAAAGTACACTGAGTATTTGGGTATGAGGGATCCACAACTGTTGTTCAGGGAACAATTCTGGTTTCATCTCAAGAGGGGGGCCTCCTAGACATTGGAGTCATGGGTGCTAGCAGTAAAAACATTTGCTGCAGAATGTAAATTCCTGAAAGACTATATGGAGCAGGAAGTCCCAGACAAGTTAATGTTTTCATGTACAGAAGAGTCATCGAAAGTGAAGTTGTATGATGTTGGCCCAGGGCTGACAGGGCTGTCAAGATCCTGTTCCAGAAGGAGACTAAAAGATACAAACTCCAAGTGTCAAAGAGTGGAACATCGACACAGTGCACATCAGGTCAAAGAAAAACAGCCCAAGCAAGTCAGCAGCTAAAAGGGCAAAATCCAGCAACAAAATTAAGTGTGGATATTGTGGAATTGGGCACATAAAGGGCAAAAAGAATTGTCCTGCGAAAAGTCTCACTTGTGAGAAGTGTAACTTAAAGGGTCATTACTCCAAGTTTGCCACACGTCTAAATCTAGGATTTGTCAAGTCATTAAGGGGGAGAAGGATGATAGTTCTGATGACAACGAATCACACATATTCATTTGCAGCATGACAACTAACCAAGTAAATGCGATGTCAACCACTCCAGATGACAGACAACTGATTTGAGTAAAGGCTGGTATATAAAGCTCAAGGCTGCTCCAGATATCCTATCATGGTACATAGACTCAGGAGCTGAGATATCAGTGATGCCTGACACGCTCCCCAAGAAGTCATACGGTGATATTCAGCCAACCAGATGCACACTGTTTGCGACAGGCAAGCATCAATTACAGACACTTGCATGTGCTTGTATGGAGTTAAGACGTGGAGACACTGTAATCCTTGAAGATGTATATGCAGTAAAAGGTGTTAAGTCCCTACCCCTCGCAAATAAGAAATTAGGACTGATACCTAACATACTTGGTGCATACAGGATCAGAGCTGTGAACAGTGATAGTCCTAAATTGGACACAAAGGATAAGGTCATCAAAGCCTACCCAAAGCTCTTCAATGGACTCGGATAAGTTAAAGGTGAATACACTATCCAACTCAAGGACTACGCAAAACCTTTCTGCCTCTATACCCCACACAGGGTACCATTGCCTCATATGAAGAAGGTAGAAGAGGAAGTTGCAGCACTTGTGAAGTCAGAAGTGATTGTGCCCGTAGATGAGCCAGCAGACTGGTGCAAGACAGGAATATCAAGGCAGTTGCTTATGCCAGTAGGTCAATGACAAAGACAGAGTGCAGATATACTCAAATTGCAAAAGAAGCATTGGCAACCACATGGGCACTTGAACACTGGAGCGATCTCCTTATTGGCATGAAGTTTCATGTGGAAACGGATCATAAGCCATTAGTACCACTATTCTTGAACTCCAACATGAACTTGAGGCATATGTGAATGCTATCATGGTATGCCTTCAAGCATCAGATAATCATCTAGATGAGATCCGCCAAGCACTCAAAGAAGATGAGACACTGAGTGTTGTCATATACCATGTGAATAGTAAGCTTAATGAAAGACTCCAAGGCTTCATCCCGTTACAAGCTTTATTGCAGATGGTGTTACAATGCGCTATGCCAACTGGACTGACTCGAGTACCTCAAGATCAGGATTATATGCTCGTCCATGTTTACCACATGGGGGCAACCCATATTGATCTTAACCAAGGGGTCGTCGCCTCACACGGCATACCACGCAGCCAGCTTGGTCCATCAGGCCGAGGGATATAATCTGTATGTTTAACATACCGATATTTTGGATCATAACACTATCCCTGGGCAAAGCGGAACACTCACTCCAATGAGTTATTGAAAATGTAAGTTATGATGAGATGATTTGAAGTAACAGAATAATTGCAATAACGAGTTAGTGTGCTCTGGTAGAGAAAGTAATATGCTTAGCTGGCGCAAAGAGGTTAGATAAATTTTCATTAAATCTTGATGCGATTTTGATAATTAGAAAATAATGTGTCATGGAGACAGTCTACGGCACATTATGTGGTATTACGTAATGTTACGTAACCATCCCAGGACGAGTGAGGAACCCCTCTGATGGTTTACTGATAGAGATGTTAAGTGAAGTAGCAAGTAACGGGAAAATTGTACAAGTAAATAAGGCTTAACATAAAGATTATGTATGTTATATACAATAAAGGTAAACTGGCGTGTCCGAATGACATCTGACAATGAAGCGCTCATGCGTGAGGCTAAAGTTCTGGGCATTGCGTGTTGTCATAAGTCTTTGTTTGTTCACAGTTTGGCAATGCGCGTCTGCGGCTCGGTCTGTGGTGGCCGCACCAGCGGCACAGACCGGGTTCTCCTAGCTAGGAGCTGGCAGCTGTGGAGGTGTTGGTGTAGCTTGTCAGCGGAGGTGTTGACACTGCTTGTCAGCTGGGAGTTCGGCCCGACGTGTCACTGTAGGGGTCAGAACAATCGGGAGTGAACAAACAAAGTGCATGCGGGTATGACCAAACAGAGTGCATGCGGGTGTGACAGCATGCCTGTGGCAGCACCATGACACAAACAATGGATGACAAGTTAATCTGGACTGGGCTGGGGGTATAAAAGCGGCAGTCTGACAGTTCATGATACGTAACAACGATATGCATCAACAGAGGACGGATGATTATGCGGTTCGTGATGAGTGTGTGTGATGTTCGTTGCAATGTGAGTGTATCAACTTTACCTGACTCAAGGGTTGAGCTGCTTCAGTTCCTCATCCACTGATGGTCCTGGTGCGATCGAGTAGGATGCCAGGCCGGCTAGGGCGATATGGTGTTGGTTTTTGTCGGCCCAGGGGATCTGGCTCGTGTCCGATCCTTGCGTGACCGTGACAGCTGCGATGATGAGTCCTCTGGTAGCGCGGACAGTGGGACCGGAATGTCTGACAGTAGGTGGACCTCATGGGACTGGCCTTGGACTGTGATGGTGATGGGGCCAGACCACTGAACTGAGAGCATTCTCCATAGGCAAGGGGAGAGGGTGGTGGAGCGTATGGAGGGAGCGTTGGTCAGGGTACAGAGGTATGGCTAGTAGGGGTAGGGTGTAGCATCGAGAGCAGAAGAAAAGCTTAAGTTGGATGGTGGGGGACTGCTTGTGGTGCGTTTTGAATGATCTCAAGCAGCGCCACAAGGCGGGTAGGAGCCGGGATCATTCCGAGAATGATTATTAGGATGATACGGATGAAGGGGGAGGAAATGTAAGAATCAAAGTAGGTGGACAGGGCTCTGGTCGTGAGGCGAGTGAATGGCGGCTGAGCAGTGTTGGACTCGACCTGTCCCTTGTTTGGACATTCTGTCCATCCAGGCATCAAGATCCAGAGCAGCGGAGGTTAGGGTGGGCATTGTTAGAAGTGGGGAAAGTGCGGAGAGTTTACAGAAGGTGTATATGGAGAGGAGGAGGGGTATTGTGCTTAGGATGGTTGATGAAGCTGCGAAAAGCGGGTGGGAAGTGGCAGGTCGTAGGAGTTACGAAATGGAGTGTAGTGTATAGCTAGAGTTGTCTGTGCAGGTGAGAGCTTGAGTGAGTGCCTTAAGGTCGGAAAGGCCTTTATAGAGGGAATCAGAGTGGCATATCGCATCTGATTGTGCTTTGTTAATTAGAGGTAAATGAACGTCAGGCGGAAAGGTGAGAAGTGAGTCGCCTTTGAAGGATGGCGGTGGCTGCCGGAAGGAAGAGATTACGGGTAAATTAAGGGTGTGTTAGAAGACTTGAGTAGTGTGTTGAGATTCGCATGAAGAGGAAGGTGAAACAAGTAGTTGATTGTTGATAGTTAGAGTGCGTCTGCAGGGTACCTTTATGATTGCATAAGAGGAGCTGTGTACAGAGGTTCGCACTAGGGTGTTAGAGTTGTTACAAGTGAGGGCGGCATGTGTGTGCGGCGTTGTAACAAGGAAGGTGTCAGGAGATAAGGGGTGGATTGAAGGGGGTGGCGCGTCTAGCAGTCTAACGCTGTAAGTGCAGAGGCTTGAGACGCGACGCGGGTTATTGAGGAAGAGCACTAGTGTGCATGTTGGTTTTAAAATGTGAGATATGGGAAGGGGGAGTGGACAGTTGTAGATTGTGCGAGATGTGCACATAGATAAATCTAAATCGCTTAACTCTACGAACGTCATGTCTGCAGAGTTCATGCCAAGATAGGGAGAAATGATAGTGAGGTGTGTAAAACCAGAGCGGTTTTGAGAAACAGTGTCGAAGGGTATGGAATGAGAAACTAATTTATAGATTGAATAGCTACAGGGTCTGGATACGATAGGGACTTCAAATTCGATAGTAATGAGGTCTTCTATCAGGCTAAAGGAGTCGATAGGTTGGGAGTAGTAGAAAGATTGTGGTAAGGTGAGAATGGAATAGTCCAAATTTCTGTTAGACAGGTCTAAAGCTAGCTGATCGAGCGATTCTGCTACTAGTGTGGGTGAGACTAAAGATCGGGGAAGTTGCGATGACTGTAATTCTGAAAGGTCAATCGCGAGTTGCTTTAAAGTGGTGAGTAGTCTAGAGAGTAGAGTGAGCTGTGTGTGAGCTGTGGGGAAAATAGGTCGCTTCTTTTGTTGCCTAAGTGCTGGGATGGAGGTTAGACAGAAGTTTGAGAAAATTGTCATCGATGGTTGTGATGGCGGAAGAGAGGTTTTTGAGAAGGAGGAGATTGACTGTGGATTGGTGTGAGGCTTCTTTGACGAGCTGTGCAGTGAGATGCGACAGCTTGAGGAGTACACGATTCCTCACACCGGATGAAAGGTAGAGCTCTACTGATTGTAGATGCTCATTTGCGCAATCCCATCAGGCTGCCGGGCTGTGCCAATAAAGTCTGACAATATGTCCCCTAAAGGCTGTATCAGCGCGTGGCAGGTATGTGAGTGGTTCATTTCGCGATAGTTGTCAATCTTTTTGTGCAAGGTAAGGATTGTGTGGAAAAGAGTAGAAGAGGCGTTATCAATGTTTTTAGCATTAGAGGATAGGGTTGGATCAGTCGAAAGGTTGGTGTTGAGAAGTGGGGGTATAAGTAAGGGAGGTGAGGGCAAGTTCAGGTGGGATATATCGATTGTTAGGACCGGGGAGGCTTGCCTGTGACCTATTAACAATGTTTTTGGCAACTTGTGGAAGGTTGTCCCAAAGTTTGGTCTTGAAATAACCGAGTCCATTGCCGATGAGTAGTGTAGTACACTGAAAAGTTTGGTGTAAGTGTAATATAACTGAGATGTGATTGAAGTCTGAAGTTGTTAGGAAATCATTACACAGCTTAGAAATATGTTGTAGGGCTACGTGATGGAGCAAAGACTGGTGTCTACAGTGTTAACCTGAGACACGCCTTGTCGGGCAGAATCAAAGCTATGGAATGGGCTTGTGACCAACCTTAATATCGCCGCTAAGGCCAGGAGTGCCATTTTCGTCAGTGCTAGTAGTCTTTGAACAAGGCAGTCTGGTCAGAGTACTGCACCTTGTGGAGCGGGTATCAGAGTGATGGCTAAGCACCTGACTAAGTAAGCCTGTTCACTCGGCCAGTTCCTGTGGCAGTGTGTGCCTTGACGACACATGCTCACAGAGGGGGTTCTGCCGTAACGACCTACGGGTCCTGACAGGATCCCGTAACTATGGATGCCGATGGCAGTGAATCCTAGTTGATTAGGGCAGCTGGTCACGATATCGCCTACGCATTGATCCGTTACACAACTTGTGCACACCTCGTTATGAGGGTTTGCCTAAATCCTGAGATTGAGTGGTGTTCATCAGTCACCTTAAGCAATGTCAAGCTGTTTGACGCCATTGTTTGGCGCAAACACGTAACAGTAACCATGCGATGTGGACCGGTCGCAATCTCATGTGTTTGTTCTGTGAATGAGGGGTGGCGTGTTGCGTGCCTTGTTATGTAAGATGTTTGGTAATTTTAATATTGAGCTTTGCTCTATTTATTGAACCGAAAGAGTTACAGTAAGTTTGGGTAGAAAATATATGTCAACTTTCCATCAGCGTTTAATGGACTATCCAAAGGGCTACAAGTAATCACTCCAACGAAGAACAATGTCTGAAATCAAAGGTTATACATAGGAAACTCTGAAAAATTGTATCTAACTATTTGCATAAACAATATAGCACACTTATACTAATTTCTTATCCTTTTTTGTACTAATTGAAACGTTAGATGCATTTTACAACAATGTACATTCTTCCAAGAACAATAAAAAGAGGGTGCTCTTTTTTTCCTTTTATTCTCCCCTTTTGGGAGATACATGGTTAAACTGGACATGAACATGAAACCATGTGACGTGGACCTGTCGCAATCAATAGGACATCGTAATTGTGAGAGCCTTGAGGTGGGGCAACCTACCGGTGACCACACACAGGCTGATAGACCCACCGCATGGCGGACATTTAAGCCTAAGGCAATATCCAGACATAGTCCTGGATATTCCAAACCTGTTACCAAGTTCAGAAGAACTCGGATAACAGACTTCTTCGGATATATGAGGAGCCCTGAGGCGAACCATAAACCGGAGAATATGGACACCAATGTGGACCCATAAACGATACCGGTGCAAGCAAACGGCCACAATGCCATAGCGAAACACCGCAGGTTCAGAAAGCCACTCAGGTTCTCAATACCTCCAACCGTGGAGATAACCCTGACTCTATGCCTAATACCTACCGTATAGACACTGAACCGGTCGATAACAAAAGTTTGGATATGCATAACCTTTCCTTACTCAGAGATTTAGAAAATGCTGATCAACCTATGTCGGGAATTGTCCCTACAACCGATTCCACAGGTTCTATTTCACATTGTTCTACCTTCCAGGTTATCGATGACATGCTGCCCAAGTACCTCCACCGAGCCTGGAGGGAAATGAGGGACTGCAGCGGACGTCAGATGAAATGTGAGGCACGCGCTGCCTTCCTCTTCCAATGTGGAGAACTCAAACACATCAAGCCCTGGGCCTGTGGACTTGCGCCACTACCTGGATATTTCGATGCTGACACCCGCGAACTCATCCACATTGAACGTAAAGCAACTGCCTCACGGGTAATGAAAATAGCGGCCGACTCCCTGAAAGCACAGGAAGAGGTCGAACTAAGGATGAAAAATAAGTCCAACAACATGATGATACAAGCCCTGAAGTACTGACGAAAGTACCCGTACCATGGAGGCCGTCGTCCAACACGCCGACCTCACAGCCAAGAAGGATTACCTCAGGGAGGTGGCCCTACTGGAAGACAGAATCCAGAAAAGGAAGGACAGGGCACCCTCTGATGACCAAGTGACTGACCCAAAACACTCAGTTAAGGCTACACCGCAGGTGAAAGCAGAAAAAACTGAGTTGGTTTTTCGCGAGGAAAAAACAACCACCTTCCCCCTGAAGGGCAGGGGTCGTGGAAAGGGAGGCAAAGGGCAGCGGGGGGCGAAGAGAGGCCAGAACAAGGGCCCCAAGGAACAATCCACCCGCCTATAGCCCCTGAAGCTGTGTGTATGGACTCAGATTTGGTTAACAAATGCAATACATCTTGTGTAAACCGCCAAATAAAGTCTAACTCTGTTGTCCAGATCCCTAAGAATAAAAGAAATGAAATGTATTCCAATGTTTCTCTTTCTTTCAATACAGGCAAAGTACAACAGAGACCCAAACCAACTCAATCCAGCAGTTCCAACAGCAAACCTTCTGTACGAGCAGGTAACACGAGTAAACCCAGTGCTAATGGCTTAAATCTCAAACATAGCAATAACACAGGGACAGTAGTTAATCTCTCAGATAGGGAACTATCCGAAACAGAACTATCACTCCTCAACAAGGGTCTAAACTTTTGCCCCATGATGATGGGGAAGTTAAATCAGAACTAGATAGGTTTCATCTGGGACTTAGATTGAAACAATTCTTTCAAAAACCGATCCAAAAGAAAACCACATCTAGCATACCTGGCAATACCCTGACTAACAATACACAGTCCGGTAACGGTGATAACCCACAACTGGTAAAACACCAGAACATACCAAATGCCCCCTTCGGGGACAAAGGCCTTGTAAAGGAACTAAAAGATCCGAAAAACTTTTCAGCCCCTCAGGGATCCTCCAATTTGGAGGGTTTCATTGCAATAAATGAACTAAGCCTCACGTGGAAGTCTAATAAATCCAATAAACCTGAGCAAAACATCAGTCAACCAGAGAAACTGGCCCTTAGGGGACTATCTAAAGATAGAGACATTGTCATAAAACCGGCTGACAAGGGAGGGGCTACAGTAGTCATGAACACCTCCAACCAAAGGTATGGTGGAGATATATCGATGATATATTCTTCATCTGGGAATATGGAAAAGAGGCATTGAATGGATGGTTCGAATACCTCAACCATGCACACAGCACCATCAAATTCACCATGGAGAAATCAACCATGGAGATCAACTTCCTAGACACAACGGTGAAAATGGGTTTGGACAATAGACTATACACAGATCTATACACCAAACCCACTGATGAGAACACATATCTCAGATATGAATCCGCTCACCCACCCTCGCAAAAAAAGAGCATACCCTACTCACAACTACTGAGAGTAAAAAGGATATGCTCCAAAAATGCAGACTACCAGAAACACGCATTGCAAAAACTGAAAGAGTTCAAAGACCGGGAATATCCACAGAAACTCTTGAAACGATGCAAAGAAAAGGTAGACCGAATTGAAAGGACAGACATTCTCAAACCGAAAGAAAAAACGGTAGAGAAAGGAAATAAAACTAATCAGCACTCACCGACAGAGTAAGAATACTCTCCCAGAAATTGTGAGCAATAACTGGGAAATACTGGGGAAATCCACCACCACAAAAGACCTATATAGGAGCAAACTGGTGAAGGGATACAAGGGCCAAAGAATCTGAAAGACCACTTGGTGAGGGAAAAGATCTCATATGGCAAAAACCATGAAAAAGGCAGCAAAAAAGACAATAAATGCAGCAAAATCAACTGCAAATATTGCAAAATATTGGTGAGAGAAAACGAACTCAAATCCAAATCTCGGGGCACCACACACCGTTGCATGAAAAACGTGACATGCAATAGCTCCAACATGATCTATTGCATAGAATGCAAAAAATGTGGTATCCAATACGTTTGACGAACTAAAAGGAAAATCAAAGAACGGATCTCTGAACATCTGAGATCTATTCAACAAAAAAGTGCAATAAGTGATGTACCTAGGCACTTTAACTTGTGTGGACACCAAGGTGTAGAAGAAGTGAAAGTACACATACTTGACTTCATATACAGACATCCAGACAGCGTACAAGCTGGCAAACTCAGGGACAAAATAGAGTTTAACTGGATACACCGCCTGCAATCTCAAGCCCCAAAGGGGATGAATACAATGGATAGCAAATATGGGTAGATACCAACCACAATGCCACGTCAAAAAAAAATTCCCTCCACCGAATCAACACCAACCTGAAAACACCCCACAAGGTGTGAAGGAAGGTTCACCCTATAGTTGATAGGGAAAGGATTTAACAAACAATGATCACTCACCAAGTATCACCCATAGGCGACTACAAAGTGACTGACTAGCAAAATTGCTAATCGAGAGGTTCCATTTCCAATAAGGAAATACAGAGCGGAGAGCTATCATATATCTCTCAATTACATTGACCAATAGGCCGGCCTATAATCGCCTGATGAGACGAGACCGTCGAAACTATTGAGCAAGGAATGATACATTCGTATTACTCACCCTAAGATACAGAGAAAGGGTGCATACACCTCCCTACAGAGGGACAGGTATACCCACAGTGTATCAGTTCAAGAAGTGAACACCAGTCAGAGGCACCATCGGTTTGGTACGCCTTGACTGGAAGATACACCGAAACTGATTGGTTGTTTGAATTTCCCGCCGCTCTTTGTTCGGCAAGCCGACCAATGAAAAAACGGGAAACGGATCATGTGATCCGAAACAACCAATAGGGGTCTAACTCTGTGAAATGAATTAACATAAGCAGGCTGCGGACAGCGTCCACTGCTGCTAAGCCAGTCACTTGCTCGATAGTCGCGAAGACTGCCACGTTCACCTACACATGAACATGAAAAGACATGACATAGAGGACAGAAGAAAATAAAAAAAGAGGGTTCTAGCCCGAGGAAAAACGAACAACAAATATACTAACGTAACAGGAGTTGGACAACAAGACTTAATAATTAATACTGAACTCTTCGTGGATTCCTCTGCTTCCCAGACAATCCTCACTTCCCCCTGAGGGTCCCCCCCCCCCCCCCCCGTCCTCCCCCTATCCTCTAGCGAGTAAATCAAACGGCCCGATCAACTTGAATATGTGAGAGGATGGGCTTCCATTTCTTGAACTTTTCCGGCTTGCTCTCCAAAAGGCAGATATGTTCCTCGATCCTTAATTGGTAACAAAACTCTGATAACCAGGAGAGAAAATCAATTTTACTCTCATGGAAAAGTCTTTGTCTATAAATATAAAACTTTAAGGAAAGGAGGATGAAATTTAGAACTTTCGGGGAAAAAAAATTGAAACACTGGCCAAGAATATCCCTTTCTGTCAAGTTTAAGGGCTTCCTACTGAAATTACTGTACCAGCAAGCGAACGTGTTCCAAAGTGGTCTCCCTCTTGGTCACCTCACCTCCTCGTAGTGCAGCATCTGGACAAATCTAAACAAATTAGATGTTAAACTACCCAAACAAACAAACAAACAAATTGTGGTGCAGAGCAGATATGCTTGCACGCAAGTATAACTAAAGCGACCAGGGTGGGGAGTTAGCTCAGTGGTAAAGAGCACTGGACTTTGTTGATTCAAGTCCCACTGCAGCCACTTTTCTCCTTCACCCCCAGCAGTGATAGATTTACTATATATCAAAGGCCAATCCTTCTCATACCATGTCTATGTGGTGTGGGAAGTAAAAGAAGTGAATGTGTAGGGGTGAGATTTCTACCTGAATTCATCACATAGATTCGATCACCACCCTTGTGGTGTAAGAGAACCTTGAGAAAGTCTGGTAAGGACCTATAATGGTTGACTGGACAAACAAAACAAACCAAAATGAATCGAGTTCGACGAGTTGTCAGTACAAGCTGCCCTGCCTAGACCTTTTTCTCTCTCAAAAGAGGCTAGTTCTAACCTTAACTTGGCAATCAAGGAACTCATGGACAAAGGAACTGCCAAAAATGATACCAAAACTAAAAATCAATTTATTTCCAATGTGTTCCTGTGTCCCAAACCAAATGGGAAATTCAGGATGATACTAGACCTCTCAGATCTGAATGACAGTGTTCACTAGAGCTATAAACATTTAAAAATGGAAAGTTTACAAACAGCCCTGGACAAGGTACATGAAGGGGTGTTCATGGGATCCCTGGATCTGTTGGACGCATACAATTCAATCCCTGTCTGTGAAGCGGACAGAAAATTCTTCAGGTTTGAGTGGAAGGGACATATGTACCAGTACACTTGTCTGCCTAATGGCCTGGCGCAGGCATCAAGGCAGTTTACAAGGGTTCTGCAGTATTTGCCCATCTGCACTCAGTGTTTGGGTACATCGATGATACATTTATCATGACAGAAACAGCTAGCCAGTGTCAAAAGAATATCAGGGCTCTGTTGATCTTTCTGGTGGGGCTAGGCTTCAAAGTACATGAAGATAAAAGTGTGACCCTTCCTACTACACAACTAACCTTCCTAGGCTATGTCATTGATACAGCACAGATGAGAGTAGCCTCTACAGTGACAAAAGTTCTCAAATTCCAAACTCAGGTGAAGAACCTATGTGAGTCAGAAGGTCAAGGTCAGACAAGTTACTAGCCGAATTAGCCTTATGGTGGATTTCACAAAGGGAATCGAATATGGGGAAGCCCACCCCAGACGTTTGGATAGACAAAATTCAAGCCCTAAAAAGTATGAAAAGGACATAAGTGTCTCTACTAAGGGTATGGAGGATACTGACTGGTGGATGAAATACATCAGGATTATTACTAGTATTAGGATACAATCCCCACACCTCACCCTAAATACAGATGCCTCTAATGTAGGTTGGAGTGCATAACCATATCATCATCCTGCTTGCTACAGATACAATGTGACTAGTCTATAATAATGTCTCCACTGCACACCACCTATAAGGTGTGTTCTCAACCAAGTGCACCATAGGGACCCACCAATAGGTCTGGTAACCCTTAAAAGATCAGCCAATCATAGCCTGAATGAGATTAACGATAATCGAAACTGCTAGTATGATAAAGTCGGTAAACACAAACTTTATAGAACAGAAAGATCCTCTGCATACAAATTTCTGACAGATGAAACTGTCAGGCCATCTAGTGGAACACATAAGAACTCCCGCAAAGGCCACCAGGTGACAGTAAACACTGCTGACACAACATCAACCAGTTACCTGAGTCCAAAGACAAAACAAAAGGAGAGTCATGGTTAGATAAGAACCTTTCCCGCCTTTCTTTGTCTCATAGTTGGACCGATGAGATAGCAGGATTTGA
Organism: Alentia gelatinosa; assembly: GCA_950022655.1. Lineage (NCBI taxonomy): Eukaryota > Metazoa > Annelida > Polychaeta > Phyllodocida > Polynoidae > Alentia > Alentia gelatinosa. The sequence goes on from OX465579.1 coordinate 102,672,922, forward strand.
CACATGTGACTACACAGGACCAATAAGGATCAGGTTGACAACAAACATTAACATATTTTCCTCAGTCCGAATGCGGCAGCAGTGAGAGTCTAGTCACATACCAGCAGTAGCTAAAGCAGATCACAACGTCTTTCAACACAATTATATATCATTGTTCGTCCTTATTACCTTGGGTCACAGGGATGTGAGGTCACCGTGTCTCTGTGGCCATGCCAAACGAGTTAAGTCTACCCTACATTAGAACTCTCCAAGATTTTAGATGATATCAAAGACAAGAGGCTGTTGACCTTAAGCTTAATTAACCCTAATTAAGACCCATACAACGGTGCACCACAACGGAGGTGAAGGATGTGACCTAGTTGCAAAGGAAATCAGGGAAATGTGTGAGCACCAAAACCGTGGGTTGTAGGAGCACATATCCCAGGAGAAAAGAATGTGGAGGCTGGGGAGGAGTCCTGTACAGAGACTAAGGCCGAATGGGAGCTCCCCATTCCCCGTTCCAATTTCTGATGGATAAATTAGGACACTATCACATAGATCTGTTTGTGTCTAGGCGTACTAACAAATTGCCAAGATATTGTAGCTGGCACCCGGACCCAGGTGCAGAAATTGATGCATTTTCCTTCAAATGGACTAATGGATTCTATGCCTTCCCACCTTTCATGGATTACAATAGGAAAAGATCAACACCCAGCAAAAAAAGAGGTGTTTAAAGAGGACCATGTCGCCAGGTGTTTAAAGAGGACCATGGCAGAGGCGGGCATCAACCCACATGTGTTTAAAGCTCACTCTACCATGGGTGCAGCCACATCAAGGCGGTAGCCAAGATTAAAACGAATCAGGTTTTGATTTTATCCTACCCTATCTCCTCGATTTTGGATTATTACGTGATAACAATGCTGTATGCCATTAGTGGCATATAAAACTCCGTATGCCAGACAGCGTGGCATACGGAAACCCAATGTTAAGCCTATGGGATTTTATATAAGGGGTAGGATAAAGAAGGATTACATAATGAGCTGGGACTGGATTTTTTAGACTGTAGGCACAATATACAATTACTAACAATGACGTACAAGCAGTTCCAAGACCCTAAAAATATTGATAAACGTAATATGATAACCCGTACTAAACATAAAATATGCCCAATTACGGAACGTATTAATAGTAGTATTTATTTCAGATCGTCCTATTATCGTGGAATGCAGTTATGGAATAAACTAAATTCGGAAATACAACATGTCCCTACATTAAAGGAATTCAAAAAACATGTTAAGCAGAAAAACTTGAGCTACGACTGGAGATGTTAACTAGTGACAGCCGTGAGGAAGTTGATCTTACTTCTCATCCCTCATGCCTTACCCATTTTCTATATTTCCTTATTATTATTATATCATGTAATGGCTGTACTGTTGTATGTTACTTGTATGTTACCTGTGTATATATATGCATTAGCGGTGGAAGATCTTTCCTCGGTAAGAACCGTCTATTAAGCAATAATACAAAAAAGAAAAATAGCATGTGGTATGACTATGTTCCTTCCCTGGGAGATCGTTAACTGGAACCAGTATGTTAAATACATGTAAAAAGAAAAGAATTATTTTCAATGAAGACACAATCATGAAATAAGGTTGATAATGAGTTGTATTTATTCGACGAACTAATCCTATAATACAATGAATATGAAGGTATCCATGGTTCTGAAGAAGAATACAATTGTATATTGGTTGTCAATGGGCAGTTATTCGGCGACGTAAATTTTACATGAAGGATGGCAGATGGCTCCTCTATTTCTCTACACCACATGGTACATGTTATCTCTGCAGCCCAATGGAAATTTCCAAATTAAGCACCAGAATAATGTAAATGTGACCCGAAACACTATCTGGCCACGATAAATCTACAAAAGAAACCGAATTGTGACATTGGCTGATATAGATTTGCAAAGGAAAAACATACAATGGTGAGCCTTGTCATTCCATGGAGCTTGCATACCGAACAGGATCATTTGTTTCACTATCGTTACTAGGGACGATACAGCAGTTGTAATGTCTTGTTATGACATCATTCTGCATCCAAAGTGACGCCATAGCTCACACACACCAAGACGCTAGTGTCTTGACACCGAGCACACGCTGACACGGCGCGAGCAACTGGCATCTCATGACCACGATGACGATGACGATGACGACGATAGGCGATGAGGGCGAATGGCATGAGAGGTTGCAAACTGAGAGGGTTCCATCACTTCATTCCCCGACCCTTACCCATCATGCCCTGCTTGTTGGGGCCGCCGGGACCCCCGCCCCGACCAGGACCACCCCGTCCGCGCTGCCCGAACGACCCTGTGGAAGAGAAAACAAAAGACATATTATTATTGTCCTGGTGGTCAGGCAAATCACAGTACTGTCGTGATAATGAGGATGAGGGAGAGCTAAGGGCGTCCTGTTTCCTAATAAACGTCACGACTTTGATTTTAAAATAATTTAGGCAACACATCAGGTATCACGTAGTAATCCAACAAGGTGAATTAACATAAAAATCGAGAGTTACGTCAAGATTTTTATCCTAACCAGTTTCAACCATAGTAGATTATTAGAAAATATGTTAACACTCATGAAAACCATTTTAGATTGCGTTACATGTATGTTGTCACCTAGCTGAGGCCGCGCATGTCAAGTCAAACGAAAAGGGCATAAGAAACTGCGATCGATATTCGGCCTTTGTGGTGGCAGTACATGATTCGAATACATGTCACAAGCACTTCTCACAATCACCTGGTTCAAAAGGCCCCTCCGCTATACCGATAATTGTTATTGCTGTTACCCCACCTGTACCAGCATAGCATCTAGAGACACGATCATGTCCCGGAGAAGACTGTTTCTTCACCTTATAGAAGAAGCCCACAGAAAGATATATTACACCCTAACGGTAAAGCGACGGTTGGGCAACGTCTGACTAGCTGAGCTTGGCAATTGGTCGCACCCTGCCAGAGGGCTTCCTAGGTGCCACGAGGTGATTAACCTTTATCAACTAAAATCCTGAGTATCATTCACTACGTGGGACTTGTTGAAAGTGTGTGATGTGAAAAGTATATCTCATGTTTTGATACTTTAAGACATAGAAAAGAACATAATACATAGTCTATTTGTTTTGACTTTACTTACTTTTTTGTGAATAATTTGTATGTGAATAAAATTATTCAGGTTCTAAACCAGGTGAGAAGTTACATGTAGTGTGGAATTCTACCATGTGCCGTTCGTGAGCAGAAAAAAAGGTTCTGGGAGGTTGGGAGCTGAATGGGTATTTCACACCTTTTTACCACTCTCAGACCATTCTCATGTGGTACAAGAATCTCATAGCAGAGTACCATATTTATTTTTCTACAAAATAAAAACGGAAGAAAAGAAAAGTTGGCGTATTGGATTTATATGGAAGGTAACAGCCAGAGTCTCATACAAAGGCCCTGGGGCAGGATACACTGTGGCTGAAGAGGGGATCCTCTCCGTGTGAACCTTCACCCTAGGACTAAGTAAGTGGTTGTGAAAAAACGTGATCCTGCTTGCTGGCTTACTACTTGCTAGGCTGGATACTTAATCGATGACTCAGACAAAGTAATTACCCAGTGCACTTACCTGTATTGAAGGGAATTTGGAGTTCTAACGAGCCTAGGGTACTATTGAGGTGCCCTAGGATACCATGGACCCACCATCCATCCCCAATCTTGTCTTACTTTCTTAAGAAGATATATATAATATATGTATGAAACAGATTCTAGCCACCATGGACCCCAACTTAACTCATGACTTTGGAAAACTACACTACAAACTACCTATGTAAACTCTAGCGAGAGGATTGACATTTCATTTGTCTTAGAAGAACGAACTATCTTCGTAATCTACTTGGCGTTAATATTGCTGGAAACCCTGTTTACATATTTCTCTTCCTGTTGCTGTAACAACTTTACCATCTATATCGACCATGCAGTAGTATCTAAATTTAGGGTCGGTTAATTAACATCTACAAAAACAAAGTGCAGATCAGCCACTGTTCACTAGTTTCAACCATATTGTGTAAGAAAGAACATCTCTATGAATGCAGTAGGGGGTACTAATTAAGTGAAATGTCCTTAATTGTAGATTTTGGCATATATTTCCACCCACCACCAACAGGGGCAATAGTGTTTATAATGCTTCTCCCAAGATGCATTATAAACCTTTTTATATTTTTATCTATCCGATAATTACTGAAAAGGGAGGTTATATATGGGGAGACCTCTCAGCCTGTTTATTTAGCTGCTAGCCCTGAAGAAGGCCACACAGCTGAGACCAGTAGGTTAACTCTCAGCTATTCATACCCAAAAAAATGAATGTATGCGAAATGTCCATTAAAAATCGTCAAACATATTCATGAATCGGTTATGGTTTGTAGTACACTTCCATTAAAATATATATGTGTGTATGAAAAACTATTATTAGCCCAATTTTACCAAGGTGTCCTTGCTCTAAAAACTGATTGTTCACTGCTGCGCTATCTGGCAATTTATGAATAAAATTAGGTCGTACATACAGTATTGGATAAGATGTAACATTGGAAACAGTGTAATATGGGATTGCAGTCCCTTATTTTTTAGATAATCTATCTATTTATATTTTTGTAAAATGATATTGTGTATTTTTGACTAGATTACACAGTCAATTTGGTTGAAACTATAGCGGACTGGGAACCAGCATCAACAGACTGCAATAGCGTCAAAACGCTGTTTCCAGTCTAGTCTAATAAAGTGTTGTCAGAGTTAGATAGACTGTTCTTTAAAACTTATAAAGGGGACAAGCCATCACGTCCCTCTCAAAGACAACATTACTTCAGATGACAAAGACAATGTATCATTTTTTCTGGCACTGCCGGAGTCGAGGGACCACTACAAAGAATAGAACTCATAAGGTAGGATACTAACAAGACAGTATACGAAGTCGGAGCACTGGGTGCCTATCTATGAGCTACTGGGGTACTAAGGGATTTGCAAATGCTAATCATATCATTAAAAAACCGCATAAACTAGTTCACAGATATACGGTCTCTAGGTCTCTAGTCAGAACTCTGAAGGAGGTAGGTATTGATACCGGAAGATACAGGGCCCACTCAACAAGGGTAGCGGGAACCACGGCAGCAGGTAAACTAGTTATACAGCCGACAGGGAAGTATTGTGGAATCAGGGAGCAGAGTGGTGGTCTACTTAGCATCACAGCGGCCTGGGCAGCTTCCCCCGCCACCCAGGCGGCGCTAACGAACTCCAGGTGAGCAAAGCACCTGTCTCGCACACTTAATGACATGCACCCCTCCGCCAGGACGCAGAGAGCAGCCAGCAGAACCGCAGGTGTTAGTGGTAAAAGTGAGGCCACTGAGGCTATCTGTGTAATACTAGTAGCACTGTGAATGGTAGGCTATGATGAACATACGCTGGGGCCTCCAATATGGTATCACTCATCCATATTTGCTGCGTTTTATACGTCAGTCCTATAGGTGACTGAATTTCCATGATCATTATCTCAGTCCAGTCGAAATATCAAATACTGAAAGAAAATGTGCAAAATCTAAAATGATATGGCAAAAAAAATGTATTTGATATGATTTTTTTAAAAGATATTACGTTGCCATGGAAACTTAAATTATAAAAATATTACAAAAAATATGACCCCTCAGGAAGTTGATTCAAACAGGGGACGTTATATGTTATGTCGGTTAAATTGACGTGAGAGGTAAATCCTATAATAGAGCCCTTTTTTATGTACAGTACTATGTATTACAACGTTGAATTAAAGGACGCATTGGCCTCCATCGCCCCTCCCAGCCGATACCAATATTCCAATCAACTATATATGTCATTTCGTCGAGGTCTGGAATTCAATTAGGATATCTATAACTTACATATTGCTACAACCCTGGCACACGCCGTCAGCGCCTGACGATTAAGGCCGGTGGGAGCAGGCCGGGCACGGGCACGCAATGGGCACTGCGCGGTAGGACGGCCTTTGACGCCTTCTGACGGGCGAGGCCACCTGACGCTGGTTTCAGGTGGCACAGGCCACATCCCGGGTCAGCGGCCCAGGTAGGCTTGGTACTGTCCAGTCAAGCGCAGATGGAACCAAACCTGGGAAGAATTTCCTCCGTGACAGCCTGACTGAACTGACAATTTACACATAAATCTCACATAAAGTGCTACCACCCATCGAATTATCACATAAAGTGCTACCACTCCACTACTACCTACTTCATCCTCTTGTTCAATTCGTATGAAATCTTAAGACGCAGATTCTATCAACCAATGATTGTTTGTTTGTGTGCGAGTGCGTGTGTGAGTTTTTTGCTTGTATAAGGGAGTGTTCATTATTTATGGCATGGGTGTGTGGGTTTTGCTTGGTGAATCCTCCAAAATAAATCCCCCCCCTCAGAAATACCTTAAAATAAATCGCCCCCCCCCCCCCCTCGGAAATACCCTAAAATAAACCGCCGCCCCCCTCCCCTAGGCAATAGCCTTATATTGATTCTTTTTTATTTGCACATGTATGTGTACACATATATATAGTAATGTTAAGTAAATAAAGCCAGATGAATTCTGGCATGCAAATTTTAAACATCTATAATCAAATCCTCTAATATGCAACTATCTGGCCCTTGAGAAATGTGGACCGCTAATGATGGTTTCAGAGCAATGACTGCAAACTGGGTATCATGGTTATAGGATTAGATATCCACCATCCAGGAAGTGAACCCTTAGCCTATCAGGACATGCTGGCACAGGAGTGTCTGTACCTGCTGGTCTGAGACCTATCTTAAGGGGGCGTCCTATTGAGATAGTGGAGGCACTAAAAAGACAACTTGTATGTGCTAAGCTGCATTGCAGAGCGATCACCTGACATTGACCATTGAGTTGAGTATAGATACTAATATTGTGGAGCTGCACTGCATAAGGTCATAACGCAATCTCCTAACAGTGGTATTGCCTTGATAGTCTTAGCATATTCATGCACAACCTACAAACTCATCATTACAGTTTTCTTGTTGTAGTTTTGACATCATTGTTAGTTTCCTGGTGTTTTGGCGTAAAACTACATTTTCATCTTGTTACTGTTTTTCAAATACTTGTTTTCTATTTGCTTGAACCCTTTGACAGTTTAGCCGGACATGCTGAATAGTTATAGGTACATTGCATGCTTGACATAAGATTTTGATCATGGTAGTTTGATCATCAGCTGAGAGAGTGGGTCAAGGCAGTCACAGATCGGATGCGACCAGAACTAACATGTAGGAAGCGCTATATTGGCCATCACCTCTGTCTCCGACTTGGAGGTTGGTCTGGTCTGATTGTTTTCTGGCCAGAGAGCTTGATTCAAATATCTCGAAGCAGGGTACACTTTTGGGGAATTGTGGAATATAAACTATGAATACTCACTATAAATCATTAATATCTTAGCTAATTGATAGCAAAATCTAACTTCATGGTCTATCAAAATACACAACAACAACAAAAATAATATCCCTAAGGGGTTTCGAGAGTACGGCAATCTACGACCGCGACAATAGCCTGTTATTCAAGAGCCTACCACGACAAAAGATCTGCTGGAAGTCTGATTCACTCTTTCAGCAGAGATTTTGACTCTGGAAGTAAAGAATCAGCAAGGCGAGTGCAAGTCAAGGTGGTTCAGATTGGATTCCACCAGAACTTACATCAATGTTCCCTGGTGGCCAGAATAAGGAAACGCTTGCTCTGGTGGCCGGTGTAATAACAACCACAACTGCAGAGATATAGGGGCCGCGTACATGTGACTGGCAACATGCAGGCCCACTGCAGCCAGTTAAGTCACCTCCAGGAACAGGGACTGTGCATGACCAGCTATGACAGTGGCCTGTGCGGAGCGGCATTTGAGGTGACAATGCCCCGATTCACAATGCCAGAATTGGCTATGTGCTCAAAACCGCGATATTCTATTTCAAACGTAGGTTGAGCAAATTAGCTAACACTTTAATTTTATGCTATAGTGGACTGATTTTTTGTAGGGACATCATTCCATTACCAGTGTTGTTACCAGCCAAGTACAGAAATCAGTGAAAAAAGCTGGCTCCTATGATAAATCCTGCTTACTGATATGCGAAAAGACAAGAAGGCGTGCCGCCGCAGTGTCGCTCCGCTGATTATAGGCGCCTCAAGCTGGCAGAGAGGCTGCTCGGTTCGAGCAGGCGACATTTCGGATCCATAAGCGTACGGCATCAGTTCCCTCTCTTCCCCATCTCTTTCCCCACGCCCGGGCCCCCCCGGGGGGGGGGGGGGGGGGGGTCCGAACTCTCATTCATCATACGATCACCTGGACACTCTGTTCGCTCTTTGTTTTAGAGGCGTGAGTCAGCTCGACGGCACATGCGCTGAGCAACGCGGTCCGGAGCGTTCTGCGGCCTGTCACTCACCGGCAACCAGCGAATTTCCGCCAGCCACGCCTCCTTGTGGGCCTCTTTAGAAGGCACCCCATCAATCTATTACCGGTAAAAGGGAATGCACTCCAGGAGGAATGTCGTTTGTGTTTAGATTAAAAATGTGTAGACCATTTAAAACTAAAGTGCACAATGAAGAGGAATTATGCAGGGCAAATCTAAATACCTTTCACAAACACAGACAATAAAATGTCTCCAAGCATATATACCAGAATGCATTCGGTTCAAATAACGAACATTATGTAGAGCAGGAGCTTCTTCCGTATTCTCTGGAGGTCCACCCCACTATTTCATTTCCGTGAATGAGGCTCAGTTAATAGTATTGTTGTTTTAGACAAGGAAAAAGGATTCCATAGGCTGAATATGAAAAGGTAGATGTCCATGGACAAAATGGAAAGCTGCTATCTATTGCCGTATCACAATGAAATTTAAGACACTTATGAAAAACAATGATTTATAACATAATTTTTAAACAGAATGGCTATGAATCGATGTACATTCTAACACTCCGAGTGTTGTCGGTGTATATGAAATGTCGGAATTCCGTCATTTATCGGAAGATTTGCATCCCTGAGCAATAATTCTGACATTAGGTGTAGGATTCCTACAGTTTTCTCAAACTGCTGCAGGCTGATATTCACACACCTGTTCCCAATTCCCTGGAGTATGTTGTTTATTATGGAAAGATAATTCATGGTGCAAAAAATAAAGAGTTTAAAGAAATCTATTGATTCTATATGACCCAGTCATCAAAAGAGTGCGGGGTTACGGCCACGCTGGGTTCCTTTGCTATCTCCGTTCCTACGATTAGTACAGGTCCAGTGTTTTAGTATGGTCATGGTCACAGCAATTCCAACTGGTTTCTTTTACAGGCTACTTGAAGCCAACCATGTGCACCTACCTCTGAGTGGTTTTGAAAGAGACTATGGCCACTAGCGTATTACCCGCGGTTGTCGAACGATCGGGTGGCTGGGCCGTGAGTATCCTTGTCATATCATCAATTATTGATCTAACTTTATCAAGGATATACACTGGATTGGCATTTGGTATTTACAGTGGGTAATGACTCCTGACCCTTAATTTCAAAAGATTCGCCTATCCGGACAAGAACATCCGGTCACGTGACCCTCCAAAACACCCTCCAGACGGCACAGACAACGGGTATGTCTGCAACCTTCCTGGTGACAACGAATCGTAGTCAGTGTTTTAAATGATGAAAAACTGTACTATCTGGCTTTCTAATTGGCAATCTGTACATGTGATAGTTGTAAGGGGGTCATTTACATTAATCAGACATGGTCTGAATGTACCAACTCAAAAAAAATATCTTGTTTTGACGATTTATTGGCATTCCTCAAGTCAGCCTGGAAGGCAGCGGTGTTACGATTCCCCTTCTAGCAGTGGGTGTGGCCATCTTGGCAGAGCACCTACGCAATGGTAAGTCTATGGCGAATTCGGATGTTCATATCTATCAAATGATTATTATGAACCATATTTAGACATAATGATATCAATGACAACAGTGAGGATTGTCAATCACCTGAGAATAGTTTTAGTTGGTAGAAATATATGTCATTTCAGTCTGTAAATCTATCAAAACATCCTAGAGCCATGCTAAATAAAGCATCTTGAGCCTCCATAGATCTCACGTCATATCTCCATCATTTAACTAGCATAAAACACCAAACAAAAAAATGGCGTATATCTGAAGATATGATAACAATACCTATATCTTTTGATAATTATATGTTCATAACATAGATTTATTCAAGGTTTTATCACCGCAATGTACTGCAATCGCGGATCATGAGCCGCTGCCTATCACATTACTTAAAATTGCAATAACTTCCTTAAAACTATAGATCAAAACATCCATACTTCTGTGATAGATAACTTACATATCTATCTAAACTGAAATGTTGGATCGCGGTACAGCTGAAGACCAGACAGCTATTATGCCAAAGAAACCGGCTTATCCGCCTCGTTTTGGTGCAGACCTTCCGCTCCCGAGAATTGGAAATAGACGCCAATTTCTCACATAGACTTTGTATTACATAGGTGCTTCATCAATATGGCGGCCCCATGCGTCGGACTGTGAAAATAGCGCCACCTACTTCCGGGCCTGACCGGAGAATTACATGATAGAATGTAAGGTAGAACACAGCCACCACTGCACACCCATGAACTGCGGTTAGAACGCTCCTCAAAACTCGTTAATCGTACGGGACGGTGTGGGCTTCCAGCGTGGGTTTCAGCTGGAAGGCACTAGACTGGTCAGCCGACATGATTAACTTTTTGAGGAAAGGGGGTAAAGCTGTCGCCGGTTTCTGGCAATACGGGCAGGAGCATTACATATAGGACAGGGAGACACCGAAAACATTGCCTATCACCAATGTAATTAAAAGCCTGGGAAGGCCTGTTGGCGGTGAACTGCATGAGGTCTGAAAGAAGGTCCTATTGAGGTATAATATTGTGCATGTTACAAAAATAGGCGACACATCCGTCATAACGGTGACACCCACCATAACAGCATCACCCGTTATAAAGTGACATGCCGGTGAAAAGCTGAATTTGTCACGCAAACCAACAGAATACCCGTAGGGTCAACAATAGCCCACCTGTCCATAGTCAGTCAACTAGCATGGATGACCTGGTGACCACCATTCAGACAGGGATGTCAGTTGGGGTCAGAAAGATAAGTGGAAATATATTTCATTTGGAATTTGCTAGATCAGATAGACTGAGTAACAATGAAAAATAAATCTAGTTCAGTCACAGCATGGAGCTCAAACCCAATGCCCTTCGAACCCACGGCTTAGTGGCATACATGTGAATTTTCTTGGAAAAGTGGGATAACAGCAATCTCTGTTCAGAGGTCACCTTCTGGGTCAAGCCGAATGTCATCGAGGTCAACTCGTATTTCATCGCAATCTATGGAGGGGTTATAATGAGGCGAGGTCAAAGTTTTAAAAAAGCGAACCGAGGATAGGATGGATTGGGGAAAGTATAGAGTTAATTTGGTAGTCATCACTATGGACGCTTGCCTCAAGCGTAGTGGAGACCCTTCAAAATGTTATTAGATTGGTGTAGATAATAAAACCCAGGCAAAGTATATATTTTTTACAATGCCTAGCAATTTGATGATTATCTAAATATCCTCTACATACATGGCATTGTCATGAAAGAGCTATCCATAGATTATATATAGCGATAAAATCACTGCATTATCAGCAACCTCGTTTTGCTTCCGTGATGCATTGCGGTATCTGAGTGTCCGCCTATGCATTCACACACAGGGTGTGAGTGGCGGGAATGAGTGCAGAAGTGTTGTTTTCTTCCAGATAGGAGTGTTAGAACAAGTGAAGACACTCTCAAAACAAAGACAGGTTGTCCAAATTTTAGAGTTGATTATTGTATTATATTTTGGAAAGTTTAGTTGCTTACGGAGCTTACACAATATCACATATTGTAACACATCACCGTTTGCTATGGATTTATATGGCTAAAGGTGTCTGGGGAGGTTGAAAATACAGTGAGACTCAATATATGAAAAACAATCTTATATATTGAAAATGAAAACAAAGATCTTCATGAAAAGTGGAAAACTGCCATCCCTGATTCTTTATCTTAAGCAATAAGCAGTTCTGCTTTGTTTCAAACGCTTGATATGATTGAAACAAAACAATTTGCCCATTCCAATTTATCTTCTATATATTTCTAAAGTACAAGAACTCGCTTATAATAATCACGAATCTCAAACCCTCAAATCTGTGTCTGGGTTAGAAGTGACGCCATCTTGGCGGGCGCCTAGAAGCCTCATCTTCATGTCCGTCATGAGGGTTGTCAATGCTGCGATTTCCGACCTCAGCCCATCTACTTCGGTCCGGACTCGGACGTTGTCCATCATTAATCGCGACAACAATTCTGGTTCCAACGATCGCTCCGCATCAACATTCTGCGTCGAGTCTGTACAACCAACCGTACCCTGCGGATGACCGTCCATGTCTGCATGTCGTCTGTGATCAGTTTTTATAACAGGACGTCTGGTCATCTCTTGTAGGCTCCTATTAAACTCCTCTAGCTCACTTAAATACAGTCAATGACGCTAGGTGGCGCCTCTGAACCTTTATATACGAATATACAGGGGTATATTCCTAACACACATATATATATATATATATATATTTATTATCCATCGTATACAAAGCCCCCATTGAAAATGTATGGGGACTCAGTAAACCACGACCCATTGTATAAAACATGTCAGATACCATAACTGAGGTATACGGATTCTAACCTGTGGTATACGGCCTCAAAACCATGGTATACGGGAAAAATAGTCCCTTTTGCTATAGAGCAAAGAAATAGTCCCTATTGTTAAACCCTTTATAATGGCAATTACTGGGTTTGATTTATTCGAAAAGATGAATAATAAATGCAACAAACAATGATTTTGTGGACAGGCAGCTCTGTAAACCACTCGCGGTTGACCTCGTAATACACTCGCTAGCGCTCGTGTATTACTACGCGTCAACCTCTCGTGGTTTACGGCCGCCTGTCCAGAAAACCATCGATTATTGTCTATATATATATATATATATATATATATATATATGAATGTAAATACATATATATACATGATATTCCTAATGGGATCAGAGGTAAGATATACTGGTGGGATGGAGTCTCCATAGGTTTAGTATGGAGACTCATTAAGTGGGTAATGAATTAGTTATGGTATGTATTCTATAAAAGATAACTTAATTATTTTTTTAGACAATATGCATGTTAAATCCACCAAATTGTAGTTGGAATACCATAGAATACCATTCAATGACTGTATTGTCTCTAAACATAATCAAAATATGTTATAAAAACGTATAACGCTTATACTCTTAGTCTTCCAATGATAAAGACAACTCAAAAAAGAATTTGGGCTGTCTATAGATATAAAAAATTGGCCCCCTATGGAAGGAGAGAAAAAACGTCACTCACCCCTAGCCCCCAAAAAAGAAACACCCTGATGAAGGGCATAACATGCCCGAAACATGTCGGTACAAAGAAGTCTTATAACAGCCTTGTTATTTACCTAATAGACCTAGCCCATCACCGAGTTATTTGGAATATTTCTCTCATAAACCAAAAAAGTTAAGTTTAGCCACAATGCACAGACATTTTTACCTACCACATATAAAACGTTTGAATGCTGTCGGATGTCGGATCTGCTTGGAGTTGCTCCCAAAATAGAGACGGACACAACCAGATCTCTGATGAAGAGTGAAGTGCCACATGAGTGAGAATCTCGTAGAGAGAAATACTTAAACCTGCTCTTCTTTTTTGTAGGTCTAGTCTCCGATGTGATTCTCCTCTTACCATATATTTCTAGCTAGTTGAAAGCATACTTCAAAACTATAGTTTTCTTATCTTGAGAGAAAGCTACCAGAATGCAGTACCTGTAATAGCTCTTTGTCCGCGATCACACCAAATAAAACAACCTTTAAACACGCCATCTGTAGGAGACTTGGTATATTTAGTAAGAACTGCACCCGAGAGAGGGCGCCACCGTCAGGAACGTTAGCTCTGGTTGGGTACAGAATTTGAAATGTCTGTGATTGCAAACGACTCCAGACCAACCCATATGCGTGGCATTCTCGGCCCACCATGCTGTCTGCTAATTTCATATATTAAAGGTGTAATGTGACGATTGATTTCTTCATACACATGCTATTTCCCCTGAACTATGCTATGTGGGTCCTGCGCCGAAGGCGCTAGTTTTCTAAAATTAGGCCTCTGAAAAAGGTTCTGCCCACTTTAGAGAATACTGGCATCTCATTGATCAAACGATGATCCCAAAGCACAGCCCATGGAACAGAAATTCGTGTAAAAAAACAAACCCGTTGACTCACCTCCATATGTAAAAAATCTATAAAAAATATTTCATGGAAATAACCCCCCCCCCCCCCCCAACTCACACACACAAAAACCCACCACAACACAGTCTTCCCTCCTATGGAAATACCAAAGAAACTCCTCCATAAAGGAATCCCCCCCCCCCACACACACACACACACACCTTAGAACCCCCCCCCCCCCCCCCACTTGAAAAAGGTTACCCCCGCAAACATAAATAACCCCCCCCCCCCCAACACCAACGTAAATGCTCTACACCAATGTAAATGCTCTATAGATTTACACGACAGAAAATAATCATCCAAATCAACCCCCTACCTTCCCCACTTTACAATATACTGGTGTAATTTCGTTCAAATTATGATCCCAGAGTATGGAATTCTCTGATTTTTTGGTGGTGGGGGGATTGGTATACAAATATTTTTTGTGATGGATCCCCACCATCTCAATACAAAAAAAAAAACCAGTTCGCACCCCATACAAATACCCCCCCCCCCCCCCCCCAAAAAAAAAAAAAGGGAAATTGCCTCTCCAATGGAAATACCAAAATCTCTATGGAGATAGAAACTACTCCCCTTGCCATCCCAGATTGAAGAGGTAGTTCCCCCCCCCCCCCCCTTAAAATTTCTTTTTTTAATCGCATCGAATTCAAAAAGAAAAACAGGTCTCACATATGCATAATTCAATGAAAAACTGAGATCAAAATTGGGTATAATGGACAACACATTATTTGCTGTGTCGTTCGAGGGAAATGAGGGCTGGGCATGTTCGATTAGACAGATCAAGTTGATCTCTCCACGAGATTCTCAATCTCATGGCTCCTCATTTTTCATGCATAGTTCCGGTTATGTCTGCCTCTTTGTGGGGGAGAAACATCTAGCAGATCCGACTAAAAAAGTCCTGTCTTTGTTTCTAATCATTATACTGTACATCTAGGTGTTGAAGCAAAAGGTAACCTGCTGAACGGCAAATACCTGTACACGAAACAGTACTTCAGGCAGTGTCGTTCTTAGTTGTGCTGCTTTGTAAACAGGTATCTATTGTTTCAGTGAGTTTACTTTGGCTTCTTATAGGAATTTGATAACATAATTCTTTAATTTATAGTCTAAGACATCATTCTATGTCGGTCATCAGCAGAAGAGAATCTTCTTCATAAGGGACTTATAGAATGTGAACTATTATCTCGTAACATAGAGGCGAATGTTCCCTGGACCTTTTTATGCGCAGCTCTTACATGGTAATTTGACCCTGGTTACTGGATGATTAATTTGATTAAATCTTTTGGATAAGTCCAATATATTCAGCCATGTTTATCTCGCCCAGGTGAAACGGATTGTCTAGTTCTTGAGTCAAACACTCTGGTACCGATTTCAGTACTTTACTGTTGTTAGAAAAACAACAAAAACAAATATGATATCACATGCAACCCAAGCCTGTTGCAGAGGTTGCTATATAAACGCAGAGGCTACAACAAACACAACAACAGAGTTTGTTTTGTGTTTAAAAAAAGATTATTTCCAAACAATTTGCCACATGACCGGTCTTCCCTTATTTGACCATAGTGAGAAGTTACATTTCTCGTTGCGCATGAGTGCCTGTTTCAAACAGTCAGCATATACATACAAAGTTACTAGTACCCACCATCAATATACAAGGTGATGATAGGAATGAGATGTGACGAGATGAGATACACACGACACATTGAAGGGTTTATAATCCTCATTGAAATTTTTCTAGTCCTTTTATTTCATTTCTATAAGACCAGTTTCTCTTTAAATATTTAGGGATTACTAGGTAATGGCGTGTTTAGTACAAGTTTAGTAAACTAACTGGTTCGGATCCTCCATCTTGGTACAGAATATTTGTATTCTCCTTATTATATACCTAATATTATCAATGTAATGTATATATTTTACCTTATTAGCCTCTAATTCGTTAATCCAGTCATTATCGATTCATAACAAACACAGATGTATCAGTCCTGCACACTTTGATTTCACTAGCCCTAAGGTTTCCCGCCGGTTTCCCGGCAGTTTCTACGTGACAATGAGTCTTGCTATGCATGTTCCTATGCCTGTTGCTATGCGAGAAAGCCACAGCCGCATTCCATGGGTTGAGGATGCATTGCAAAGGGAGTAAGGTTGACTATACTGAGGATTTCTAAAAGCAAATGGGAAATATGTAGTGGAGTTAACTTGTCAAGTCATCATAATTTCATCTCATTGCCTTGAATGAATAGGTTGCATACGACTTTCAGCATTGTAATTTATCATTCTACCAGCGTGATACTCTTAAACGGCGTGTAACGAGTTCTGTATCCACAAACCCCCCCGAGGGACTGGGCAGATGAACAGCTACGCCGAGCCCAGACATTTGATGTAAATGACACCCTAATAGAATTGATAAAAAATACAGACAAGTCATGTGCTACAAAAGGTAGTACTTACTGCACACTAATATATATGTGCATCGGTATATAATGAAGGCGCATCCCGGAGGCTTTTTGTGCAATGCTTAAAATACGACTTACAGATTTATGGTTTTAAAATTGTCGTCACTGTGAAAAAATACATAATAGGGTTAACATACAGGCCCTCAACAGGTGACACCTCATTTGTCAATTAAAGCATCAAAACATGCATATCACATATTTGACTAAAAAATGGCAATGTTAGAGGATCAATGTTACGGTTGTTATCAAATATTGGGTCAAAGTTCTTACCCCTTCCGGGTCCTCCTCGGCCGCCGCGCCCGCCCCGACCGCGCATGTCGCCGCGCCCCTTAGACTTCTGTACGACCTCCTCCTTCACCATGTCGATGACCTCGTCCGGGATGCGCAGGTACTTAATGGTCGACCCGCGGATGTAGCACTCGGGCATGCGCCAAAACCGGTCTCCATCCTAAAAACCACCAATGAGTGAGCGTTAAATGGCAACATAAAATGATGGAACTTTTAAAACAAGATCGTTCGTGGGAGGGGATATTGGATATTTTCTTTTCTGTTTTTTCCAAAGATTTTAGAATGATAAAACCGTCACCTCCTAAATATAACTTTCATTATGCCCACAATTCAATAAATGATCGGAGACTTTCTAGTAAACAATACTGCAAGCAGATAACCAACCATTAACCAAACAATAAGACATTACACGCATTGGTTGGTTATACCTAAATATTGATGGTTGGGCCTGTTATTGAGTATATTTGATGGTGGACAGTATAATTGGTTGGCAGGTTGATTTGTAGGCAAGTTGATGGGTCGGCAGGTTGATTGGTGTACAGGTTGGTGGGTAGGTCGAATGTTGGGTGTGCAGGTTGTTGGGTTGGCAAGTTGATGGGTGGGATATTTGTTTGTTTGTTTGGGTAGTTTAACGTCCAATTTGTTCATTTAGACTTACTTTGGATTTGACCGAATCCATGAGATGAATGTAGGAAGAAATCCCACCCCTACACATTTACCGAGGTGAGAGTTCTTTTACTTCCCACACCACATAGACATGGTATGAGAAGGATTGGCTTTTGATATAGCAGTAAATCTACCACTGCTGGGGGGTGAAAGAGAAAAGTGGCTGCAGTGGGACCCGAATCAACAAAGTCCAATGCTTTTTACCACTGAGCTAACTCCCCCCCACCTCGGTCGCTCTAGTTATGCTTGCATGCAAGAATATCCAGGCTGCATCACAAGGAGGCGAGGCGACCAAGAGGGTGAACAGATTGGTAATTTCTGTCCACCCCAGCAGACCGATAGGTAAAAAGGTTGATGGGTGGCCAGGCTGTTGATTCGCTGTATACCTAAGGAGGCTGTTCTAAATTTGAGCTTCCCACAATGGCGTGACCAGAATGCCCTCTGCCTTGTCCTTCCTAGATTTTTGAAGGACCCAGCGACTCAATCTCAAAGGTGGGAATGCATAGAAACCATTATTCTCATTGGAATGAGAAGGCATCAATGATTTCTGGATTCAGATCGAGTGCCAATTACATTATAGAGGTAGCTTATTTGTGAAATGTGTGAGTGCCAAAACTTGTGGATAATCTTAATTTTTACGTTCGCCCATCAGCTAGGTTTTTCACCTGAGTCTGAAATTTGAGCACTTTAGCCTCTGTGGGGGAGACTTTCATTTGCAGTATCAATGACATAACCCAAGAAGGTCAGTTTCGTAGTGGGCTTAGTAACATTTTTATTTTTTGCTTTGAAACCTAGCTTCATCAGCAAGGTCAACAATGCTTTGATGATCTCCCATCAATGCCGAGTGGATTCAGCTATCATGAAGGTGTCATATATGAAAATTGGCAAACACTGCCTCCAAAACTGTGGTAAACTGTCTCAGAGCTTGAGCCAGACCCACATAGTCCAACAACATTTGGATTACATTGCTATTTACAACTGAGCTAACTCCCCACCCCAGTGGCTTCAGCTATACAAGAATATCTCGCCTGCACCACGCGTAGGCAAGGCGACCAAAAGGGTGAAAAGATTGATCATATGTACATACTTGTTGGGTGTCGTTTGACACCACTGTTTATCCGGGGTACCCCTGTTGGGAGCCCCTTTCTATTTCAGGAAACGGTTTGTAGGTATTTCGAGTGGGCCAGTAGCTGTAGAATCTAGGCTGCAGAGTAATCAAATGTATGTAACTGTATGTAGAATTGGTTTTCTAGAGTACTTCAACTGGGCCAGTACCGGGCAAACGAGGTAAATCTTGTCAGGCGCTCATTTAGGCCACCCGAGTAAGCAAATATATGTAAATTTATGTGGACAAAGTTTACAGTAGGGTGGGGAGAGTCTTTTGTATGTTTAGGTAGTTTGACGTCCAATTTGTTCAATTAGACTTGGTGAGAGTGTAGTGAGTAAGGGGTGCGACCCAGGGCAATCCTGGAGTGAGCTGTCCAGGGTCTCTTGTGGACTCTCAGGCCCCACGTTATCCCTCGACCATGAAGGCTCAGTGTGCCAAGGAGAACCACTCGCCAGTCAGGAACACTTGCTGGTCCAGCTCACAGAGTGTGGACATCCTACCTAGCCCAGTCAAACCTGGTCTCTGCTATACTCCTCTTGTCAGTTTTTACATGGAATAACTGACTCTGGGGTCACCCATTGACATGTACATGACTTAACCTAGATACAATAGATTAATGCTTGTACACTGGAATTACTTCTTGTGGCTAAAATATAAACATATATCTATGTTCTAATTTCTCTAGTTTATATTGTTATTTTAGTATCTGAAGTGAGATATATGTGAAACCAAACAGCAGATAACTCTCATTCGGTACCGTCGGTGAAGGAAATGTTGGAATCCCGTCATTTGTCGCTAAACTTGCACCCAGGTCACTACACTACACAAATATCGGCTACAGTCAACCAAACATCTCCAGAAACAAGACCGCAGTCAACACGTTTTTTCATTCCCGGCAGGCCACGTATGGCTGATCGTTGTCGTGGTTTCACAGAACCCGACCTGTAGAGTGGATAGAACGATAAGAATGAAGATCAGACCAGATGGTGAGGGAAGAATACTGAGTGTATGAATCGGTAATGTATTAGAATAGCATGAATAAGATTTACACCTACGTACCCTTGATGTACAGATAACCTCTCGTAAGTTGATGTTCATCCAGTTATCACAGCTGACAAGATGACCATTGTACGTCTCGCCGTTCTTCAGCTCCACCAGCTTTAATAAAGGAACAGACACAATATTCATGAAGTTGAATATAAATTCACTTTAATCTAGTTTGTCATATAGACATTGTCTTACAACAAACTTATAGTATTCGGTTAGTCTGTCTAGGATAATAATCTATAAACAAACTACTTCCATGGCTAGAGTACAGCCCTTACAGAACATTATTCTCACAACTTCATCACGCCCTCATGGAAGATCTGAAAAATGCAAACGTTTAGGGACGGTGAGGTCACTTCATAAATGATTAGGGCATCAGTTATGACCGTGGGTAGGTTGGGGTGGGGGGAACACCTTTTTTTGGTATTCCAGGGGGCCAACATTTTTTTATATATTCCAGGGGAGAGGGGACACCTTTTTTGGGTTTCCAAGGGGGAATGATTTTTTAATATACCTATTATTTAAACTTCATCACATTCCATTAATTCATCATTCACTGTACTTTTGTATGTTATCTCTTATCTCCTAAGTGACACTGCGTGAAACCACCAGTTTATTACTATATACGGCATCGCGAAGGTGCATGTATCGGCTGAGTAATAACTTGTTTTCATATATATAAGCCAGTATTTCACGCCAGCATATGAGGCGTATACAAGACTGTTTCCTTTTAAATATGGACGCGTCTTGGCTGTATTTCACACCTGGCGTATACAAGAGGAAATATCCTCTGCGCAACATATATATGTTTGGCGTATATAACCCAAAAAAAAGGAAAAAACAAGAATCGCGACCCCCCGCCACACTCCTATGGCTTATAGCTGTAGAAGCCCTCGTCCCATCCGCCCCCTGGCCCCTGCCTCCCAGCTTCTGCCTCCCAGCCCCCGCCTCCCACCGCACACCCTGCCGCTTCCCGGCCCTTTCTGTTTGTAGTATCACTCCCTTGACTCTCAGTGAAGGGCGGCCGCATTCACAGAGAGAAGTCCTAGTCCCGTCGCAGCCTCTACCAACACCCATGAGTACTCACGAGTGCTCGCGGGGGCTGTGAGGGTGGCTGTGAGGGTGGCTGCAGGGGCACTATATACATTGAAGGCTTCACGGGGGGGGGGGGGGGGAGGGGGGGACAAGGGCATTCACAGTGTGTAGGAGAGGACTTCAGTGTAGGTTGAGTGAGTTCTTAAATGCCTATCAAGGCTTACATGGAGAACCCTACAGAAGAGCGGTGTTTGAAAGTAAAATCTATCAAAAAAACGTTTAAAAAACCAAAGAATGCTGGGTTTATCATATGTATTTAATGAAAAGATAATAAATATGGTTTTAGAACAATTTTATAATCAAAATTGATAATATAACATTGGGTTTTCCATGTACCAAGGACTTAATGACTAATGGCAAATGAAATATGCTACCAGTAGTGTCCTCAAGTGGCAGAGATCGGAACTATTGGATAGTGGCGTAAAAACAACAGAATCAGGCGTATATATGATGTATATAAGACCGCACCATTGACACGTATATACGCCAATAGATAAGGCGTATACACACAGGGAATAGGACAACCTTGTATACGCAAAAGCATACCTTTATACATCGGGCGTATACATATATAAATTGAAAAAAAAAAAATATATATATATATATATATAAAGTGGTTAGTTTTGTGCAGTGTGAGCGAACATGATGATTATGATGTATGTCCGTGATGGGCGCCGTTCTTGTGTATAATAATCTGTATATGGCTTTATAATGTATCTGACAAATCCATCTTATTGAGAGATACAGGATTTCTATTAATAAAATTAAATAGATTTTAAAAACTTGTATAGAAAATCTATCACAAACCAACAACTCCAGATAAATTCAATTTGAATTTTTATTGATACTTATTGTTTAATTTCAAAGTTTTTGACAAGATTTCGTGATTAATCTCGCTTCATCAGGTGTGCTTTCTTTATATGATTATCATACTGAAGTGATTTTATGAAGCAGTTATTTGAATCAGTAACTATGGTGGCCAGATAAACAAAATATATTTTGTGGTGTATCACTCTGTAATACATGAGTATTTTGCTAGTGAAATGATGAGAAAGTGTATATTGAATATTATGGCATAGGTCCATCTTAATATAATGGTGGGGCGCACCCAAAAGATTTTTCTTTGTACATGTATAAGTTCCAATAATATTTCGAAGTTATTATTTCAGGGTTCCTTGTTTTAATAGTTCGTTCTGCATTACCCATCCGAGGGGTTGGTTTACTTTTCTTGTGATGTGGAATAAATCCACAAGGACCGCTGGCGATGGGATGTTGGCTGGTCCTTCCAATCTCATGGGTATTGCTCTTGGGACTGTTGGGCGTTGGTGATGGTGGTGGGTTCTCCGTACCTCCTTCCTTCCTTCATCATCCTTCGAATGGTGCCTTTTGCTTTTTGTCGTTTTGTGTTTGTCTTTATTGGGTGTGTTGGAGATGGTTATTTTTAGTGTCGGTTTGGGTGTGGTGGGTACTTCAGTCAGTCCATCCTTCTCTATTTTTGTTTTGTCAGGTTTGTTTGGGGTCTTCATTGTTGTGTCTCCTTTAGTTGATATTATTTCTTTGGTGCTGGTTGTTTCAGTTATTTCGTGTTCTTTTCAAGAGTGTTTATTTTTGTGTTCTGTGTTTCTTCATCTGAGAAATCACTTTCAGATAATGCCAGATCCATTTCAACATCTGGATATTTTTCTCACGGATTTGGTGTGTCGGGCGATTTATCCTACCCCTAATAAAAAAACGCCATAGGTTTAACATTGAGTCAGTGTAATTGACTGAGCGTTGAATAAAATATTATTTATGCACCGAGGTGAATAAAAAAAGCGGACCAATCAGAGACGAGGTAATGGAAGTAGATCCAGTAGCATTGATAAATGCGGCCATCCTCCGATGAGTGTCAACACATGGCTAACATGGATAATTACAAAGTTTTCTCTGTATACCGGTGATATGGGGTAGGATAAATACAAACCAAACTCAAGTTAGCCTTGTCAATGTTTAAACCACTCTGGTCAGGTCTGCTACTCACTACACTCGGCTAATGCCTCGTGTAGTAATACACGACCTGACCAGAGTGGTTTAAACATTGACAAGGCTAACTCTCGTTTGGTTTCTACTATATATCTGCCTGAATTAATGCAAGGTACAGGTTTGGGTGCTTGAGCATTATTGTTGGCGTCTGTGCTGATTTTAGCTTTTTTATGGTTTATAATTAGAGATGATCAGCTAAAGATACGCCATGGTGACATGTTACATGTCATCGTAAATTGCTACATTGGTGGCATTTGAAGGAACAATAATAGCATTGACACTTACAGTTTATCGTTCTATTGTTGTGTTTTTTCTTAATGTGAGATAAAATGCTCTTGTAAGCACTTGATATTCAATAATTACACTTTGGACATATAGTTACTGATTCTATTATGTAGGTTTGTTTATATATGGGCGTTATGTGCTCCGCTGGCTGACATCAGTAGAGTGAGCACTATGAATATTCATGATGCTATAGACATTGTCAGGGCAATTGCCAAGTTATGATGTCATAAGTTTTGTTGATCAGGTAGGTGCATTCAAAGATTCCTGTTCAAGCCTCATGGGTGCATGGTTTGTCCTACCAAAATCCAGGCTTCTTCTAATTATTTCGAGGTATATAATAATAATAAGAAAACCGTATACCTGTGTTTGAATTATTATTTCACCTCACCCCTGTCCTCTGGACATTTAAACCTCGGTTTAAAGACCTCGGTTAGAATTCCGGGCACAGGGGTTCGGTAAAATAATAATTTGTCCACAGGAATACAGTTTTCTCATATTACGTCGTCAACTACGCCTGTTATATAGTTCGCTATTTTTCTGGGTTTTTAATGTGCAAAACTCTTTATGAAAGTGTTTTCTGATGGTAAATGAGATTATTGTGACTGATTATAACTAATTAATATTGAATGAACATTAAATAAACTTATTTTGAAGTACATTATGAATTAACCTCATTTTGGCAGGGACATCTTTTTTCCGGAATCTCCTGCAGGAGATTCTGACATACCAGAATCTCTGGGTAATTAATTCCAGGTACATTTCCTATGGAGACTCCGTAATCGGTGGGTAATAAAATGGCTAATTACGCATTAATAACTGGATATTAGAGAGTGTTCACATATTTACTAATATTCTAGAATCGTGCAGATGGGGTAGGATAAATACTAAACCGAACTAGAGTTAGCAGTGTTAGTGTTTATACCACTCAGCCAGGTCTGTTCTTCACTATGTTTGGCTATCGCCTCATGCAGTAATAAACAGCCTGACCATCGTGACATAGACAATAACACTGCTAACCCTCGTTCAGTTTCTACTAATACTTCTCTAAATGGTAATGATCTCTATACCGGTTAGTCAGACGAGTCCGACACTAGTATTAGGGTCGGAATCCACTGATCTTTCTGGGGTTTTCCTTGGCAGGGTGAATAAACATATTTTGGCTTATAATATCGTCCTGCTGGACTGTAGACACAAAATATGTACTTATATGAACCCAATACAACATTCTAAATATTATGCCATCCATAGAACAACCCAGATCACCTTGTTTTACTGTGTGATTCAATCTTCTCCCCCTGTCAGCTGTCCGCAATCATTTAGATTTAGTCAAAATCCAAAACGAGGGTTCACAAACAAACAGCTGTCAAAGTTATCAAAGTTCGATTTTGTACAATATTTTGGTCAGGGTATGCTATTCTTTTTTGTCGCTCTGCACTCAGTTGTTCTTCATATATTGTGATTTATTTCAAGCTATGCCCAAATCAAAATTTAGTGCTGCAGTTTTCTGATCTCCTTTCCTTGAGAGAAAGCAATGAGATCACATCCTTTTGCTGCAGCTGGTTGCCGGTAAAATTACCTGTGTCACGTGAAATAATACACACGTACATATAGCCTGTAGTGCGGCGGACTTTCACCAAGCAGCGTGAAACTAGCGACTTCGTCGTGATTTGAGAAAAATGACCACAAAGCTAGAAGTTTGTATCAATTTGCTAATGTTAAGTTTCTCTGTATTATAAATTCATTTTTATGTTATATATAACACACACTAAGAAGTGCACAGGGCAACAACGAAGTCACTAGTTACCTACCACATATAAAACATTAGAGTTCTCGTTGGATCTGCTTGGAGTTGCTCCTGCAC
This sequence comes from Alentia gelatinosa, assembly GCA_950022655.1. NCBI lineage: Eukaryota > Metazoa > Annelida > Polychaeta > Phyllodocida > Polynoidae > Alentia > Alentia gelatinosa. The sequence goes on from OX465579.1 coordinate 102,698,143, forward strand.
ATAGAGACAGAGTGAACCAGACCTAGGCCTGGAGACTGAATGGCCACGAGAGTGAGATTCTCGTTTAGTAATAAACTCAAACTGGCTCTTCTTTTTGGTAGATCTATACCGTACATAGACATACTTTTTCTCTTATGATATATTTCGAACCATGCTCGAAAATGAAGTTTAGTACTATCGTAAAACTCGATGAGTTTTAATCTTGGCCACTGTATGCCACAACTGGAGTTTGGCAGTGACTTCATGAGGCCAAGCCGAGTGAAGTCTGGAGCCAAAACACCAGGAGTGGTATGCTGTGGCCAAGATAAAAACGAATCAGGTTTTGTTTTTATCCTACCCCGTCTCCCCGATTTTGGAATATTATGTGATAGCAGTTCTGTATGCCACTAGTAGTGGCAGGTTTATGGACGCCTTGAGCCCGGGACGATTCGAGCCCTGGACGCCTTGAGCCTTTCTGTGGACACCTTGAGCCTACCCTGTGGACGCCTTGAGCCTACCCCATTTTGGTTTCCTTGAGCTTCTAGATGTAAAAAACTTTTAAAAGTGTACTTATACTGGTTTATAGTCATATATACTCAACCCTAACCCTTACCCAACCCTTTTCTAACCCTAACCCTCTAATCGGAACTAAAATGAGGTAGGCTCAAGGCGTCCACAGGGTAGGCTCAAGGCGTCCACGTTTTCACGCTGATAGGAGGCTCAAACGGTAAAAGGCTCAAGGTGTCCAATTCCGCTAGTGGTATATACTCTGTATGCCAGTCAGCATACGGAAATTCAATGTTAAGCCTATTCTCCGATCCGGATGGACACTTCCGGTTCAAAATACCCTCCAAAATATGTAAATTCGCCTGACAACGGATCGATCCGCCATCTTGCCTGGTGAATACAAAGCGCTGTCAGAGTCTAAAATGGCGAAAAACTATATTAATCAACCTTCTCATGTGCATCGTATACATGTAATAATTGAAAAAGGATTATTTACATTATTCAGATATAATTTAAATGTGCCAACTCGAAGAAAATTGTTTGTTTCGACGATTTATTGACATCGTGTTTATAGGCTTAACTGGGGCTACCAGATAATCATTTGATCTGAAATTACCAGGGAAGTCTGATTTTGTCTGGGAAATTTCTTCAGCGTTACTTACAACATCCTCACACATTAAAAAGTATCATAAATGGACGTCCGAACGGTTCCATAGGTTTAGCATTGCGGAGGTGCTTCTCTAAAATGGCCGCCCAGCAGGTTCGTAGCGCCACCTACTTCCTGGCCGGATCGGTGAATAGTAATACTCGTGTAGGCCTATTGGGTCGGACTCGTCTGACTACGATTCAAACAGTTTTCATCGCTGATGATCAGCTCAAACACCTGTGTTATGTGGAATAATAACCACCTTGTAGATTGGCAACCAACCCCTGTCTGCGCTGAGCTACGACTTAACGTTTTAGCAATCGTCTGCTCTGGTGACCAGTGTAACCACCTCGAGCCGTGAACATGCCGTCTGCCGGTCTGGTGAATGGAGTGATCCACAACCCAAATACGTTTGGGTTGTGAACCATAACTAATAATGATCAGCTCTCGTTCTCTCACAAGTCACAATGGGATGTAAATAAAACACTGTCATCTATTATCACTCGATAATAGATGGATACTAGCGTATGTGGTCGGACTTCTATAGCTAGGTGGTCCCAAACTGGTTATAGTGACATTTCCCCCAAATATCGCCCAGAGACACTTACCATTGGGTGGTTTACAGCCGTCCGAAGAAGGGAAAGTGGTAGCTATAAAGACAAAAACAGCATACAGTAAGTATTGTTCCCAAGCATGTTCATTTCAAATACCCAGTGACACACAAAGAGAAATACTTTGCTCACCATCGTGATTGTACCGTGAAGCCGGTTGCGTTACAGCCGACTGGAAGTTGTCGTGAATATTTAAAGGTTTTAAAGTTTTATCCTTTAACTTATCACCAGTTGTGAAAATTAATAAAGGAGTTAGTTATGTTGGTGTATTTAAAAGAGAGTTAAACAAAAATTTACGGAGAGGAAACATAAATAAAAATAAACGGCACGATTTGCGATACAACTTCCGGGTTTCCCCCACGTGAAGCGGTGACGATTCGTGTTGCTTGCAATATTTATTATAATTTGTCATCGTCTGCTTCATTATGAGTGCAGATACTCAGGGAGAGAGTCCGAGTGTAGACGGAGCAAGTGAGTTCCCTACAATGAAAAGAAATGGTAAGGGGAAAAAAAATGACAACTTGGCAAGGCTTGCCCAAATGAATCCTGTGTACCACAAGCACGACTTCAAACAGAAACTCGGAGATGCGTTTAGAGGGGGACACTTGCTTGAGAACGGTGAGTAACCGATATTGACGTCGACCTCAACATTGACCTGGAAGACTGCAGCACAGGGGCCATGGCTTGCTACGGTTATCTCGTCTGTACGGGGATCATTAGTGTTGTTTAGCGTGTGTAAATGATTTTCCACATCTACTTCAAAACTCTTACTAGATCTATAACTTATAAATATAATTAAGTTATATTAAAGAATCAAGATAATAAGTTATTATCTATTTGCTAGGGAATATTTAGCTGTTTACCTCAATTTTAGAAATGTATTATAGATTAATACAGTTTGCGCTCGACGTTATGATTAATATGCTTTAAAGATTATCACACTTTTCCTAATAGTAGCTGAGAATCAGTGAGATATTCCGGTTGTAGTCGTAAATTTGGGGAATTTCTGTCACAGTTGGTCCTCTATTTCCTAAGCCTATGGCCATGGGAAGTCTATAGTTTTAAAGATTATTGTCCGAGTGTTTTTGAAAAGTGATGAGACTATTTTTCATTATTCATTATTTTATCATACTCAATCATATAAACCACATTAGCGCTTTGTCAGGACTCAGGTACTGTGGGTACAAACATAGTCCGTAGCCAGTTATAAGGGTCCATTCCACCAAACAACCGCTTTTTCAATGTCAACAGACGTTCCAGCCAACCTTTCAGCCGACGTTGGTTGAAAAGTCTGGCCAAATGGTCTAAAAAATGTGTCGCTGCTCCACCAAAAACCCTGAGCAGACCCTCATGTGGTCTGGTGGGCGCTTCCACCGAACACATGTTTCAGTAGATTGGCCACCACCTCTGTCTACACTGTGTTCCAACTTAGAGGTTGGTAACGTTAAACCCTGGTCGTGTCCACGGATTCTCACTCTCAGACCAAGTAGCTTTCTCTATTTTTGGATTTTTAGAGATAAGATCCTCATCATGAAATATTCATATCTGACAAAATAATAATACAGTCTACCTCTATGTTTATTTGATTAAAAATACACACAAAGGGAAATATAAACATGGAAAAATGGTTTCAAGATTGAGAATTGAATATATTCTCCAATCATAGGTCCAGGTCACATAAAGAATCTGCTGGGAGAGTAAGAGACACATACAGGTAGTGGATCTAGGCGGTTGGACCACATGGTAAAAATAGATACACAGAGTAAAAATAGATACCAACCCCTAACTCCCAACCGAAAAATAACTAAAGTGAATTTCCTTTACCCACTGTAATGGCATGAGATACCCGCTACCACGCCATGTCAAGGCCCCTGTCAATTTAACGTGACCAGAGCTAACGTAGTGTAGTTCGGGTGGCCAGTGTAATGTTTCAGACGATGGTGCGAAGTTCTAGGAGATCCTCCAGCTGACGCCCTACCAGGTGCTGCAGTGTGCGGACAGTGGCGCCGCGTTGTGGACAGTGGCCGCATTTAATTGAGTTCTCCGTTGAGCTGATAGGTGGCGCGGTGAGCGGCAATTCACCTCTTGCACATAAGCGTGGCGCGGCGATCGCCGTGTTAACGGGTTTCGCTGGTTCTATGTATTTGATAAAGTACCAGCCGCGCACCAGCGAAATTTCCGCACACCAGAACGAGGCGAGCGCTGTCAGACTGAAGCCACCACTGCAGCAAGCACCTAATACCACTACAATAATGAAATTATATATTGTTCTTCTGTCATTAATAAACGGCCGAATTTGACAATCAAAACCTTGTTAGAAACCTGAGACTTAGGCCTATCTGTTGGTATATATATGATAAACCTGTGTTATGTTTATGATTTCCTGTCATAGATTGCGCATCAAAATTGCTTAAGTTAAAAATACCCACAAACATGTTACCTTCCTGTTTTGACTGTGATTTAATGAAAAATCTATCGCGATGACCTATAGAAATAAACATCTTATCTTTTTAGGCATTTCCAGACGGATCGGAGGGTGTCCGCTTATGCGGGGTTTTACTGTATGTCTGCCATCTTTGATATAGCAAAAAAAAAAAAAAAAAAAAAAAAAAAGCGCCCTCGTCATATTTTTCATGGCTTGGTGATGAGAAACAATTTTTTTTTTTTTAGTGGCCTAATAGTCGATTATCACAGGAAGCCAGTTTCCGTATAATCTAGGGTAAAACTGTCTTGACTTTTCAGCATGGAAAAATGTCTAAGTCTAACTTTTTAGCATACAACAATGGCAAACCTTGACTTTTCACTGTGGAAAAATGTCAAAGTCTGACATTTTTAGGATGCAACAATGGCTAAGCCTTGACTTTCCACCATGATACAATGTCAAAGTCTGACTTTCTAGCATGTGACAATGACAAAGCTTTGACTTTCCACCATGGAAAAATGTCAGTCTGATTTTTAGCATGCAATGATGGCCAAGCCTTGACTTTTCACCATGGAGAGATGTCAAGCCTTGACTTTTCATTGTAGAAAAATGTTAAAGTCTAACTTTTTAGCATGTAACAATGGCTAAGCCTTGACTTTTCACTGTGAAAAAATGTCTAAGTCTGACTTTTTGGCATGTGACTTTTCACAAATCCATGGTAATTCCAGTGGAACAGGCCAAGAAAAAAAAAAAAGGTCTGCAATTTTTCAGTCACACTATATCCATAAGTATTGTAGTTAACTTTAGTCACCAGACGCAGCTGGCAAAATACACGATTACACGATGATTCACATTACAAAACATCATATAGAAAGATAATACCTGAGTCACTTTAATTTGACTTCTTTCGAAGTACCTGTCACATATCACAATATTATGCAATTATAGCATCACTAATAGCTCTTTTCAAAACGTCCAACAAAATGTCAAATGCACATAAACAATAAAGTCAGTCCAAATTTATACAATTAAATATGATATATTTGGTCATGTAACATTATCAATATCTACATAAGACTACGACTGCTATCGTAGAGGGGACTAGAATAAGGGGATGACCACTCCAAACGTTCACAAGATTCATATAATACATTCCAAATATTGAGTCGCCTAACTATTTGATAATGGGTTTATAAGTTGCATAATATTTAATGAAAATGGGTCAATAGCACAGCCACCAGACCATGGGATAAACATCACATCAAATCTCATGTTGCGTACAATTTTTGGAGTTGCAATTTTTTCAATTGGTATTTGAAAGTGTTATATTCATCAGTCTTACGGAGTTCAGGGTTTAAACCGTTCCAATTTAAGGCTCCTCTATACATAACGCTGGTCTTGTAACGCTGAGTTCTTGGTCTTGTTATGTTTCCATACATACTATTTTTCCATACGCGCCCCTGGAGAATATAACATATTAGTATGATCAGGATATGTAGATACATGCCCCCCATGTGTTTTCTATGGACACTTGGTATTATGTGGGTGATAAATACACATCCTCACAAAAGGTCAGCAATTTGTCAGTTCCCCCACTCTGCGAGCGAACCGGACTTGGTTACCCAAGGGGTTGATGGGAAAAAAACATGTCGATTTAGCGAAGAGGGAGGACTCTATTTTTTATAAGTGTGGCTCCCTTCTACTAACCCTGTGGAGAGATAGGAAAATAATTTGCATTTTGTCCTCTATTCACTCGTCGGCTATGTCCACAACAAAGCGAACCACTCGTTCTAAATCTGGTAAATTTGAGAAGACTGAGATACCCAGTCCGGAATCGGTTCATTCCTATTGCAGGTACATGTGGGGCGTTGACCTCTGTGACCAAATGACAGGGTACTATAATTTCGGCAGGAAAAGCACAAAATGGCCGAAGAAATTCTTTTTCTTTTGTTTAGAAGTGATGAAACTTAACTCCCAGGTTTTGTTCAACCAGTACGCCCCAAAGAAAATGTCCTTCGTTGATTTCAGCCTAAGTTTGATCACACAGATGTTGGAAGATGCAAACACCCAGTCGGCACTTCCCCCGTGAGTCCCTACTGGCGGCAATCATCTCACCTCGCGATGCTTTCCCGATGCTTTAGGCAGGAAAAGGTACTGTAGGGTTTGCTACCACCGGTATGGAAATGGCCTCGAAGCATCGCGAAAGCAAAGCAGATACAGATGCCGTGAGTGTGGAGTGCATCTCTGTATCATGCCTTGTTTCAAGATTTATCACACTGTCGCTGAGTTTATTCATTATATCACGATTTGTTTACCCTGTCTTATTTATTTCCCCCCGTGACCACACTCACACATATTTATTTCTGTTGATATTTGTTCATAAAAATACCTGCCAGTAAATTTTTCAGTTTGTCTTTGAGTGGGTGCCTCAGTAAAGGTTTGTCCGCAGATTTTTCTTTTTTTCCTTTTTTTTTCCCACTTATACTCCAGAATATTTTTCTCAGCTTGTATATATTGTGAATAATCAAAATATTTTGTAAATATGCAGTGTAGATGATCTGTATATATATCGATTCAAACCTGTAAATAAATCTTTATATAGCTTAGATAGTAATTGCACTTGAAGCAATTCATTCATGATTCCCGATCTATGTACTTCTTTTTTTATCTAATCAACGTTATCAATCTGAAACAAAGTTCATAATTCGCCATCGACCAAGAAAACTTGCTAAACATAGTGTCCTACTCGTTCCATCGGCATATTTACAACAGAAGTGTATGACACTGAATCTATGTATAGCACCCTGAAACATTCCTGCCTATGTGATCTAGCATGTAATGCCATTCTATGATTCAACTGAGAAGTGTACGACCACATTGTCCAGCAATCGATTTAAAAGTTAACTCCTCTTGGAGATGTCAATGCTGAATAGGCACAAATCAAATTTTCCAAATTCAATATATCAGCCTGGACATTATTTATATGTAGATGATCCTTAGAGTGTGGGAGATAACCACACGTAGCCTTGTAATGAACAAACTCCATTTAAATCCTTAGGCGAATCATTTCAAAGAGACCACTGTAATTTTGTGGTTGATTGTCCATAGTAGAAGCGAAATGAGCCAATATAGTCACTGCTCAAATCTAATTTTCGAAAAATCAATATCTAAGTCCCAATTCATCCAAAATGGTCAAAATATATATTAAATGGAAGCCCAGAATCCCTAATTTACGAATATTAATGTCTCCAGTCATGTATTTGAAGTTAAAACCTATTAAAAAAAGATAATCTAAATCTTGTCCTTGCCAAAGCCCGACTCCCCTACCAAACCCATAGTAAATCTGTAGCTATATGACCATTTCTTTTAATTCAATTCTAAATTATCCACTGGGTCAAAGTTAATAATATTTACATGGGAAGGAACCCTAGAGTGTGTAGATTGCCCTAATCTAAGTCCCCGTCCATAAATTCAATGCTGAAAGCCTCAAATAAATCATTTTGAAACAGATCTGTCAGAACCTAGCTATGGCGAGATAAGCCATTTTATTCACTGAGTACTTTTAATTTTCTAAATTCGATAACTAAGTCCCAAGTCGTCCAAAATACACAAATTATACATCAGAAGAAAGCTAGGGATCTTTAGTTTACGAATGTTAATGTCTCCAGACGTATATTTCAAGTTAAATCCTCATAATAAATGATTTTCTGAATCGTGCCTGGCCCAGATCCGCACTCCCCTATCGAACCTATAGTAAAGTATTGGAGGGTGCGTATGACGCATCTTAATATTTCGATTACTTGGTCTCAAATCGACCAAAATGAACAATATTATAGCATCATGAAGCTGAGAGTGTGTAGTACACGTTCGAATATACGAAAAATTCATTTATCTAAGATTTAAACCCCGAAAGAGCTGCCCCCTCCACACAGTAAGCTATGGACAGCCGTTCTGATATAGTCTTGACCAAACAATATAGTCAATTTCTAATTCTCCAGTGGCAAGATAACCCCAAAAATACATACTGGAACAAACCTTAGAATTCATAGAATGTCCACATGTACTTTACCGTGGTTAATTCTAATGTTTAAACCCTGTCCAATATGATTTAGAAAAGCTGCTCTAAAATTCTACTGAACCAGCAGGCCAACTCGTCTAACCTGGACAATATTTACATAGAAAGGAAGCTTAGAGTGTGTAGAATGTGAATATATATATGATTAATCTTTAATCTAAAGTTTAAACCCGGTGCGAGCTGATTTCTAATTACAGCTCGACCACCCTAGCTACATAGTATCCAAAATGGCGGATCGAGCTAGACCCGAATTCAACGTGCGTAATGCGCATCGAAATATATTGATTTCTTGGTCTCTTCTCGTCCAAATTTGATAAAATTCATACGGGAACAAACCTTAAAGTCTATAGAATATGAATATATACTTTCCTGTGGTTAATGCTAATGTTTAAACCCTATCCGAGCTGATTTTGTGAACCTTATAATAAATTTGAATGAACCAGCAGGCCGACTGCGTAATAGCCAAGGTTAAATGTGAATTCTTAATTTGGAACTTGTCTAACCTGAACAATATTTACATAGAAAGGAAGCTTAGAGTATGTAGAATATGAATATATGTATTACTAATCATTATTCTAAAGTTTAAACCCGGTGCGAGCTGATTTCTAATGACAGCTCGACCACCCTAACTACACAGTATAAAGAATGGCGGATCTAGCTAGTTGTTTAGGTAGCTAGCTCATTATCTTAACTTCTTCTGTCTTCCCGCATCTGTAGACTAATTTAGGGGGTAGAACTACTTGCTTAGCGGAGTCACCAAGACACGGTGACCTCACATCTCGATGACCTGAGAGGAGGAAAGGCGAACACTGCAAGTCAAGTTAATCACTTTAATCTCCTGAGAGCAATCTGTGTTATACAATTACAGGCAGTATTATCCAATGCGATGTTATAGTCTCGTCAACTATGTTGTACCAACCGTATAATAAACTTTTAGCTTAATGTCCATAAATGTTATGTTTCCTTCAGTCTTCCCAAAACATATCATTCTTACAGTTGTTCCCTGTAGTTCATGTTTTGCTGAAAAGAGTTGTGTATCCTAGTGCTCCTGGATTGGATGTTAAAGACTCAGTCCACGCGTTCTGTGTTCTCTCCACTGAGAGCCAGTTACTCACATGTCAGTCTGTAGGTAACTCACAGCAGCGAGAGTCCACACATTGAATGTCTATAGTAGGCGACTTCACTCCTCACGGGATGAAGCCTCCGGCGCCTAACCTTACTCCAGCGGGAGCAAGTCATTTGTTCAGCTAGCTCTTACTCCTCGTACCTCAGTGCTGCCTCTGGCAGCTGCAGCGAAGGTGTACTCCTCTGCTGCTTACATCACCTGGTCACGTGACCAGTTATACCCTTATACAGACAGGCGCTCTAGAAGCTTCCCTCTGTTTTATATTCTGCTACCAACATTCATGTGTTTCCACCATCCCTATACAATGTTATACGATGTTAGTTATTAAAACTACAAAGGATAACACAATTTCGGACAAGCGCGTAGTGCACTCCTACAAATCGGTATAAAACACTTGGGTATGAAATGTTGGGATTCAAAGCATCGCTATTAAGCAGCCTATTCAGAATCGGGAACAGTCTGTGAAGTGCAATTTCGGACAAGCGCGTAGTGCACTCCTACAAATCGGTATAAAACACTTGGGTATGAAATGTTGGGATTCAAAGCATCGCTATTAAGCAGCCTATTCAGAATCGGGAACAGTCTGTGAAGTGCATACATCGAAATCTTAAGGTCGGTGAAAGTCTGTAAATTCTTACATGGCAGTAATGCCCGACGCGACGGGAAAGGTAATCAAATAGGGTTGGTGAAGTGTGCACATTGTCCCAATTAACGTAGATTGTCACAGACCTGACGGATCTGTCAGGCAAAGGCAGAATCGGGCACAGCGGTCGGGTCGGAGTCTTATAGGCTTAAAGGTTTTTTTCTAATTTTTTGGTGCTCTCTACTTATAGATATACATAGGCACACATTGTTGCCTCACACTGCGTGCCCTGTTGTAACTCGATCTGTGTTCTCCTTGCAGCAGAGACGACGGCGACGTTGATGTCGGAGCCATTTACTGTCTGCTCATTGCCCTCCTTCCTGAAGGACGACCATTTTCTCGAGCGCCTCAGGGACGAACTACTTGATCAGATTTTCTACGAAAAGAACAACGATCTCTACAAGTTCCAACAGGTAGGGAATATCAAGAGACGTCACGAGTTTGAGTCTGAGTTTATTTATGCCACGCATTTTGTTGGCTCCGTAATTTCACGAGTCGAAGACGAGTGACATTACTGAGCTAACAAAATGAGTGGCATAAATAAGCTCAAACTCAAACGAGTGGCGTCTAGATTTTATCCTATCCCGTTTCCATATTTTTTCAGTATCAGAAAGTAGTGGCATAAACAACACTTTATGTCACGCCCTTGAAATAAACAAATCCCATGTTAAGCCTATGGCGTTTTTTATTAGGGGTAGGATAATAGAATAGTTTTACCCTCCTTCTAACCATTCTCCTGTTTACATCATACTCAGCCTATCCCAGCCCCATCAATGTTCTATTTTCTCAACCTGTCTCTGCTCCCAAATGTTCTACTGTCTGACCTTATCTGTCCTTTCTCATTATATTCGTACTCCTTCAATGTCCTTTCTCATTTATCAACCTGTCTTTGCTCCCCAATATTAGAGGGAAACTATATTCCGGTGAAAGAAAGGCAAAGTTACGAGATAATTCCAAGCCTTACTGAGTAACTTTGACTTTCTTTCACCGGTACTCTGTTTCCCTATTCCTATATACAGTAGAACCCCGCTTCCGGGACACCCCGCTTTAGGGGGCAATGTGCTTGGAACAGAGATTTCTTCCTCTATTAAGAGTTTATTTTAACCCACTCCCTGTCTCTCTTGATGCCTTTGGTGTAAGTATATAATTTCTAAACCCTGAAAAGTATTTTTTTCTGATCCCAACTGGCATCCCTGATTTCTTTAAATGCCATAATCCAAGAAGCAATACCCACCCTTATCGAGTAACTGCAACCGCTATTTTTTCGTCCCGCCAATTTGCCGCCTGTTTCCTAGCAACCATACAGGTTGCTATGCCGGTTCCTATGCGACAACGTCACGGTGACGTCTTAGCCGCACCGATGATTACGAAAACGTCAGCCTGGGACGAAAACGTCAGCCTCGATACATAACTCATAACTACTGTACCCCTAGCAGCGGTATGTAACTATAGATTGTTCGGAAATGGGTATATAAGAATCTACTTTCTCACCCTATTCCTGTTACCCAAATGCTCTACTTTCCCATATCTATGACTTTGTCCATATCTACATACTTCCATCTCTTACTAAATATTTCCTTGATTATTGACCCTAATGAATTCTTCGACTTTTCTTTCCCTTCTGTTACATTTGATAGCTTCATAGCCCAACTCTGCCGCCCACCCACGATACATTTTCGGACTTACCTCTATCCTACATTATGTCAAATCCGTCACCTCTTGTTTTTTCAGCTTTTATTCTCCTCCCACTTTCCTAGCAAGCCGACCTTCTCAATCCACTTCTTTTTGTTTATCTCACCCCTGGTATTTTTTCTCCATAGACTTGACATTGGGAACTCATATCTAATTCCTATTAGATATTTAGGAGCCATATCCAGTTGGAGATTATGTCACAAATGGTAGCCCATTAGTCAATGTTAAGTGTGAGATAAATTCAGAAACCTATTCAAGTTTAGTATCAAAGTTCGATCCCATCTCGTTTGAATTACTACGTAATTCACGTGGCTTCGCCTTGTGAATTACTATGTGATTCAAACTTGATGGGATACGAGCTCAGACCCTAAACTCTCATAGGTTTCCCCTATATTATTAAATCAAAATTTTTCTTCCAAGTCCTTGCACCACCAATTTGTTCTTCCCGTTACCTACTACCCCTATTTCCCTTGTAGCCTCTGGGACCCTCGCATATTTTCCCTGTCTCACCCCCCCCCCCCCCCCCACACACACACACACACACACACACATACACAATGTGCCTTTGAAGTCAAGCATATATATGCACTATCTGATGAAAATTTGCCATTCTACAAGCTGAGTGTGGTCATCCGTGATGGTCCACTGCACCGCTCCAGTTTATTGTTCTGCAAAACCTGTTTTCTGTAGGTTGATCGAGAGAAGCAGTATGCCGTGACGGGACATGGTAGCACATGTGAGGGGTGTGGGGGGGGGGGGGGTGAACTTTTTAAAATGTATTTTCCCTGTGTCCTAGTGCCGAAGGTGCTAGTGACGTTAGTATGACGGGCCGCTGGCTCGCACGGCAACAATGTTCTGCCTCTGCCAGTCAACTCAGCCACCTCAGGGGTTTTGACTCCTGAGGTGGCCTGATCTTTTGCTCAGTTGATATTCTGACAGTTAGCCCTCCGATAGATCTGTAGATTACCATATCTGTATTTTAAACCGTCAAATATCGCCGACCCTGTTCTAGGTCATGCTCTCCCGTTGTACTATTGTAGCCGGTTCCTACTTTTCAAGCTGATGCAATAAATAAAACAACGAATCAACTGTTTCTTGGGTTTCTCCAATCGTGAATACGCATAGGCAAACAGGTAATGACCCAAACTACAGTGATGACGCAGTGTTTGATTTCAGCGTGATCTAGGGACCAGCACCACTTGTGCCATTTAAAATGGTGGAGGCTGTCAGAGGATCGTCTCAGGGTTAATAGATCAGAAAACTACAGAACTAGATTTTGTTTTCAACATGGCTACACATAAATTATAAGAGAGAAGTATATCTGAGAATACACCTACAAAATCAGATGAACAGGTTCGAGTTGTTCTGCACAAGAGAATCTCACTCTCGTGGCACTTCAATCTCTATGGACAGGTCTGGTTCTGTTTGTCCCTATGTGGGGAAGCAACTCCAAGCAGATCCTGTCAAAATCATGCCTTTTTATATATGATTATAACTAAACTCCCTTTGATTCCAAACTCTACGATGAATGATGATATTTTATCCAGACGCTCTACATATGACAGTGTTGTAGGAACCTTTCTTTCAGAAATAAGAATGGAGTGATATTGAAATGAGTCTGTATACTTGAACGAGGCCCTTTTCTGCATTGCTGATTACACATATATTACATCAGATAGTACCAGTACTGATTCATAATTACCTACCACATATAAAACGTGTAAATTCTGCCGGATCCGCCTGGATTTTCTCCCGCACATAGAGACAGACATACCAGAACTAGGCATGGAGAGTGAAGTTTTTAGTCTTAAACTCAAATATCTTTCTGATCTCGTAATTTATCTTGGGCCATGTAGAAAATAGAATTCAATCCTGTGGTTTCCTGATCCGAGAACACAAACTTAAGCTGGTGTAAATCTGTAAATATCGGTGTTTGCCAGCAACCCGCTCTTGCCTTTGTCAACCAAATAATATCCCAATCAGAATTATGCAGGTCTTCGGCAAAGCTCTGAACCTTTGAACCTGGAAATATTTACCTGTCTAGAACTAAATGCGCTATCTATTACCAAATAATATCCATTACAGAACTCGACTGGTTCCCCAGTCATTTGCTAGGGTCACCACAGTGAAGTAATTGTTCAAATATTGGTACTTTCAGTCGGATGACTTAAAGAAAATATCAACACCACACGTCAAAGCTTTAAGGTAAGTTTCTATTCTCTCTCGATGGAGAAATGCTAAAATACCTTGCCTTTATCATGTTATAGCAGGGGTGAAAGTATTCGCTGATATTCTAGGGTTGAAGTTTTTTCTTTATGATAAAACTCCACAATATCTACAAGCCAACTAGCAGTATCAAGGCATATGACATTGTCACATTTAGGGAAAGTACTGAGACAGTGGATTCCCAAACTTTATTAAGGTTTAATAAAGTCAAAAAGAAGAAAAAGTAACCAAAGCATGGACAATAGAACAGTGTACCCCTGGTTGGAGGAGTGGATCAGAGATAGCTGGAAATACTTTCCGCTACAGGTGTGTTACTAATCGGGTTAAACAAAAAAAAGATTTCTTGAAAGCAAGAGAGTCTCTAATAACCCTATCACACAAGGCTCAACCTACAGCAGACAACAGCACAGAAGAACTAAGAAGATCCTCAATGAATGAACATTACATTAATGCAAAAATTCTTTAAATATCAGTCTATCAAATCGGACATTAATTGCTATGACAGTGACCTACACTTGTTAAACAAGATTTCCATTAAGTGTAAATAACCATATAATCAGTAATCAATAAATGATAGTATTCAAATAATCAGTTAAGAAGCTCAACAACAACTGATAACAACTACTAGCAACTTTAACATCTAGTAACACAGTGGGTTTTCCATATACCAAGGACTTGATGACTAATGGCAAATGGAATATGCAACCAGTGGTGTCCCCAAGTGGCAGAGATCGAAACTAATCGACAGTGGTGTAAATACAGTAAAACCCTGGTTCCAGGAAACCCCGCTTAAGGGGTCACCCTGCTTAAGGGGCCAATTTGCTCGGAACGGAAATTTTACCCTGTGTTAAGTGTTTATTTTAGGGACATGATTTTTCTAACCATGACTTGATCCATAATGTAGAAACTGTCAATAAACTGATACTGCATGCTGGTTGAATATATCATTTGACATATACATGGTATTGGACGTAGGTATGGCCACGAATCAATGGCACCATTTTTATCCTTCTGTTATTGAAAGAACAAAAACAAAAAACAAAAAAAACTGTTATTGAAAGAAAAGAGTAATGCTTATTACATTTGGTGGGAAGGAGAAGGTGGGTAGGGGTTGTGCCAGCTTTATGGATTAAAACTCATAGTTCCTTGTGTTATCACATTGTGTTGAACATACGGATTGGCCTCATTGTGACATGCCTAACTCATTGACCTCATTGTGCCAACATATAATGATTGCTAGCTTTGTACTATACGTACACAGATTGACCTCATTTTGCCATTATTAAGCAACCTCATGGTATCATACATGTATTGAGTGACCTCACTGTGTTACATATATATACACTGAGTGTCAATCAGTGAAATCAATATAGAATCGTTAATGAACATATTTTTTAATAATTGGTAGTCTTGAAAGTTTGGGATCGGAAATTAATACGACATACATATTTCATTGTAGCTAAACCCCGGAATACACGGTTCCATTTATTTGTTTTTCTTGGTTTACCTGTAGGAGGCTGTTGAACAAAGATGTGCTGGACTGGATGCGTGACGTTACAGGCATTCCGCTCACAGATAAAGTTGACCTCACATGCTCTAAGTACGAGTATACAGGCAAGTCATTATTGTATTCATATGCATGGATGTCTGAGTCACGCACAGTACATACAGTTGAAATACACCCTACACGACAAATGCGTCTTTATGCGACAAATACAAGCGAAGCTCTACATGACCCAGAAGAAGCCTGGGAGTACATGCTGCTTTCAATAAAAGACAACCTCAACAAAATATGTCCCATCAGACATCACCAATTCCCCTTCAGGACATGGTTATAGGGATGTCAGTTTTCCGGGATTTCCCGGTTTTCCGGTGTCTTTTTATTTGCCTTAAATAAATCCAATGAAGTATAATGGAATAGTAGCATGGACCAGAGCCGAGGTAAAACTTCACGAGACACGGTGCTCCTTGAAGCTCACTTTGAGCTGTTCTGCTCCTGTAGAAGGATTTGGTGATTGGCATATGATACCAAACATTTTGATGTTTTGCATTCAGGTTGATGCTGTGCAGGTCCTTGGCACTCATGACACTGGCTCCCCAGTGTCCATCTTGAATATGAGCGTCCCACTGCTAACTGCCAAAGTCTCCCACCAGTCGTCATTGTCCTCACACGACTGAATGCCCAGTGACGGATGGACAGTAACCTAGTACCGTCATAGCTCACATCGCTTACATCAGACTGAAATTATTCTTCTATGTCTGGGTTATATAGCTTATTATCCTCAATGATCATGTTGATCATCCATATTTTTTTGCAGTTCCAGTATTGGTCATATTTGACTGGACATGGATTACAGCTTCTGTGCCTCTAGTGGCCGCATCGCCAACAGTGTGTTGAATTACTGGAACTTGAATGATTTGTTGACCTTCTGCTGACTTCCTGATCTGCTGCTCTTTCTGTTTTGAGACTTTGAGATTGTTTTTACTGCTGTGACTCTCGGGTCTTCACCTAGATCTACCAGGCAGCATACCTTGTTATTCCAACAGGATATGCAAATTTCAGTAAAGTGAACCAAAGTAAGTCTAATTTAAGAAACTGGACATTAAACTACCCCAAAAAAACAAATCTAGGTGGTCCCTATATAACCTCAGTGTCCCCTGGATGTTAAACCACAAACAAACAAACAAACAAACAAACCTAGGGTCCTCCCTGTCTAGAACTCGAACCAATTCAATGACCAATTCCTTGTCAAGACCCATGTGGATGGCTTTGTCTATTATCAACTTAATCCCCATATCCATATACTTTTCCCTAACCTTCGGATTAAGAGACTTACGGGTGATTGCCTTATGAATCAATTTGTCCTACATTGACTTGTTTATATTTAGTCCCCTTACTAACAGTTGTAGGTCAATCACAAAGTGTTGGAACTTCTCACTGGGTCACTACCATCTCTAGTAAAAGATTATGGCAGCATGGATGGGATTTCTCTTGCTAAATGGGATTTGAATCGGGCCATTACATAATGGTAACACTTTTGAGGATCTCTCATCCATGTCATGATTGACCTGATTTTTTTCTGTCTATTACGTTTTTAAGCATTCCCCCAAATACACACTTACAGTGGTTGGCAAACCTCTCCCACTCCTTTTTTTATATATTTTATTTTATTTCTTTTTATTCCATTGAAGCGTTTATTTCAGCAAATTACCACAATGCACACAATGGCAGTTACAGAGTTTTGATGGTACAGTTTTGCTTCGTTGATTCCCCCCCCCCCTTTTCTTTATAGGTTATTTTAACCCCGCTAAGTCTTTTTTTTTTACTTCAAGCAATAATTATACCATGGTGTATGGTGCTTGTGAAGCACATTTTTTTTAAACACAATAGCGAGACAAGACAAGATAACCTTTTTTTAAAAAAGCGGGAGGGGCGGGAGGAAGGAGTTAGTTTTAGACGACTACCAAACAGTTCCTTCACTTCTACATTGCTGAGGGATCAAGAGTCAGTATTCCTTTGGTAGGAACATTAAGCAATAGTCCTTGGTCGGAAATATTATGTTGAACATGTAGGTTTTGTATCCATGTGTTTGGCAGGGAGCATCCCCTGTTTATCTCTTTGGAATATATTCCAATAGTCCAGGAGTAGTTGCAGGAGTTCCAAAGCGTCTTTACCTTCCTTGAAAACGGGAATGTCTGGAAGGTGTATGAAGGTTTATGAGGCGGCTGGGGGTGGGAGCATGTAGCATTAATCATAACACGGTAACAGTTCCATTATTTTTCCTCGTACACAGAAGTCAAGTTGGACAAATTGGACGTTAAACCACCCAAACAAACAAACTTCGTACACAGCATTAGTTCCATTACAGTATCTAAATTTTATTAAGATTTTAGTCGAGAGGTTTGACCATAATCTCTCATTAGACCGATTAAAAATAGAGCTTAATCCATGAACATTCAAGGGAGAGGTTTAAATATACCCTTTTTTGAAACATTGTCTAAGAGCACCTTTAAGTTAGAAAAATGTTAGTAGGAAACTTTCATCAATATTTCCCCTTGGGTTTTAGCAGTTGCTCCTTGTTTTAGCCTTCATTCATTGGATTTTGTTGAGAATATATTCCCATTTTTTCAATTTTCCCTTTTTATGTTCCATTTCACAAATGTATTTCTCTATTATAATCAGTCTTTGAAATTTTAAAGTCCACGAGTAAAGGTCTACCTGACTGTCATGAAACAGACGCTGCCTGTAAATATAAAATTTAGTTGCCAGAAGAATGAAGTTAATTTGAGTTGTCATTTTTATTTCCTGTGAGACTCCAAATAGAATGGTGTCCTTATTTAAATCGAACTGAATCTCAGTCACTTTTCTTAGCCATTTTGTTGTCGATAACCACAATTGTTTTATTTTAGCACACCCAATGAAAAAGTGTGCTATATCATCATCCTCTCCAAATTCAGAGGAAGATAATATACATTCGAATCTTAGTATCTATTTGTGGGGATAATTTTATGCAAAATTCTAAACTATAGCAATTGAAATTTGGTGATTCCTTTGGTTCTGGATGGTCTTACGTAGGTTTCTTTCCAATTAAAATCACTTCGTAAGTTTAGGTTTTTATCAAATATCCATCTTACTTGGGCTTTAGGCTCCTTTAGGATTTTGGAAATGATTATCCAATAGATTGCTTAATTCCACGCACTGAAAATATTCAGGAATTTGTCTTTCCCATTATTTATGTATAGTTCCATAGTGCTGTCTCTAAATTGTGTTCCCTTCATTAGATCTCTAATTTGGGTGACATTCCACTGGTTTATTATTGATTCTATGTTCCCCCATAGTGCTTCATTGTAAATTTCGTCAAGCGAGATAGGTTGTATCACATAGATCTTATGACACTTTGCTAAAAGTTCTTTGTAAAATTGGGAGTGTGATTTGATGGCCATATTGCCTGTTCTCAGGAAAATATCGTACATGGAAACAGGTCAATTGTACGACATTCTGTATGAACAGAATTGCGCTTACTAATCTCTGCCTGAACCCAGTGTAATAGGGGGTCATTTCATCAGCCCCATAATCATTTTGAGCCTACCGATTTTCTGAGAATTGTTTCTAGGAGAGTTTTTTCTGCTCTTTCATTCTATCTGGGTCCAACCTCTGGGAAATGTGGGAATTTCGAATTAGAAGCCAAAATCCAAAATGGCCACCAAAAATAGAACAAAAACACATAAAATTAGTTATTTCCTACAAATATAGACATGAGACACCTTAGAATGACCCTCTCTAAGAGAACTAATGCTTGCCATTATTTCCATACAGGTCTGATTTATTCTGTTGCCATGGCAACCAGATTTCCGTTTCCGTAGATTCAAAATATGGAATCATTGGATTTTAATAGATCTCAAACAGAATATGCATAAAACTCTATAAAATGACTGTCTCCGTCAAGCTTGCCTATCTGTTTCTCTTTTTTCACAATCATGATGGTATTTACCATGGTACCCGTATTCTATCAGAGTGTTGAAATCGGCTATTTTCATACAATTATCTGTGAATAGGTATATCATCCTAAATATTTGTTCTTTCCTACAAATATAGACATGTGACACCTTAAACTGACCGTCTCTAAGAGAACTAATGATTGCCATCATTTTCCTACAGGTCTGATTGATTCTGTTGCCAAGACAACCAAATTTCTGTTTCCATCGATACAAAATATGGAATCTTTGGATCCTAATAGATTACATCCTTACATATTTATTTAATATGTCTCAAATGATTTAAACTGATTATCTTCATAGAAATGCAATCTTTTCATTTTTCATATTTGTTTAAAATAACTGTCCTGGTCAAGGCTGCCTATCTGTATCTCTTATTTTCACAAGTCCGAAGGTGGTTGCCATGGTAACCATATTATATCAGAGTCCTGAAATAGGCTTTTTTCATACCATTATCTGTAAATAGGCATGAGGCCTTCAAATTGGCTCATAGTAAAGCTCCACAAAGTTAGTGATGTCACATAGAGAAAGTACATTTCATATTCAATAAGTGTAACTGTCAAAAGTAATTATGACAAGCCGTGAAGTCCCTAAATACATTTTATTACAATAAGATTATTTAATACAATAAAAACCGTGAGGCAGATGACGATGACGATGACCAAAGATAACTTGAGAGAGTTGTGATAATTAAGAGACTTGTAGGCCAGAGATAATAAGTTAGAGAATATGAAAAAAGGTATAAAACATGTGATATTACAGTACATGAGTAATAGGGGCCACCTGTGAAACAGGCTGGTCTTGTGATTTATACAAAGTCTTTATTAGCAAAACTGGAGGCGAGGGCTGTGGTTGTTGTAGTCAGGATGCACTTAGGGATGTAGAGTTGGAGGCCAGAGGTAGAGCTCCAGGCTCCATGGGACATGAAGCCTGTCATGCCCCTGTGCGGCGGAGGCTTTGGAGGGAGAAAACCGAGGTGTGATTATCGCCAGCCACCTGCAGGGCTGAGAGGTAGAGTGGGACAACATCTAGGCAGAGAGGCCGCCGGGCCGTGTCAATGTATGCGGGGTCAGTATCGCATGCCAAGTAGTGATCGAGATATTGCCTTCAGGCAGCAACTGGGCAGTAGGGCCCGCCCGTGTCGCAGACTGGTACAGAGAAAGGTCTTGATGCCTGGGTCGTCTTAGTCATGGTTACCTCCACACGCAGTCCCTCTGGCGTCTTGTGTATGTGCCCACGTTGTACCGTGTGGTGAGAGCGGGGGCCTGCGGACGTCAGCAGGTTAGACTGCCTCAGCATCATAGCATATCCCATGAGTATGATGGATTTGTAGGGGTAGGCCCTTGGTCCAACATGGTTGAGGACGTTGACCACCAGGCGTAAGTAGTGCATGGGGAGCTCGGGAGCTGGCTCCAGTTTGTGGTGGGAAAGCCATTCTATCCCCATTGGAGCGTGGGTCAAGAGGAGCGAGGAGAAGGCAGACGCATCCCCTTCCTGGAGCCTGACGAAGGTGCATGTTCTGGATAAATAGTTCTTCATGGAAGAGATACTTTTTAGGGAATTTGACAAGCACTGTGCATAAAGGGAGAGCTGTGTTGGGGTGGTGTCAGTTTGGGGAACTCGTGCACCTCCCTGAAGGGAGGGGTACGCAGTGGCCTGGGATCTTAGGTTGTCCACTATTCCTGTTTGCAGGCAAGCATAACAAAAGCGACCAGGATGGGGAGTTAGCTCAGTGATAAAGAGAACTGGACTTGTAATCCAAAAGTTGTCGGACTTTGTTGATTTAAGTCCCACTGCAGCCACTTTTCTCCTTCACCCCCAGCAGTGTTAGATTTACTGCTATATCAAAGGCCAATTCTTCTCATACCATGTCTATGTGGTGTGGGACGTAAAGGAACTCTCTCCTCGGTAAATGTGTTGGGGTGGGATTTCTACCTACATTCATCTCTTAGATTCGGTCAAATCCAAAGTAAGTCTTAATTGAACAAATTGGACGGTAAACTACCCAAACAAACAAAAAAACTGTGCGTTGTCGACCACGACCTCCATATGGTTAGTCATGGCCTCCCTCGTTTCCTCATCTGGTGCTGCCTTCACCATCTACATAAAGCCGTACAGGTAGGCTGAGGTCATCTGTCGCTGCAGAATGGCTGACAAGAGTAGAGTGGCGCGGAGATGCGATGCCGGTCGCGCATGCATTCCAGTGTCTTTACCCGGATAATTTCCTGGGTTCGAGTTATCCCACCCACAAACGTGTGCACCTCTTTTTACATGAAATAATACCTAAAGTGATCTGAATTTAAGATATTTGAAAGACTGGTGCATGGGACTGACTTTGCCCCAAAAAGGCAAGTCAGTGCAGAGATACAAACAGGGCAGGAAAGAAAGTGCAGGATCTATGCAAAGAGAGTGGTTATAACTCCAATTCCCCTTCAGTACCTCGGTAATTACCTATTTTACGATATTTAAATCCAACAAATAAAGCAAAAGTATATTTGCCAGCTCACCAGCCTGATATAAGGCTTTTAACGCCACGTCTGATAGATACACTTTGTTACAGACACACTGCTGTGCCACGACGACGAGTTAGAAGGACGTCGCATTGCCTTCATCCTCTACCTTGTCCCACCATGGAAACCGGAGGACGGCGGCAAACTGGACCTCTTTGACATGGATGGTACGTGTGTGGCCTCATAAAAAAGGAACCTTGTACATTTTGAGTGTCATTGTTCTAATTCTTATAAGGGGATTTGCATTTGGTTCGAGGATATACAGTTTGGGGTAGGGAGGGGTGGCGGAAAAAAGTGCATACAGTAGAACCCAGTAAAACCGAGTAAGCGGGCACTTTTAATCGGAATGGAAATTTCCCCCTCTATTAGACATTTAATTTAACCCCGCATAAGCGGGCTCCTCGTTTAAGCGGCCACCCCTCGTAAGCGGACATTTATTTCGGTACGAAAAGGCCTAAAACCCTGTGTAAGCGGACCCCGTCAATGGACACCCTACCAAAAATAGATTTATCTGTATTTTTTATGAGTGATTGCGAGTATGTTCATGGAAAATACATTTTGTAATTCAATGTTTAATAACTTCGGATAAAACCAAGACATTGGAAAATGGATTTCAGATTTATCATGCCCTCTGTCTCCCTACATGGCAATATATAACACTTGCATATTGGCCGGATAAAAGTTGAAAAGGCCGCATAAGCGGACACTTTGGCCCGGAAC
Source organism: Alentia gelatinosa (assembly GCA_950022655.1). NCBI lineage: Eukaryota > Metazoa > Annelida > Polychaeta > Phyllodocida > Polynoidae > Alentia > Alentia gelatinosa. The sequence goes on from OX465579.1 coordinate 102,720,796, forward strand.
GGAGGGTGTCCGCATACGCGGGGTCCTACTCTACGTGGTAATCATGGTATTCCGTGCAATGGGGGTGACTCCTGCCACCCCCGAAGTTGTGCACATATTTCATGGATGGCCGCGAACTGTGTCGACCATGTATGGTCAAGATGCATCACATTGAGCTTTGAATTATGTCTATAAATCCATGCTGGTCTTCATCGAACTGTGGCAGTGTATCGATGCTGTCGTGTTTTATATTTGACGTAGAGCATCATCAGCCACAGAAGATTATGAAGTCTATAGTGCCGTTGTGGAATCAGTTCACGTGGTTCGAGGTGACCCCAGCCTCCCATCACCAGGTAGGTCCTTCTCATGCTCTCAAACTTCAGTCTGTGCAGTGTCTTACCTTAGTCCAGGAGATGAGAGGGTGAGACTGACAGGGGAGTGGGCCTAATTGACCTAGCGACGGGGTTTGAGTGGCGGTTGCAGCCGCCCCCTTTTAGCACCGAGATCTGTGTCAACAGGTCGCCTCCACGTGGTGTGAGTTTCAGCACACCCCCAGAGTGACCCGAAACTAGTCATTTGAGAGTCACTCTCACATACAGAGTGGTAGATTGTTGGGGTATGCAATGTTACTATTTTTGATAGAATTACAATCACAACTCGTTCCAGAATACCTTTGATTGATATACACAGATACTCCTGCATTCAGACGTACTCACGTTCAAACTTATATACAGACAGAGAACAACTACACACAGATACAGAGATTGTCACTGTCATATATACAAATTGACACACAGATTATATGAACAGAGATACTCATACACACAGTCATTCATAGATCGATGCATACATGGAGTAATGGACAGAAACAATTCTACTCACAGCCACACACAGAGACACAGACACAGACATATATAAACAGTCTTGTACACAGATGCACTCATATACAATGATGCACATGTATATGCATATAGAAAGAAACGCCTGCATGTACTTATATACAAACATAGTCAGAGACATACCTACAGAGAGAAATGCACACACGAAGACACAGAGACACTATAATACACCTACACACAATAAAACACACAGAGACACACGGATGGATGGATGAATTTGTAAATGATTCTCATTTGTTTCAATTTACTTCTTCTTTTTTTCATTTTTATTTTGCTGCTGATTTAATTTTTCATTTTATTTTATCCTAGATGATTTTGATCCTATAATTTTTTGTGTCTATTTCTTATTCTTATTTTCATTTCTTTATTTGCCATTATTTTTTCTTTTCTTTTAAATCATTATTTTATTTAATAATTTTTTTAATTCTTTTTTAAGATGTTTTTTATTTGTCTATATTTTCTCTTATATTCAGTCGAGTGGCACTGGAATTGAATCTATTGATTTTTGTGGCTTGTTAGGTCCTTTTTTGGGGCTTATCTTTACTGGACTATAAGTATGTTGTTGGTCTTAAATGTACAAGTTTAGTAAATCTGTAAGTGAAGGTGATTAACAAAGTCTGTCCTAATCATATACTTTACTTTTAATAATATATTCAGGGGAATGTAAGTTGTGATTTACAGCACCATCACTATATACTTATTTACATAAATATACACTTGGGGATATTGATAGGTACTTTGATGTAATACGGTTAATAAGTGTGTATGGTTCAATTACTAGGTGTCTGAAGTGCTGACTGAAGACAAGACAAGACTCAGTATAGGCGGCTGGTTTCACGGTCCGTCTGTACCCAGACCTCAGCAATACATCGAATTGCCGACACCCCTGATGCCTCACATCTGCCTTGACGTGAGCCTTTCAACTATTGAACAAATTGGACGTTAAACTACCCAAACCAACAAATCTCTTCATAGATAGATGTGCTATCACCACTTTGACAGCCTGCTCATAGTTTTTCGTTTGTTTTTCAAAATTTTCTTTCAAGCAGAACGATTTTGGATATGCCCGTTCTTACAATTGATTCGGAGAACAGTTCTTGCGTCGATATTCCTGAGAGAAAGTAATCTTACCAAATTTCGTAGCTGATTAGAAAAAAACATATTTACAATCGGTTGTAACGGAATGAGATGTGATGTTTACATTTCCTTATCGTACTGGAGGAACTCTAGACACAAGAGCTCAATCAAATCATGACTGCAACTCAGCCATTGGTTTATTTTCTGGGATGTTACTGGAGCCATTAGGCGAAAAGGCCGAGAAAATGACACACAAAACACCCTGTCAGTGTGATTGAATGTTTCTCTGATGACCACAGGAGGAGGTACTCTACGAGTGGATCAACCCAATCTACCTGGACTTTGAGGTACAGGCACAAATCCAGGAGAAGTTCGAGGCCGACTCGGAGATCGAGCTGCAAGGTTTTCTCAAGGAGGACAAATACCAGGCGCTGCTGGCGGCGCTGCAGGAGTCCGGGCTCGAGTGGCGGCACCATGGACCCGCCAACAAACGGTACACACGCAATATCCTCACAGAATAGTGTTTAGGGGTCGAGAAATTCGGATTTGTATCCTGGTGTAAATAGTAAGCAAGGTTTGCACTCTCACTTCAAGGTAGCATCTTCCGGGAGACAGACCTGTCAGCCTTGTATTCTAGCCTACCGAGACGTAAAACTACACAAACAAACAAACAGCATTCCAAACAGTATTATATTTAGTATCTGTCTACACGATCAATAACAAGAACGAACCTTGAATTGCAATCAAGGGTTAATAAAAATTCGACAATGTCTGTTGCAAAAGCACCGTCAAGCATAGAAAATTGACCTACTCACAGGGTTTGAGTGACGGGTGCAGCCGGCCTATCAGCGCCTAGATCTGTGTCAACAGGTCGCCTCCACGTGGCTAGGATTTTTGGTTCCATTTTCAAAACAAGTTTTAAATAGTGGACTGTAAATGCTATATTAGGACAGAGACATTCCTACACACAGTCATAGACAGAGTCACTCAGTAAATAATATACACAAAGACACTTATCCAGAGGTACACCTATGCATATTGTCATAGAGTCATACATATTGACATAGACACCTATATAGCTGTGTATATGATTCTCTGGAGGAGTATCTCTGTTTATATAAATATGTCTGGGTGTTTGACTGTGTAGTGTCACTGCTTATGTGTGGATATGGAGGAGTGTCACTATATATATGTCTGTGTGTATAACCTTGTAGAAATGTGTCGATCTATGTCTGTGTGTATGACAGGGTGTCAGAGTGTCTCTGTCTATATGTCTGTGTGTAGGAGTGTCTCTGCCTTTGTTTGTGTGTATAACTGTATATAAGAGTGTCTCTGCCTACATTTGTGTGTATGACTGTGTATAAGAGTGTCTGTCTACGTTTGTGTGTATGACTCTGCATAGGAGTGTCTCTGTCTATGTTTCTGTGTATGACTACTGTGTGTAGGAGTCTCTCTGTATATATGTCTGTGTGTATGACTGTGTGTAGAAGTGTCTATGTCTGTGTGTTTGACTGTGTAAAGTGTATTTATCTATGCCTAAGTGTATCTCTCTGTATATGACTGTCAAAGGGAATTTTTCTGTCCATATGTTCATCCTTCCTTTGGTTTCTGTGAACTTGACCATCTACCTCAAGGTTTCTCTTGTGATTTCTAATGAAATTAACTGAATGTATATATTTCACTTTTAAGAAACAACCTTGCATGAAGTCTGTTTCCCAGTGTAGGGGCATCACTAAGAAATCACTCCGAAAAATGCCCCAGAATTCGAGTGAGATTAACAGAATAAGTCATGGTTTTGACTGGTTTCTACTGTGTGTCAGTGTGGAGCCACCCCAGCTGTGTGCCCTGTTTGTGGTGGCAGCATGGCGACAGGGTCTTAAAATAGTGGGGGCGTGGTTAGAGGCCTACAGTCTACAAATATCTCGCTATTTTCCCGTAATCTAAGCATACATAATGATTTATGACTGCCATTTCTGATAATTAATGAGATTAGTATGACCGATTATGGATATTTGATATCAAATGAACATTCAAGAAACTAATTCCGAAGTACGTTTGACTTTATTTTAGATTTAGGGACATCCATAATTTTGTTCTCCTTAATATCCGGCAGGAATTTTCATGCGAATAAGGAGAATTGTAGGCCCACCTATGCGTCGATAACTTCATAATAGGTGGATAATAAAAATAAATTCGTTTTAACCTCTTGTTAATTTTGAAATATGATAGTTGAAAAACTTTCCATGTAGTCTGTACATGCAAGTAAATATAGAACGAAACGTTTAGTATGCATCTTGCGTGTTTAGAAATAAATGTGCACTTAAGTAAGATTTATGTATATTTATTCCCAATCTGAATAGAGCATATGTGTCTTGTCAATGTGATATGCCTGTGACATTTATTTGCTAAACATTACTTAGAATTATAATGCTTTCGAGATTGAAGTAATTCCCTCTTATAGGATGTCTAGAGTGCCCATCTATCTCGCCCGCAGGAACTATGAAGAGGCGAGAGAAGAGAGTATGCCAGAGGTGGTGCAGCAGTGCTTAGCCTTCCTGCGCTCCGAGGCCATGTTTCTGACGCTGTCCAACCTGACGGGTCTGCGCTTGCACGCCATGGCGCCGGACTCGGACTCAGGCCCAGAGACCGCAGACCAGCACAAGCAAGAGGAGGAGAGCAATGATGACGATGCAGCCAGTCTAAAGGCAGACGACAGCAGCAGCGGCTCAGAGACCACCGAAAAGATCAAACCCAAGAAGAAGCGACGGAAGCTGAACACAGACGGGTCAGAGAGTGAGGGCCTGACCAGCCACGGCTCCCCCAGCACCGCTGGCAAAAACAAAGGTCACCAAGAGTAACTCTAACTCGCTCTTTTCATGTTGCTCGTCATTTGCATGCTGATTGTGGTAGTCATCGCAGATTCTTCACAATGGCCGACTGAGGCAGATTGTGGTGATACATGTCCACTGTTCACAGTGGTCGCCTGAGGTAGATTTTGGTAATCAATGTCCTTTGAAACTCTGGCACAATGAGTTTCTCAGCTGAAACTGGCAATAAATTACACCAGTCTGGTAGATACGAGTTGCTACACTGGTGTCATTTATTGCCAGTGTCGCAATTCGTATCTACCAGCCATCAAAATGTAGCCACTGTAATAAAACTTTTGTCAACTTCATAGTCAGTTCTCAAAAGTTTACCGATCACTGAGGGGAGGGATTTTATTACCTTAATGTCCTATTTTGTATATTAACGTATATTTAATTTGTACGGTGTAATGCTAGGTTTACACAATCACCCCGATAGTCCCGGCATTGAATTTTGTGCAAATCGTAAGTTGCCATGGAACTTTTATGACATTTTTATGGTTTTTCTCTGCTCAGCCCAAAATAGGCTGTTGAATTTAGGCGCACCACATTGAGTTGAGGCTGCCGTAGATCAACATGGTATTTTTGGGGTCTGGTTGGCACGCCGCCGTGGCTCCGCCATGCATTGACCTTCATTCGAAGGCCGACAGGTCACCAACAGGCTCACGTCGACGTAAGGTGACTAACCTCGGCCACGATTCTGGACCCGTTCACGTACGATTACTTACGATGCATAGGTTGAGTTAAGGCAACTTAAGGTAAGTTATGACCAAATGTGGTCCCTCCCCCCTCTTTGCATTCCAACAGCTCCACGGCAGCTTCCTGACAGCGTCCTGAATGTATAAAAGTGGCCTCGGCGAGGCTCCCTCAGTGTCTCCCAGTGAGTTTGAGAAGCAGCACTCTCATAGTACACATCACCGGTTTTCATAATGGTGAACAAGTTGATATTTTGCTTGTCTGCATACTTGCAACACTGATAGCATCTCTTATGGAGCAGCAGAAGAACAGTGTGAAGTGCCACACAGGCTTGGGACATGACTGTTGCTCACCGCGTCACATGAAGAGGCGCAAAGCTTGGGTACAAGCTTGGTAGTGCCAGTCAGACAAATACCTGAAATAACTTCAACACAATTGAGGATTGGATAGCAGGCCTCCCACCTTCGTCTCATCTTCTGAAGGCAGTGCAGACGTGTGGTACTTGCCAAAGGAGAAGAGTATTTACAACACACGCAGGAAACAAGGCAACAGAGACATATATGATTTCAATATCGTAGTTTGGCAGTCCATGATGTTTGGCAGACAAAATTTATATGTGCATTTTTTTCGGGACATAGTACCAATCCAATCTACCTCTGAACCATGAATGATAAACATCATGAACAATATGTACAAAAATGAGACTCAAACACAAAGCGGTTTCACAAGGCATCAAAGGCATATATAACATAGTTCTGCAGTCCAGAACGTTTTGCCAGACAAAATATATATGTGCAGATTTCCCAGGACATAGTACCAATCCAATCTACCTCTGAAGAAGGTAATTCTACTGAATCACTGTCAGAACTGTCACTGTCTGTATTGTCCACTGCAGAGGTAGTTGTGCAGGTGGTAGAGGTTGTAGTAGGTGTGGTGGAGGTGGCAGCAGCATTGCTCTTCTTCCACGGTCTTGTCCGTGCCAGGTTGGCCAAGTAGGACAACAGGAACTGGAACCAATCCCAGATCCATTTGTCTTTAGGCTTCAATTTGTCTATTCCTTTGCCCCAGATTCCTGGAACCAGGCAGATTCGGCAGAGTTAGATATGCATACTGAGGTACCAAGTCCTGAGCTCCCCGGCGGAGCAACCAATCTTCCTTGCCTGCCCTTTTCACAGCAGGTCCTTGCGTTCAGTGTTGCACAACGCAGCCGACTGCTTGGCATAACGTTTGGGATTATGTTGAAGGAATAAGGTAATATCCTCCTTCTGTTTGTTGCTGAATTTTGCCATGGTCTGGTCTACACAGCGGCAACAGCAACTGGGGCGAGCAGGAGTGTCACAGGCATCAGGTGCAGGGTCAGTATCTGCTGCTTGAGGATCACCAGCAGCATTCTCTAGTGTACTTGGAGCAGCATCTGGTGCAGCTGGTGCTGCATCTGGTTATGCAGGTCTGTCAGCAGGCGTGTCTTCAGCAGCAGCATTAGTGGCCCTTCTATGTATGTGAGATCAAGGAGGCATCTTGTAGGAGTGATGTTAAGTGATGTGTACAGTTGAGCTGCTCTAAGTGGAAGGAAGACTTGTCTGCCATCCTGTCTTATGTATACCAAATGTGGACTGTAGGTCAACGGGAATGAATCTCACCCAGCATCAAACTTGACACGCCAATAGTCGTTGGGCTTCCGGATGGGGCCAGACTCAAGTCAATGACCTCTGTGAGAAGTCCCCATCCAAAGCCCGTCATCTTACAATCACAGAGCCTGTCAACTTAAGGTGAGCTGAGGTCTGTGGCAAAAGCCCCGTTGACTTGAGGTGAAACCCGGCAGTCATAAACCACTGGGGGTTGCCGGGACTGTCATGGTGGATTTTTTGACAGTCAGAAATTTTCCCTGGCAACTCCCAGTCGCCCTATGATTCACAACCTTGACAACTTAAGGCAGACTCAGAAATAGCCTTCGAGATACAGCGATGCCCTTTTGAGGCTATCAGGACTGTTGGGGTGATGTTGTAAACCTAGCATAACCCGAATATGAAATATCAAAGGAAATTATCTTTAGGGGCTTATGCCACTCATGGGTTCAATTTATAACCTTTAAGGGGGCAGAGCCAAGAGAGAGTGTGGGGCGAAATTGGGGCAACATTCTTTGAGGGCTGCAGTATTAAAAATGTTAACTGACATAGTGAATGACCACCAGCATTTGGTATAGTCTGAGAATCGACGACTTTCGAAAGTAAATATAAGGCATATCATAGCGATTCCCGGCCTTTTGTTCTATAACTACGGCCCTCCAACTCCGGCATCAGGCTGTAGTTATACTAGACAAAATACCTTGAACTGCAATTGCTAGGGACTCACAAGCTATGTTTTTTCTTGATAATGTTAACTGAGTGACCAACCTTAAATTTAGATAATTACCGAGAAGTCTAGTATTCAACCCATTGAGACTATTCAAAGGAAAGATATTTTTCAAAGAGAAACATGATTTATAAAATATTTTAAAACATTCCTATTCTAAACTTCATCCATGTACATTTGCAGAGTGAAAAATCCTTGTAGCCTCAGGTACAAACATAGTACCCTAGGGTCGTAGGAAAACGAATTTCTTTTCAGATGGACCCACATATGGCCTAGGTGCTGTTCTAGAGAAAGGAGCTTACCGACCCTGTTTGCTGACTTTAAATGGAGAGTACACACTGATCTCCATGGAAGTGATCACTTCCCTATAACGTTAGAGACTGATAAACTAAACACCAATGATGAAAAACATACCTCCTTGAAACTCTCCAAAGCAGACTGGGAAGGGTTCAGAAGGCTCTGCAATGAGCAATTTCTCTCCTAGGAGGTAGTAGACATGGAGGACGACCCAATCAGGTATTTTACAGATACCCTGTTAGAGATATCTGGAAAATGCCTTCCAAAGTCCTCTCATACCTCTTCCAAGAAATCCAAATCCTGGTACAACGTAGACTGCCAGAGAACCGAAAGGGAGAGAAATAGAGCAAGAAAGAAACACAAAAAACATTACTGTTTATCTCTAGACCAATGCCCAAACAAGGAGAATTTATAAAACCTCCAAAAGGGATTCTTATCAAGGGTATGTTAGTTCCATTACTAAATCCACACCCATGAAGGTCTGGAACTTTATGAGAAAAATGAATAGAAAATCAGGAAACCCACCAGTACACCATCTGAAAATGAATGGAAACATCAAAACAACTAAAAAAAGAGATAGCCAATGCTCCTGCCACCCTCATCCTCATCCAGTGAAAACTGTGAGGCTGGCTTTCTACGACACAAAGAAGCAAAAGAGCAGACTCAACTAAACTTTACCTCCTTTACCCAGAAGACAGTGGAAGAGAAGCATAACCGCTTCCCTCAGCCTGACAATGGAAAATAGTGCCAACATTGAATAAGATCTTCAACGGAGGGTGGTCCCGGGACTCCTTGCAGTTGGACAAGTATCTTATGAAAATGCGGCAGAATATTGTAGCTGCTATGTCAGCCATTGTGCATCAGTCACAGGCACTGCATGACCTGAGACAGTGGGCAAAATTGAATAAAGACCCAGAAATAAGGGAAAGTGTGGCTCTGCTTGTGGAAGCCTAAGTCAGTATGTTGGGTGTTAATCTCATCCTTTCGAGGGCTACTACACATACCAGGCTTAGGGGAAACCTGCTGTCAGATGACAACCCAGCCATGATGTAGTGGTTAGGAGGAGAAGACTTGAATGGGCCCATGAAAAAGGCCGGAGATGAGATCAGGCAAGCAACAAAATGACCTAAAAGAAATATATGAGCCTCAAACTGAGCAGAAAGATTTCTGTAAAAAAAAAAAAGGACTAAGGTTATAAAAATAAAAACAAGTCTTACAACAAGAAGTGAAAGTCCAACAAGGGGTCAAAAGACAAGTCCCCATACAACTCCCAAGTCAGGTATTCACAAGTGGCGGTCACAGTAAATCCATAGGTTAGTGACCCCTGATTGGCCGATTTACAGCTTCATTGTGGCAGGTGGTACTAGATACTGCTTTAAAAAATGGTCGAATATTACACACATGATAGGGGCTCAAATTGAATTCGATAAGATGCCAGAAGCATCCTTTTGTTGATTCCTGAGAACTAGTGATCACACCATTTGTTCCTGTACTGGAGTTTCTTTCTTGTAGCAGTTTTTAGGTAGTTGCTTGTTTAGGTATATAATGATAAAGGTATAAATACATTTTTAATATACATTTTCATTGATTTCAATCATGCAAGGACAGTCATATGGCCAGTTCTGTTCCCATTTAACAATCATATTTGATAATATGATAATGAATTAGTGTCAGAATACATTTGATTGATATATTTCCTGAAAACTACTTCAGGTAATATATACCAGGCTATTTGTAGGATTGTATATTTGTTAAAACCTCCAATCACCATTCCAATAAAAAACCCTTTATTTTTCAATAGGATTCCCAAATATTCCTTTAAAATTTCAACAACAAAATATAGTTTAAATTCCTTTATATTTTTTTCGGAGGGTGGTATGAGGACTAAGTAGTACCTCGACATTCATCTTACCAGATAAATCAAAAGTAAGATGTATTGCTCAGGATCTCCATGTAATGTATGGTGTTGGTTTTCATGACAGGTGGTGAGGAGTGTAACCCGCGATGTCGGGGCGCCGTGCGGCGGTGGACACACGGCAGCTACACACTCGTCCACGACCTCGACACTGAGAATTGTGACTTCGCTCTGGACGCCATGTTATTTACTTGTTGTAAAGGTAATTTCTCTGTCCCACCTTTTTTGCTTCACTCACATTCTCTCAAAAATCATCAATTCTAAGCCTGATGTTCGCGGTATAATATATATTGTAAACAGCTCCGAATTGTTGTGTATTATTTCAGTACATTATTTCACTCTGAAACATGTATTTCCCATCACTGTTATCATAAGTATTGTTAGGACGCGGCTATGTGATCTCATGTTGGCAGCAATCAGTCAAGTGAGCTCGATGTTCGACATCAGCTGACGTCACAGATCGGTTCTATTAAAGCATTGGTGACATTGGCATAATTAATTCAAACATGAACAATTGGTAGACAACAATTTATTATTTCGGTTTGTCCTATAGGTCAAGACCGAAATATATTAGGGAGACGGGGAACGTTTTTTGCGGCTTACATTATAATACATTACAGTAATGTATTCTGAATAATTAGAGTTTCGATACCGCCGATACCGGGCGCGGGCGGCGACAGCAGTGTATTTTTATATATTGTATAGGCACCTGTTGCGGTTCAGTGTATTTATATATATTGCAACAGGCTTCCACCTCCCTCCCTCCCTCAATCTGAAAGCTCTAGACACCGGGTGTGGGCGCCGATATCAGGGGCCCGTTTCATATATTATACCTATAAGACACCGACATGTAGACTCTTCCCGATGACAATTCCTCCTTTTATAACCTCGTAAATTACGAGTTAAGATCAAAGTTAAGATCAAAGAGAGCCGCCGAGAGCCGAGCTGGGGTGAGCCACGGGCCGCTGGTGTAGAAATTAATTTAAAGTTTGATAAATTCAAATCCAAGTAGATTAAGAAACGGGCCCCAGTCAAATAGGTCACCAGCGCACCTGTTGCGGTTCAATGAGTACTAGCCGGTGGGTCTCGGTCTGGTCAGATGTGGTCCGCACCCGGCGCCCGCGGGACATACCCGCTAGGGAGGGAGGGAGAGAGGTGGAAGCCTGTTGCAATATATAGTCTATTTTTGTATTGGTCAAGACTTAGACTCTAGTACAGTCTGTAGTCGCCAGGGCCAGGGCGCACAGGCTCAAACTCAGACTGTTATGCGCTGCCATTTTGAGGCATAAATTCCTGCCTCCGCTGGTACTCAGCTAACCTGAGTGATTTGCCAGTAACCAGTGTGTTTCTCTTCAAGCATGGGTCCTAGAGTAGCTTTTACTGGGCATGTATCGAATAGATCAGCTTGGAGAGTTATATTGGTTCCAGAATACCTGGCCAGTCAGAGCCATACTCTGTTAGACCTTCACCTACCATAACCCGAAGGCGGCGCGGTGCATGAACGGACTAGTCAAGACTCTGTCTCAAAGTACGGTGGTGCATTCGTCTTGGATATTTATGTTACAGTAGTGTATTTTTATATATTGCAACAGGCTTCCACCTCCCTCCCCTCCCTCCCTCCCTCCCTCCCTCCCTTATTACCTGTTGAAACCGAAATCATGGCAATGCCATGCCAACTTTTAATCCTTGTAATATGCAGAGATGTCAGTTTTCCATTTTTCCGTGCAAATCCACTTTTTTATATTCTGTATATGTAATTGCCTATCCTTTTATAAAACAATGAAAATATTAATTTAGCCTCATGTATGCCAATAAAACTGGTTTGAAACTCCCCGAAGACCCACAGTCCCATTTCATGGCCGACAAGGACATATTATCCAAGTTTTCCCTGTTTCTCTGAGACACGAAAAAATGTTTCCACTTTTTTCCCTGGCTCCAACTGACATCTCTAAATATGTAGTATTATCCTTACGTCTCATTACTATCATACAAAATATATACATGTATATCACAAGGTGATTTTCAGCTTAAGATTTCTTTCTCAGTATGAACTAAGATTTCTTTCTCAGTATCTACATGACAATTCATCTTTTACAGGATGGCAACCAGAATACGGGGGCTACACATCTTATATCGCTAAAGGCGAAGATGAAGAGGTAACTATATTCCTTCAAGTGTAGCCATTAACATATAATCAACACAGATTCTTGCATATTATCCATTCATATTTACAGTACTCAGACTTTCCTGAATTTGTGTACACCCCAAGGGCCCCAGCATTTGTAGTGAGATGCAAGTTGTTCATTTTATTTTCCTCTCGAACTGTACCGGTAATGTATTTATGTGTATATGTTAACCCTGTTTGTTTGTTAATTGTTATTCTACTTCTTCAGAATGAACTTAGACTAAACTTAATTAAGTGTACCGCTGTCTATGTATTGAAAGCACCATTATAAGATGCTGAACGTTGACAGGACAATTTAAGAGAGACAGAGAGAGACGGAGAGAGAGACGGAGGAAGGAACAGAGAGGGAGGAAGGGAGGGACAGAGAGAGAGACTTAAGCAGAACTGTCTTTAGGAAAGCGGTTCTGTTTTTATCTCACCCCCAACACGGACCGTACAGTCGATTTTAAGCAATAATATAATCATGTATAGAATTGTTCAAACAATAGCGTCGGAACTATTGTTGCTGCAGCTGCGGTTCAAACAATGGCGCCGGAACTATTTTCTTTTCCGCGACGTTCATTGGTCGCACCATACATAGATTCTCCGCCACTGCAATGGCAGAGAATTGACACTCTACGTAGGTGAGCGTGGCGTATTTTATTTCAACGTTAACTCAATGGCACAACCTGTACCAGGGGTGGGATAATAACCAGTTTATTCCTATATACACCAATGCGGAAGTGCATGTAAATTGACTTGTTTTCATATGTATATATTTCACGCCAGCACATGAGGCTTATACAAGACTGTCTCCTTTTAAATACGGACACGTCTTGGCTGTATTTCACACCTGGCGTATACAAGAGGAAATATCCTCTGTGCAACATGTATACGCCGGGTTTATAGATCATAACAAAAGAAAGAAAAGGAATCGCAACCTGTCGCGACCTTCCATATACTAAGGACTTATAAACTAATGGCAAATGAGATATGCTACAGTGGTGTCCCCAAGTAGCACAGATAGTCTGATAGTCTCTACCTCAATAGGCCAACAATTTTGCTCCTAACTTTAGTAAGATGGTCGTTGAAAACATTGCACTGAACATTATCTCAGAAAAGCTCTTGCATGGAAGATAACAACAAGTCTTGGTATGATGAGCCCCCACTCCACAGACATGGCACTGCCAGGTGTTACAGTAATGGTACCTCACTTATTTTCTTCTCTGCAACAATTTTTATAAATTTTTTAATTCTGCTAGAAGAGATCAGACACTATTGGCTTCTAAATTGTATAGATTATCCAAAATACACAGTTCTAGAACCTCTTATGTATGTAGGGGACCCGTGCAAGTCTACTAAGGCTTGGCACGTCTACTACGCCTTTCTAAGTATAGCCGCGGCCGGGACAGCTGAGCGAGCCGTTGGACAGGTCAATTAGACTTGTTTCCCCCCGGTTTTGAAGTGGCTACCCGCCGCTGGCCATTACTGAAACCGTGTTGGGACCAGTCCAGACTGGTTTATCAGCTATTAGATTGAGAACCAGCAGTGAGGATGATCCTGGGAGTTGGGCAGGGAACTAGCGGAAACCACTGGGTTGCTAGTGACCAGACTTACTCAGAATACCCCGTGGGGAACCAGCAAAGTTCTTGCACATGCTCAGTGAGGACATTGCTGTATATAAGCAGCCTGCTGTGGCTTACTGAGACACACTGGGGTGTGGAGAGACTATGTGCGGTCTCTCTGCAGGGCTCTGTCTCTGTGCTCCACCGATGGGAGTTAGCTCTCCGGACTAGCTGTTGACTGATTCGGGTTCCCCAGATGGTGGAGTCAGAGTATCCCGGTTCTCTAGGAGGAGAGGGTCGACCAGTGGGTCCCTTCTCTAGATAGAGTTCTGGGGTCCTGAGAGGAGAGCAGGGTGGTGGTGTCCACTGGCCAGAGGGAGGTGAGGAGTACTCCCTCCAGGAGGTGGCTCTTACCAGCCCTGTTATCCTCGAAGGCAGAGCTACTGGGTGATGGGTGGTTGTGGTAAAACACAGCTGCAGGTTAGCGGGTGGGACCAGCACCGAGATGGCATCTTGGACCAAAAACTGTAGTGGTGCTCGGGAGGAGCTTCTGCTGTACCCGACACCCAGTCACTACATGTAGGTGAATCACAAAAACCTAAATCATTGAAATTGAAATCCCTCCCCCCCCCCCCCCCCCCCCCCCGGCAAATACCACAAAATGAAATGTCCCCCAGGCATATATCCCAAACTGAAATGCCCCCCCCCCCCCTACCCCAGGCAAATACCTCTAAATAAATTGCCCCCCTCCCCAGGTAAATACCCTCATATAATCTGCCCCCACCTCCAATAGCTCATCCCCCCCCCCCCCCTGCAGTAAAATAATGAACGGTCCCTAAGTGCAATGTCTTTTATTCGGGGGGTGTGGCATATTTTGTGTAACCTAATTTTGGGGAAGCTGGTACATTTCCCTGATTTTCAGGTACTCAGTCTTAGAGAACCAAGATACTCAGGTAATGATACAGATCTGGGAGCTGTTTCAATAGTTGAAAAAACTCTTGTAATTGCTCCCACTAACCAAATAGCGGCTCCTCATATTCCAATAGGAGAGGATGTCAACAGCGAGCGGCACTTTGAATCAAAGCGGCACCAACAGTGGCAGTACCTGTTTCAATAGTTAGTGAGGTCTCGCTGTTACTGCCACTGCTCGCGAGAAGGTCTACCCTACTTGTTTTCATAATTCTCTAGCAATTGACTACTTTGTGAGAACTACATTTTATTATACTAATCAAATCGAGAACTACATTCCCTGTACCACTCAGCCCGTTCCCACTTACATCCTACTGCAGCTCTCAACCCTAAGTTATCACTTGCTGGTCTTACAAAGGAGAGCTATAGTGTTAGGCATCGTAACTCATTCAAAAATGCATGTAGAGACGTAAAATAAAAACAGAAATGGGGGGAAAAGCACGAAGAATAATTTTGAATTAATTCATGAGATATAGATTTATTAGATGTCTCGTCCGTTATGCTGGCATAGCGAACGGCAGGGGTACCTCAACAGCGATGTCCTTTAATTCCTTGATTCCCTGTTGACTGAGCCTACCCACAAACCCTAGGCTCCTCTCCGTGGCCAGCCCTGACTCATTTGCCTTGTAATCCTGGGAGCCGTTTCACTAGCAGTGGGGTCAAAGCGAGAGGCCAGACCGCAACAGTGGCAGCAATAGTGGCACCAACAGTGTTAAGGCCAAAATTGCGTTTCATCAGTAGTCTCGCTGTTGAGGTGGCCATTCCCTTCGCTTTGCCAGCATAGTGAACGGAACGTTTTAAAAATCAATAACAAATGCATAATTTGATAATTTCAAATTATTCCTCGTGTTTCCCCCCACATTTCAGTCTTTATTTGATGTCTTTAGGTGCATTTTTGGCTGAGGTACGATGCCTGACACTGTAGCTCTCGTTTGTTATAGCTGGCAGTGGTAGCTAGGGTCGAGCAAAACAGTAGGAAACTGCCAGAGTGATGCAGTGACCGCCGTGGACTATTTGGTTTAAATAGTATAATGGTTCTCACAAAAAAGTTAACCACAAGTGAAATGTGAAAATCAATATATGGGTAAAAGATACATATGAAATTGTTCAGAGCATTTTTTACTTTAATTACATATGATATGGTATGTTTTAAAATGGTTGTTTTGATCAATACAAGAGGGTAGACCCTCTCGCTTACAGCGGCTCCACAGTGGCACTAACAGTGAGAGCCACTTTACTGATGAAACAGGGGAGCTGTTTCAAACCCATAGACTTAACCCACGTTTTGAAACAGCTCCCTGGTTTTGCCACTGTTAGTGACACTTGTGTCCCAAGTGCCATTCATGCTTGAGTGCACCTACTAATGAAACGCACAATGCCACTGTGGTGCCACTGTTAGAAAAAATTAGACTTATCTCTTCTAGTGAAACGGCCCCCTGGTGTCAATCTTGCAGCAAATCAAGGAGGAGCCATGGTACATTGGCCGCCACCTCTGTCTACACTACGTTCCAACTAAGAGGTTGGTAACGTTAACCCATGGACATGTCCACAGATTCTCACTCTCAGACCAAGTCATGTCCTTTACATGTCGGTTCTGAGAGCAGAAACACTTATCAAGAAATACTAACAGCTCACCAAATTGATAATAAAGTCTACCTTTATGCCTATTTGATTAAAATTACACACAAAAGGAAATATAAACATTGAAAAATGGGTTCAAGAGTGAGAATCGAATGCATTCTCCAACCATAGGTCCAGGTCATATAAAGGATCTGCTGGGAGAGTAAGTGGTAGTTCTTTGCACCAATGGCAGGAGATACCCGCTACAACGCCAGGTCACGGCCCCTGTCAATTCAACGTGACCAGAGCTAACGTAGTGTAGCTCGGGTGGCCAGTGTAGAGCCATGGAAGGATTACAGGCACTGAATGCCATTGGCTGATAATTGCTAGATCTTTCGTGGTGCTTGTGCATACACGCGGGGCAGGAAACAAAGTGCAAGGATATGTTGGGAGAGTCTGATATGCATATTCAACTTGTAGCCTGGAAGCCTGGCCTAGTCGCATTATAGGCCAGGTAACGGGTTCCATTTTATGGTGCACTATGCAAATCAAATGAGCGAAAATAAGTGCAGAATATCGATTCAAATTGTTGTAATTATCGAGGACAGAGGGCAGCACTGAATGTTGTCAGACACTACACTGGTCATCAGAGCAAACCCTTGCTGCTGAAACGGCCCATAGGGATGTCACTATGATAATTTGTATGTAGGCTCAGATATTTCTCTATATACATGTTGTTTTAATTTATTTTTTCTAAGAAAAATGATATTTTCATTTTTGTTTTATTTTAATAGGAACATATGTCTCGTAGTGATAATGTTATTTTTATCTAATACATTTCAGGTGTATTTGGTGTATGTATATAGTTTTTAATTCCTGTATTGCCAGGGAAAATATTTCCTTGTTTTTTTTTCTGACCCACTTAACATCCCTGTTAGCATACAGCATAAACTACAACATTAACTGCATGGGCATGCAACATACACTAAAACATAAACTACAACATCACCCAAAGAGTACAAGCTACAACAGCTGCTACGAGCTTCCTTTGGAACCCTTCTTAACCCTATCGCGCCGGGTCACCGCAGCAGTGGCTGGGGCATAGGGTCAGGTCCTAATTACAGTGTAGACAGCTAGGGACAGGGTACTGGAGGCAGATTGTAAAAAAAGATTTTCACGTGACATGATATGTGATATTCTTATATCTTTTTGCGTGTCTGATTCCAAAGCGTAATTTAGCAGGGAAGTATAGACTGGAACTTTACAAGTGGTTTGAATCTCCCACGGACCCACGTCGTTGCTAGCCCTGACGTTTTACTCGTTTTCTCTTTCTGGGGCTTAATATTCCACATAAAAATATATTTCACTCTTTGTTCTGTTGCATTGGTACTTCAGCTGCTGACAGTGAACCCGGCCGAGAACTCGCTGGCGCTGGTTTACCGCGACAAACATACACTGCGCTTCGTGAAGCACATCAACCAGCGGATCCGCAACATGTCCAGCAGTCCTGAGTTCTACGAATTTTCATTCAGCTATTTCGAGTGAACCTGCCCCAACGACCAAAGATTTTGAAAAAAAGACCACGAAAAACTTGTTTATTGCCGCGTGATGCTCAATGACCGAAGGTGAATCCGAGCAGGAGAGTGGGAACTATCGCGATGTACGTCATACTGGTGGCCATCTTAGGTAGATGCTTACAAGTGTGATATGGGAAAACTATAGACGGCATCTGTGCATGTCACTTGGTTTTATCATAAAAACATTTTTGTTGGAACATTTTCCGTATTTTGGAATACGCAGATGTCTGTTGTACCAAGCCATTCTTGAGCTTTATTATGTAGGAGCTGGGAGTTCTCTAAAGTGAAAATTGAACTATTCCTTAAAATTTTGCACATAATTGTGATAAAGAATTCGGAGAGAAATATACCTCTAAGTGGTTTTAATATGTCCCCGTCCCCATATTTATGTAAGTCGTTGCTGATATAAAATGAA
Organism: Alentia gelatinosa; assembly: GCA_950022655.1. Classification (NCBI taxonomy): domain Eukaryota; kingdom Metazoa; phylum Annelida; class Polychaeta; order Phyllodocida; family Polynoidae; genus Alentia; species Alentia gelatinosa. The sequence goes on from OX465579.1 coordinate 102,739,125, forward strand.
ATAAAACGTCATAAAACTACTGCCTTTGTTTCAATTATTTCCTAATGAGTTCGACAGATTTTAGCAGATGAATTTAATGTGAAGTTATTTGCAGAACATGAGCTGGACCAATACCATTATATATTCCTTTCTTTATTTGGATTGTAACTAAGGTCGCATCAAAGTGCACCACAGAATAACACAAGGTTACCAGTTGGCGTCAGAAAGAAACATTGAAATATTTTTCATTGCAACACAGGGTTTACGCATTAAATACACGTTTCACTGGGAAATCGAGCGAAAGCTTGAATTTTCACATGGATCAGTGAGGAGGTCCAGTGGGGATAATGGGCTGTGGTTGAATTGGGTAATTTACTAGTAGGTACATCAATATTACATGAATTATTTTTCTATTCTGTAAATTAAAAGATGAATTTCAATGGAAACATTGAAAACTTGTATCTCCGAATGACATAATCATTAATTTTCTGTTGGATAAATGTGCCCATAATTGAAATTGGGGAAAAATGACCTATGATTTTACCATCAGATAAAAACCTCGGCTCGTCCGAAGTACAAAGTTTTTTTTTTCAAATAAAAAATGTGAATATGACATGTATACTTAGTCATAATAACTAATATATCAAGACAAAATCTCCCTCTCCATCCTCTACAGTGGAGCTATCATATAGGCTACAGATCCTACCAGAATCACTGTACAATAAAAACCTATATCTGCCACCAGGAGGCTTCTCAATGTTAGTATTATTACCCATAATTCCTGTAACTGTGGCAGCCAAAAAATGAGAATATAAGGGACCAATTCCAGGCAGCCTAATCACGGTACCTCTTAGTCCCTGATGAAGACATTAGGCATTAGACTGTGCGCTCTAGCAGTGTAACTTTGACTCTACAGGTTGATTGTGTTGCAACTACCTGGAAAATTCATAGAACGTAGCAGTAAGCGTAAACAAAATGGCGAGATTGCGTTGCAACTGCCAAAACTCCCTTAACATATCTCCAGATCCCATAACAATACACAAACATGAGAAGAATCACATAGACTGTCTAGCGTATGATATGGAAAGGAGCCCTATTGATTGATTGAACATTGTAGCCAGCTTTAATAGGTTTCATCCTAAAACAGGAATCAACCAAGTTATGTATTATATTTAAGGTATTAAGTACATTACCCAAAGATCTAGTATAGACAGTACAATTGTGATGTAGAACAATTTCAACTTAAATCATATTCATCTCATCTCATTAACAAACCAAATCAAATCGAGTGTGGACATATTAATCTGACGAATATATTATGTGTAACCGGTAGAAGTCGTTAGGGATGATAATCAACCAATGTTATGTATATTGCCGTATCTATCTGGAATTGTAAATTCATTTTTCAACGAAGGAGGGACCAAGCGGAAGACCGGCTAAGCCGAGCTTGGGTTAAGCACAAACATATATTGTATTTATTACCCTAATAAAACTTACCACAAAAAAAGACACAAGTGCCGAAACTAGTAGGACAACTAAAAAGGTGAAACAAATTCTAACAAAAAAATTGTAACACAAGTTAAAATAACAAAACTGGGAAAAGAAAAGACAACGTACATGGGTATCATTTGTTTAGTGGCTTAAACATCCACCATTAGATACTTAACTTTGCTTCCCTGGTAGCGTTTCCTATGGACTCTTCGCGGCAAAGCGATAGGGGACTGCAGAACTGGGCTTAAACCCTATCAATGCAGAGAGAAATGCGGATCGGGTGTTTAACCGCTCTCTAGCCTGTGCTAGAGATGTCCCAATCATTAGACCGGCTGAGACGCAGTCATCCTGAAACCATTTGGTAAAGTGATGATGTGGGTACACTGGTTTGCCGGGTTCTGTGCAATGGGTGTAGTACCACTGATGCACTGCCGTACCTCATGAGAGCTTTGCGAGATGGACCTGGAGAGGCTACAGTATGCGCCTACCGACGTTCAGCCACTCCAGGTTGGGATGCCCTCGTGGAAGTGGCATCTTATTACTGTGGGCAGCTTGTAATGCTGAACCCCCGCTTGACTTTTCTAAGTTGGGTGCAGGGTAAAGATGAGTCAGCCCGTGCGTATGGGTTAGCCTTACGGCAACTGCTGATGGAGGTATACCCTGGCACTAGATTGGACTCGCCAGCACTGCACAAGGATCTGCAAACTCAGTTTGTGAAGGGTCTCTGAGACAAGGACATCCGCACTGAGGTTGTCTCGAAATGGGAGCCTGGAATGACCCTCGTACAGGTGTTGAGAATAGTGGACGCCTATGAACAAAGGTGTGCCCTGTGGGTAAAACCCCGGTAGCTGCACTGGGCTCATCCTGGGAACAGGACGAGAGAGAGGCGGGTGAGTCCAGCGACACTGACGAAGCTAGGCATGCCAGACTGTTATATGAGGTGGTTCCACTCCTACTTCAGGGAAAGGATACAACATACAAAATTTGGTAGCATAGTCTCTAACTGGTGTCAAGTCAGTTACGGGGTTCCACAAGGATCAGTCCTTGGACCGCTCTTATTTATATACTACATAAACGATGTATGCAGTGTCTTAAACAATATTGAACACACATTGTATGCTGATGATATCATCTTGTATACAACTAATAGGGACGCTAGATTGGTACAGTGCAGTCTTCAACGTAATATGGACGACTTTATGGAATGGGCACATGAAAATCTCCTGACAGTAAATACGGTACTAGAAAAACGAAAATATCGTGGTTTGGCCCTGCCGTTAAATTAAAGAACTTACCTTGTTTGGAGGTGTTCGCCGACTTGCACAAACTTGACACTGTATCCAGCTATCCATATCTGGGAGTGGAACTAGACTCTACTCTGAATTTTGAGAAACATACAACAAACCTGATAAAGAAAATGAACCAAAAGCTCTTTACATTTGGTAAATTCAGGACCATGATGTCAAAACAGGTTGCCTGTAAGTTAAGTAGCTCAGCACATTTTGGCAAACGTAGGACTGCAGCGAAGATAAAGCGACATTACTACTGGCCCGGAAGGTGCGCAGACATACAGAGATGGGTCCAAGATTGCTCAATCTATTGTAAGGTTAAGCCCGGGAAGGCCTGGGCAAAATGTCGTTACATCAGGAGTTATTTGGAGTCAGGTTTGCTCGAATCACTCTAGATATCATTTCTGGTATCGAGGAGTCTGATGAGGGTAACACTTGTATGATGGTGGTGATGGATTACTACACGAAATACATGCAAATCTATCCCATGAAAGATAACAAAGCGGCTACCTGTGCGGAAGCCCTAGTGAAGAATTGGGTGCTGCCTTTCAGAGCTCCGAGCATTCTACATTCCGACCAGGGAAGAGAGTTTGAATCTCTGATCTGGCAGGAAATGTGTAGAGTGCTGAAAATCAAAAAGACACGCACTAACCCATACCATCCCCAGTCAGATGGGATGGTAGAGCAGTTCAACAGAACAATGATTCAGTGCTTGCGCACTATGGTCAATGAGAGCTGCAGGAACTGGGGATGAGTTAGCACCATTTATAGCGCATGCTTAAAATGGGACTATTCATTCTAGTACGGGGTGTTTGCCAAATCTACTTGTCTTCGGAGAAGAGATCGTGATGCCCGCAGATATTGTCTATGGAGTGCCCGGAATGTCCACGGAAGTACCGTGCCCCATAAGTTTTGTAGAACGGCTCCAGTAACACTTTGTGGAGGCTTATTACCGAGCAAGTCAAGGCCTGGAAAAAGCCGCAGAGTGGCAACGGTCCAGACACGATGTTGGACTGATGCCAAGAAAGTTCCAGGTTGGAGAGTGATACGTTACCACACTCCTTTGGTAAATGTAAAGCTTGCCCCGAACTGGGATGGTCTGTTCAGAGTTTTGTCAGACGTGACAGTAGTCATTGAGGATGAATGATCATGGAAGTGCTATAGGTCGCATGTTGCTCGTTTGAGGGCATGGCACTGTATGTGTGAGAATGCTGGCTCTGATAGTCTCAGCCCCGGAAAGCCGGTATGAAAGGCCAACACGACGGAAGCCCAGTCATCTGCGTAAGGTGAAGACACCCCCATCTCGAGAGCCCATGACTCGAGAAAGGATGACTGGGAGGATCTGAAGCCCGAAGCGGAGGACTACAAAGAACCTACTGATCATTCTATGTATACGAGAAGATATGTAATGGAATACAATTCCACCACCCGCCGCAGTGCCCGACTGCGGTCAACTACAAAGAGTAGCACAACGAGAAGGCCGCTGACCAAATGCAAACGTATCCTAGGGTTGGTTGATCAAACGAGATGACGGTTGAATTAGCTTATAACGAGCGAAGTGTGCAGCAGTCCCAACATTGCTCGAAGAGAAACCTTGTAGAGGGCCTGGCTTGGTAAAGTGAAGTGTGGCCAAGGGTTGCACCCGCTGGGAGAGTGTAGAGGAGCGAATCAAATGATGCGTAACGAACATCTTTGATAGTTTTGTGGTTGAGGGGCATGGAGTTGCTCTCAAGTTGATCATCTCAACACCTCTCATTGGTCGAGGACTTGACCTCCCTTGATTGGGGTCAACTGGCCATATATAAGGCCTTGTCTTCGAGCCTTGTCTTCGGCACTCCGGCCAAAGTGGCGTCCTAGTCGCCACCAGAGTGCGGTCGCTGGCCTCAGCCTGGCTGAGCAGCGTGGAGAGTCGCTGGACCTTCCCACGGGGGGAGGTGCCCAGCCCACAGGACTCGGCCCCGGCTGAGACCCCTGTGGACTGTTGGCCTGAGTGATTTCCTCGGGGAATCCCACAGTGACGACTTGGGTGCTCTTGACTCCGGTCCAGATGACACCGTGTTGTCAGAGTGCGGAGAGTCTGCAGCTGCAGCCACTAGACCCGAGAAACCCAAGAGGACAGCTTCGGCTTGGAGCTCTGGATGGACCAGTTCCGCGAAGAGCGGGAAGATTGACCTCTCCCGCGTCCAAGCCGGCAACTCAGATGACGACTCTAAGTCGAGCCGGTCTAACCGGAGCCAGATGCCTGGGTCTGTTACTTTGGGGGATGTTTTACATTCCGCAAAGACAGTCCCGGCTAAGGCGAAGTAGGGCGGAAGGGGATGGGTGCTTCAAAGGGGGAGAAATCCTCTAAGGAATCTGCACAGACAGCGGTTGTTTCTCAACCTGAGGCGGAGAGTGGCGACGTAGTGGCTGGAGAGGAGGAGTTCCCCTCTCTACCTCTCTCCTGCGCACCCTGCCCCCAGGGTAGACGCCAGGCCTAAACTGCCCAAGCCGGGTAGGACTAAGCCTGGGTCGTACGGAGAAGCGCCTGACGTGTACTGTGCAGACCAGACCAGACGGACTGGGAGCCAGTGCATTTGGGCATCTACCTTAAGTGGTTAAGGTGAGGTTGGCCACTACGGAACTGACCCTGCAGGAATACGACTACAAGTGGCGGTACCTTGACTTCATGGCCACGCCCAGTATAACGATGCAGCAAGCCGCTTAATTGTTAGACTGGGGGCCTGAGCGAGACAAGAGGCTGAGGCTTCTGCCATGTTACTGCTACCATTTTGACCACGTGTTACCACATCACCATTATCATTGTAATATTACTGCTTACCATTTAAACCTTGTTACCACACTACCATTCTAATTCTGGTTACCATGTTACTGCTAAATCACAATCCTGTTACAACGTCAAATCACCACATTACCATTCTAACCCTGTTACCATTCAAACTAATTACTGCATCACAGTTCCCTTGTTAACATTATCTTGTTACCTCTCTAACCCTGTTACCACATTATTACCTTGTTTACATTACATTACCGTAATAATTCTAACCCTGCTACCACATAACTGTTCTAACAGTGTTACATCCTAAACCTGCTACTAGATAAATGTTACTGTGGTACCATTACCGTGTCACCAATCTAACCTTGTCATGAATCTAACCCTGATTACCATATCACTGTTACCATGTTACATTTAATATGGATCACTCAAAAAGGGTTACTAAGTATGTGTCACTCAAAACGGGTCACTCTGGAAGGGGACGGGTGAGTGAGGACTAATGGGATAGCATGGTAATGCGTTAACTGTAACATGGTAACATGGTTAGAATGGTAACAGGTAATGTGGTTAGAATGGTAACACAGTAATTGTAACAGGTTGATAGGTTTAGATTGGTAATGCAATAATGGTAACATGGTAACCGTGTTAAAATGGTTATGCAATACTGGGGTTAGAAAGGTAACACAGTTAGATAGCACTTACCGAGTTAGAATGGTAATGTGGTAATGCAGTAACAGTAACAGGATTAAGATGTATTGCAGTTGGAACAATAACACAGTAATGGGGTTAGAATAGTAACATGGTTATGGTAACATGGTAAAGGGTTAAAATGCCAATGCGGAAATGGTAACATAGTAAAATGGTTGGAATGGTGAAGTGACATGGGAATCAGTTTGATTGAGTACTTAAAGTTTAATACTCACAACAGAAGTGTCTTACAAGATGGTGGAATCAGGCAGAAGCGAAACCAAAACATAAAAGTGTAGGGATGTGAAACTACAGGTGTGGGGAGCTATGGCAAGCCATTGCTGCAACAACTAATAGATAATAACAATGTATGTGTGTGTTATTATTACATCCCCCTTATCAAAGAATAGAAAGACAGTCTTTGGAATTTTCTTTGTAGAACTCAGTCTTTGTAAGTATACATGAGTATACTAAATGTTAGTGAGTGTCTTTTGTACTGAAAGGTAATAAGGGTTAATAGTAGACAACATTATAGTTTACCGTAGAGTGTCCATACAATTGGGACTGTAGCTTTTGAATAACAACTACTCCGGTATAATATTTTACCTAATTACTAGAAAACACCCAAAATATATATATGGGGGTCATAGTGTTTGGAATAACAGCTATGAGATATGTAAGACTAGTATAACATTTATAACTTTGGTATAGAACTAGTCTTTGAGTATGGACTGTTTTTATGTCAAGGATCTTTCTGGGTTTTGGCACTCAGTCAGCTCCAGTTTTGTAGGCATGAGCTGGGGTATTAGCATTTGGTGTTCCTGTGCTAGAAGCTGGAGATGCTGGGTTAAGCAAGGTAGGTGCACTTTGTGACTCTAAGTGTTGCTGGGAGCCATTTCCTTGACCAGAGTGTGATTGGTGATCCTATGGTTCCTGAGGACCAAAGATGAGTTTCCTTTGCTTTCAGGAGGTGTTTCCTGTTTCTGTGGTAAATATATACTGTGTTCAGATTGGACGATGTACGACTGGGGTGTTTCTGGTTTTGGTGTGTACATCATGACAGTGGGTTCCCAGTGTGGGTGCGGACCTGGTGTGCGATACGAACATGCTCACCATTATATAGTGGTGGTAGGTCCTTGGCAGTTCTGTCATTGTACACCTTTTGCACTGTCTGTTTACATTCCAGGGGGCCGTTTCACTAGTGGGGTGGTATAAGCGAGAGCTAGGCCCGCAACAGTGCCAGCAACAGCGATACCAACAGTGACAATGACAAGTTCCCGTTTCATCAGTGCTCTCACTGTTGAGGTGAGACCAACTCTCACTGTTGGCACAGGTCTCGTTATGCACACGCATTTGACATTCGAATTTATTCGTCAATGGGCCAGGATGACGTAGAATTTCACACCTTCCCATAAGAATTAAGCAATGGAATTACACGAGTAAGTTATATATATAACCTATAATCGTACCAAATATGAAGAAAATCGGCCAAGCCGCTTCGAAGATATCGACGTTTGAATTTGGTCATAGCAAATACTGCACTTCCCTCCGGCCTCCGGGGGGAGACAAAATAAACCCCCGCCACACTACGGAGGGAGTGAAAAAGAACAGCGACTAACGCTGAAGCACGGAGGGAGTAAAAAGTTCAAACGCCGATAACTTCGGAACCGCTTGGCCGATTTTCTTCATATTTGGTTCGGTTATAGGTTATGGTGTATGCACAAGGCAGCTACCACGACTATCAAGCAAGTGACCAATTCCCCGTGCCTATGGCGCGAAGAGGAGATTGATTATTCATTGAATTTGTACAGAACTAGACCCCCATTGGTTGATTCAGTCAGGTGACCGAAGCTGAGGTTTTTCATTTGTTGAAAAAACAGACAAAGAGCGGCGGGAAAACCTCTCAGCCAATGATTCCTTCCCATATATCCTGTGTTGGTTGCGCTCCCTACGGTGGCGCCCATTTCATATCCTGGTGGTCAGGTTTTGCCTGCCCTCTGGTGGGTTCTAGGCGAGTTTAAGTCCTGTATTTATTCTACTGAGTAGAAACGTCTGTGTTTCTCTCTCTTGCTTGATAGTTTCGACCTTCTGGTCTCATCAGGTGATTGTAGCTTACCCTCTGGGTCTTTCTCTAGTTATTCATATCCTTTTTGAATATGAACTACCGCGTTTTTTATTTTTGGTAGAAATTCTCTGAATAAAACTGATCTCGCCTCTTCCTAGGAATTGATCACTTTCAGTCGTGTTGGATAGGTGGGGGTTTGTGGAATATTATGATGAAAATCATTTCTACTAATGCTGTAAAAGGCTTTTTGAGGAAGAAGAAAAAATAATTTTCTTCAGAAAATTGATGACACCAAAATTTCATCCATAATTGCGGATAGGCTCAAAAAGCCTTTTACAGCATAAGGAAAAATGATTTTCATCACGGTTATAGGTTATGTGTATACCTTACTTGTGTAAAAATTTCATTGCCCTCCTCTGACATAAACAAAACTCTAAACCCAACAGCGACAGGGTCTACCCTGTCACTAATAATGCCTCAACAGTGATAGTTACAGTGAGACTAATTTTCTAGTGAAACATACTCTCTCACTGTTGGTCTCACTCCTTACCTGACTCATGTTCACGCTTGACTGCACCTTCTCATGAAATGCAAACTATCACTGTGGTCTCACTATGGCAGCTTACCCTCCTAGTGAAACGGCCCCCAGCATACTCTTGATGGTGCTCGCGGCTGTGATAGCAGGTCATAGCTATTTGTCCATGCAGGGGATTGATGATTGCAGTCACCTTGACATCGGTAGTTTGGCAGGTGATATGGCACCATGCACAGGTGTGTTGAGCAGCTCGACTAGACCCAAATAGACATCCTTCTTCTCTGTTTTTGCTTTCTTCATGAATTGCTTGATGGTCTGCACGGTTCTCTGGCAAATATTCGACCTCTGGGTAGTTGCAGTATATAGTCCCTTCCCTCAAAAGTGAAGAGGTCAGAAGCGACAATTTGCCATGGTAAACTTGCTACAGGGTGGTTGACCAGTGGCTCCTTCAAGTTGGCTGTGCGATGCATTTGGCAGGTGGTGCAGTTAGCAACAGTCTGCTCAATGTCCATGTTCTCTGCATTTCTCGATTTCAAGGTGGCCTTGGTGTACTTACAAGAACATGTCAGCACACATCTCTTTGGGGATGACGATACGGTCATGCCATCCTGGAACACAAGTTCATCTTGGTGGTTCCAGTGCTCAAGGATTGTTTTGGGACAGTCCTTCCTCTGGCTGGGCCAGCCAGCAAGAATGAAATGCTTGAGGACTTGCATGTTCTGGTAAATTCCTGTCTTTGTCTTGATCTCTGCCTCGGATCACTCAGAGGTAGAGTCTCAATCAGTTGGTGGACTGCACGTCGAGTTTCTTGGAGAATTCATCTGGAATTGGCTTGGCATCTTTGACGAGATTTCGGCTAAGACAGTCTGTCACAGGAATTTCTTCTCCAGGCTAGTGAACCATATTAAGGTCATATCTGTAACGTTGCAGCTGCAGTATCATGCTCTGAAGTTGTCTTGGGACAGAGGACAGAGGTTTCTTCATGATTGCCTCAAGGGGTCAGTGATCAGACTCTACCGCTGTCTCGCGGCCATAAAAATATTGACAGAATCGCTCACATCCATGTACAATGGCAAGCATTTCGCGTTCAATTGGAGCCCAATTTTGTTTGGAGGCATCCAGTGTTCTCAAAGCATACTCAATTGGTTGACCTTCCTGCATGAGAGTGGCACCCGTAGCCTTTTCTGAAGCATTGACTAGGAGTGTCAGCTCCTTTGATGGATCATAGAAGGCACTGGGGCTTTGGTCATTATGTTTTTCAGCTTTGTGAGTGCTGCTTCCTGTTGGGCATCCCACACAAACTCTGAATGTGCGACATGAAAATGGTGTTTTTTCCGAATTTTCAAAATTGAACTATTCAACAAGTATTTGTGACCTGAGGAGGTTCATAATTATTTATTCCTAAAGAAAACAAGTCAGAGATGTAATTACTGCTTCAGAAGTGTGTCATTGTAAAAAAAAAAAAAAGGTTTTTGTGTAGTTCAAAAACAAAAAAAACAAAAATATTTACAATTTTCTCCATTTTGCAGTTACAGAGTGGTATTTCTTCAAAGTTTAAGATGAAAGTTGGTGCTTTCCTGCATTCTTGCACAACTTGAGCATGGCACTAAGTGTGTAATCTTGGAAATTTATGGTATTAGGTAACATTTGTAAGTGTTTGCACTAAGCATGGTACCATATATAGGGAACGTGCGACATGAAAACGTCGTTTTTTCTGGATTTTCAAAATTGAACCATTCAACAAATATATATGACCTGAGAAGGTCCGTAATTGTTTACTCCTAAAGAAAACAAGTCAGAGATGTAAAAGTACACTTCTTGGGCAAAGAAATTGGTTATTAAAATCAGTAGTTTCTTCGATTCCAATGACAAATTTGTAAAGTATGACAGGATTTTTCACTTTTAGGCTAGATTGAATGTACAATATCATGACTATTGTTGAAGTGATTTGAGTATTTTATTAGATGACTTGAAGATGCATTTATTTAGTTTTAGCCATGCTACGCTTTCAGCAGATCGTACATGCGGTCATAGTTCAGCGTTCTCCACTAAAGGGAGTGGTGGCGCTTTTGCACATTGCTTTAGAATACTACATTCCTCCCAACCTTGATATTTAAGTTTTATTACCCACCTGATACGGAGTCTCCATACTAAGCCTATGGAGATTACAGATCGCTACTGAGGAGGATACGGAGCTCCGTACCCTCCTAGGAGGATACGGATTTTTTAGTTGAAAGTAGTCCCAAACATAACTTCTTAACCCATTAGCTGCGGGTGATGCCTAAAGGCATCACCACACAGGATCGGGTGATGCCTTAAGGCATCACCAGTCCAGATCGGGTGATGCCTTAAGGCATCATTTTCCAATATTTACAAAATTATTGTTTTAGGTGATGAATTAGAAAATAATTCATCAATATACATGAAACTTCCACAGAGTTTAGGTATAGCATCATATTTAAAATGTTTATGGAAATGGAAAATGATATCGAGTATCACATGTTATATCACGTGATCACATCATCCAATTACCATAATGGGGCTGTGGATACCCGTTCCCTAGCACTATATAGGTACTAATACCTGACCCCTATATACATGACTGTGTGGGAGCCCGCCGTGAATGGGTTAATTACGTTGAAAAGTTTGCTAACGATCATATTTATTGCTTAAATCTAAAAATAAGTGGGTAATAAATACAATATTACCATAATTTCGATCTGTGTGGACGTATTCTCCTTGTAGTTGACGCTACGCAATACTCGTCAACTACGCGGAGAATACGGCCACTCAGATCGAAATCATGGTAATATTGTGTATATCTTTAGAATTATTCAATATAGTGTTGTTGGAGATGTTATACTAGTGTTATACAATAATAGCATAATCAAATATCTCTTAGTTCCACTCTGAACCTATTTTGTGAACTTTTAAAAGTATATGATCTTACTGATCTTATACTGAGAGCATTACTGAGTGATATGAAATGTATCTATCATAGATATCTATCAGAGTCTTTTCTGATTAGTCTTTGAGTCTTTGTATCATAGTCTTTGAAATTTTCAGTCTTTTGTTCAATACTTGAGATATGTGAAATATACTATGATATAAGATAAGTAGTATCTTAACTAATGAAACTTTCTTAGGTAAGTGACCTTATTGTTAAGTTTTCTTATGCAATACTCAGATCTTTAAGTGGGACATATTTGCTTTTAACAATGCAATCCTTCAAGTGCCCTGGTGGTCTTTTGTTTGGACAGGTCTCTCCACTATTGGACCTGCTTGATTGTTTTGCAGTTTGGGCACAGGGGGACCCACTATTGGTGGAACAACCTGCACTGCTCTCTGTTCCTGTTCGGGCGCTGGTGCTGGGTTCCGCACTAGATTGTCATACTCAAGGTAGTCAGAGTCACACTTGTTCTTACTTTGAACACAGTCTTTGGGGATCCTTTTAAAGATTGATGAGTTCCTCGTTATTTGATGTCCCTCACACTCAGCGGTGATCTGTGATCCATGTTTTGTTGTTACAGTGTATGGGGTAGGATCGTACATTTTCTTAAATCCTTTTGGTTTCACCACTAGCACTTTGTCTCCCACTTTGATATCTGTCTCCTTGGTGTGGCGTCTCTTGTCTGCATATGATTTCATTTTCTTCTTTGCACGCTAGTCGTTGTACCTCATTTATTTTTTGAGTTACGTTGGTATGCCACAGTTCCATTCTGGCAGACAGGTCTTGATGTTTCTGCCAAACATACCTTTCGCTGGTGGGGTTTTAGTTGATGCATGTGGTGTTGCTCGATAATGCTTCAGGAAGGTGTTGATTCCCTTTTGCCAACTCTTTTCTTCTACCTTTTTGATAGTGTGTACAAAGCGCTCTACTTCACCATTGGCTTTGGGCCATAAAGGTGTTACACGGTGGTGCTTGATACCATTTTCCTTGGTGTACTCACAGAATTCGTGACTGTTGAAGGGTGGTCCGCTATCAGTTTTTAAGATGGTGGGATTACCGAATCTACTAAATATTGCGTCCATTTCTTGAATCACCTTATTTGCCGATAGCGTTTTGAGTGGTACAACTTCTGGGTAACGAGTAAAATAATCGATGATTATCATTATGTAGTCACCATTGCCTACATCAGCGAAATCACAACTGACTTGATGCCATGGATGACTTATTAGTGTGGCTTGTATTGGTTCATGTTGACTTTGCGGCGTCATAGCTTGGCACGGGAAACAGTTCTTTACTTTGTCCTAGGCCATACGGTCAACACCTGGGAACCAAACTTTTTCGAGTAGAAGTTGTTTTGTCCTGGTCGTCCCTTGGTGACCATGGTGAGCTAGGTTCACTACTTCCTTTTGAAGATTCTTCAGAATGCATATTCTATGAAACCCTAACACGATACCATTTTGGGTAACAGTCAGCTCATCTTTGATGTTGAGATAAGCCTTCAAATCAGGGTCTGTGTTCGTCTTAGGCCATTCATTGTCTGCTAGCGCTACTCTGACAGTCTTCAGTGTTTTGTCAGTTTCTGACTGAGATATCTTTGAGATCTACGACAGTGGGTTTGGCCTCCTCTGTTACGAAGTTAACATAGTCTTCTGCTACTTTGGTTGCGCGACATTCTTCGTCAGAGTTGTGGCTCAGGTGTCTTGACACATAGTCTGCTGGATTTCTGCTTCCAGGCTCATACGTGAGGGTCATGTCATACAGTATGAGGCATAGACACCATCTTTCTAGCCGGGCAGATGTACATGATGAGGCTTTTCCAAAGATTTCAAGCAGTGGTTTGTGGTCTGTTACCATGTTGACTGGTGCACTGAAGATGTAGACCTGGAAGTGTTCACACGCCCATACGACATACTATGTCGCGTAGTCTGGGATGAACTTTGCGCAGTAGTTCGCCATTCCGAGGAGACTTCGTAGCTCTCCTGGATTCGTCGGGGGCTGGATAGTGTTGATTTCCATGTCTTTGTCTGAAAACTTCTAACCATAGAATTCTAGGCTGGATTTTCCAAACTCACATTTGTTTCCATTGAGTGTCAGACCTTTTTCACGTAACCGTTTGAATACTGCATACAGGTTTGCATTATGTTCTTTGTGTGTTTTGCCATAGACTATGATGTCGTCCAAGAAGTTTCTCACTCCTGATAGTCCGGCGAGAGCTGTCTGGATACAGTACTGGAATACCTCGGCTGTGGAGTATATCCCAAAGTTCAGCCTTTTGTAATGTTTAAGCCCTGTGTGAGTTGAGAATTTAGTAATATAACGGGAGTCGGGGTGGAGTTCAATCTGGTGGTATCCACTGGTCAGGTCTAATTTGCTGAAAACTGTTGCACCGTTTAAATCGCGGATGATTTCCTCTACGGTGGGCATAGAGCGGCGTTCAGGTTCTATCGCCTTGTTCACGATCCACATATCAACGCAGATTCTGACATTCTCAGGATCTTTCGGTTTTGGGGCTGCTACAATGTTGGATACCCATTATGTCGATCCGACTGCGTCTTCGATCATATCCGAAGCTTCTAATTTTTCTAGCACAGCCTCGATCTTGCTTCATAGATGTAACGGCTCTTTACGATGTGGCTGTGTAGTGGGTTTGACGTCTTTGTCAATATGGAGTTGCAGTTACATGCCTTTGAGTTTCCCAATGCTGGCGAAGATATCCTGGAATTCCTGACAAGTCTGACTGGGTGTAGGACTTGCAGTGTTGATCTCAGGATATAAATGCATCCCGGTTGACCTTGATCAAGTTCAGAGTCTCTGCAGTGGAACACGATAAGTGTGAGCATTCGTCACCTTCTATCACATAGACATCTGCTGTATCTTGAGTGTACTTGCTTGTAAGTGTTGCAGAGAACATGCCTAACAGGGTTATAGGTGGTCGATTTTTGCCGTACGGATACAGAGTTGTGTCGTCTGGTTGCAGTGTCGGCATAGGTTGAAGCTCATAACATGTGTTTTCATCGATGATATTTACAGGGGCGCCTGTGTCACCTTACATCGTTACTAGGTTACCGTTGAGTTCGACCATGAACATTGGTTTTGGCACATGTGTTGATTTAACGGAGTAGAGTGGGATGGTTTTTGATTCTTGGTATATCGAGAATAGGTAATTGTCCTCGTTCGCTTGATAATTTTCAACACTATCCTGGTGCTATTGGGCCTGAGTTTGCAATGCCGATTGAATATCTGCCTCGTACCATTCGTCCTGCTCCACGTTATTTACATTCTGATGTCCTCGACCTCAATAACCATGGCTGCGGCCATAGTTATGTTTCTCAAGTTGCAGTGGGCGAGCTCCGCCTCGGCATTTCCTCGCGTAGTGTCCTATTGTACCACACTGTCGACATTCAGCGTTGTAGGCTGGACATTTCAGTCATCCTCCATCGTGAGGGTAGGGTCCACTGCAGTGATCACATTCAGCTGTAGAGTTGTGCACCAGAGTATAGGAACCACGTCCACGTCCTTGATATCCTCCGTTGCTGATATCATGTCCTCTTGACATTGTTGTCTGCTGCGTTGAGTTGCTTTTTCCATGGCCTTGCCTTGTTTGAGTTATTCGAGAGTGATTGTCATATCAGATAATGCTTTCTTTTGGAGTTTTGATGATCTGCATTTCTGGATGATCTGTGACTGTATCTCTGAGTCAGTGTCTGCAAAGTCACATGTCGCAAGTTTCTTGAGTCAGGTCACAAACTGGTCATGATTTTCGTCCTGGAGTTGTGTTGCTTCGCAAAAGTTGAACCTTTCTTACTTGACTTGATCCTTTGGCACGTAGAGCTCATTTAGGGCTTCAAGTGACCGTACATAGATGTTACGCGGATCCTGTGCTTCAGGTGCTGGGATGGTTAATGTCTGGAAGTCCTATACTGCCTCTCCTGCATAGTTTAACCCTTTCCCTGCAGCACCCAATTCCTCTGAACACCATTACACAGCAGGCATTGCCTGCATAAACGACCCTGCTACAGCAGGCACCTTTTTTGGAAAAAAGCAATGTCACATGATGTATCATGTGATTTGAGTAATTTACCTTGGTAGCTGATGCTATTTTGTTATACCAAATCAAAGGTCAATATACTGTTTTTAAAATGTCAAAATTTCTTTCAATTCAAACAATTATTGTTTTATTTATCGAATTTTGTATATAAGTATCAATGATGCCTCTATGATGCCTGGAGGCATCATGCTGCGGTAGCCAGGGGAATGCCTGGAGACATCATGCTGCTGTAGCCAGGGGAATGCCTGGAGGCATCATGCTGCTGTTAAAGGGCTAACAGTAGTGCAAGTTTGCGTTGAGGGTCGGTGATATCAAGTGCTAGGGCTCTATTTTCAAACCTTTGGACATATTTCCTCTACCTTGGGGCAATACTTGATGTGTCAGTAGTGTCAAAGATGGGGAATGCTGTTAGTGCTAGTTAGTTTTTTTATTATCAGCGTTAGGGCAAATGAGTGTAGCAGTTGAGTAGAGTTGAGTGTAGGGTCTTGCTAATACACACAAATAGGCTAAACACACTGGCAGTTCTGTTCTGGGATATCACACACTGTCACTATATGCACAGCACTGAACCTTGAAAACACACACTTGATATAACTTCTGGCAATTAGGCAAGTCACAAACAGTTCAAAAGGTAGTATACTTTCATATATATACTGACAGGTGGGTAGATGGGCACACATTAATCACTTTCTGAGATTGGGACAGGCACACTTGTGTTTACATTCTAGTTGCTTCTAAATCCCTCTATTTTCGCCCATGGAAAAGTGCATTCAGTAGAAAGGGAGAGCCTTATGAGCGGCTGGGGTGTCACAGAACCTGTCTAGAGTGTCATTGCCATTAACTCTCATCAGCATTGAAGTGATTTGAGTGTTAGATGACTTGAAGATGCATTTATTATGTATTAACGATTCTACACGTTCAGCAGATCGTACATGCGGTCGTAGTTCCGGTGTTCTCCACTAGAGGGAGTGGTGGCGCTTTTGCACATTGCTTTAGAATTCTACAGTTGTTATATAATTGGCTTTTTCAGTAAATATAACCATTCCAGCAAATAAAAGATGCATCTCTAATTACTTTACAAGAAACTATCTATTCTGCAATCTTCTGTACACATGATTTTTACCAAATATAAGGAATGTGCGACATATATATTTATATATTTTTTTATTCAGAGAGAATAGCAGTTCTGCTCAATGGCATATCGTCCACTGCTACAGTAAATACATCTAGATTTCCTTGCATTCTCAGACAATATTTACCAGATTACAAGATAATTATTAGTAAATACAATGGGTGATAGTGATGATGATGAGTTTTGACCCATAAACCATATATTCAACCTTTATTTGCTCATATCGCGAGGTGCCAGTCGTATTTCGAGTTTTTCTTTTTGATCATCACTTTGAACTCCCTTGTTGTATCACAACGCTGTTCGGTACTGGTTAGTGTATTCCAGATCCCAAGCTCCATAGGCGATCGCTGGTAGAAGCTCGTTTTTATCTTTTTCTGTTTGAATTTAATTTTGTTATGACTATGAGTGTGCCTTTTTGTTTCTTCTAAAAGAGTTGGAGTATATGATAACTTAGACATTTGCTTTGACAGTTGGACATCTCTTTGTACATCAAGGAAATCAATGCGCAATTTATCATGCAAATCTTTACTACTTTGCCTTAGCTTCTTCTGATTTTGGACAACTTTTAAAGCTCTGTTTTGTATACACTGCAGACTCTCAAGGTCCCCTCTGTATTCTAGTTTTGACCTGATTATGACTGTGTAAATCTGTCTTGCTACATTAAAGGTAATCTGATTGCGTATCTTTTTTAACTTGAAAATTCTGGAGTTCTTGTCTTTGTTTTAGAGGCATTCATAGTCATACCGTACCATTGCTATTGCACCAGATTTCTATCTCTTTCAGAGCTAGTTGTATGTGATAACGTGCTGTATTCCCGTTTATGTGTTTGGTATAGATAACGAGATCATCGGCATATTGTATCGTTCTGGCATTGTTAACATTTTCACACATATCGTTTACGAAGATTATATAATAGTAGCGGCCCCAGGACTGATCACCTTCAGTAGAAATGGTGTTGTTTATTATAACTTTTTGTTGTTGGTCTGTTAAATAACTACTGAGCCAGTTGTGGATGTTCGTAGGCAATGGTATCTTATTCTTTACTTTTGCAAGTAATAAGTCATGTGGAACGGCGTCAAACGCCTTCTTTAGGTCGACGTAGCATAAGGCTGTTGAGAGTCCCTCGTTTCGATTGTCATACAGGTCATTAGTTAGCCAAAAGATAGCATCTGAAGTTCCCAATTTTGTGCGAAAGCCAAATTGGTCGTTTACTATTGTGTTGCAGTTCGTTAGCTCTTCATTGATTAATTCGTATACAACTTTTCCTAAAATTTTAAACGGGGAGGACAGGAGTGTGATCGGACTCATTTAAGAGGATGAGCATTGCATCGCGCATCACTCTACCAGAGATATTATCTATACCAGATGATTTAGAGATTGTAATTTCCATTATTAGGTGCCTAACTTCTTGATGATCTAACTTGATCTGTGTTGATAGGTACTGCAGAGTTACCCGCTGTTGCTTACCGAGGTTTTCTGAGTATGGCCCAGGGTTTATTTTACTAAAGAGTTCTTCACTGATATTTGAGAAAAAATTGTTTATATAACAGGCTGTTTTATCACTATCAATTGTTTCACCTGTGTCATCATCAATCAATGTACATCTTGTTACTACCTTTTAGCGTTTATTAAGGTGTCTTTAGTTCGCCAAAATTCCTGAGGCTTGTTTTTGCATGCTTCAATTTGGGCTAAAATGAAAGCACTTTTTGCATCATTCAGGTCTTTTCTAATTTTACAATTCAATGATTTAGCTCTTTCTAAAGATGTCCTGTTATAATTATTTATATAATCTTTAATTAACTCCCGCCCCTCGTTGATGTCTGAATATCTTTCATCCGATACCCAGGGATCTTTTTCGTTTACATATTTCATTTTCCTTAGCTGACATTCGATGTCCAATAAATCCTCAATTTTAGAAATGATGTCATTCCACAAGTAATTTGGGTCATTGCTCTCCCAGAATTTGTCCCATGTGTATCCCTTTAAAGCTTCTGAAAAGTCTTCTTTATTGTATCCCTTATATGGTCTACCTTTGAAATTTGTTGATCTTTTATGTATCCGCTCCTTTTTCCTAATCGCGAAGACCAGTAGATGGTCAGTAATCTTGTTGGGTCCCACACCGTTTTGCATAATGTACGGGCAATCTGTAAAAATGAGGTCTATTAAGGTTCCCCCTGCTTCATTCGGATGAGTTATACCAGTAATAAGCTGTCGTAAAAGTTGATCTTTGGCTAGTTTGTTTAATTTTTGAGCTGCAGGACTGTTTCTCTCATTCATATTAATATTTAAGTCTCCAGTAATCCATATCTCAGTCCCTTTCACGAGATTTGATTCCAAGATAGCTTCTAATTCATTCAGTAGTATCTCAGTGTTAGTGTTGGGTGGTCAATATACTGTGATAATAGTTAGTTTTCGGAAGTTCGGCTTGTTAATGGAAATTGTAAGCATGTCTACTTCGTCTAAAGTTTTAGAGAATTCCTTAATAACTTTTGAATATGGCGCGAAATCGTTGGTTATATAGTAGGCTATGCCACCACCTATTCTATTAATTCTATGTTGCCTATACACTGTTTTGTTGTTGAAATTGATCATCTCATCCCTAAAATTTCCATGCAGCCAACTTTCGGTGAAACAAAGAATATCTGTGTCATCAAAGACTAATTTTGCCTGTAACAAATTGGCATAAATACTTCTTATGTTGCAATGAGTTAATTTAATACCTTTGTGCGATCCTGTCATTTATTATTTAAACTATGGCCTTGCTGTAAGTTAGAGATGAAATTAATGAGGCACAGCCTGAGTGGGTTTTCCCAGTCAAGGCTACAACCTTCCCTCAGAGTCAAGTCTGCTCTCAAGGGAGGCAGGTGACTTTAGGTCGCTCAAGGGGGGGGGGGGGGTAGGGGGGGGGGTAGGGGTGGGGGATCATGGCAAGTCACTTTAATATGATCATATTTGGGTCTTCTATGTAAAGTAAATACAACTACATATAGTAGATTAATGAAATTAGCTAACAATTAGCTGATATATGGATGGTATTAGTAGAAAAGAAATAGAGTAATGAATAATTCGAATAGTAATGGATAGTACACCACGATTGGTAGACTAGTAGAATAAGTGAATAATAAGCGTGAGTATAAATACGCAGGGTGCCTTACGGCTGCCAGGTATGTCGAGTTTATAAGGAAATAAACGAATAAGAGAAAGAACGCTTGTATTCCATAGTGTTAAGTTCATTAATTGTTGCACGAAAAGGTTGAATATTAGCATTATCAGCATCCTCATCAACATCATCAAAGTCCTCACTATCATCCCTATTAGTAAATACACTATTGAGATAATATATAAGAGATATGCGTGTAACGGGCTGCCTTACGGCCTTCCCGTGGTTTTTTACTAAATGTTATAACACAATTGGATATTGTCTAAGAGTTCATGTTGCGATACAATATAATATTAAGGAGTGTAATTGGGAATGTCCGTGGTTCTTCTTACATTAAATTGTTTTTCACTGTGTGTACTGTCTGTTCAAGTTCATGGTGAAATGACACGACTTCCCTTTGGCTCGCTTAAATTCTTACTGGTTCAGATCTTAATACATGGGTACAAAGTAGCCTATCGTAAGTGCAAATTGACGCGACTTGCCTTTCGGCCCGCTCGCTAGTGGTAAATAATCTGACTCAACCTGAGACAATCTGACTTGTAAGCTATATACAGTTGTTGATGGTTGCGCGTATCGCCCTCAGTATGGTGTTGATCAACTTGGGGTACAATTGATCATTGACATGACATCCATCCCACAGTTTGTTATATAAGATAGACAGTTTCTTGTTTTCAGAATGTTTAGTATAAATAAGTGAGGCAATATAGGTGCCAACTTTGACTTATACAACCGAACAGCTGGAGGCCTGAGTAATCATCACTTTTAAGAACATATATAGCTGAGACAATACTAAGAACCATTGCATTGCATATACTCTAATTCAAAAATAATGACAGTATTTGGAATATCTTGCTTCATTCCTGGCAAATTTGTGTCTCAGATGTGAAATTTTCCCTACACTTTGAATGTTTGTATACCGTAGTTCTCTAAAAGTATTACATGACTTAACTATTTCACACAATAATTCACCTATATGTCTACTATTCAGATATTACAAGACTCTGTTTGTACACATTAGGGAGGAAGTCCCGTGGAAACATTTATTGGGAGTATTCTTTCTTTTTTAAACGAGCTTTGCTCTTCTTCATTAATCATCAAATTGGATGCATTTTACAGGTGAACAATCCAGTATCTGCATTTGGCTACATGTGTGTTCTTAATATATCGCATGTTCCTACACAGGTGAGGTTCCCTCAGTAAAATTTTCACAAAAACTACAGAAGTGCATATATCTGGGTATTATCAACTTTATTCTGTAGAAAACATCTCAGACTATCTGGTAAACACAAAATGTAGAACATCAGATCATATTCTTTTAATACCCTGATTTCTCAAAGTTGTATCATTTAGTATGATATGACCCTATGACTTTTTATGGACTTGTGATGAATTCGTCGTACTAGTAGGGCTGGACCTTTAGTGTCAACTCAGGTCACACATGGTGGGTGACATCTGCAGTGACATCTGGCTGGACACTGATATATTCAAGATGTCTAAGACATTAGTTTGATCATATGCGCTAGTGTAACCGCCAATATTAACCTTCCACACTGTCTAAGAAAGTGACAACATATCAAATCTAGGTTCTTAGGCATTCTGAACGCAATGCTCTCATGACACAATGGCTACAGGGCACTGTAGATGTTATAATTAATTATGCAATCGGCGTGTGAGTGCCAGATCACTTCATTTTTACGAGAATGCAATTATTAAACCTCTGTGCGGCAGGTTACTATGTTGTCATGACGATATATATGGCCTCTGTGTGGAATATCACATATTTGATGAACGGGTAAACAAAGAAATATATCAACACCTGAGAGATAAGGTAGTATGCCCACATTATGTGATTAAGTTACATCCTTACCATTTACAGAATTTTCGAACACAAATATTCCCTATGTTATTTCTAATTATATATTCATTATTCCAACAAATTATTGACGGAGTGTCTGTGTAATTACCATATAATCGATGCCCAGAGAGTCTAGAATGGAGACTGATTGCTTCCTCTTGGTATCTTTCAATAGTAAACGAATGGAATTTGAAATATCCCTTTCAGCACTCCCGTGCGATAATCCCTTAGCACCGTTTCATAGCTATTATATTGTGATGACATGTAGCTTCTGTCGTTCTATTCAGCTTTTCCAATACACCCCTAAATGGTTTAAAAATTTATAAATTCAAAGACAAAAATAAAAACACGGAGGGAACCCAGCCGCCATAAAATAGAACTTACATAATCTAAAACTATATGTATTAGTTTTAATAAGTCAGTATCGACTCGATAAATCATCAGCCAAGAAAGTGTAATTTCATAATAGAATTGTAGATTTTTTTTTATTTTTTACTGGTTTTAACTATCTGAATTAGAAAATATACCTGAATATAAAATTTAAAAAGTAAAAAGGAGGCAACAAAAAATGTTTCCATTTTGGTGTTCGAGCACTCCAACATTACTTTAAACCCCATAAACCGATGGCACACACTTGACAACCCATTACCAGTTACAGTTCTTCACCTCAGAGTAGCGTAAAAATTACAACCAACCAAAGAGAGGCTTACTGTGAACGTGGGGACTTCTACCGATGAGAGCAGACCGGGTTGGCAGGCGGCTTAGTCAAATCGAACGCAGCCACCACCCGCTCTCTTCAAACATGGTTGTACAGCGTTAGGGTGTCGACATACCGCATCGTACACAAGTATAAATCTTCATAATTGGATCTAATCAAATTACTGACCGGCGATGTCACTGGATCTGAAGGCTACGAAAGCAAACAATGGATTTAATAGGAAAATGATTTTCGAAGTTATAGATCGCTACTCGTATCGATAAACTAACAAGGAGCAAATATAAATCTTTCATTGACGGACAAGCTTAGAATGTTTAAATAAATGTAAAAGAAAAAGGTTGAAGGTATAGCCCGTTAAACCGGTACAATAGAATTATATTGACAGTACAATATCGACACCCATACAGTCCCTGGGTTGATGCATCGACAACCAATTAAAACCTCAATTCAGGTTATAATTTCTCCATAATAACCGCACACAGACCCAAGAAATATACAAACTGACGCTGAGAGGACAAGGAAATATTAAATATGCTTTCTTTCACAGAATCGAAACCAGATCCAGCTGGGGAATTCGGCTGATTGGGCATTATTTAATCACTGTAGTAGCTGGGTGTCGGGTACAGCCAAAGCTCATCCCAAACACCAACACAGTTTTGGTGCAGAATGCCATCCCGGTTTTTGGTCCCACCCGTATATCTGCAGCCATGTTTTACCACAGCAAGCCAGCACCGCTGCACTGCCAGGGATCACACTGGGAAGACCGAAGGTCTCACAGCCCTGCTGCTAACCAGGGCCTTGTTTTTCAGTCGTTCAAAAACTAAAACATGTCTCAGTTATTAAATACTCAACAGAAAATTATAAAAATTCTAGGATTGTATCAAATGGAAAATGTCAATTATCCGCTGTAAGTATGGTCTAATTTGAATAAGTATAAGTGTTTCAAGTCAATAAGTTCCGATTGCAGAATATTGTACCTGTATCTTGTACTGGAAAACAGGGAGGAGCTGAAAGGCAACATCCTGCTTCCACAGATACGGGACACTCTGAACCACGCTCAAAGGGGACCTGAAGGTCTACTCTTGGCAGGGAGCAGAGGCAGAGCTCGTAGAGGAACCACACATCGTTCCTCCACCCCTAGTATGTCCAGCCGAGCTGACCAGGCTTCTTATATACAGGCATGTCAGTTGGGGTCAGGGAAAAAAGTGGAAATATTTTTCATGTGGATCTTTCTCCCACAGAGAGACCAGGAAACTTGGATAATATGTTCTTGTCCAGCACTGCATGGGGCTGGGGGTCCATGGGGAGGTTCAAACCTGTTTTATTGGCGCAAATGAAGCTAAATAGTTATCATCTTTGTTTGATATGAGGAAATGAAATTACATAAGAAAAAGTGAATTTCCACGAAAAAAACCCAGAAAACTGCCATCCATGTATAGGGTGCCAAAGTGAACCCACTAAAATGGCAGATACCCGTGTTCAAAACACTATTTCCGGAGGCCAGTAAGAACGAGGCTTCGTGCTAAACCTATGGGGGTTTGAGGCTAGAATTTTGTTTTTGGTCTCATTTGTTACTTTTGAAGATTAGTTAACTACTATCGTCTCTCAATAACTCTGTCCCAAAGCTACGATGACAGTTAAGTTTATCCAAAATATGGATCTAAAAGATTGGAGAATGACATATATAATCTCAAACCTACATAGTTGCCATTAACAGAGTACCAAACGTGAAATGCAAGGTGAGAGGCACTGACGTTTATATCAACGACAAACTTCACAGGTATGAGTCATTTGAAACTGACTTACCCTACAATACCACGCCCGAATCGGCATCTACACTACTAACTGACAACACAGTTTACTTCTAAGGACATAGCAGTCCATTGAGTAACTTCTATGCGTGCAAAATCTCAGACGAAAAAACGGGTCACATTGGTACCAGTGTAGAACAACTGTACGTAGCAAGGACGTGTCTGGAGAGTGATGACAAGGACAATCTCGAACGGGTACTGAGTGCCTATATCTGGAAATGGTGTTTTGTAAACGGGTATCTGTGGTTTCAGCGGGTTCACGTTGGCTCCCTATACGGCATATAGCCTATGATCCATGGGGGCTGCCATGACGCCACCCGAGTAGGTGTTCTTCACTAAAGGAGGTGAAAAAGTAGGTGTTCTTCACAAAAGGAGGTGTTCAAGAAGTGAGTGATAATGGTGTCACAACTCTAGCCTTGCTGACATATGTATATAAAGTGTTCCATGTGAAAAACCTCATGTTCTGGGTTTAATCATTATGTCATCCTGTTCTAGGATAGGTGTAGAGGGTCAAAGGAACTATGGCAAAACATTGAAAGGAAGTTGAATTTCGTAAGAACAAAGAGCTAGAATATAGATCTGTCCCCCCAAAGGGCCCTGCCATACTGCTGGCCACCTAGTGCCTGTTTTATGAACTAAAAATGGCTATGTCCCCTATACACCTGCTTGGCCTCACTGGGATGTACAGAACCCTGCTGGGTCCCCACTGGTTTGTCTGTTTGATGCTGCTACCCAGCTGACCAGTCCGCTTTGCCAGGACCCTTCTCACTAGCACAGAACCAGCCTACACTCTAGATACCTGCCAGATGGGTAGAGAACCAGGTCGGACCATCCTGAGTCTGTTTCTTTTATGGAGAAGTGACTTTAAAATCAACCTGGGACCCGTTTCACTAGTACATGGCTAATAGCGAGAGGTTAGGTGGTAATAGTGGCACCAACAGTGGTTAACAGAAATTCGCGTTTCATCAGTGGTCCTGCTGTTGAGGTGCCCATACCTTTTGGTTTCGATGGCATAGTGCACTTGTTGAGCTAAGGGTCTCACTATGCTGTGCCATGTCCATGGGCTAACACATCTATGGAATTGTCATACCAAATGAGGAAATTCACTTCCCGTATAAATTAAGTCATGACACTTTATCACCAGTTAGGGACACATAATCTATAATCCTTCCAAATATGAAGAAGATTGGCCGCACCGATCCGCCGATATTAGCGTTTGAATTTCGTCATAGCAAACGTCTGCTCTGGGGGCCAGTGTACACTCCCATCTCCAAGTAAATGTCAAGGTCGCCGCATAAATTAGCAGAAGCGTGCTCTGATGGTCTGATGAATTGGATATCAAATTGCACAGCTAGGGACCATGCCAGTATCAATCACCTGTGTACGCTGCGCTGCGACTTGAGACTATAGTCCTGAGCATTTAATATGGGACAAAAAACTAGTTATTTCTAACTTGATAAAGGGAAATCGCTGTTGTGTCGTAAATAATGGGGCGATTTTTATAAACAAAATATTGGTAGAAAGCTAAGACTTGACCCTATCTATTGCTGTATATCTTATATAATTGTGTTATGACTAGATTTCCTGTCGTAGATTGAACATCGGAAATTGCTAGGTAAAAAACTAAAACATGCTACCTTCCTGTCTTCACAGTGACTTAATGAAAAATCTATCGCAGTGACCCATAGAAATTAATACCTTATCTTCTTAGCTATTTCAAGACAATTAAAATGATAGATAGATATTTCCTGAGATACAGGAGCATTATGACAGATGAAAAACACTCCAAACATGCCCTAAAACATGATCTTTTGATATTATTGCATTTTTAGCATATGGCATAGCTAGAAACAGCCAATAATTACCTCTAAATAATATCTAATCAATAAGATAACCTACTGGTTGTATTCTGTGGGGGTTCATCTACAAATCACTCTTTATTTAAGTATCTATGCCAAATATTGACTGAGATAGGACTGAAGCAAAATCAAGTATTTCTTGCTTACTTATAATGTCAGTGATTCAAGCAGATAGATGACCTCAGGCCAATGTTCTTTGATAAAATGACAGGTGGAACCACAATTTGAGAATCTTAGGACTGGAAAGTTCTGTTATGTGTTCTTCATGAAGTTATCTTGATTTCTATCTACTTACTTATCTTTTACAAATGCTGCATTTGATTGAACTAGATATTGTGATTTTACCAATACTTAACGCTCAGGACTATAGAATGGGTGCTATGGTGGCCAGTGTCACAGGCAATAGCTGAGTGTTTAGCCGGTTTTCTAAACGCAACAACGTTAAACAGACTCTATGATTAGAGAACACTGACCAAGCTTTCTTGTGTAATTTTCACGCTTCCTGCGCACAAACTATATAAGTGAAGCGAACGCATAAACGACATGTGTCCGAAACTTCCATTGAAAAAGTAACACAACAGGCGTTTTCTATATGTCATTACCTATCTACTCGTCTTTGTTTGGAGTTTTTGCAGAGCCTATTAGGAAAGCGAAAAATCCCCCTAGACAGCACCTGAAGACCCCCTTGTCTTCTCCAACAGCATAGAATAAAATTCTCTGCTAAAACAACATCTAAGAATGGATGATATTATAGGTTTTATAGAGACAGTGGTGTGGCACCTTGCAAACCACACTATCTGATACTCTAGGGTAGGGAGAAGTCTTTTGTAAGATAATTGGTCTAGGTGCCACATGGTCCGGCTGTAGGCATTTCTGCCTGGTCAGGTACCTTTATTTATAAGAAAATAAAGCCCGCACCTCTTCAGTGACACCTCATCAAAAGACCACAAGTCATGGTCTTAAAAAAGCCATAAAATACAAGTCTTATACGCAGACGTGTAACTCTATGTTCCGTACAAATTCTAACTGGAGCACATGATCAAACCGAACTTCAGGAAGGATCATTTTGAAATTCAATACTGCAAGGAAAACCCGATTCTGAAATCATTGCTGGTTTCAGTGATCATATAGCCAACGAATGGTAACGTGACCCGCGTTACATGGCTATTCCTTCTTGGCGATTACAGAGCCAATTAACAACAGTATGACAAGTACCGAACCAACAAGATTGACGATATAGAACCAATTGATACTGGTATGAAGATACAGAGGCAACTCACACCAGTGTGAAGATTATAGAACCAATTGACATAAGTACGTGTGTTATTCGGCAAGGTCTTCTATGATTCAGTATCAACGCCATGAAATATCTAAGATGTAGCAGAGAGAGAGACTTAGAGCAAAAGTTTGAATGAATATATGCCAGCAAATACACCGAATTCTCTGTACATGAGTAGAATAAGCGAAACCCCTTATTCTATAGGTGCCCTATCAAGGAAAGTTATAATATTCTGTCTTTTCACACCAGCACATTCTGAATTTCCTCTACAATCAGCTGTATTTTTAAAAGTATTACTTTTTCATTAGAGAACTACAGATCTGTTAATAGTGTCCATATTTTCAATGAACGCTGATAACTCTATATATAAACTACAATATACATGCACAGTTAAAACAATTACGGGAAATAAACATTAATGGACATGAAAGACAACAAGAGATAGTGCAAAAGCGCTGTTAATTATATTAGAAATATCAATCGTCGTCTCCGTATGTACCTCTATCACAGATCAAATGTGTAAATCTGATTTACGTGTGCCCACCACCTATCACTGTCTGTCACAGGTGGGTGGGTTTCAATGGCCTCCTGTAGCCACTTGTAAGCACGCCACCAGGCCGAACCCGAAGAACAAGAAGAAGACCTTGAGGAGGCGGTCGTGCGGCTCGTTCACTTCGGCCGGCAGTATCTCCAAGAAGATTACGTAGAGGAAGGTACCGGCTGCCACGGCCTGAAGGATGGCTGATGTCAAGCTGCCCGCGAACGTGTGCACCACGCCGATAGCTAGTCCGATGGCGATGCCCACAGGGATCATGGCGCAGAGTAATACCGACAGCTTCACTACGATGCCCAGTCGTAGCTTCTGCCGCGCCAGGCTGATGCCCATCGCGAAGGAAACGAGGCACTCGTGGACGAGGACGCCGATGTAGAGGTTGATAAGTTTGGGCAGCTGGTCCTGCAAGCCCAACGCCATGCCCTCAAAGATGGCGTGAATACCCAGCGCAATCATGAGGATGAAGCAGCGTAGGCCACTGTTCTGGTTGAGAGCGTCCAGCATGTGGCTGTGGCCGTGCCCGCCCCCGCCGTCGCCGTGCGCATGGCCGTGCTGCTCGCGGGCCGCCGCTCTACCGCGCGCGCACGACTTGCGGGGCCGCGATTTGCTGCGTTTCCGGCGCGGGTGTTTGGTAGGCGGCAAGTCAGGCATGACACCATTTTGCGCCGTCGAACTGACCACCTCCCCCACCGGCTCCGTCTGCGGCACGAGCATGGCCGCCGTCTCCGCCTCGCTGACATTGGCGGCCGTCGTAGTACTGGCGGCGAGAGGCGCCACTTCGTACTCCGAGTCACTTTCCCCCGTAATGTCGCTCTCTGACGAATAGATAAGGTACTCGCCCGGTGCCTCCAGCATCTCCTTCGTTTCCTGGTAGGACCGCCGGCTGCTCTGACACACCATCATGGACTGCTCGACGAGCAGGATCAGGAAAAAGCCAATCACCACACCCAGCTCCGACAGCGGGTAATCCACCGTTAAGCCTACCATGTCGAAGGACGACTCGAACTTTTGGCGGCAGAAGGGCATGAGTCCCATGAAGCAGACCCCGAGGAACACTCCGCCCGATACACAGTTACAGAAGGCCATGATGCGCTGAGACTTGCGGTTCACGTGCACAGTGCGGTCCCGAGGGTAGATGCGCAGCGGGAGCAGGATGCACAACAGTGTCAGCAGGAATATAGACCCAGTGAGGATGGCCTGCAGCAGTAAGATATTCATATTCGCTGGTTTTACACTGACCGGTTTCACTGAAGGCAAATCGATTTGATGGCGTTCACCTGAAGTTATCTGGAATAACAAAGAAGATAAACATTTTGTTTTACTAGGTTACACTACAAATAAAATTGGATTTACAATCGTACATATAAATGTATCACCATACTCCTGCACTAAAAGCAATGGAAATGTTAACCTAACAAACTCACTGGCGTCTTCTATACCCGGAAATATCGTTCAAAGAGGATACAAATGAATTACAGGGGAAAAAGTAAGGCACATAACGGGTGGGTACATGTTGGCCTACTCATGATCAAGTCGCAGAGTTCATCATTCAGACAGCCTGGAAAGTTTATTTACGCCAAGATTGTTGATCTCGTTTCTGTTATCATAAACCTGTGGCCTTATCTCCTAAGTCTACCACCATGTATGATTGTACGTCACACTGTGACATACAGGATTTGTGATTGCATGGTAAAATGTCGCCCTTTTTATGTAAATGACAATACGGAAAACAAGCTGACTGTCTTTGTACATCAAAATACTTGGTATTCACCACTTGCACATAAGCCTGGCGGGTCAGTCACAGTGAAAACGGGTCTCGCTGGTGTTATGTAATGTGGTGCTTCCACCAACACGCCCGATAATTCACGATGTGGTCGTCGGGGTACATCGCGCTAGGATTGACCCGTCGTGTGCCACCGGGCCGCGAGGCATCGGCTTGGTTAAGCAGCTTGTGTTATTTGCCGCGACCTATCTCGCCTAGCCGCGTAGTGCCGGGCTAGGTATTGCATCCTGATATAGGTCGCCCGACGCTTCGCGAAAGGGGTTAATTGGGGTTCCACCGACACCAATGCCACACGGCTATACAAGATTCTCCCCTCAGAAATGTATCGGCCATGGGGCTGTATTGCCGTGAATAGTCCTGGGTGGTCGTGCCTGCCCATGCAAGCATGCGGCGCCTGCCGACAGAAAGTTCAATTTTTGAACTTTTTTTGGCGTGGTGTACAGCAGATATGGTAAATACTAGTTGGAAATATGTTAGTTTTGTTCTGTTATTAATTATAGGCCGTAGAGATTCCATTTCTATGTGTATACCGCCAATCGCAAACGCAAAGAAGAAAAAAACAACCTCCCATGATGCACCGGCCCAAAAAAAAAAAAAATTCCCATGAGTCTCCGTCGCGCTCCCTCGGCTTTTTCCGCCAGTCGCGTGGCCGTCACGCCCCCTGGCACGTGCCTCGGCCAGCTGTTCACTTTGTTGCTGACCATGACCAGGAAAACAACAACAAACCCACGTGCTACACGGTACCCGCCCACTCCACGCTCTCATTTTCCACGATGCCGCCCAAACGAGCCACCAAGAAAACCTCCACTGCCTCGCCTGCCGAAGATCGTGTAGAGACCCGCAAAGTTCGCCTTGCCGATCTCAGCCACGCAGACCATATAATGGATCTCTTTGCAGCTTTGCAGAATCAAGAAGAAGAATCTGCCCGAACAAATTTTTCTGCTGTGCTGGCTGGGGTGCAACAGGTTGAGATCAATGTATCAGAGATCCCCAGCGGGGCAGGACAGTCTCTGCTTCGCTCGTCCCTCCCGGTGGTGGAAGCAAGGATCCTCCCCCCCCCCAACAACCGGAACACCGAGGGCCAGGAGGAAGAAGAGGATGGCGACCAAGAAGAGAAACAAGATGACGAGGACATCGTGCCGCCGTCCTGCGACGAGGACATCGTGCCGCCGTCCTTGCCGTCGCGCCGGCCGGTCCCCGCGGCACCAAACACCGACGAACCCGCCATGGAGGAATACCTCAGGTTGAAGGAGCCTGATCTTTGTCGCCTTTATGAGGCCCATCGATACCTGTACGACCTGGGGCAACCACTTTACTGCGATCCCAAGGCCAGGAAAAGTGCCATTCGACGGATCGCAGAGGAATTGGGCCTCGACGGTGAGTTTTTTAATTATTTTTCACTTGTGAGCCCAATGTATGCCTACGTAATTGTACCCAAATCATGGTTAACCGTCTATACTCTTGTAAAAATAATTGCGTGCTCCTCAAAATGTGTGTATTTCGCTTCGCCGTCATGGTGTTTGGTGGGAATGGTTTGGTGGGAATGGCGGGAAAAGCTAGGTTATCCGGCGCGCGTGGTGGGTCTTTTCCAGTTATTCATGCCATGTTCTATAGTTTTTTTGTCACGGTATAGGAATCATTGTTGTGAAGAAATACACTTCGCTCGAAAATTGATGTTCCTGTATGCATATAGCCCCAGACTTGGTGTAGCCACTGCCTTGCGATAACCCCGCAGTCACAACATAGGTGGTAGACCCCGTGGCGCTGTTGTGTGTTGTTGTTGGATAGCAAAAACAATGCTGATTCCATCATGGGTCTATCAAAACTGTATAATCCGCTTCCCTCCTCCTCCCACCATTATATTTGTTGTTAAAGAATGGCAGAAACTATATTGTACCATCGTGGGATATAGATTACAACTGGGCAGTGCATATCGTGTATAAATTTTTCGCACTATAGATTATTATGCTGTGTGGGTGACATGTTTCTTTTTTATTTTCTGAAGCATGTACAATATGTTAATTGCAACGATTCTTTTTTATTTCCAGAGAAAACGGTGAAAACCTATATAACTTCGCTGAGGACCACCTACCTGAAGGTGCGGTCCAAGTTGAAGAACCAGCCTTCAGGTAGCGCCCGCTACTCCCCTTCGGCGCGGCAGAAACAGATTCTTCAACTCTGGGCCTTCCTCGAGCCCCACGTGAAAAGCAAGACCTCCATCACAAACTACCATGGACCCGACCCAACCACGGTATGTGTAAGAAAATACTTTAAGCTTTGCCCGAAGGGCCGTTTATTTAATACCTCTCTATGGATAGCATATGCTAATTTGTCCCGAGTTGCTTTTTGGATGCTTGGACGATTGGTCGAAATTAATGTGCAGTGGCCTTTACACGCCGCGCAAAGTAGCATCAAAATTTATTTCCACCTCCATTTCAAGCGATCCCTTTTCTTACTTGTGATCACCGTATGTGTATGTATTTGTGCTGAGATTACCTTAATTTTCACAATTTGTGTAGTTGGCTTTGCCGCCCTGTCGTGCGGGCAACGGCGGGAACAGCCAGGTTATCCGGTTATTTTTTAGTGCCGACCTGACCCAAAGTGACACAAATGTGCCGTAACTTTAGACAAATGTAGTGCACTTATAACCCTGATTCCAACTGTCCCATGTAGATATATAATCATTATATATTATATATATATTTCTAACGTTACAGCATATTTTGTCTTAGAATAATTAGGGCTGGCTGGCAAATTTCCCTAATTTTGAGTCAGTCAGTCATGGGAAAAAATTATCTTCAATTTTTTCCCTGCCCCTAGTCCTTAATAAAGTATTTTACTGTCAATTCTAGGTATGTACCTACATGGAACAGTTGGAATTAGGGTTTTAAGTGCACTAGTTTTTTTTGTGTCACTTTGGACGGCAGTCAAAATTCCCTGATTTCCCAGTGAAAAATCCAGAAAATCCAGATTGCTAAATTATTCCCATGCCCCTAGGCCTTGTGCCCCAGACACACTGGCATAAATATTTGGCGTTTCTTCTACATATTTGAATTGGTGGGACCACGTATTAGCTACGGATTTGGAACGTATTTGTTTGCTTTGCTTTAACGTTTTAGTACACTTCTCAACGTTCATCAACATTTATTTATGCTTCTGTACATATTGTGGCGTTTTTTCGGCGCATTCCGACTTTCCATTACATATCTCCGCGTTTTGCGGCGTATTTTGAGATTTCAAAATGCGTAGAAGAACATAGACATGCATACACGGAAAAACGCTGTATTTACGCCAGTGTGACTGGGGCATTGATACAATATTTCACTGTTGATTCCAAGTATATACCTACATGGAACAGTTACATTCATTGTTCTAAGTGTATTGGTTTTTTTCTGGGGGTGTGGCACAATTTGTCTTCCATTTTATGGGGCAGCCAGGAAATTTCCCTGATTTTCAGGTACGTAGTCAGACTTGGAAAATCAATATTTTTAAGTTAAAGTATACCCAAAGGCCTTGATGAATTATTTCACTATTGATTACAAACATTCTTACATGGAACAGTTGGAATTATGATGTGATTATGAGGGGTCGGGCACATATTGCGTCACTTTGGGTTAAAGCTGCAGTTTAAATTCCCAGATTTTATCTAGATTTGATAATTATTCCCATAGCTCAAGGCCTTTATAATCTTGTTCAATGTCAGGCTCCTGAAAATAGGATTGCAAATACACATCTAGTTGAACACTCCAGGAAAAAAAAAAGTATTCAGAAAAAACAACGGCAGCGCCACTTTTGTACCCTGGTGGATGAAAATGGGACTATTGTCAAAGCCCTCTAGCAGATGAGCGCGAAGTTAACGTTCTACCCGTGAAATCAGTCAAGCATAGCCAAGGCGAACAGATCGTTGAACAAACACGGCGCTCGCCCGCGTTTCCTATCCATCATCATATCATGAAACATCACGAAATTTCATATGATTGTTTATATGGCATGAGTTGTCTTCGCGGAATGATATCACGAAGCGGAGTTGAGTGACATCTGTAGCAGAAGATACCGAATGGCATGTAAATAATCATATGAAATTGAGTGGCATAACCGTGGCATACAGGCCCACCATGTCAAGTCTAGATTCTATGCTATGGAGATTTATATGAGGGGTAGGATAAAGGTCCGTGATAATACTTAATGAAAGTCCATAAAAATTAAAATGTATTTGAAAAAAGGTTGCCAAAAACAGGGGTTCCTACCTTTTCGTGAGCATTTGTATATATATATATATATATATATATATATATATATATATATATATATATATATATATATATATATATATATATGCAGTCTAGGGGGACGATGTTATAAGCCAAAATATGTTTATTCACCCTGTGAGTGTAGGTGTGAAGGAAAACCCCAGAAAGATCAAATGCAGTGCTGTCCGAACCTAAAATTTAAATACTAGAGTATATGGACGAACCAGTCTGACTAGTCAGGAGCGTATTATTTTCGTACCCGGGGCGAAATAAGAGAATTTAATAACGTCTGGAGTGTCTATACGTCGATCGGAATTACGCCGATTCTCACCGAACCGAGGGATCCGTCGGGGAAGGGATTGGGAGTCGGCTTGTCGATGTCTTACTGAGTTACTCTTAGATAAGCTAGAGGCTTTACTGTATGTTACACACTACTTCTAGGTGGGGTTAGCTGATCAACCTTCTTCTACGTAAGCAGATACATGTATATGGAGGATCTGACATGCATACATACCCAAGAATTTCCATATATGACTAGAGTTGATGAACAAAATGATTGGCACCACGTCGGAATTGCAACCAGATGTTTAGGAAAAGCCTGGACCGGAAGTTGACTGCCTTAGTTCAACCACCAGAATCCAGATGGCGCAGTTTGTTAGCCTCTGGCTTCTAGTGTATATCCCGAGCCCCCTAGCGGATAGCTGGAAAACCAGCGGAACTCCAACATGGTGGTACGTAAAGAATTACTTTTCAAGTTTGGTTTTAAATTGCTACATCCTATCAACAACTGATAACGTGAAACTATGTTATTTGGATCTTACAGAAAATAAGTTTACAACTGAAGGCCAATCTAGAGAATGTCACCAATCTCAAGCCAGAAGATGACGACTTCAGATGGTACTTGAAGGTAGGCGATAATATAGGGTTAGAACTGCTCATAGAGAGTTGTCACTCAGTTTAAAAGAACTAGATTATTGTCAGAGTATTAAGATTAAAAAGAGTATTATATGTCTGGAGGCCCTGTTGGAAGCGGTTGTCATCAGCTCATTTTCGGTTGGTCACGCTCAGGGTTATGTAATTGTAAAGTGGGGAAACCGACTGAGCGTAAATAAATCTGCACAATCAATCATTCATACTTCTATCCTACAAAGTTTATTTATACAGTAAAACCCCTCTTAAGGGGACACCCTCCGTTCCGGGCCAAGTGTCCCCTTAAGCGGGGTGTCCCCTTAAGCGGGGTTTTCAGGATGCCAGTGGGTTATATAATAGAGAATACCTACATAAATGAAGGAAACGATGGTTATTAGGTTAAAAGGTTTATTAATAAATAAGCAAATAAATATAAATCATACAATATAAATGAATAAAAATGAATATAAATGTAAAACAAATAAGAATAAATAGATAAAAGAGGTTGAAGATGGATATGCCTTCCTTGTGAAATTTGCTCCTTTTTACACCCCCGTTCAATGTCCCCCCCGCCCCACCCCCCGAAGTCAGCAGCCCTATGACCGTGAGCCGCCGTGAGCCGCGACGGCTCACTGAATACCGCACCTTCAAAGCCTCCAGCCCTCCCTGTGTCGCCCACCGCTAACCTGTAAGCGGGCCTCTAACCCCCTACCTTCAACGGGTGCGAAAGTCGCTCATACTAATATCCACTCACAGTCGCCCGCCCAGAGCCTCTAGAGATGTGGTTATTACCTTGAAAAAACGTACTCCGGCCGCCCATGCCCGCCCGGGAATGCTCAGTCTATTGTTCTGGTTGCGACAACTGTCTGTCCAGTACAAACGGTCACCAGAAACTTGGATTTTCAGTGTTTTTGATATGATAGCCCTCCAAACTGTCCCCTTAAGCGAGGTTTTTAAGCATTTCCGTTCCGAGCAAATTGTCCCCTGAAGCGGGGTGACCCCTTAAGCGGGGTGTCCCGGAAGAGGGGTTTTACTGTATATCTTGTTAGAAACACATCAAACTACCTTTAATTACACATTTTGTTAATTTTTCCGTACACTTTTCCGGTTGACCCGGCTTCAAATGGCCGTTGGTCAGGGAATTTGTTTCGTGTAGAATTTTTTTTTTTTACCTTTAATTACACATATTAATTATTAATCATCTACAGTGAGTTCAAAGATCGATTTACGTTATGCCGGTCGAGCGATAATAATAGAAAGCTAGGGTGCTCGAAAATAGCAAAACCCTTTGCTAACTGAAGCCTTGTTTTGGCTTGAACATTCCGCTCCAGAGAATGGGCGACCAAAATATTATTTGTATAAAGGGCGTATTCCACCAACAAGACAAAAATGTTGTACAGCGCCCGTATGGCGGTTGCTGGGGTTGCTGGCATATCTGCTCAATTTTAAATCATCTGTCCGGTTGGTGGAAGCACACACCAGACGTTTCAGCAGGTGTCGGCTCTCCTGCCAGACGTTTCAAGACGTCTGTTGGAGGATATTGGGGGTTGTTGGAGTGTCGCTTCACGGTTGCTGAGCGTCTGGCAGAAGAGCCAGTTGAGATGCGCTTCCACTGACCTGATTTTTTCAGGCGATATCCCAACCGATACTCCAATAACTCTCCAAGAGACGGAATTTGCCCATCTGGCGAAAAACTGATTGATTAAGTTTTTATCGGCTGGAATTGGGCATTACGACACCCGCCCGCGGACTCTGCCGGGAG
This sequence comes from Alentia gelatinosa, assembly GCA_950022655.1. Taxonomy (NCBI): domain Eukaryota; kingdom Metazoa; phylum Annelida; class Polychaeta; order Phyllodocida; family Polynoidae; genus Alentia; species Alentia gelatinosa. Next base: position 102,776,016 of record OX465579.1, read on the forward strand.
TTCCGGCAAGGGAACGCCGCCAACATAGCGCGAGCGATACCGGTGATACCCGAAGCCGCGAACGGACATCGAAAATTCTGACACTTTCGGCGGAATTATAGCACCAGAGCGATTCATACACATTCATAACATCAATCCTTATCTTTATTTACCTTCATTGTTCAATTAAACGTGTAATTCCGCGGTTATTTGACGTTTTCTAACTGTTCCTGTACAAATCCCGACACAGCGACACACTGCTCCGCTAGATTCGCGTTTTCGGAGCGTCGTAGTGTGTCGCTGCACGCCGCGCCGCCTATCGGAGAACTCGATTACTATGTAAAATGCGGCCAACGTCCACCAGTCGGCGCCCCGGCAGGGGTGTCGGCTAGGATATGCTGGAACTTTGAACCCACCAGACGCTCGTATGACATCCAAATGAACGTCTGTTGGGGGTTTCGGTGGAGCAGCGATGCATTTTGAGGCCATTTTTCCAGACGTTTCAACCGACGTCGGCTGAAAGTTCGGCTGGAACGTCTGTTGACGTTGAAAAAGTGGTTGTTTGGTGGAATACAGGCTTAAGGGTCATTCCACCAGAAAATGTACTTTTTGTAAAAAGGGGGTAAAAAAAAAAATTGCCCAAACCAAATTTTCTTTTACTTGTGTGCAAAATATACACTTTCAAGTTTTAGGAAAACATGATTCAACTGGGATAGTAGTGGGGGGTCAGTTTTTGTGAGGCTGCAAAAATTGTATATATTATTGCCGTCACGTCCGACATATAAAAAAACACTCATACAAAAGTTGATGATAGAGAAATATATTTTATTTTTTGTAAGACATAAAGTTTGTACCAAGTATGCCAAGCATAGTCTGATGTTATAGACAAGTGGAAAAAATGAACTACATATGCAATCTTTTTCTGTGCTGCCTCAAAGATGCAAATAAAGAAGGTGTTCTCCAAGGGATTACAAAATGAATTTTGTTTTTTCTGTCACTATCTAAATACAAAAGTTTCACGTTTTTTAAATCACAGAAATACTTTTAAAGGTTATATACATGATTTATGTCAAATTAGAAGATGTTCCATGCATTATTTCTTGAGCTAATAGCTTGTGGGAAAAAGGTTTAAAAATCTCTCGGACGTGATATTTTTAATAACGGATGTGATAGAACAGTAAATTCCACTTTCTTGATGAGAAATCCGAAATATGGCCCAAATTATTAAAAGTTCATGTATCCTTTTGAAAATACATACATTATCTTCAATTCAACCACATATAAGAGTATCTTAAATGCCAATGACCTGGGTTTTTTCCTGGAAAAACTACAAAGAATGTCCAACTCTTTATTTCTGATCACACTCAGAATAAAGTAAAGTACATTTTTCACTTACATTTTGTGCTAAAAAAACGTCTGCAAACCTTTTCTCTATGCTTTTAAATGCCAAAAACGCTAACTTTAACCTTAATATTCATCCAAATGCCACATTTTGTGTGTACATAATAAATCTCTTGGACGTGATATTTTTAATAACGGACGTGACAGACCAGTAACTTCCACTTTCTTGATCACAAACATGAAATATGTACAAATTGCTGAAAAAATCTTCTTTGGTTTTGCAAATATATACATCAGCTTCAATTCAACCACATGTAAGACTACCTTAAATGCTAATGACCTGTTTTTTTGGGGGAAAACTGCAAAGAATATCAAACTCTTGCTTCTGATACCACTCAGAATACACAAGAGTACATTTTTCATTTACATTTTGTGCTAAGAACCGTCTGTAAACCTTTTCTCTATCTTTTTAATATTATCTTTTTCTGATCTCCTTGTTCCTCCAGTCCTTCGATGTGTCCTTTGGAGGTTTCCTCTCATCCAGAGGTAACGGTTTACACCCCATGCTTCCAACATATGGCTCATATGTAGGGGGCCATCCATAAAGTATGTATGCACTGAGGGGGGGGGGGGGGGGTAGGGTGGTTAAAATTTTGTGCATAGGCTACTTCTGTGTTTTATTGTGAAAAAAAATAAGGTAGGGGGGGGTTGGTAGGGTCGAAAATTTGAGATATTGTGCATACATACTTTATGGATAGCCCTAAAACTGAAAAAAAGAGAAAACAAAAAAATTAGCAAACTACCTATTAGATAACATTCAAAAGGTACATTTGTCTTCAAAAATTGTGTTCTTTGTATGACTATTGTTCAGACTTATATTTAGAATAGATAGTTTGCCCATAAACTCAATATGATGGCCATTAGAACAAAAATATTATCAAAATCAGATTTTTGCCAAAAATGTCAAAAAAAGATTTCCTCAAATTGATTTTTTTAGTTCATCACACCATAGAATATAACCATCTTCAGTGTTCAAGGTGATTTTATCCAAGGTTTGTCCAAGTCTTATGGTTCAGGTATAGTTTTGAAAAATCATGCATCACGTCCAACATGAAAATAAACCACTATAGGTAGTAGCTCAATCTCATAATCATTTCAATTTTCAGTTAGATATGAAGTACAATAGGCAAACATTAAGAAAAAACAAAACAGATGATCCTTACCCTCATTTTCATACTTGTTATGAGACGAAACCAAACTGGGCGTCACGTCCGACATACATATATCGGACGTGACGGCGGCTACAAAATTGTATGAAAAAAAAAATTTACATGTGGACTTTCTTTACTTTTTCTCCCTAGACTTATGAAATGACACTTGGTGCACATAATGAACAACTTTCGTTACTGTATTTATCTCATTCAAACATAGTTCCTAGTCAATTTGGTCAAAATACTTCACCCATATCACGTCTGTGATGGCTATTACCACATGATAGGTGTACAACCTGAGTCCAGATACTACGCAGTCTTTTAAACATACATTTTGTCATTGGGAATAGATTGTTATATATATATATATATATTCTGCACCTCTTTGCACATTTTCTCATAGATCAATTGAAAGAAGAATTTCCATGTCGGACGTGATATGGCTAAACAAATTTTTTTGAAAAATTCACTAAGACATTGAAAATACCCCCAACATTTCCACTAGTGGCCATGTTGGAAACTCATCAATCTGCTCTTTTATTCAAACCACAAACTTTCAGTAAATACTTGTCAGCTATTCAAGACAATGGATTCTACAGAATCACAAACTCCAAGTTATCACTATTAATACAGAAAATCATGTCCGGGATGGAAAAATAATGCTAGCATCGAAGAAATCTGGACTACTCACACGAGCTGGATGTCTCCTCAAGCCACTGAACTGCATGTGCAGTTAAAAGGGATAACATCCGGTTCTTGTGATCAGCTTTCCTGCCTTTGATTGATCTCTCGGACGTGATAAATATCACGGACGTGATTCCTCCAAAATTACTTTCCCTGTTCTCGCATAGTGAAGGCACTTTGGAAGCATTTTATTACTCTTACACTACAGACCCTATGGCCACATTATTCAGTAAGATTTGTACCAAGTTACCACCAATATGGAGAAGTGGAGAGTGCTAAATGCAACTCATCACATCTGTGATATCAATTGTGTAAAATTGATTTTTTTTTTCATAATTCGGCTGAAAAAAAACCCCTGTTGCAGTTGGCCTAAAATCATATACATTTATGAAAAATTGATGTATGTCCAGAGTTTTAAGTGCATGTTTGGATAGTATACCATTAAAATATATTGTCATCAGGCTATGCCAAATATAACCTATTGTATTTGCTGAAAAAGCACACTTTTCATTGAAATACACCTAAAAAATTTGCGGAGCCTTAGAAATAAGGGAAAATACTACTAAACAACAGCCAATTTACATAACTTCAGGAAATAGATCAATTAGGGAATATATATTAATAGTTTCCACAAAAGAAATAGTGCTAAACTTTAGAAATATCAAAAGGACATGCACTTGTTTGCTAATTTCTCACTTTGAAAGTCCACAGATTTAAAAAAAGTGCAGACAGACCAATAAAAGTAATGATTTTCTCTAAGGACAGGGTGTTTTCTTTGCACAGAATTAAAAAAAAAAAAAAAATTCATTTATAATGAAATTATAGCCCATTAACCCCCCAAAAGTATGATTTTCACCAAAAGTACATTTTCTGATGGAATGACCCATAAACAAGAAATAAGAACAATGAAACTATACATTTTCGGAAAGCTCACATCAATACGCATATAATTCTGTAATCATTTCTTCTTTACCCTGAAATCCTGCACTAGCCCCGTGGGGAGCCACCACAGGCATCGTCGCATGGTGGGTGTACGGCATCTGTGCGAGGGGAGGCGGCAGGGAGAATTTTCTTAGGCGCTTTTTACACAATTCTGTTCTCAATTAACTTCTCTGAGCAAAATTTGCACTATCATCTATGTTAAAACAGCCTTCAGAATCGGGTAGAGAACAAATTTATCTGTAAGACCATGGTAGTTTAAAGGAGTAAGCTCGGTGTCTTACCTCTGAAAACTTTAATAATATTTTCTAAAATGCTAAAAATGTGACTTTCTGTTCGATTTTCGCACTGATTATTGTTTATTCCGGAAGACGTGTATGTTCTTAAGACTTGATAACTTTCTTGATGCCGATTAGCTGAAAATTGAGCCCAAAATATCATTTGCTGCGGAACGCTTTTCTCCGAAATTCGTGGAGAAAACGGCAACATGATAGATGCGAAATGTGGCCATATTTATTAAACCGTACATCACAGGTCTACGAAAACACTGGGAGCGAAATCTATACATCTTATTACATCTTACGTCTGAGTTTCATGATATTGTGAGCAACAGAAATATCCGAAATGTATTTTTGAATGTTGCTCACTTTACTATAGTGGCAGAACTGGAGGCGGACGCACCGCTGGGCCATGCCCATCGCTACAAATACTTGCCCTGACGCCAGCTGGTCTTTTTTCCCCCTTAAATAGGTAGATCACATGAAAAATTAAAAATGATTGATTTACAAAATTGTGGTATTAAAATGATGCAGCTCAGTGACAGAATTTTGATGCTTTTCAAATCATTGCGATAGCTGTATTACTAGTTCAAATGTTATTCAAGATTTTAGCCTTGAGAAATAGGGGGTTTTGTCATCACACTTGGAGGATTTGTTGTGACCACCTTTACCCCTCCTAGCCAATGTATGGAATCTTTTATTTGGAATAACTTTGGAATGAAAAGAGATATCAAAATGAAATAAAAGGGTATTTGTGGCCCTTGCAATGCTCCATTATATTCTTGCCAAACATGACCCTGACTTCACCTACTTAATTGACCTTGGAATTTTAATATAATTGACCTTATTAAGATCTAATAGAAATTTTATACAATGTCTTGTATCTCTCAAGATGCCAATAGAATGATTAAATAGCATCTATATCTAATGTATTAACATTAAATGTATCATTCTAGTCATTATGAGATGCATCATACAACCTAATTATAATTTAGATTGAGGTCCCAAGTGAGCTATGTGACCCATTCTAATTTTTAAACAGCTGTAGCTCCAGTTCTACAAGGCCCTCACTCATAAACCACACATCATTGGACAGATAACTGTATGAATATCTTATTATTTCTATTCTTATTCTTGTTATCTCAAGGCCTTACCTTAAATTAAAGCTTTGAAGATGAATTTAAAGTTCTCAAATTAACTAAAATGTCTAGAAGGTGCCAGAAATCTTACCAACAGTTCCAAAATGTAAACTGGGGTCTAATTGTTTGATTTATAGGTCATATGTCAAGTTAAACGAATTAGAACACCTATAATAAATATAATAGAAAAACCACTGCCCTGCTCCCTGTGCAGAAATGGGTCACACAGAATGAGCAAAAACTGTGCACAAAACGACTGCAGTGCCCCTAGCGGATTGTAACTATACTACCTTAATATTAATGAAAACCCTTAGGAAGCATTCATTATTTACGGCAGGGGGTGGGGGTGAGCTATTGGAAGGGACAGTTGGTATGTGAATATTTGCCTGAGAGGGAATTCGTTTTGAGGGGCCTTTGCACAAAAATTTTATCGTACATACTTTTTGTCATACGTATACATACATTCGTTAGTGTTGTACTAGAAATATTTTTGCTGTAACTAGTGTAAGAGAAAACAGTACGAATATTAATACATATACAGTAGAACCCCTCCTAAGGGGACACCCGCACTTTCGGTGGACAAGCAGCTCTATTCCTGTTAACAGAACCGATGCAATGCATCACAGCCCCCACGACCTCAGTATCGCTTCTGTTCATGTAGTGTCTCCAGGCATAAGCGACTCACCTTGAGCCGCCCTGAGCTGCGACGGCTCACTGAATACCGCACCTTCAAAGCTGCCAGCCCATCCTGAACTGCCCACCGCTAACCTGTAAGCGGGCCTCATACCTAGCACCCTCGGCAGGCGCGAAAATCAGCGGCTGCATAAGCGACTCACCGTGAGCCGCCCTGAGCCGCAACGGCCCGCTGAATACCGCACCTTCAAAGCCGCCAGCCCGTCCTGAACCGCCCACCGCTAACCTGTAAGCGGGGCTTTAACCCCCTACCGTCAACGGGTCCAAAAGTCACTGGATTTTCAGTGTTTTTGATATGATGTCCCTCCAAAACCGTCCCCTTAAGAGGGGTTTTATGCATTTTTATTCCGAAAAACTGTCCCCTAAAGCGGGGTGGCCCCTTAAGCGGGGTTAAAATAAACTCTTAATAGAGGGGAAAATTTTCGTTCCGAGCAAATTGTTCCCCTAAGCGGGGTATCCCAGAAGAGGGGTTTACTGTATGTTGGATAAACCCATTGCATAAAAAAAAATGAATGCACATAGACTGCAAGTAGGGTCTTTTTTTGTTGCACGTAGTTCTACAAGCGTTAGCATTGAACATCTTTCTACGTATGATAAAAGTAGTAAACATAGCTGAATAGACCACAAAATGAATTTTTCAAAATCACTCAGGCGTGGTACTCTGCAGATTGTTCTCCCATTTGTTTATTGCCCAATCGATTGTCTTTTGGCTGAGGTTGTTTGTATTATGAGCAGACCATGCCGGGAAGTCGGCGCCGGGTCACCTCAAGGGATTAGGTGAGGTATTGCTCGTGTTCACCAGAGCGTATTACTCCGCAGAGGCAAACATGGCGGAGCACACATTTCCGGGGGCCTTGAGCTGTGGGTTAAATACGTCTCGGAGGGGTGCGGTGTTTACCGCACATAATTAGTTTAACTAGAAAACTCTGTATATGTATGTATGATTAACAAGGTGTTTAACTTATGTGTCCTTCCTGTAGGTGGGGGATGGAACTAAATTGATAAAACAAAGTCTATGGAAATATGTTAAGAACTGGGAATATATAGCAACTCATGTATAAGTATAAGTATATATATATGTACATGTATATATGTATATATACATATACATATATATATATATATATATATATATATGTATATATATATATATATATGTATATATCTAAATGATAGTAATGGTTCATTGAGAGAGATAACATTATAATAATAATCGAACACATACATGACATATACATAATAATAAGGTATATATAAAATATTAGATGACACAGGAATGGTGTTAATAATGTGTTCTTTTATTAAACACATCCGGTATCCAAAAGAAATTTTTCTCGGTGTGTTCAAGTGAGTGTCTGGATCAGCAATGCCCAGAACCTGGAAGAAGCGTCCCTCCTTCCGTCCCAATCGGTGAGGGCGCCACCCTATAGTACAACATGGACATCTGGTGGGAATATCAAACACTATCAAGTATCTATACTTATATAAATGTTGGGATTTATATTGCCTATATATCTTAATGATAGTAATGGTTCATTGAGAGAGATAACATCATAATAATAATCGAACACAAACATGACATATACATAATAATAAGGTATATATAGAATATGAGATGACACAGGAATGGCGTTAATAATTTGTTCTTTTTTCAAAATAAATGTTCAATGATGTTCTGGTCCAAGTCCATCTTGCTCCTAAGTGTTTTTTTGTATATATATCAACACTGACCAGCTAGACCAATCGCCCAACTGTTTTATGTCCAGTAATGATATCCCCGCCTTGTGGAGATCCGACGCACCTCCATGGCGTAAGAAATGCGAAGTCACGTTTCTTAACTCTAATTCCACCACCAACCGCTGAAACTTTTTTTCTAAACCAATTGTATGAACCTCTTATACAATTATTATTCTTCATATATTATATCAATTGGTCGGACGAAGAAGAATAATTCACCATCTTATACAAACGTTTGATCAAAGAAAAAACACAAAAAGGAGAACCGAGAATTTCCCCAAATGGAATAACCAATTCTCGATAAAAAAAATTGAATCGTCTTAGATTTGACAATGGTGATAAATACATGCGAAGAAGAAAAAGATATTTATCAATAGTGATCGCTAATCCTTCTTCTAAAATATTGGACTTTCTTAACAATTCTCGATAACCCAACACACATGCTAGCCAAAATGGTAAGTCTTCAGAATTATCTAAAGATAAACAGTGAAAAAAACATAGTAATTCTGACTAACATAAAGGAACACTTTGACATACTGTAGACCCAATTGAACTTTTTATACCCAACAATGTTTGTTTGATACGAAAATGATTCTTATCTACATGATCTATCCCATATAATTTATGAAGTATCCATACTGCGGAGAGATAATTTATAATAGACGTGTATTTAAACGACTCAGCCATAAATGACAAATACATACAAATGGTGTATAGTTGCCGGAATTGGCAAAAATCTATAGTCGGAACAAAATCTTAAATAATGTCGCCATTGACATCCCCGTGTTGTTGCAGTGTTGGAAGACAGCCAGCTAGCCTAGTAATCGTTCATCTTTTCTTCCAAACCTAAAAACAACAAACACCAGACGTAAGCCATGGTGCAATGTCTGCTTTTCTTCTCTGATAAAAAACTCTGCATAGAAAATCTGGGAAAATATTTTCCTCAGATCTAATGTATCTAGCAGCAATTCTGAAATTAAATATAGCACTGATCCAAAAGATTTCTCTTAACCAGCGCATAGTTTCCAAGTTCTACGAGAACTACCATGTCTAAAGCTAAAGCTAAAAGCTAAGCTAACTGTGACATGGGGGTCATGCCTTTCGAAGCTGCTATGCTTAACAAAATCTTTTACTACACTGATGCTATGTGGTTTCTTAGTCCAAGTGGTGTCAAGCACTATTGACTATTCATTGCTTTTTATAGAAACAGGATTCCTGAGAACTCTGTTACAGCTCTTGGCAAACCTCTTTAAGATGGATAAAGATCTATCTATCTATCTACCTACCTACCTACCTACCTACCTACCTACCTACCTACCTACCTACCTACCTACCTACCTACCTACCTATCTATCTATCTATCTATCTATCTATCTATCTATCTATCTATCTATCTATCTATCTATCTATCTATCTATCTATCTATCTATCTATCTATCTATCTATCCATTTTCTTCAGAGGTAATACAGGTGGAATGTGCTCCCTCGATTTCTTACGTGCTGATATCATCTATGTAATTCTTATAGATTTTGTTTCACTAGATATAGCTTCTTAGACAGAGACACAAACTTTATATCAAGTGTTTTAAAGTAGATACTGGATTTCGGTAATTGTATTTGTTTGGAATTGATTGTTCTTTAGAATAAAGATATGTATTGGAATCTGGTGTTGATTTACTATTTGAGGGTTCCTCGGGAATAGGCATATCTAATTTTGGGAACAAAAATGATACTTTGTATTATCGAACAAGATAAAGAAGCACTGACACCCATTGACCTCATGGAGTCTCTTACTCAGCTCAGTCAGCATATCGAGTATACACATTTCAAGATGGCTACATTGAATACAGCCATAGAAATGTTAGAAAAAGATCACTTTATGGCGTCTGCAGATGATTTATCCGTTATAGCTGAATCAGTGGAAGACCGCTCGACTGCAGTTCGCAGATTGTCTCTCTAGACAAATTAAGGTTTGTGAATACGTCCCGAAAAATCAATGTGTCAACCAGATAAAAGCTCACATTCTTAGGTTTCATGTTTAACTCTGAGCATATGATTCTGAGAATAGATCATGACAAAGTTGCAAAATTTGAGAAAACAGCTGATGAAATCCTAGCACAGAAACATATAACTATCATACAATTCAGCCACATTAGGTGGGGTCATTACGTAACATAATATCAAATAATTCTTTAAATGATTTTAAGAATTAATAATAGGTCGTACTCCAGTGACTGATTACTCCCGGTTGTGTGTCTCCCTGTTATTCTAGGGCACTCAGTAGTCAGGCCTGCTGGGGTTGACAGCAATGGTCAATTTCTTCACCTTCTTGGTCGCCGCCTCCCAAAGCATGGCTAAAGCGATGGGGAGTTGGACTTTGTTGGTTTGAGTCCCACTGCAGCCACTTTTCTCCTTCACTCCAAGCAGTGGTAGATTTACTGCTATATCAAAGGCAAATCCTTCTCATACCATGTCTATGTGATCTGAGAAGTCAAAGAATTCTCACCTCGGTAAATGTGTAGGGGAGATTTCTACCTGAATTCATTACATAGATTTAATCACCGCCCATAGTACTGTTTAAGAATCTCCAGAAAATCTTCTTTTTCTTTTTTTTATTAGGCTTGGTGGATGGGGAATATCTTCTAAACTTCTATAAATCAATGATTCCTTGTTTTCATTTACTCTTCAGGTGAAATGTGCCAGTTGTGGAGAAGAAACACCGGAATTCATTTATCTAACATTATTGGTAAGAATAAAAAGAATATGAAATTTTTCTAAAATGTTTGGTGAATCGTCATTGAAAGTGATGTATAAAACAGAACATGAGGAATTTAGGATGCAAATGTATTTTATGCACCAAAACACTAAATCAGCTAATTTTGGACTATGTTCTGGATATGGTCGAGATGGAATCCTCTGATTATTACTCAAGAGTTATGAAATGTAAATTGTTACATATACAATGGAAAATATAACACGTTTAGGTTATATCCTTGTTATATAGGAAATGAGATCTCTCCTCCTGACTTGCATGCTCTGAAATCCCAAGCTCAATTGACAACTACAGATCTAGGCTGTTAAGTTGTAGAAATAATGTTACAACCTGTCTTATAGGACTTATGGTTGACTTCCCATAAGGGCTTGAGTTTGGTTAAGGCTTTCTAGGGGGCTTGAGATAATTTTAGGTTGGGAATTAGTACATACAATTACATTAGTATCAGACTATGGTCACCACTGTAGATGGTAAAAATAAAAACGCTTCCAACATATAATGGGGGAGAGTCTGGACTAATGATGAAACACTATTGGTCCCGGGGCCAATCGAGAAAAGGGGCTTAGTTAACCCATTGGCGCCGGGTCATGCCTAAAGGCATCGCCGAGCGTGGCCGGATGATGCCTTAAGGCATCGCCGAGTGTAGCCGTGTGATGCCTTAAGGCATCATTTTCTGAGACTTACAAAATCATAGTTTATGTGTAATAACTTTGTCAATAATTGATCAATAATGATGAAAGTTTCACAGAATGTTGGTATAACATTACACTTACGATTTTGACATACTCAAAATAATATTTAAAATCACGTGTTATATCACATGATCAAACAGTGAGATAATCATATTTGGCGTGGAAATACCCGCCCCCTGGCGGTATATACTAAGAGCCTACCCGGCCTTACAGACATTGCTTTGTCACAGGCGCCTGGCGTGAAAGGGTTAAGGAGTTGGCTGCCCCCCCCCCCCCCTAGAAACATTTGTTTTATTGTTTTATTTCGTAGATCAATCCTTCTAGTCAACATTTCCACTTCTTGTCGCTCAGGCAAGTGTTTGGATTACCATGACAACAGCTGTTGAAGAGACCTTCTGTCAAAATACCTGAATGCCTATGATTCTGAGTCCTGAAAATCATTACTTGGATCTATGTTATTTAAAGCATTACAATTACTCATTGAATTCAATTTTGTATTGGACTCCATATTCTTGTCCTATCTGGGCTCAGAACAGCAAACAGAATCAAAACTGTGTCATCTCAGTGCCTTGTAAATCTGGTGGAGAGATGACACGAACACACACGTGGAGTTTCAGAGCTGTATTCAAAACTGGATAAGATGACAAATGTCTCAGCTTATAAAGGGGTAAAAACGGCGACCGGATGCGGGCGTGTTTTCCCGCCAAAACTCCGCGGACCGTGACCGTTCCGGTCTGACACCCGCGAAAATATAAAATATTACGTTGTAGTTCGGCAAACATTCCGGCCTAGCGGCCGCTTACGTAATATGCAGGCGCGCTCAGAAACGGCCAAACGCCCGCCGAACTACAACAGCTCCCAACACAAGTTTTTCAAGTATTTGAAAATAAAGTTTTAAGTTGATAGATTAACTACATTGACATAGGCAGCATAGATATTATTTACAAACATAATTTCACTAGAGCTAAAACTACAACAGCTCCCAACTACATTGGCATGGATATTATTTACAACATAATTCCACAACATTACATTAACTGCATTGGCATAGGCAGCATAGATATTATTTACAAACATAATTTACTCGAACTGCAAGACAATGAAATTAGTTATTAAAAGGTCCATCTCAGTTTGGTACCCACATTGGGGTAAACACAAGAAAAGCTGCATGTGAGCTTTGGCTGAAACCCTCCGAAAAGAAAAAAATAGTTATACATTGAATTTGTATGGCTAACATAAATTCATCCAAGGCCTTGTCCGTTTGGTAGGAAGGAGGTCGATCCACGCAACGTGGGGAGGGTTCCTCTTCCAATTCCTTCGATAGGCCCAGATGTTTCTTGTCAGTCCGCCTTCTGGAAAGATAAAAATGAGCCGCAGTACTACCAGTCACCATAGATCAGTTAACCCCCAGACATGGGGGGGGGGAAGAATTTTGCTCCAGGGTAGTTCGAGGGATTTCTAGCCGTCTGGAGATACAGGCAGTGGTTGATTTAGCTAAGGATGTTCAGGGCTGAAGTGAGGTTCTGGAGCTGTACTATATCCTTTAATTTTATTATTATTATTATTATTTTTATTTTTTTTTTTTCTAATAAATAGTCTGGAGGCATTTACCATATATATGAGTAATGGCATAAGGTGGCTCACCGAGTGAATTGATGCCCGCAGCTGGTTTATTTGGCCCTGTAGCTGTTTCACATCCTTGGAAGTGGCCATTCCCACCAGGTATCTGCCCGCGATGCCAACGGTGTCGACAGGGCCCCACTAGTTGGGCGGGACGGCATGCGGCTGCTTTTCCCTGTGGTCAAGGCCAACCCCTGCTGGATTTTGAATGCAGACAGTTCCAAACGAGCTATTCACAGCTGTCGGTTTCGGCTGAGCATGATGTTTGCTGATTCTCTGAAAAACCCCTTAACGTGGAGATCCAGCATCCTTCAGCAGGGTATCTGAATCAGAGAAGGTTATGCACAGTACTAGGGTCGACAACAACAGAAACCAAGTTAGTGTACTTATCATCTCGAGTGTACGCTGGAGAAGAACAGACATGGGCTACAGCAAACCAGGTGTAAATATATTGTAACTGAACGGAAAAGGTTATTTTCGCCGGGAGGTGGTTTGCCTACCAGAACGGAGACAGGGGCCGGTGTAGGTAGGGTCTGGCGGAGCAGGCAAGGCTGGTGCTCTGGAACGAGTGACCGGCCGGTTCATTAAGGCAGGAGGGGATATGGTTTGTGGGTGAATGAGACTGGAATCCATTTTACTGAGTGACGCTGGGACGTGCGGAGGGTCCGCACGCTGCCGGGAGGAACGACGGGGTAAAGTTGCAGGAACTGATTTCGCGCGCCTCTGTGCAGGAGTTCTTTGTTTTGCAGAGGGCCTATGTTGTGCAATGGGGTTGTTCGACTGACTAGCATTGGGGCGTGGACCGGCATCGATGCGGTCTAGAAGCGGGCACAACTCGGGCTGGTCACGCAATGAAGGTCTAGCTGCGGGGGCCGCAGTTGACACGGGGGTCCCTGTTGGTGGGGATTGTGATGGACGGATAGGGGTGGGTTGAATGTTTATGTCTGGGACCGGGCGACCGGCAGCCCTGCGGGCTGCCAGCGCATCACCATACGTTGGAGGATTGCACGACGGAGCTGTGGGACGAGAGGTTTTTCGAGGGCAGATGGTTGGCACAGTAGACCGGCCTGACCGTCCACAGAGGAGGACGCGCCCGCGGAACTGTGGCGGAGCCAGGTTAGCGGTTCTTCGGGCTGCCAGCGCATCACCATACGACGGGGGATTGCATAAGGGGGCTGCGGGTACTATAGCCCGCTGATGCGAGGGAGGACCAGACCGAGCACAGAGGAGTGGACGTCTAAGATCCTTGGGACGGGGCGGAGCCAGGTTAGCGGCTCTTCGGGCCCCCAGCGCATCACCATACGACGGGGGATTGCATGAGGGGGCTGCGGGTACCATAGCCCGCTGATGCGAGGGAGGACCAGACCGAGCACAGAGGAGTGGACGTCTAAGATCCTTGGGACAGGGTGGGTGAAGGTTCGGCGGGTATTGTTTCAAGAACCGAGACCGCTGGGACACAGGCAGCGCCTGTTGGATTGCTTCTCCTCCCACAGAGGTGTCCTTTTTCAATCGGTCGATGTTCGCAATTTGAATTCTCCCATCCCCCTTTGATATGGCCGCTACCGGGCCGTTTAGCTGGTGTATTCGGTACCCGATTTCGAACTTCGGGTCGAGGGGGGCCGCATTGGGCTTGTGGAGCAACACCTTGTCTCCTATCGCAAACAATGGAGCGCGGGGGCGTTTATCCAACCTGGCCTTGTTGACTTGCTGTTGTTTCATCAAGTTCCCCTTGGTTGCATCATATGCCCGGTTCAGACTTCTCACCCTGTCCTCCAGCACATTCGGGAAGAACTTGGGGTTTGCACTCCCCAGGTTGGCTGCTGGTTTGGTGGGGGCCCTACCAAACTGCAGGAAGAAAGGGGTAAACCCAGTTGCGTTCGAAACAGTGTTGCGGTGGGCCGCAAGGGTGGGCCCCAAAACGTCCTCCCATGCATTTCCCCGGGCATTAACCATCTTCGCCATGATGGTTTTCAGGGTTTGATTGAACCTTTCTGTCCGCCCATTGGTCGCGGGGTGGTACCCAGAGGTGAAGCACACCCTGGTTCCCAAACCCTTGAGGAAGCCTTCCACAAGGGAGTTCTTGAACTCTGCCCCACGATCGGAGATTAGCATCTGCGGGGGGCCGAACCGGGGGATGTATTCATCATGCAAGTATCTGAAAACCAATTCAGATCCTTTACTAGGTAGAGGTTTCACCTCCGCCCACCCCGAACAGTGGTCAATAAGCACTAGGCAGTATCGATTCCCCTTTGACGAGATCGGAAGAGGCCCAATCATATCAATGCCTACGATCTCCCCCGGGAAATGGGGGATTGGCATTGGGGAAGACTCTGGGTAGTACCGCTTACGTTTATGTGACAGGCACTCTGGACACTCGGAGAGTACAGAGAAGATCTCCTTACTCATCCGAGGCCACCGGTATTTCTCGTTCAACCGGGCCAAGGTTTTGTCGACACCTTGGTGCCCCACCTCTATGTGCGCACGCCTGACCAAATCCCGGGTCATTTGAGGTGGGACCACTATCCTGGGATAGCCGGTTCCCTTATGGGGGGCCTCGACAGTGTACAGGACATTACCGTAGACAGTGTAATTGTCCAGATCATCCAATCCCTTGTTGTACTCGGGAAGCTGTACCTGATATCGGATCAAGGATGCTTTGTCTAGATGTGGATCGGTCCACATCAGCGGGGGACCTAAGCCGACGGCTCTGGTCTGCCCACGGGTAACCGCCGATTGTTCTGCGCGGGGAAGGGCGGCCTCGCTGGCCGGGAGATGCGATAACATGTCTGCGCGGACGTTGTGGCACCCACGTCGGTACTCTATAGGGGCTCCGAACTCAGCGATGAGGACTGCCCAACGCTGGATTTTGGTATTCTGCACCTCTGACAAGAAAAGGGACTTGAGGGGTTTGTGATCTGTGAAAATGGTAAACTGTGACCCCTGGAGGTACACCCGAAGTTTGTTTAAGGCGAAGATAACAGCATACGCCTCCTTTTCGATGGTGGCCCATTTTTCTTGGGCGGGGTTCAACCTCTTGGATATGTACTGAATAGGGCGTTCGACACCCTCATCATCTCGTTGGGTCAGAATGGCTCCTATGCACAGATCGGACGCATCTGTGTATAGCTGAAATGGCCTTGAGAGGTCAGGGAATGCCATGACTTGGCTGGACACCAATGTGTCCCTCAGACCCTCCCATGCACGGTGTGTGGACTCGTTCCACTCAAAACGGGCATTTTTCTTGGTCAAATCGGCCAACGGGGCTGCCAACTCTGCGAAGTTGGGGATACACTGCCGATAGTAGTTAGCCATCCCCAGAAACCTTCTGATACCCTTCACATCACGGGGCGGAGCCATTTCCTTGATGGCAGCTACCTTGTCTTCATCCGGGCGGATCCCCTTGGTCCCTACAATGAACCCAAGGAGCTTGATCTCATCAGCACGGAACTGGCATTTCAGAGAGTTTACGGTGAGGTTGTTCTCCTCGAGGGTCCTGAGAACCTGTCGGACATGTTCCTCGTGATCGTGTTCGTTCCGCGAATAAATCACGATGTCATCTAGGTAAACTAGCACAAACTTGGACAGGAATGGTCCCAGCACCTTGTTGATATGTCGCTGCCAGACTGCCCCACTGTTCTTTAAACCAGCGGGCATCACATTCCACTCATACAGACCCATGTGAGTCGCCATGGCTGTCTTTTCCTTGCTGTCCTCGTCTACCTCTATCTGCCAATATGCCGATTTCAGGTCCATGGTAGTAAATACCTCGGCTCCCTGCAGTTGATCGAAGATGTCCTGCACTACGGGCATCAGATGGGCATCCTTGACTGTGATGGCGTTTAGCCTGCGGTAATCGACGACGCAGCGTGCGGACCCATCAGGTTTCGGTACTATCAATACAGGGGATGCCCAGGGGCTGGAACTAGGGCGTATCAGCCCTTTTTGCAACAATTTGTTAATCTCTCCCTCCACCACCCGTCTTTTCTGGAGGGGGACACGATACGGCCGCTGACGGACCGGCTGGACATTTTCGGTGGTGATAAACATCTTTACCCCTTGGGCCCGACCGAGGGGTTGGTTATTATGTGAAAACACATTCGGGAAAAGCCCTGCCCATTTGTCGAGGTCACTGTGCACCCCACACATGTCCTCACTCTCATCTAGAGGACCAGCCCACTGGTATGTTTCCCTCATGACACGCATCAACCCTTTC
Organism: Alentia gelatinosa; assembly: GCA_950022655.1. Classification (NCBI taxonomy): domain Eukaryota; kingdom Metazoa; phylum Annelida; class Polychaeta; order Phyllodocida; family Polynoidae; genus Alentia; species Alentia gelatinosa. The sequence continues at coordinate 102,793,315 of OX465579.1, forward strand.
ACACAATCTACGCTAGCTTCTAGAATTCTTAACCCATCTATTCCTAAGAGCACATCGTGCATCATACTATCCACTATATACATGGGGATGTGTTTCCCCTTGAGTCCTACAAGGGCCACCCCTCTAGTAGGGATGTCGTGGCCTGACAGTGATTTCAATTTGACCCCAGGGGTCAAAAAGGGAGGGAGGCCCTTTTTGGTGACCAGGTGTCTCCAGACATCTGTCCTGATCATAGAGCGGCACGCGCCGGTGTCGGCCAGGGTGCTCAGCCTGAGTCCATCAGTTTCCAAAAGAAACGTCACCCGGCCGTCCGGCGCGCCAATTAGTTTCCCTGGTTGATGGGATAGGTGTTGAACAAATCCATCTGTGGGACCGATCCCCCTCCGGGGCATTCTAGCGCAGGGCTGTTCGTTATCGAGCCGGGGGCGACCTGGCCCCACGCTGGGGGTGCTACAGCAGCCTGCTGGGGAGGGATGCCCTGGCTCCAAACCGGGAAGGCCGCCGCTGCCTGAGGAGTTGGCATTTGCCGGCAATTGCGCTCAAGGTGTCAGATTTTCTGGCAGTTCCAGCATCGGACTTGGGACCCAGACTGTCCCTTGTTGTTTTTCTTGTTGCTGTTGCGGCGGCGGCCGCTTCTCCCCTTTCCATGCCCGCGGCCTCGGCCCTGTCCACTGTCCCCCCTTCTCATATACATGCTGAGTACCATAGGAGCAGGTGTTTGGGGATGGTACTGGGTCATCGGGTATACGTTTGGCAGGTACCCGTTTGGCTGCGCGCCTGCGGCGGCCTGCGCATACGGGCCAGCCTGGTACGGATTTTGGTACCTGTGGCCATGTTGGTCGGGAGTACCCGGCAGCACAGTTGCAGCCACTTGCCCCATAGGGGCTGGTGGCCTTACCAGGGCCTCCAATTTCTTCTCGAGACCCGTCATCTGCTGCTGCATTGACCTTAGTACCTCAACCATGGTTTTATGTTTTAGTATTCAACGGACGTAGGCGGAAATGAAAGACTGAATTTTGTGAAGATATTCACCGTTTATCAATCTGGGTGCCAACACTTCTCCGTATTTTCAAATGTGAACGTTAACGGACAAGTTCGGAAAATGGCATATTAACGGATGCAGGCGGTCAGAGATATTTTCTGAATTTAAATTCGGATACCAATGGACACGTTAGATCAATATTAGCAGGTGCGGACGGTTTGAACCTACGAATTTCGCAGAGATATTACCCGTAAAAATGCTTATTTTCGAATTCAACCGCCGAGGGGACCGTTCAGTGAATCTTGCGGAGATATACCGCTTATTTTCGAATTCAACCGCCGAGGGGACCGTTCAGTGAATCTTGCGGAGATATTCTCCGTATTTTCAAATTCGAACGTCAACATTCACGCTGAATAGTAACGCAGGCGGGCGGTTTAAACCTACGAATTTCGCGGAGATACGTCCCGTATTTTCCGATTCAGATACAAACGGACACGTTCAGTCATTAGTAACGGGCGGGTGCGGTTCAAACCGACAAGATTTGCGGAGATATACCCCGTATTTTCGAATTCAACCGCAGAGGGGACCGTTCAGTGAATCTTGCGGAGATATTCTCCGTATTTTCAAATTCGAATGTCAACAGAGACGCTCAATAGTAACGCAGGCGGGCGGTTTAAACCTACGAATTTCGCGGAGATATTTCCCGTATTTTCAAATTCAACCGCCGAGGGGACCGTTCAGTGAATCTTACGGAGATATTCTCCGAATTTTCAAATTCGAACGTCAACCAACACGCTGAATAGTGACGCAGGCGGGCGGTTTAAACCTACGAATTTCGCGGAGATACGTCCCGTATTTTCCGATTCAGATACAAACGGACACGTTCAGTCATTAGTAACGGGCGGGTGCGGTTCAAACCGACAAGATTTGCGGAGATATACCCCGTATTTTCGAATTCAACCGCCGAGGGGACCGTTCAGTGAATCTTGCGGAGATATTCTCCGTATTTTCAAATTCGAACGTCAACAGAGACGCTCAATAGTAACGCAGGCGGGCGGTTTAAACCTACGAATTTCGCGGAGATATTTCCCGTATTTTCGAATTCAACCGCCGAGGGGACCGTTCAGTGAATCTTACGGAGATATTCTCCGAATTTTCAAATTCGAACGTCAACCAACACGCTGAATAGTGACGCAGGCGGGCGGTTTAAACCTACGAATTTCGCGGAGATATTTCCCGTATTTTCGAATTCAACCGCCGAGGGGACCGTTCAGTGAATCTTGCAAAGATATTCTCCATATTTTCAAATTCGAATGCCGACGGGAGCGCTCAGTGAATTTTGCGGAAGTAGTAACAGAATGGGTTATAACTTACAGGCTTTGAAAGTTATCTTCTTTGTGTTTCGAGCTCTCCCTCTCCACCAAATTATACAAACAATATACTGCACTATACACTATACTGCACTATACACCACCGTATAAAACAAACTACACTTACCCGGCTGGTGTTCAGGATACGTCCAATCCTGGCAAGCTCGCCACTGTAAATCTGGTTTCAGAGCTGTATTCAAAACTGGATAAGATGACAAATGTCTCAGCTTATAAAGGGGTAAAAACGGCGACCGGATGCGGGCGTGTTTTCCCGCCAAAACTCCGCGGACCGTGACCGTTCCGGTCTGACACCCGCGAAAATATAAAATATTACGTTGTAGTTCGGCAAACATTCCGGCCTAGCGGCCGCTTACGTAATATGCAGGCGCGCTCAGAAACGGCCAAACGCCCGCCGAACTACAGCCTACAGCAGTCTTTTTCATGTGTGTACTATTAATCTCCCCTATACACATCTGCAGTTTCTGCATATTTGTTTCTCATAGACTTAACATGATGTGACTGTATGCTATGATTATGCCATAAAATATCCATATGTCACGGGTGACATGAAGTTAAAAACATGTGACAGTGTAGGATAAAATCTAAACATCCCTCAATTTCATATAATTGTATACATTGCGTTCATTGTCAGCCCTGCTTCGTGATATCATTCCACGATTACAACTCATGCCATATAAACAATCATATGAAATTTCGTGATGTTTCATGATAATATGCAGTTTTTTGCTACCTTGCCATGTTCTGACCTCCCTTAACATACTTTTAGCTATCTTTTAGTGCTCTGTGAACTCAGGATCCAGGGCCCTATTTTTCAGTCACGACAAGATCAGCCAACGATAGCCTAAGATCGCTCAGCGAATGTACGACAGTTTTCAAGACAAAAAGATGGCCTGTGTCCTATAGAGTCATAGTGCGCCACGGGAGATCGCCACTAAAAGTGTTGGCCGTTACGACAAGTATAGAATTGTCCTAGGTTCTATCAGAGAACCAGGGAACTGTTTTGGTTGAATTGGCGGATTGGAGCTTCTTGATATTTGGAGCGATTATAGGTTTTATGTTTTGCAAACTCATAACTAAAAAACTCATGTCAAAGTTTCATGTCTTAATTCCTACGAGAAGGGGGTGAAATCCCACGTCCGGCCTTCAGCTCGGCGAAACAGTGAAATGCAAAATCGGGAACAAGTGCAGTCAATGTGAAGGTCGCCGAATAAATTAGCGACCGCTTGAGAACACTGGCCACCAGATCAGACATTTGCTATGACGAAATTCAAATGTGAATATCGGCAGATCGGAGCGACCGATTTTCTTATTATTTGGAGGGATTATAGGGTATATGATTTCGTAACTGGTGACGAAGTTTCATGACTTAATTCACATGGGAAGTGAATTTGCTCATTCGGTACGACATGTCCATAGATGTCTTAGGGCTACGACAATTTGGGTTGCTAAATTTAAGGATAAGAACCTGTGCCATCTTGAGGAAAGCCATGTAAATGAATGCCAATACGTTCGCCAGGTTCTAGAAAAGGACACCCACCTGAGATGACAACAGCTTCCAAGATACAATTCTTGAGACAGAGAAGACAACTAGACACCCAACCACCTATAAAACTTTCTCTGGAGGAGCACAGGTATATAATAAAGTATCCATTGTTATCCGACCCACAAGTAGCAAGCGGTAGACTTTTAAGGCTAAGTGATATTTACCTTGGGAGAAGGTTATATTTGAACCGCATTATTACGAGGTTGTCGGATTGAGCAAAAGTCCCAATAAGGACTTTTGTCTCCCTACCCAAAATTGAGTTGCTCTTAGGGTATATGTCACATGTGCCCCCCAGAATGTTATACACTGCTGCTACAGGTGAGTGCTACTTCTTCATTTATAGGTGGGGGCCACCGTGATAGTTTTTAATTTAAAGATTAATTGGCCCATCATGCGCCTATGATCTTACATCGATTCCCAATCACCGAGGGAACTATTTTCTTAGTTGCCCAAGGAGACAGGGAAGAGGGCACCTGTCCTCTTAGGGAACTTGAAAAAGTACCCTAGGCTCGTAGGAACATCAATTCCCCTTCAGTACTAGGTAAGTACCTCGGGTAATTATCCATTCACAGATGTTTAATTGTTTACTTTCTCTTTGTAATTTAGAATTTCAATTGCTCTTTCGTTGAAAAGCCCTTAATATACTTCATTGTTTCAGGAAAGCAAACCGTTGAAAGGCGGGCGGGGCTCAGCTAGTATGGTTCTTAAATGCAAGTTGTGCTCAAGAGAAAACTCTCTCGGTAAGTCGTGTTTTAATATGGCGTAGTCAGGCTGTTCAACTTGAATAAAGTATAGTGGTTGGATATTGCAATTTAGACAAATTTCATATAATGTTTGATAGAGTCAATTTTCATCATTGTGGTTCATATGGGCATATGGTTTGAGTCATTACTTTCCTCAATAAGTATTCTTTTCAGAATGTTTGACGTGCCTGTATGTCACGCCCATTTTCATTAATTTCTTCTTTTTAGATTGAAGTAAACAACATAGTGAATACGAGAATACTGACGAAATCTGACCTCTTCTTTATAGATATATTGAAGGACACTATTCAAGGATACAATGATTCCGACTTCCCGAGGTTTAAGTCTATTGTTACTTTTGAATGTCGAGGGGTGGAACCCGTGGATTTCTCCGCAAGAGTGAGTAATTTTGCTTATTCTGCAATGATACAGATACCCCGATGATTTAGAAATATTTTAAATTTTTAGTCTACTCGTTGTTACTGGTCGGTGAGAGGCAAAAGGAGATGTAGCGTTCGCCAGGAACCAGGGCCCTGTTTTTTAGTCAGGACAATCGTTATGGGCGACATGTTTCAGCCGTCAGTGTCCTATAGAACTAAGATCTTAGAGGATCCAATAAATGTTGTGGGTCTACGACACTTAGGGAGCTGAAAGGTGTGCTATAGTCACGACAGTCGGTGCCTAATCAAGCGGAAAATGTCGCCAAACGTGTCGTAGGTCTAAGACAACTATGGACATGTCGTACTGAATGTGGGACTTCACTTCCTCTAGGAATTGAGCTATGAAACTTTAAAACGAGTAAGGGACATATATAACCTATAATCGTACCAAATATGAAGAAGATTGGTAACTTTGATCTTCTGTTATTCGCATTTGAATTTCGCCATAGCAAACGTCTGCTCTGGTGGCTAGTGTACTCTCCCATCCAGTTGTCAGGGCCAGCTTGCGTACATTGCTGTATTTCATTCTCCCAGCCGAGATTCTGTGCTCTTCGCCACGAAAGGTCTTCTATGAGAGTGGATATACGTTATCCGATCGATAGTCCAATGTTTCAAATTCAAACGCTGATATCAGATCGGTACGGCCAATCTTTTTCATATTTGGTACGATTATAGGTTAAATGTGTCTCTTACTCGTGTTAAAGTTTCATCCCTTAAATCCTATGGGTGAAATCCTCTGTATACACACAGAGAGTCAGACTTGTAGTACTGTCAAAGTTAGATAGAACCTAAGACAATTCTATACTTGTCATAACGGGCAACACTTTTAGCGGCGATCTCCCGTGGCGCACTACAACACTGTCTATAAGACGCCGGCCCAAAATGTCATGGATTCGCTGGACGATCTTAGGGTATCGTAGACCTATGACATTGTGACTGAAAAACAGGGCCCAGCAATGGCTCACTTACAGTAAAACTTCTCAGTTACTTGTTTCAGTCTCAATGTCTGAACCGTATTCAGGAGGATTATATAATTTGTGAAGAAGGTTTGTCATCTCACCTTAAGCATTACACTCAGTGTGTAAACTGAGTGGCTTTTGAAACAAGAAAGCATGGACTGGGTTTGCTCTGCATTTACCAACTTTTTATTTTGCCCATGTAATCTAGGTCAAGTGGCTTGCCAACATGGCCAACAAGCAAGGGAATAAGTTCAAAATAAGCAAGGCCCAAAGACCAAAGTTGACAAACCCAAATCTACTGCAAATGAGAAAATTCCGGGAGCAGTTTCTAACCAGCCCGAACTGACTGTCCAAGGCCTAAGCAGTCATTCTCAAAAGGAGGTAACAAGCCTACCGAGACGTAAAACTACACAAACAAACAAACAATGCCTAAGTATGGCACAAATGGACCAATTCCAAGAGCTGATGTCTGCTTTTCTCTATAAGAGGGAGAAGAAATGTGCTAGGACAGGTAAAACACTTGCGTAAGACGGCATGTCAGTCAGACCCTTATTTTAGCTCAGATGATTCAGATGATGAGTTGGAGTATGGTCAACTCCCTCAGGTCAAGGACCAGGTCAATGTCGTTGACTCATACCATGACAGGCTGCCTGATATCACCAACACTGATATTTGCGATTGAAAAAAAACCCACAATCAAGCAGAAGCATGATCACTTTCCTCGGCCTGACAATGCTCCTATGTTGCAGTTGTCTAAGTAAAGTTAAATAAAATCTTCAACATGGTGTCATCCTAAGAGTCATTACAGATAGATAAGTTTTTCTCAGAGATGCAGCAGAATATTGTCACTGCCATGTCTCAAGCCCTGTATGATCTGAAACAGTGGTCAAAAATGAATAAAGACTCTTAGATCAGAGAGAAGGTGGCTCCTCTTGCCGATGCCTATGTTAGTTTGATGGATTCCAATCTCAGAAGTTACCTGCTTAAGGAAATCCTTGATAAGAAATGGGGGATCCTACTGTCTGATAACAACCCCGCTACACTGGAGTGTTTTCTCTTTGTTTTAATTTTATTTAGTAACAAGCATCTCTCATTCAAAACTGAGTTTCTTAGATACATTACGGCAACTTCTTTACAAGTATGGAAAGTCAGTTCTTATACATCGAGAATAAAAAAAGGTGGCTAGTGTGGGGCAAAATCTTTATAGGGCAATGAAAGTGGCTGGAGAACAGGCAGGGTGACAAGATGACCAAAAAGAACTATGAACTGCAAACTGAGCAGAAGGACTGTACAAAAAGGACCATGGTTATAAAAACAAAAATAAGTTCTACAATTGGAAATGGAGGTCTAACAAAGAATGGCTGAGTATTATACATGATCCTTACATTCTTGAAAGTGTAAAAAGGGGCTCAAATTGAATGAGTTACCAGTACAGGGTGACCCGGCTAGACCTTTTGTTTTGTCACAAGAAGCTATGGCTAGCCTTCATATTGCAATTAAGAAACTCCTCCTTAAAGGAATCATGGAGAAATCTGTCAGGATTAATGGTCAGTTCATTTCCAATGTCTTCCTGTGTCCCAAACCTAATGGGAAGTTAATGATGACCTTTCAGATCTAAATGACAGTGTGACCTATAAACACTCTCAGGTGGAAATCCTAATGCCCCTGGCATTGTGCATGAGGAGTCTCATGGGGTCACAAGATGTGTCTGATGCCTTCTACTCTATTCTCCTCATGTTTGAGTGGAGGAGACTTTATTACCCACCCAATACGGAGTCTTCATACTAAGCCTATGGAACCTCCAGATCGCTACTGAGTAGAATACGGACCTCCGGAATCTCCTAGGAGAATACAGGTTTTTGGGCCACCTGACGGGCATTATAGGAACTAATTCATACAAACAAAGCACAGTGCTAGGGTATTATTTCTAATTATATACAACATTTTTTTCCTTATAATTACTCGAAAGGCGAAAAATAAAAACAACATTACCATGATTTCGATCTGTGTGGCCATATTCTCCTTGTAGTTGACACTATGTAATACTCCTCGCTATCACTCGGGAGTTTTACTACGCGTCAACTACACGGAGAATACGGCCACTCAGATCGAAATCATCGTAATATTGTGTGTATACCAGTTTACTTGTCTATCTAGTGGTCTGGCAGAAGCACCTAAACAATTCCCCAGGGTTTTGATAGTGATTTTTGCCCTTTTGCAAAGGCAGGGGCATGCTGTTTTCAGGTATAGTAAAACCCTCGCTTGAAATAAGTTCAAGCCAAACAAATCTATGGTTTTTGAAGTATTAGACACTGAATTTATTATTTGGAACGATGAAGACGTCATTTTACAGTTACAGGAACTGGTGAACCAACTTACGGTCACTGAGTTTAAGGATAAGAAACTGTTCCTCACTGGACTTTGGAACAGTACTGCACTGGAACAAAACTGAGTAGAGGACAGCATACACAGTTGTGGATTATGCTGAGATTACGCTGCATCCAGCAATGATAGACAATATCACCAGGTGGATCGAAGGGACCATTGTGGAGGAATTGTTTGTGGGTTTGTGGGTTTGATTTAACGTCCAGTTAACCATTGAAGGTTCTCACCAGACTTTCTCAAGGTTCTTTTACACCACTAGGGTGATCGAATCTATGAAATGAATTTAGGAAGAAATCCCACCCCTACACATTTACCGAGGTGAGAGTTCTTTTACTTCCCACACCACATAGACATGGTATGAGAAGGATTGGCCTTTGATATAGCAGTAAATCTACCACTGCTGGGGGGTGTAGGAGAAAAGTGGCTGCAGTGGGACCCGAATCAACAAAGTCCTGTGCTCTTTACCACTGAGCTAACTCCCCACCCACCCCGGTTGCTTTAGTTATGCTGCAAGCATATCCGGTCTGCACCACGAGGAGGCGAGGCGACCAAGAAGGTGAACAGATTGGTCATTTCTGTCCACCCCAGCAGACCTTGTGGAGGAAGGTATAAACAGGTGTTCAATGCTTGTTCGACCAGGGGAGCAGCCATATCTAAAGTTGCCATCAGGGATTTACCTATGCAAAGCATTCTGAGGAAAGCCATGTAGACAAACGACAATTCGTTTGCCAGATTCTACAAAATGACACTTAATCTCAGGTGACAACACCATTCAGAACATGATTCTTCAGACAGAGAAAGACTCCTACTACTAACTGCCTGCTGACCTTCTTCTGAAGGACCAAAATGTAACATGTCAAATCCCTGTTGGCCTCCGACCAACCAGTAAATGAGAAGTAGACTTTATAGGCCGAATTTGATTTGCCTTGGTAAAAGCTGGTATTTGACTAAAAGTCTATGATGTTACGAGGTTGTCAGATTGAGCAAAATCCCTACCCAGGACTCTTTATTTCCCTACCTGTAATTCTGAGTTGCTAAATACTGCTGGTACCCGGGGAGTGCTACATCTCTGTTGCTCTATCAGACAACCCCATAACATCATAGACTTTAAGTCTCATATAACCTATAAATTTTCATTAACTTTTTGAGCCCCTACCTACGCCAACCTCTTCATGGCTGACTTTGAAGATAATTTTGTCTACACCTGTAAGGACCAGCCCCTCCTTTGGCTGAGATTCATTGATGACATCTTCTTTGTCTGGCCCTACACTAGATGCCTTCGTCAAACAACTTAATAATGCCCATGACACTATTAAGTTCACTTCTGAAATTTCTGCCACTTGGCAAACTCGGCCCACCCCCGACACTGTACAAGGTATTCCATATGGCCAATTCTTGCACTCTCGCAGGGGTTGGTGCACACCACTATCTTTAGGATAATTTCGGATACCAGACCGAAATAGCCAAGTCTAGTCTGAGAATCAATCGAAATGTGCTAAGTTTGTGGAAAGTGAGTGATTCTCCTTAACCTGTCTATGTCCACACATCTCATAGGTCAGAGCATGTCAGTCCCAACACCTCCCAGCTCTTCAATTTCCGACTCTTTCTTTTTTCTCTCTTTTTTTGTAACCATGACTTTCATCCTTGAATATTTTCATGTTTGAATATCAAATTGGTTATGTTCCAGTTGATATTCGTGTTCAGTTGAGCTTCTGAATATATGCATGGAACTTCAGATTAATAGATTATAAGAGAAAACATCTTTTGGAGTAGTGCGATTACATCTAGCACTATCTTAGTATCTATCTTTTTGTCCACCAAGCAATCTGTCACTAAGACTTTATTTCTTGTCGTGTTTCATTTTCATCTGCATTGGTTTGTTTTTTTTCTCCTTTTCAGTGTGGGTTTGTTGCTGAAGGTTCAGAAACTGGATCCAGATTTGAGGTAGATCTTACAGAAGGAGTAAGTATCGATTTCAATTTATAGTATAATGATATGCAATGTTTCCTGTCATTGGAGATGTTTTACCTCGACCAATACTAGAGTGCTTATGATAACAGATGAGATTGGTATGAGTCAGTCTCAAAAGGATGTAAATAGCCTACCGAGACATAAAACTACACAAACAAACAAACAAGATGAGATTGGTCGAAATCGTGTTAACTCTGAGAGTGCATGTGCGAACCACAGACTGTAAATAAACAAGGTGGCGTGTTCAGAGATTGGTCTCTGGACGCCCTGCTTCGTAGGTATGTACGACGATTCGCACTGAAAACCGATTCGCACTGCTACTCGGATGATTCGCACTAGCCGATTCGCACTAAAACTTCGAAATAAGTCTTACTACCTCCTGATAGTGATAAAATGGTACAACACTTTGCCAGACCTTCACCAGTAGATTAATTCACTCATAGTTACTTGGAATTACCTAAATTATTGTCAGTTCTTACACATTCGCGATTAGAATGGTAGCGATGCTTTGCGCAAAATGTAAACAAAAAAACTTGGGTTTGACACTCTGTACTTCTAACCTCATAACTTGGAAAATACTTCACGTAGAGACTCCAGATAAAAAGCATTAGATAGCTAAAGGGGTGTAGAACACAATGCAGAAGTTTATTTAGTGATTTGACAAAGGGAACATACCAGAATTTGCTGATATCCGTCATGCTGTTCTCTGCGAGCGCGAAAACGGCCGATGTCAAGAGTAGTATGGTAGGCAGGGTAGCAGAAGTGTGTTTTTGAGTACATACAATGTTTTTTTATTGAATCTGGAGCTCCTTAATCTTCTAATTATAAATCTGCTTCGTGCCAGTTTGTACAGGCTCAGCATTTTGAGATATGAGCGTTTTAAATAAAAATATGTGGAAGCCACTCCGATTGCCATATCAACACTGACACTGCACCCACCCACTGCCATTCGTGTTCTGCACGAAATATTCAGCAAAAAACGCTACAAATGACGCAATTTCTGCAAATAGCATGAAAGGTATGAAATGATTTTATATGTATGCCTATTTCAATGTCCTATGTCCCAATGGTTGCCACCGTTTGTCAAGTGATAGTCGGAAACGGCCGACAGGCGCCAAAAAGAACGTAAACCAAGTCTCTAGACATCTCGTGTCATATTTCTGTAAATACTGGACATAGAAACTCCAGAAAAGGACTGGGAATTAAGTGAATACATGATGAAAACAGTCAGACAGTTTATATTGTGGTTCAGGAAAGGGAACATGATATTTTGTCGTTTTTCTTTAGTGCGAAACATCGCGGTTTGTAATTGTTTTGATTTCGAGTGCGAATCGGTTTGTTTATAGTGCGAATCGTCGGGTGCGAATGGGCTGCCAGTGCGAATCGTCTGATACCCCTTCGTAGCCAGCACGCCTCGGGTTTCAGCGGGTGACGGACGGACTCGACGCTTTAAAAAAAATTTATGTCAGAACTTTGTCAATAATTGATGTAGGAACTTCGAATAAACATGAATAGATAGCTAAAGCTGTGCGGCAAATAGTTCGTGAGTTTTTGATTCACGATAGGCAATATATGATTAATTGTCATTGTTTGTTATGCCGTTTGCCGCGAGTGAGAGTATGTCACCTCCCGAAAACCAAGCAGGGCGTCCAATTTACAAAGCGGGGCGTCCGAAGCGTGTCGGATAAGAGTCACTGTACAGAAAAACGTACTTTGGGTAATTTCTCTACCTTTCTACATTCTACAGAAGCTCATAGTACTTCTATTTATCTGACAGAGTTATATTTAGTATTTATGGACAGAGAACATTATGATGTAACAGAAAATGTATATTATTAGGGGTTTCTTTCCCACACCTTCAGCTTTTGAGACATTGAATCCTGAAAAACATGTAAATTTAACGATTTTTTAAGAAATATAAAATAGAATTTAGAGAAATATCCCAACAACTTACCTCTATCACTTAATACCAACCAAATAAATCAATATAATCACATATAAAGATATTTCAGGTTATAATATTACAAATTTCAACTGTTTCAAGTTATTTACTAAGTCCCTAGGGCCTTATTTAAGAAAACACTTTTTAGTAAGGAACGTTCGGTATGTGGATTTTATACCTGTATAAAAAGGATCATCCTATATTCCTATATACCTATGGCTGTACACTTTATGCTTACACCATGCTCTGGGGGGTGGAGTAACTATCTGATACTACCCAAGGTTGGTATACTACCCAAGGTTGCCGTATACTACCCAAGGTTGACATTTAGACCAATCAGATTGTCTCTTATTAAACCACATTTGAAGGTATATAGGAATAGGGAAACCAAGTACCAGTGAAAGGAAGTTAAAATTACTCGGTAAGGCTTGGAAAAATTACTGCCCGTGGCCAGGGCCTTGGGCAGTAATTTTTCCAAGCCTTACCTCGTAACTTTGACTTCCTTTCACCGGAACATAGTTTCCCTCTATTTCTCTATGAGTTAACTAACTGCAAATTTTACTATGGGAAGTAAAGAATGGTTAGAATAAATCCTGAAAAAATTGGCCACCTGCTACAAAACCTGACTTCTGCATTCAGTTCCCAGTATGGTGCATCAGATTTTATACTCTTTTGCTACCGAACGTTCCTAAATGCTTAAAAGCTTAACTCCAAATTTGGCTTGAAATAAGCCCAATTGTATTCATTCCATGGTGCCAAATCAATATTTATACTCCCATGAGAGACTTCATATTTTCCATGGTGTTAGGTAATACACTTGGCTATACTAAGAGCATTTCTTTAGGAATGGAAATTTAAATTCACTTCTGTTTTGAACAATTTTAAAGAATAACCAAACATTCCCTGAAAAATTAAGGTATTTTTCAAAGTTGTGCCAAACTGAACCAATGATAGGAAATGAGTATAATTATATTTTCCTTATAGGTAAATATATGTATTTTAACATGAAATAGGATTTGGCCAACAAACAGAATTTTTTTTTTCTGTTCTGAAGCTGCAAAAGTACGTTTTTCCATACAGTGACCCACATCGAGCGGGGCATCCAGTATTAGTCTGAACGATGCATATCGGCAGAACAGCTCTGTGATCCGACCAGATATATGAAAGAGTGGAAAGTAGTACCTATTCATAAAATGATAAATAATAAGATTATTTTTGTTGTGCGATGTGTTATAGAGGTACTGACAGTCTATTCTAAAACTGCGTGTACAGCCTGGTCAAGTCAATCGAGGGGAAGTCACCATGTTCAAAACAAACAAAATGGCGAATGGGGTACAAGTTTGAGTAGGAACCAAAAGTAATGAAAGATGCACATTGCAACTGAATATATCAGAACAAATCTGACATGAAGATGTGGTTTTGTAACACTGCCTTTCGTTTGGAATTTATCAGACATACTGACAGTCGATCTCTGTGCAAGAAACGCTGTCATGATTAATTGTCAAGTGCCTGTGGCTCTATTATCGCTCAAGCACCTGTCAGAGTCATCAAAGTTTGTTTTTCGATTAGTATATCAGTTATAATATGATATCATCTATTACATGTACCTTTTCTAATTGAATTTTAACAGTTTGATAGTCAAGTGTAGTTTATTATGCATCATAAGCACTTCGCAACGACTGCAATGTCCGTTTGCATTTGAAAATTGAGCTGGTTCCCGGGTTTGTATGGCCCTTCCGATGATTGACTCCAAAACAAGCATTCAACCACTGCTAGCACCAGCGACAGGGAGTACTACCTGCCTGTTAGTACCCAGTACACAGGCGGATACCAGCCAACGGGCAAGTTGGAAAGACAGGTGCAGGGTGTCTGTTTAATGGTGGAAGCGCATTTCAACTGGCTCTCCTGCCAGACGCTCAGCAACCGTGAAGCGACACTCCAACGACCCCCAATATCCTCCAACAGACGTCTTGAAACGTCTGGCAGGAGAGCCGACGCCTGCTGAAACGTCTGGTGTATGCTTCCACCAACCCGACAGATGATTAAAATAGAGCAGATCTGCCAGCAACCGCAGCAACCGCAGCAACCGCTATACGGGCGCTGTACAACGTTTTTGTCTGGTTGGTGGAATACAGGCTTAAGACTGGGACTGGTCGGCCGGCGACTCAGCAGGTCGCCAGCATGTTGCCATATGTCGGAAGATTGCACAGGGGGATGTTGGGGCTGTGGCCTGAGGAAATTGCTGAGGGCCGATAGTCGGTATGGGTAGCAGATCTGACTGCCCACAGAGGAAAACGCTTCTGCACAAAGTGGGGTGAGCCAGATAAGCGGCTTGTTTAGCCGCCAACGGGCCGCTGTACATGGGGGGGAGGGGGGGGGGGGGATTGTACATGGGGGCTGTAGTCCCTTTGGATTCAACAGAGGATCTGACCGCCCACAAAGAAGAGGGCGTTCGAAATCCTGGGGGTGTGGCAGGGGGGAAGTTCGGTAGGTATTGCTTCAAGGACTGAGACATGAGCACAGCCTGCTGGATCGCTCCCCATTTTTCAAATGTTTGCGACCTGAATTCTGCAATCCCTCTTTGCTACGGCTGCTACCAGCCTTGTTGACCTGCTGTTGTTTCACCAGATTTTCTTTGGATGCTTCATATGCCCAGTTCAGTTCTCAGAACATTGGGGAAGAACTTGGGGTCTGTACTTCTCAGGTTGGCTGCCCATTTTGTAGGGACCCGACCAAATTCCAGGAAGAATGGAGTGAACCCGGTTGTGTTGGAAACGGTGTTATGATGGGCTGTGAGGGTGGGTCCTGGAACATCCTCCCATGCATCCACGAGTGAGTTCCTAAATTTTGCCCCACGATCAGAGATTTACATCTGCAGGGGACCAGACCTGGGGACATACCCATCATGCAGATATCTGAAGACCGGCTCTGATCGTTAATTGGGTAGTGGTTTCGCTTCTGCCCATCCTGAACAATGGTCAATGAGCACTAGCCAGTACCGATCGGAAGAGGCCTAATAATATCAATGACCACAATCTCCCTGGGAAAATGGGGAATTGGCATCAGGGTAGACTCTGAGTAATATTGCCTACATTTGTGTGAGAGGCACTGTGGGCACTGTGAGAGTATTTATTATTTCGGTTTGACCTGTAGGTCAAGACCGAAATATATTAGGGGAGACAGGGAACGGTTTTTGCTGCTCACATTATAGTACATTACAGTAATATATTCTGAATAATTATAGCCTCGATACCGGGTCCGCACCCGGCGACAGTAGTGTATTTTTATATATTGCGCAGGCACCCGTTATGGTTCAATGAATACCTACTAGCGGGTGGGGCTTGCTCTGGTCAGATGTGGTCCGCACCTGGCAACAGTAGTGTATTTTTATATATTGCAACAGGCTTCCACCTCTCTCCCTCCCTCCCTAGCGGGTGGGTCCCGCGGGTGCCGATACCAGACACGTTAGATGGAATCAGGTCAAATAGGTCACCAGCAAACCCGCACAGTTCAGATGTAGTCCGCACCCGGTGACAGTAGTGTATTTTTATATATTGCGCAGGCACCCGTTATGGTTCAATGAATACCTACTAGCAGGTGGGACCCGCTCTGCACCAGGGACCTGTTTCAGTAGGCTCGTGACATTAGGTCTAGACAGACATCAACAGCGGCACCAACAGTGCAAGCAATAGCGGAAAAAGACTAGCAAATATCAGAAAATCGGAGTGCCCAATCTCCTTCATATTTGGAACGATATGTTATATATATCTCCTACTCATGTTAAAGTATCATTGCTTAATTCCTAAAAGAAGTCAGTGAAACTCCGCGTGTTATCGATTGCAATCTTGAGATCTGTCCGTATGGTGTCACAGACGCCATCTAGACATGTCATGAAACTACTGAAACAGGTCCCAGGTCAGATGTGGTCCGCACCCGGCGACAGTAGTGTATTTTTATATATTGCAACAGGCTTCCACCTCTCTCCCTCCCTCCCTCCATAGCGGCTGGGTTCCGCGGGTGCCGATACCAGACGCGTTGGATGGAATCAGGTCAAATAGGTCACCAGCACGCCCGTTATGGTTCAATGAATACCTACTAGCAGGTGGGGCTTGCTCTGGTCAGATGTGGTCCGCACCCGGCGAAAGTAGTGTATTTCTATATATTGCAACAGGCTTCCACCTCTCTCTCTCCTTCCCTCCCTCCCTCCCTCCCTCCCTCCCTCCCTCCCTCCCTCCCTCCCTCCCTCCCTCCCTATTTATTGTGTATGTAAACCACCTACCTTAGGCGCCCAGCGCGTTGTTATTGTTACTACTGTAAATAGAAACTGATGGTGTACCATGTAATGTTTTTCCTACCCACACTTTCGAGACTTCATAGCACCACCCAAACAGTACACTATTGCAAGACTATTGTAAGACTGTTGCAACTTGTACTGGAGTTTTAAATTTATCTTATTTGGACTGATTTAAAAATCTATTTCTTTTTTATTTCTTAAAACATGTATACATTACTTGTTGAAACCGAAATCATGGCAATGCCATGCCAACTTTTAATCCTTGTATAGAACTGTAACAGGGCCTGAGCTATGAGATTTAGGGAAAGATATTTACAAAGTCCAGAAATATGGAAATAAAGACCAGACAAGGAAAAAGTTCTATTATTCAGTGGAAATATATTATCTGGAAATTGTCACATATATTAAAATACAGGTACAAGTAATGCAGTGCTCTGTCACAATAAGTTATAACAAGCCAGTCAATAATCACTCACCTAGAATTCTAGTGCAATGAAGCCTGAAGCCTTATGCAGTCAATACTGATAAACTTCTATCAAGTGGCTACCTGATGCGCTGGAGAATCTGTTCAAAGTCATAGAAGATTCTAACGATTCGGCCGTCGTCAGGTTACCCCCCGATTATAAATGAGCATTTTCATTGGTCCAACTGGCACCTTGTTTGATCCTGTCAAGCACCAAACCCTATGGAACGTTCGCCGGCCAATCAGCAGCCTTGGCTTAAGGCGCGCGTCCTCCAAGATGGCTGCCCCCATGTCTGAGTTATTTTGGGTTCAAACTTGGAAATACTTTGATGGATTACAACACGATGGAAGTAAATTAGACGTTATTATTTACAGAGGAGGTAGAGTAAATACATATCATACTGTATGTAAAATGGTTTGAGGAATCTTTAAGTATTTCAGGTGATATAGCAGAAAAACGGCCTTATCAGCCGAGTCCATTAGCGGACAACATCGTGACACCCGTTCCCATTACACACTCCCCAAATTAAAAGAAATATTAACCCCAGTAATCAAAACCCTATCTAAAGCCTGGCTAACTAGTAAGAAAAATTGTAATACAACAGTCCAGTAAGAGTATAACAGTCTTAGTCTACTGGTTAAAAACCTAACGCTTAAGTCTAACTCTGGTTCTAAATGTATATATACGTCTAACGTCATGTGCTGTTATTACTGTCGGCATTATGGGTAAGTATCACAGAAATAGGATAATAGTGTGATGATAAATAGTAACAAGAGGATAACAGTGGAGTAATAAATAGTAACAAGCATCCGAAGATGAAGCTCAGAATAAATACTAAATATGTAGTCTTTCTACAACATTAACAATGGGAATAATCTATTTACATTATAGCAATTATATTTACAATCCCTCCCCTCCTTTAAAAAAACAAAAAGACAAAACCCATAACACTAGTCTTTTCCCGCTGAAAAAAATTAGCGTCACAAGGGCGAAGACTGGGTATACCAGGACCCCCCAAAAAACTAAAACCCCTTACTCCTCCCCCAATTTCCCCAACCATATCAGTCTTCTTTCCATCATCTCTAAGGTGTCATCCCGTGACATGTAAGCGCTTAACCGGTTCGCCGGCAACCAGGATCTTTTTGGCTCGTCATCCTCCTCCTCGTCCACTTCTAGATCTATGTCGGGGACTAGTGTCTCTGTGTCACTGTCTTCATCAACATCCATCTCTGCCATGACCAGTTCTCCAGGGCCGCTGGCACTTCCATCAGATATCTTTCTTCTTGCTGTCCTTTACGTTTTCGTTCATGTTCACGGCCACGGCGGCTCCTGATCTTTTCCCTCCTCCTTGCTCCAAAGTAATGGTTTCCCAGCTTTGAAAAGTTGTAGTCATCCAACTGAGTATATGTTGATCGGAATGCCACGTAGCATCTGCGGCTTGGTGCCTGGTCGTTCTGGTACTGGTGGTGCACCAAGCCAGTCGAGCAGAATGACCTCTTGCAGTGGTAGCATAGCGCCCAGAAGTGACGGTGCACCTGCTCACACCCCACCAGCTCGGTAGCACACTCTTTACACTACCGGACACATTCTTGATTGTGCCCCTTGCACACTGGGCAGACGGCCACCAACTTGCACTCTGTGTGGTTCATTCTGAAATAGAGAAACACCATTTAGAAAAGGGGGAGGGAGGCCCTTAGAATTGCCTCTTTCCATGATTCCTCAATATCTCCCCTTACCCTCTCACACTTATCAACATGTATTACTTATCAACATGTATCCGAAACGTCGGCCAGTTATATTTAATACAGAAGTCCGCATGGACGTACCAAACCGTTTATTTCACTCTTCAGTCTTCATTCCAAGTTTGGGGGTTACTACATCTTAATTTACTTTGTATATCGTACTCAGGCAATTAGTGATTTCAGTTTCGGTGTTGCTTATGAAAGTTTCAAGATTGGTGGAACCGGGTGGTGGTTTCCACTGATTAGGTTTTCAGTTTTCTTGCTTTTTTTCAGCTTCAACCTTAGCCATGAATTGTTTAGTTCTTAGCCTATTTGAGAAGGTGTCTAGATCTTTTCTTAGTTCCCCTTTCTCTATGTAGTTTTGGGTTGGGCAAAATTTTAGTCCCTTCCCTAGAATCGATTTTTCATCACTTGTGAAGACATGGTTCGACAGGTTACTTATCTTTTGACCTGAGATTTCACTAGTTGACATAGATACTGACACATTTTTTTCAACATTGATCGGCTCTTTATTGACATTTTCAAACATGTTATTGGCATTTTTGGCAGTAAATGTGGGTTTCTTTTGTCCCTCATTTGTCTGCCTGTTCATGTTACCGTTCTATATCCATACATCCCCACATCCCTACATCACTGCATCCCTACATCCCTACATCCATGATCCATGATTCAATTATATTTGTTGGAATTTCCTCCACCATACTGGCCCTCCACCATAATGCCCTTCTCCCATACTGCCCCTCTACTACACTGCCCCTCTACCATACTGCCCCTCTACCATACTGCCCCTCTACTACACTGCCCCTCCACCATACTGCCCTTCCACCATACTGTCCCTCAACCATACTGTCCCTCAACCATACTGCCCTTCTACTACACTGCCCCTCCACAACACTGTCCCTCTATCATACTGCCCCTCCATCATACTGCCCCTCCCCCATACTGCCCCTCTACTACACTGCCCCTCCACTATACTGCCCCTCCACCATACTGCCCCTCCACCACACTGCCCCCTCTCCCATACTGCCTCTCCACCATACTGCCCCTCTACCATACTGCCCCTCCACCCACACTGCCTCTCCACCATACTGTCCCTCCACCATACTGCCCCACCACCATACTGCCCCTCTCCCATACTGCCCCTATCCCCATATCCCTACATCCTACATCCCCACATCTCCACATCCATTTATCCTACATCCCTACACCTACTTTCCCACATCCCTACATCACTACATCCATACATCCCCACATCATACATCCCTACATCATACATCCCCACATCTCCACATCCATACATCATACATCCCCACATCCTACATCCCCATATCTCCACATCCATTTATCTTACATCCCTACATCCCACTTTCCCACATCTCTACATCCCCACATCCCTAAATCACTACATCCATACATCCCCACATCCTACATCCCCACATCCCTACATCCTACATCCCCACATCCCTACATCCTACATCCCCACATCTCCACATCCATTTATCCTACATCCCTACATCCCCACATCCTACATCCCCACATCCTACATCCCCACATCTCCACATCTATACATCCTATATCCCTACATCTTACATCTCCACATCCACATCCATATATCCATACATCCCCACATCCTACTTCCCCACATCCCTACATCACTACATCCATACATCCATACATCCCCACATCCCCACATCCTACTTCCCCACATTCCTACATCCCCACATCCCTACATCCTACATCCCCACATCTATGGTTGAGGGATAGTATGGTGGAGGGACAGTATGGTGGAGGGGCAGTATTGTGTAGGGGCAGTATGGTAGAGGGGCAGTATGGTGGAGAGGCAGTATGGTGGAGGGACAGTATGGTGGAGGGACAGTATGGTGGAGGGACAGTATGGTGGAGGGACTGTATGGTGGAGGAGCAGTATGGTGGAGAGGCAGTATGGTTGAGGGACAGTATGGTGGAGGGACAGTATGGTGGAGGGAGAGTATGGTGGAGGGACAATATGGTGGAGGGACAGTATGGTGGAGGGGCAGAATGGTGGAGGGACACTACAGTGGAGGGACAGTATGGTGGAGAAACCAAACGAGAGTTAGTCGAGTTGTTGTTTATCGCCCGACGGCAAAGTCGCGTATTATACTAGGCGAGGCGAAGCCAAATACAGTGAGTAGTAGACTTTGCCTGAGTGCGATAAACAACAACTTGATTAACTCGAGTCTGGTTTAGAATTTATCCTACCCCATCTATATTACTTCAGAATATTAGGAAATAACATAAAACTCACTGATATCCAGTGAAAATTGCATGACACTCCATAATGTGTGCTTATTGATACTCTCGATATCGCTCTTGTCTTGCTTGCTCATTGGTCATTTTTCACATGTGACGTCATTTCATAAATGTATCTCACTAGAGCGGTAAATTTCATTTTTCTTCATACTCGCCCGAATACAGTCGGCCAATGTTAAGCCTAAGTAGTTTTTTTTATTAGGGGTAGGATAAGGTTGAGGGACAGTATATATGGCGGGGTAGTATGGTTGGAGGGGCAGTATGGACCGCACAGCGGTAACGGTAACGCGATAACTTAGTCAATTTGCAAACCCTACGAGACCTACCGGGGTTGTCGTAGCAGTACTTTCGATAAAACGCTCGGGGGTACGTCTATCGTACGTAGTGAGTCATTTGTGCAACGCTAACTCACGTAGAACCACGTGCGTTAATCGAATATCGTACGTACTGGTTTTGTGCAACACCCCTACGTGCGATAAAAAATGCACACTATGTGAGGTCTACGTGCGTTAATGGATATGTGCAACGGGTTTATCGCACGTACACCCAGAATTGAAACATATTAGTATCTATCTGTTCCACTAAACCCAAAGTGTCTTGTCAAACAGGGGGAACCTACGACTTAACCTATTTACTCCCCCCCACCCCCTAAAAAAAGAACGTCCATGAAGCCTTGCTATCACGAGTTAGCTCAGTGCCCTTCACTATCTTTCGGCAGTGGAATCTTATTTATCAGCACTTTTGTGAATTATAAAATTCAATATATTGTGTAGCAGAATTATAATAGACACTAGAGTGAGAACTCAGTTCAAATTTATGCATATTAACTTCTAAACCTTTCATTCTCGTTTTTGTAGTCTGATTTTTTAAATGATACATGTACATGTCTCACTAAATCAAGGAATTAGTTCTTATATCTTTTCTTTGGTAGGAGAACCTCATAATCTTCCAAGGAATTGTTCGCTACGACCGTAAAAATGTCTTTTATTGACACAGAATTGGGACTCAATAGTCGCGGAAGCTGGCTCGTGTCTTGCATATGAATCAAAATATTGATTTGTTTTTCCAGGGTTGTGTGTTAAAATTTGACATTTCATGTTTCCGAGATGAATAACGAAATGGCCGTTTCTTCCTTCTAGGATTGGAGTGACTTTGACGAGAAGAACAATGAACCTGTCGGCGTATATGAAGTGGAGAGTAAATTAGTGCGCGCGTAGTGCTGCAATGAATTTATACATTCGAATTGGACATTCTACTACTGTCCTTTAATGTGACGGTACTGACAACCGCATTCAGATTGGAAAAATGCTAGCATTTAATTCTCATTTTAGATGGATACTGTAACAAGCATCATTGGTCCCTTTAATTAAGTGAACCCGAATAGGCCTCCGGTTTGCATTTGAGGAGGGTAAACATTAATGTGGCTTGAACCTGGACACTCGATTTCTACTAACGCAACCAACGTTGTAACCACCATTCTATGAATAAATAACCATAAGAAAAAAACACTGAGCTTCTGTTATTAATACAAGTTCATATGATATCCGGATCTTACAAAACATCCAAAAAATAGCTCCAAATCCTCCTAAGGGATGCCATAATCTGGCCACATTGCAAAAGAAAAACTGCATATAAAAAACTTTGATAGTCTTTAAATTATTCAATTAAAGGGGGCTATGATAGTAACTGAAAAAGGCTGATGTAGAACATTAATAAGACATATTTTGATTCTGTTTGCTGTTCAGAAAGGACCAGAATATGGAGTACAATACTTAATTTTAATTTAGTGAGCCATTTTAATATTTTCAAGAACACATAAATCCGTTATGTGTGGGGTGGTGGGAGCGCTGCTCGCCAACCACAGAGACCCGTTTCGGGCTGCAGGTACCCCTGAGCGGGACTCCCGGATGTCTCGGCCCCTTTGGCATCTCGGACCCCCTACGGCACCTCGGACCCCCGCTTTCACAGCTTTCACGCCTTCATGCGCGAAAACGGTGAATGTCTTCCATTGTGATTACTTGCCCCATAGACTTATATCTATGGATAGGAAACACGGGCCATTGCCGTGTTTGTTCTGTGATCTGTTCGCCTCGCCTGCGTTGACGGGTCGACCGCTAGTTTCCGTTTTTTTCTGCTAGGCGGCATCACAGTCTACTCTAGTTTCCGTTTTCACCACCAGGAGTTGGGCAGGGTTTCAATATCTCAGCAAATAATAGGAGTAGAAATGTGATTTAAAATGCATATTAATCCGAATTATGGTGCCTATGTAATGTTTATATAGTTTCAGTTGTGAATTAAAATGGAATCAAGGTGATCAGATGGATGTTTCATCTGGTGAATGGGTAGTCAGATGGATAGGCAGTTCTATGAATGGGCATTAACATGGTCAGTCAAGTGGATGGGCAGTCAAATGAGTGGGCAATCAGATGGATGGGTAGTCAGGTGGATGGGCAGACAGGGGGATGGGCAGTCAGGTGAGTGGACTGTGAGATGAGGTAGATGGGAAAATGTGTGCAATCAAGTGGATGGGAGGTCAGTTGGATGGACAGACAGGTGGATGGGCAGTCAGATGGATGGGCAGTCAGGTGGCTAGATGGATGAGTGGGCAGTTAAGTGGGAATATTTTTTTAACTTTCTCAACGCTCTCAAAATAAGTCATTTCTCAGGGGCGTTGTCATCTAAAGTCACCCAACCTCTGCGTATTGTTTGGTAACCCCTGGAAGGGATAGAGCCATAACTCCAACTGTTCTCGATAGGTTTCCACATGGGGAAGACAGATAGTTTATTAAGACCTGCTAGACCAGGAATATTTCCTAGAGTTTGAGTTTTCATAGATGACCAGGTATAATCACTGATTTCTCAGTGGCACCACAAGCTAAAGTCACCTAAACTCTGCCCATTGTTTGGAAACTCCCAAAAGGGATTGAGCCATAATTCTAACTGACCTTAATAGGTTTCCAATTAGGGAAGGCGGCTAAAGAGTTTATTAAGGCTTGACAGACTGGGAATATTTCCTATAGTTTGAGTTTCCATGAATGGCCCGGTAAAAATCACTGGTTTCTCAAGGGCACTGTCAGCTAAAGTCACCCAAACTCTGCCCAGTGGTTGGAAACCCCAAAAAGAGATAGAGCCATAATTCCAACTGACCTTAATACATTTTCAATTAGGGAAGACAGCTAAAGAGTTTATTAAGGCTTGATAGACTGGGAATATTTCCTATAGTTTGAGTTTTCATGGGTGACCAGGTAAAATCACTGATTTCTCAGGGGCATCATGAGCTAAAGTCACGTAAACTCTGCCAATTGTTTGGAAACTACGAGAAGGGCTAGACCCATGACTCTAACTGTTTTGAATTGGTTTCTACTTGGGGAAGACAGCTAAATAGTTTATCAAGGTTTGGTAGACTGGGGATATTTCCTAAAATTTGAGTTTTCATGGGTGGCTACCAAAATAAAAGATTTTTGAGGGGTCAATCAGCTAAAGGCACCAGAACTCTGCCATTTGTTTAGAAGCCCCCAGAGGAACTTGAGATTGAATATGTCGGACATCTTAATCAGGGATATTTGTTGATTGCGATGTTTTTGCAAACTGTAAGGAATCTATTTTGGGAAATAACGCTGCTTAAATATAGGAAAAGATTTGATAGAGGAGACCCATAATAATTTGGTTTACTTTATTCAGTAATAATAGTGTCTTTGTAATGTCCATGTACTTCTTTAATTTAGTTATCAGTCTTGTATGGTCCAAGATAATAAGAAAGAAAAAGTGGAAAAAAAACAATAAAAAGGAGCAAGCTCAGAAGGACAAGGTAACAGATGGATAAGCAAGGGGAATGTAATACTGGTGTAACAGAAGAGAAGTGATAGTTAAGGAATTGTGTATGATATTGGATAAAATACAATATCAAGTATAACCCAGAGACAACTCCGTTGGATAATCACATGTAGCCTGTTGGATATACCATTGTTCGGCGAGGGATTGAACACATGTCATGAAAAGCAATATTACTACGATGTTGAATTTGATCAATAAAGAAGAGCGAGGCTCGTGGAAAAAAAAATCGCTATAATAAAGATCATATACCGAAAGTCTTGGTGTCTGGTTTTGTGTTAGTTGGTTCAGTGATAGTAGATCTAGCATCTTCTTAACTTACCGAGAACATATCGAACCACCCTATGTGGTAAGACACATAGGGTAGCACGTCTCACTCCACCGGAACAGACTAATCTAGTTCTTGGGAAATTATCCGAGATTGACTGAGAACCGGCAGACCGCTACATCTTAGTATGATTCATTTGTTAAAGAATGCACTTTTTATTTTGATAAGATATGCAAATTAGCAATTTAATATGTAAACATCACAGGGGAATGAATACCAGAAGCAGCTTTAAGCACGCCTAGTTACCAGAGGGGAAATCTAACATGTTGAAATACCAAATAACTGCCAAAAACTGTGAGTACAAAGACGAATTTATGGATATCATGCATAATTTTACATAATTTGCGGTTAATTAATATGCAAATTATTCACAAATACTTTAAAGATGTTGATGATATCCAGTCACATTCACAATGTCTAGTTCCCATAGTACAACTGTATCCATTCTCAGAGAGTCTGGAGGTGGCCAGAGCGCCAGGGCCCCACTTCCAATCGTGAACAGTGTGCTGATTCCAATATAAATATATCCCAAGTCGGCGCCCAGCGCCCAGAGGGGCGATAGCACTGCTTCCAACTCTACCTTTTGGCTCTCTGTCTGACTGAGTGCGGCCTCAAGATACAGTCTGTGATCAAACTCAGCCAATGAGCGCCGTGCTCATCCCATCGCCGGCGAGGGGGTTACAATATAGATTCATGCACAACTGCTCTTTTTATTCCTATGAGCCTGAGCATGGCTGCGCTCTCACACACCGACCATTAGCGCTGGACGCAGTCTTGAGCAGTGCAGTATACATTTATGTAATTTCAAAGGGTAACACTGTGTCACAGTCCCTAGTGCACCTGATTTCCCAGCAGATCCAATTTCTCAAAAAACATTCATTAGGAATAAAGGGAATGATCAGGAAAATGAGTTTTCTTCAGACTCATCTTTGCAAGGAATGTCCTCTAATAATATATCACTCTGAAGTGCAACAGGTAGGTGCAGTCTCGGCACGAGAGACCTCAGAGTGCGACCTAAGCTATTTCTAATAACTATGCGACATGAGTCATGTAGAGATCGTGGCATGTTCAGTGTTTCGTTTATCCATCCCTGTGCTTTCTCTCCTGTAGGGTGGATAGGGTGCATGTCTCTCAGGGTCTGCTGTACTTCCTGGTGTGTTACAGTGCAGCCTGCCTTGTGTAATAGCTTACAGATGTCCTCTCGGCCTCTCTGCAGGGCGAGGACTAAAAGCGTCGAGAAACGGCCTCTGAGACAGGCAGGCACGCTGAGGTCACTGTTATAATCGAGCAGTAGTTTGGTGATGGCGAAGTGGTTATTTCGTACGGCTAGTATGATTGGGGTGTTTCCAGAGACGCCCCTGACGTCCGGGTCAACGCCATGCACGAGCAGACGCCGCACGATATCTGTCCACCCGAAGAACGCCGCGTGGTGCAGAACGTTCCGGCCCCGCGCGTCCCTGCAGCGTGGGTTGCAGCCGGCGTCGAGCAAAAGTCGTGTGAGCTGCTCCCTGCCGTATTGCGCCGCCCACATGACGGCCGTCAGCCCCGTGTTATCACGCATGTCAACCTCCGCCCCGCACTGTACGAGTGCCTCGGCAATGTCAGGGAAGTCCATCCTCACGGCCATGTGCAGCGCCGTGAAGCTCTCCAGGTTGACGGCGTTCACCTGGGCGGAGGTGGCCGTTTCCAGAAGGGCGTTTACCATGTGAGACAAGCCGCGAATGGACGCCGACATGAGTGGGGTTGTCTGCCTGAGGTCGTGGATCCACGGGTCGGCGCCCGCGCCCAGCAGCATGCAGAACGCTTGCAGCTTGTTGTATAGCACTGCGCGATGCAGGGCGGTCTTCCCGGATCTATCTGCCACGTCCAGCAGCAATCCATCATAGCCGAGAAGAACGTCTATCACTGCCACATGATCCTCAGTGACCGCCATAGCAAGCAGTGTAGACCCAGTATCATCCTGATCATTAAGCAACGTCTCATCGCCATTAGATTTATCTAACAGTAGTCGCAGGACTGTAGCATGTCCATTAGAAGCAGCGCACATTAACGGAGTCTCCATTTCCTCGTTCCGTGCATGCAAGTCTGTTTTGTAATTGAGAAGTAGCTTTAAGACGGCAACGTGGCCCTCTCGCGCGGCGACATGAAGCGGCGTGTTTTTAGATGTGTCTACACAGTTTGGGTCGACGCCGTCAGCAAGCAATGCAGTCACAGTCAAATCATCGTTGATGCTTACTTTGGACAGTAATATCCCTTGGTGAACTACATTCGTCTCTGAAAGAGAGATACTACATGTTAAGATATATACACATGTTTTGAGTCGACGGGCGGATGGAGTTACATGAGGTTATGAACCGTTATCATTTTTATATTATTTACTGTAATATGCTTAAGGGAGTATTCCATTAAGTCATCAGAACCGTAGCAAAGATGGCATATACTTTATCAGCGGATGTTGGCGATGACGACCCAACATCGGTTAGTGTCTCTTATATACAGTTAAGCAGCTTCTTAGAAAGGTGGCGATGCCCATCCCACATTGGAATCGCCCCTAATAATCATGTGCGGCCTAACCGCATTGGAATCGCCCCTAATAATCATGTGCGGCCTAACCGCACAATTTAGGGGTTTTGCCATTTTGAATTAATCATTTCACAGAAAATAGTCTGAGGTTGTTTCTCCTAAGTTTTAAAAGATGGTAAGTAAATATGTACAAATAGCTTTTATAATTATTTAAAATCGAAAGAATATTGCCAACTGAACGTTTTTAATGAATATCTAATATATTAGATTGTTGAAAACGGCGATCGCCGACCGTCGATTGGCACTTATTTTTCTTGCTGGGCTCTGGGTTTTGTACCACTCACTTTACATAATACTAGTGGCAATATCCTATTCAGAGTTAGGTAAAAACTAGATTATTTTAAATTCAGCTGAACATGACAGCTGTTGATGTATATTGACTTAAGACTTTTGATTACCTTTAGTAGCCGCATTTCCCATCTTGTTTCTTGCAATGCCAATATCTATGAAGAAAAATCAAAGTTTAGAAAAAAATCATTGGCATTGAGAAAATCACAATAAGTATCAAAACGGTGTAGACGAGAGATATAGACAGGTTGAATACATAAAAGGCAGCAATAAAGTACATGACTTAAAAAAAACGATTTTGAAAGCAGAAGCACGTCTCCAGGTCCTGAATATCTACGCTCAGATAATCCCAAAGGATACAGGTGTTGCCGTTCAGCGCCACCTAACGGTCCACTGTCTAGTAACGCGGCCGCTCGGACAAACACCGCGATTCAAGCGGTACTCATATAGAGACATATAGCTATCACACCTAAAGTGTGAACGGCGGCTGTGATTGCAGGAGTGTTGTTTTTTGACAGATTAAATTGTTGGAACAAACAAGGGTATTGTATCAAAAAGTCTGGGATGTCTAAACTTTATAGTTGATAATTATCTTGGGTTCAGCTTGGAAAAAGATAAGCATATTATAGCTAGGCCTGTCAATGTATTAGTGTGTATTCAGTTTCGGTGTCCCTGTGTTATCTAAGCTATATCTAAAGTATCATTGAGGTGATATACATGCATGATACATCAAATTGTAGCTGGAATACCCTAGAATACAATGCAATCACTCTTATTTCCCTGGAAATAATGTACACAGGTATTATGAACGTATTACGCTCATGCACTCAGTGTTCCAGTGCTAAAGTATACGTTGCCAGGTGAATGTTTGGCTTCAGCTGTAGCGTAGCTAAGGAGATAAGGTGCGACACCGGCCTACGGAAAAAGGCCTATTCTGTGTGTGCTGTAATCTTTTTTTATTCATTTTTTAATGAATTTCTTCATTGAGCCAAAGTCATTATACAGTCAAGATACATCTCACAGGGAGATAGTACCGAGTAGTAATCAGTCGTGAGAGTGCGTGTGCCAGGAATGATAAATTATCTAGGGAAAAAATCCATCATAAAAGTATTTGTGGAATATTCTTAATATATATATATACATATCTTTTTTCTTTTAATAAGCGTGGCTGAGGGGGAATGGAAGGTGGGTCCCTGTTACCCTAGGGCACTTCAAAAGTGTCCCTAGGCTTCGCAAGAACTTTAATTCTCCTCCATACTTCTACCAAGGTAAGTATTTGGATAATTATCAATTATTACTTGCGCTAGAGACTACTTTCTTCGTAGCCCTAGTGCAACCGGAAGATGTTTAAAGCCACAGGATACATTTTTTCCCTTATTTTTTTAATAGATTGTACTGAACTCGTTTTATGTGAAAATTTTTCTTCATTCACCATAAAACTGAGAACTTCTTTTTGTATTGCTTTGGATACATGAATGGTTACCTTTACTTTATAGCTATTCTCATAGGATATATAATGGGCACCATAAGGTTCTTTGCATATAATTCTTATTAAAAAATATATGTATATGCCTTTTACATGTTATTTTACCACAATGTTCATTTTTTATATATAAAATTCACCTTTCTGCAGGTAGGTTTTTATATGTTGATCTTTTTTTAAAAGATCATAGGATAAATAATGGTACTTATAGTACGAATTGTACATAATGGCAGTACTTATATAGAACGTCCTGACCATGCTGTGCAGAACGAGATGGTAATTTACGGTTTGTACGGACCGAGGCATTTATGCCGAGTTCCGTACAAATGGTAAATTATCATAGAGTTCTGTGACTTGTACAAGCATGGTTGGACGTTATAAACAAGTACAACTCAACAGTTGCCCAATTTGGTTTTGATTGGTGGCTTTATTTGGTGTCACATCTTCAAACAACGTTTCGGCAAGTGTAGCCTTTTTTTCTTAAAAATCAATTTAATTTGGCTTTTTATCTTTTTTATTTGCGAAGCAATACATGCATGGACATTCTGCCTGATGGCAGGTTTTGTGTGTCCGTAATTTGAACAATTATACATACATCTTGTCGAGAACAACATAGGACAACAGTAATTTAGAGTGAGAGGTTGATGGGGTTGATCAGATGAAATGGATTACACGCCAGTGGAATTTATAGTTGCTCATTGAACGTCCTTTGCCTACTCATTAATTTCACATGTTTTTTATAGACAGAAAGCTTTTCGCAGTCCTGCACCTCTCTGGACAGGCTATTCCAGAGAGACATACCCTTGTACAAGGGGTTTCTCTGGAAATAGCCCGTCCGAGGCTTCTTCATCTTTAACTGTCTCTTTAGTTGAGTTTTATCTAGTACGTGGGTCTTGGCATGGTATGACAGTTTTACAGAATCGTTTCATAATAACATTTTTAAGATACATTCGTCTCGTACAGAGTTTATCTACGTCACATATTTCGTGGAGATTTTTTATACTATGTTCACCAATTTTAGACCTTGTACATATCCTTAAAGCGCGATTCTGGAGCTTTTGAAGTTTGTCTAGTAGAACATTTGAGGCGCCCGATACAAAGTAACCAGAATAGTCAAAGATTGGTGCAATCATTGCCTTATATATTTTTGTACTTACTACTTTACTGATAAATTTCCTTATTCTATATAACCGGAATAGATGTTGATTAACCCGTCGCTTAACAACTAATATCTTAATAAATGTGTATGGCAAGGTGGTCCATATTTTAGTGTACAGTATTTTTACGTCATATGCCGAAACGGTGCGTATTTACAGTATATACGGCATGGGTATATAGTAAATAATGGTACAAGAAATTGCAGTACATAATGGTACATAATGAGCGGTTCTTTTCCCTTTATGTCAGAGGAGCATAAACCTGAGCAGTTACCTTTACTTTTGTATAAAAAGAATGGTAATTATCACAATATAGGTTCAACCAAAAAGCTTTGAGTTATTTTGGTACCTTGCTTATATGTGATACAATGTGAACACAATTTTATCAGATATATGAAATGACCCGTAGGGAAAGAATGTGAGATTTTTCCTGTTTTTCCCGATGGAGATCCTCTATCGGTTTAAATATCACTTATAGCTATGAGTATAATTTTAATATCATCACAAAATCGTAGCACCTTTACCTTTCCATTATTTCTGATTTGGAGATAAATATATTGATAGACTGTGAATATTCATGATTAATTCAGTGAGTCTGACAATGAATAAGACTAGAAATAACATAACAATTGCGGAATGTTTTCCAATATCGCAGAGGCCACTATTTGTGGTCTCTTTTCTTCTTGTATGTTTTTTTTAATGCCTGACCATGGTCTTCTCGGTCTTCCAAGACCCATAAGCCTGGAGTGAGTTTGTATCAACTCCATGTTTCGCAGCTGTTGAGATGCCTGCGCCACTTGTTGAATGAGCTATGAATTTTTCTGTGTTGATTCCAGCCATTTTCAAAACTTTTACTACATATCGTGATACAGTGTCCCTGTGGATAGGTAGATGTGGTTTTCTAAAGGAAATCACCAACAGAGGGCTTGTTCTGAGATTTTTTTCTGTACTTTCTGCTATGATTCCATAAGGAATTTGTCAGTCTCTTTGTCACAACCCTCCTCCTGCACTAGTTTTCGCTCTAGAGCAGTGAAATATGAAGTCCTATTCCCTGTGGGAAATTTTTTACCTGTGATTTTGGGAGAGAGAGGTTTTTCGTTTTTCTTTCGATCACCCTTGATGTTTGTGCCTGGTTTATCAGTGGGGCGAACCAGACTGCAGATGGCCAATTGGGTGTCACGAGGATGAAGCGTTTTGGCCTTTCTCTTCTGACCTTGCGAAGGACACATAGTATCAGACTGCAAGGTGGAAAAGCATATGCGTTTAGTTCTCCCCATGGCAGAGAAAATGCATCAAGGTAAGTGCAGTTTGTGTCTGGCTTCCAAGATGCGTATAAATCGCACTTGTTATTTCGATATGAAGCAAAAAGGTCAATTTCTGGTTTACCAAATTGTTTAACAATATTTTGGAATAAACTGTCTGATAAAGACCATTCCAAATTGTCCTTAAAGACTCTCAAGGCTTCGTCCGCCAAGCAATTCAATTTGCCTGGTAGGTAGGAAATTGAAATCCAATTTAAGGTTCATTTCGTGGGAGTTGAAGTTAAACCTTAAGAAGTACTGTTGTTGAGAAGGTTCTACCACAGATTTCTCCAGGTGAATAACAAACCCTAGACCATCCAATATTTTTGTAAGTGTTTTAACTGCTTTAAGACATTTCTCCGGAGTTTCCGCCATGACAAAAGAATCGTCAATATAACCAAAGCTTTGCATGCCCTTCCTCCTCAAATTTGTGAAAATTGGGGTGAGAATCTTGATAAATATTCTGGGGGCACAAGCTAACCCGTTTGGGAGGACCGTGAATTGAAATAGGGTTTCATTCCAGTAAAAACCGGAGAAATTTCCGGTGTTGCTTGGAAATACTTATCGAGTAGTATGCGTCCTTCAAATCTACTGATGCCATATAATGGTCGTCTTGTAGCATTTCAATTGCTGTGTTTAATGACGCCATTTTGTAATGTTGATACTCTACAAATTTGTTCAATTATGTAAGGTCCAGGATTATACAGGCTTTACCCTCCGGTTTTGGTCTGGTAAAAATGTTTGAGACCCATTGAAGTTTCTTCAATGATACCTTTTTTTACACATCTTTTATATTTCAGAATCAACTGTTGACCTTTCTTCAACAGTAAATCTGTATGGTTTTTGTACAAATTTTTGGACAGGTATAGACAGGAATGGAATTTTTACTTCGGAAATTTTCCTTTGTTTCTTTTTCCCAACAATCAACATACAAGCGAGTTTGACCAGCAATGAAAGTTTCTTGTGAATGTTTGATTCCCCATTGATTTAGTGTTTCATGAACCAGCAATGAAAGTTTCTGGGGAATGTTTGATTCCCCATTGATTTAGTGTTTCATGAACCTCTACTT
Organism: Alentia gelatinosa; assembly: GCA_950022655.1. Lineage (NCBI taxonomy): Eukaryota > Metazoa > Annelida > Polychaeta > Phyllodocida > Polynoidae > Alentia > Alentia gelatinosa. The sequence goes on from OX465579.1 coordinate 102,826,500, forward strand.
CTTTTTGCTTAGTTGTTGCTGGTGTTGATTTTGCTGTGGGCGGTTGCAGCGGTAACCATATCCCTGCTGTTGTGGTCTGTTCGGATACCATGGCTGGGGATGGTGGGCTTGGTACTGCTGGTAGTTGTTGTTGTACGGCCCAGGGAACCGTTGGTTGATGGGCTGATGCTGAAACCCCATGTGATGTTTCTATGGTGATTGAGCTTTCTTCCCTTTATCAGGTTTTTCCGGTCTCTGGAAAATTCACTTGAGCATTTTACCGACCTTGTCATGCTCTTTCACCGAGTCGTGGACGGCTTCTCCGAAAAGGTGCTGTGGGTCAATCTAAGAATTGATGACGGTATCTGTGGCATCCTTCGCCAGTTTACCTCTAAAGGCGTCTCTGTGGCACCTCACAATGGCGGTATTCATGTAGAAAATGAGGCATCAATGCTGACGCTGAAGCTGTGTTCAGTTCTGGGTCGTCCTCGCCACGTATGGAAGCCAAGTCTATGAAAGGTGTGAGCGACGTGAAAGCTACCATTATCGCTTGAGAGGCGAAAACAAGTTGTTGGTCACTTTTCTTAATGGATATGTCTACTTCCTTGCTTGCCTTTAGACTTTCTTCCATGACCGGTACCGTCATGTTCTATACGTTTTCCTGGGGCGGATGCTTGTCAATCAGTTCTTTTCTGGCTCTCATATTTCCAGTTGTATTCAAAAGGGAATCTATCAGTTTTGCCAACTCCGGGTTGATGGGTGAAGATGCTGGTGTCTTTCCCTTTTCAGCAACGGCGGCTATGGCGTAGGATGTTATAAGACCGGTTTCGCATTAGCGAATAGAGGCTTCTCCTTTGTTTCTGAGGTTAACTCCGGTGTTGTTAACTCCAGTGTAGTAGCCGGGATTCCTACAGAACCTTTCTCCGATGCTAAAAACAGGTCCAAATTTTCGCAATGAGGATCTGGGAGGCTGTAGTCTGGTTCAGTTTCCAACGGAAAATTCCAAACCCTGTGGGGGTTGTCTACAGTGTCCTCTCTTTGGCCGCCATCTTAGGTAGATCTGTGTGCGAATGATTGCAAGCCCAGAAAATCAGATTTTCCAGGGTATTCACTGTTAGAAGTTTCCGTTGCAGCGGGTTTTCTTCTTTTTACCAGTCTGCGCCTTTTTAGGAATCGCAGTTCTTCCTCGTCTGGGGGTGAGTCAGAGTCGGAAAGAATGTGGTCACCTTTGTTTAGCACGGGTGCCATGTCGGATTTATCACTTTGTCCGCATGGGATCTGGGTATCTTTGCAGTTTTTAACACCGTGTGTAGTTTGTAGGGGTAGTTCCAACACTATTAGCGGTAATCCTCAGTATCACAATATCCGGAGATTTGAATGAGGTGGGTAATGGCCCTGTAACAGCCGTGGGCTGAGCAAGGATGTTGAGTTCTGCAAAGATCAGCGCAAAGAACCATGTTTTAGTAAAATATCGAGACACTGACAAGGTCCCACAGGACAATAGTGATGATAATTCAATCAACATCCAAATTAAATCGGTAAAAAATTTATATTTACCTGGTCTATCGCTCCACACGTCCGTTTGCTCCGGGTATGCACCCTTAAATGATTACTATGTGGTACTATCTCCCGGTTGCACTTGGGCTATGAAGAAAATAGTCCTTAGCGCGAGTAAGAATTGCTTGTGAAAACCACATTGCAACTATTGCATTGTCTGTTGGCATTTTGAAAATTTAGCTGGTTCCCGGGTCTTTAGCCAACTACTGACGATACACTCCAAAACAAGCAATCAACCAATGCCAGCCCTCCACCCGGGTGGTACTACCTGCACGCTAGCTTTTAGCAGCAGGGGGAACCAGCCAAGAAGGACGTCTGCTAATATTTTACAAGATATGGGACAAGTTAAATTTATCATTAGGCATGGTATCTGCTAATCCTTTCTGTCAGGAGGGGGAGGGGGAGGCATAGGAGTTTATGTACACGATAAATGGGATAAATGGGCGTCATATACCAAGTTGTATGAGGAGTTTGGGGTTATGAATGAAAAAATTGAATCGATGGTTTTAAAGATTGAGAGACCGGGTCACAGAGTGATGACGATAGTGAACATGCATAGATTACCGGGTTACAATATTGATCGCTTTAAAGAATATCTAAACAACATCTGTAATAATGAAAAGTTCTGCAGAACAGAAATATGGATAATGGGAGACATTAACCTGGACGCTACAAAGAGGGGAGACTATAGAAATAAGGATTTAATGCATATTTTGAGAAAGAATAACTTGAAGAGATTAATTACAACAATTACCCGCCCTAATATTGGTAATAGTTCTAGTATAGATGCGATCCTTACCAATGCTCCCTTCATCCAACAGTCAGGCACTATAGTGACCATTTAATTGTGTTTGCGGTGAAAAAAAAAGAAAAATAAGTATGAGACTAAATCGGAAAAGGTGAGAAATTATAAGATTATACATGAAGAACTAGATGAGAGGATTGTTAAGAAAGTAGGAGACATCCTTAAAGGTGATAACTCGGCAAATGACCTATGGAACCTGTGGCAAGACGAGCTGACAAGTTATCTGGACAACAAGGCCCCGTTGAGACTGAAAAGGTAAAGAAGGAAACCTGATGCGCCCAACCTACCACCTGAAATAGAATACGACATGAGAATGAAAAGAAGACTCTGTAGACAACTGGTGAGAAGGAAGACAAATATGAACGATGCAGAGTGGGATATGGTTATAAATAAAATGATAGTTCTGAAAAAGAGGATAAAAATGAAGTTAACGAAATTTAAGAGAGATAAAATAGCAGGAAAATTGAAAACACACAAATGGAATCCTAAGCTATATTGGAAGGAAGTTAATACGTTGATAAAGCCGGCTGGCAATAGACCAGTAACAATTTTAAAGACCGATGAAGGTAGTATAATCGAAAAGAGCGAAAGCACTTCATTTATTAATAAATCTTTTTGCAATATTGGTTGTAATCTTTACGATCAACTAAGTTCGGAGAAAATGACAAGATCTGTAATAAGGAATAACGTTCAAGGATTAGAAATTGATATAAATGACATAGATACTATTAGATTGGAGAAATTAATCAGAAATATAGATATCGAAAAGTCATCAGGTATAGAAAATACGAAATGCAAGTTATTGAAAAATTATCTATTGAAATGTGCATACTACCTAACTCAATTACTGCATCGATGTATAACGGACAACATATTTTCAGATAAATGGAAAGATGACAGAATATCACCACTGCCGAAACAAGGAGATTTATCATCAATCAGTAATTGGAGACCAGTTTGTGTTTTGTCTGTACTTGGAAAGATTTTAGAGCGCATAATCCATACTCAGCTATATAGTTATCTGGAGGAAGAAAATTATTTTAATAATAATCAGTTTGGATTCAGGAAGAATAGAAGGGACTGTTATACAAAGTATGATGGTTTGTGCTCAACCAAAGAAAACGTGTTTTTAGGGGTACCACAGGGTTCCATACTGGGCCCTTTGTTATTCCTAATATACATTAATGATTTACCTGATTGTATTCCAGATAATTTTAACATACTATATGCGGATGTTTAGTGGTATTATGCAGCGGAAAAACTCTGGTGGAGGCTGAGGCAACGGTACAAGATGTCCTCAACAAAATACACGATTGGTACACATCCAATAGGCTTACCATGAATTTGAAGAAAACGAAAATGGTTTACCACGGACCTAGGATGAAGGTTAAAAAGGAACTCAGGGGAACAATAAAGATAGATGGGGTTAATATTGATGTGAATGAGGATATGAATTATTTAGGAGTAATAGCAGACAGTGAACTAAACTTTAAAAAACATTGTGAGAAACTATTGAGGATACTTCAAGATAAATGTAATATTCTAAACGGGTAAGGAAATTCCTAAGGAAAGACGCAGCACTGAACGTATTGAAAACTTGTCTGCTTCCTGTGGTAGGCCATGGATCGTTTTTACTGGAGGGAACAAATATAAAAACAAAGGAATTACTAATGAAATATAAGGTAACTTGCCCGGATATTAGAAGAAAGATGTTGTTGTTAGGAATAATAAGATCCTTGGACGAACTAGGTAAAATACAACTGAGAAATAATGAGACTGTTAGACCACAAACGAGGGGATCACTTAAAAATTCCATTTATCTATCGAGGCCAAAAAAGGAGAAATTTAGAAAATCAAGTATAAGGGAATAGGATTATGGAACTCCTTAACTAAGGAAGCTCAAGATACGGTGACAAAGAATCAATTCAAGAAAATATTAATGAGAAAATTGTTAGAATAAAAGGTCATACACGCATTCTATGTAAAAATTTATATAAATATTAATAAAAGCTGTGGTGTTATTAACATAAACTTGAAGGTCTTAAAAGACGTATTTAGTATTATTATTGATCTCTATCAAACATCTATTGACGCTGCAATCTTCCCTTCTTCCTGGGCGAAAGCAGATATTGTCCCCATTCCAAAAGGCGGACACTCTGAATCAATCAACGACTAATTGTGAAGATTATTCACCTGAATAATTATTGGCCTGAAAATCTGCTATGCAGAGGCCTCTTTTGTACCTCCTAACAGTACTAATAAAAAATATAAAAAAGTATCACTGGCTATAGTGGCAGTGCCATAAAACAATATGGCTGCAAAACTATTGTCTGCAAGTCAATGTTCAAACAGATTGGGTCAACAGCATTGTTTATGTGACAAAACCATCTGGTGACCTAAAGATGTGTCTCGACCCAAAGGACCTCAACAAGTGCGTCAGGAGACCACATCACTACACACAGACAGTTGACTATGTGCACCCAAAGCTACAGGGTGCCACAAAAGTCACTATCCTGGATGCCCATTCAGGATATTGGAACGTCAAACTATATGATGAATCTAAACTTTTAACAACGTTCAACACACCATATGGATGTTACTGCTTTAAACACCTACCTACCATTTGGGCTCATCTCAGCCCTTTCAGAAGAAGGTAGACCAGACATGTGGTATTCGGAAAGACGGAACAGGAACATGACAAGCACCTCGAAGACGTCATGAGACGCACCCAGGAAGTAGGGCTATGCCTGAACCCAGACAAATGTGTGGTAAAGTCAGATAAGATCAAGTTCTTTGGGATTTATCTGACAGCCAATGGAGTCCAACCAGACCCTGACAATCTGCGATGCTGACAGCACCACGTTGAGACCTCACAAAGAAAGAGAGTGTATTTGTGTGGGGCCCAGAACATCAAAAGGCTTTTGATAAGGTCAAAACGCAAATCAGTGAAGATACAACACTGACATACAAGCAAACTTAGAGTTGGTGCAACTATACTTTAAGATGGAAAACCTGTTGCATTTGCAAGTAAAAGCCTAACTGTAATGTTCTGAGGTCTAATTAGATGTTACCTAGACCAGGGAGTAGCTAAATCCTTATCGGCTTTTATACGTCTATCAACTCCTATAAGATGTTTGTTCACTATGGTAGAAATACTCATGAAGCACGACCACAATAACACAGTGACCTCACACTGCTGTGGTAAGAGGTAATAAGGTCGAACAATGAAGTCTTATAATGTAGTTTAATACTTTCAGAAGTAATCCATTGACACACGATCCCATTAGAGCAAGACACTGTCAAATAGCAATAGTTCACGGCAAACTCAAACTCAAGTCAAGTTAACACATTATTTATAATATACCAAAGTTCAACATCCAAACCTGTTATAGTCATTTAACAGATTGTCCAATCGCTTGTGCGACTATCGCTTCATAGTTCTTGATTTGTCTTTAATGAATGTCCAGATGTTGTCTGTATGATTGACAAGCTTCACATTAATAAGCTGTGATGTTAGTCCCATCCAAATATTCCGATAATACAAGTCCAGGGTATCCTCTTTGTGTTCTCTCAATGAGAGTTTCTTACATGTCTGTATGTAAGTTACTCACAGAGCAGGAAAGTTCCACGCTATAATCTTCACCAGTAGGCGACTCAACTCCATATAGAGTGAAGCCTCCAGCACCTAGAGTAAGTCTGCACTCCAGCCTTTCTCCCTGGTTTCTCATCTAGATCTTAACCTTGTACTCTTTACTGCTCACAGAAGGAACCACAGAGGTATACCCCTCTACTGCTACGTCAGCAATTCATGTGATCATTCCCTTCCTTATACAGAATGACTATGCTACAGTTTACTTCCAGCCATCATTGTTTCGCTTCATGGTAAAGACTCTGCTCACACGCTATCACATTATTAGCCACTAAATAATAAGTATTTACTGCATGACACCAACATAATTTCAGACAAGCACATAGTGCATCACAACAACTGAGAGCAATTACAGCAACATCGAAAGGGAAATGCTAGGCTCGAAAGGTTTCATCACTATGCATACGGGTGGACTGTGCTTGTTGAAACTGACCACAAACCACTTGAAGCAATCATGAAAAAGAACATCACAAATACACCACCACGACTGATGCGGATGCTGCTCAGGATCCAAAAGTATGACATCAGGGTTACATATGTCCCAGGAAAAGGCATTCCCATAGCAGACAGCCTATCTGAACTACCAATCAAAGGAGATGCTATCCCTGAGCTCAACACTACAATCCATCTCATCAGCATATTAGAATTGAGAACCAATCAAATCCAACTGGCAACAAAGGAGGATGTAACCCTACAGATGCTGGTGAAAGTGACCATCTCCATGATTCGGAACCATAAAGGAAATATGATACAAGACATCCTTGAAAATAACAGAGACAATATTAAGAAGTTCTGGAGAACAATAGACAATGTTTGGAGCCCAATAAGTAAACTACGTAAAAATGTCATGATTGATAAAATTGGAGATTTATCCAAACTTAACACATATTTCTCAACAATAGGTGAGACTATGGCCAATGCTTGTACAAGTGTAATACCAAATATGTGTAATATAACGCCTGCTATTGATGATGTGTTGGTATTTGATAAGGTTGAAAGAATGGAAGTTTTAAAATGTGTTAGGAACCTTGATAATGATAAAACTACTGGAATATTGTACTTGAAGATTTCGATGTTAAAAGGGATTTTAATTCGAAACCCAAATATATTGGTATCAATGTTTAATAATATGGTTACACAATGTGTTTTTCCGAATAACCTAAAAGCTGGAACGATAACCCCCTTACCTAAGAGCGGCGACCTTTCTTTATATAAGAACTGGCGACCTATATGTGTCCTACCAACTTTGTCTAAACTTTTGGAAAAACTCTTACACAATCAATTGATGTCCCACATTATGAAATTTTCTATAATAGATAAGAATCAGTTTGGTTTTATGCCAGGGCGGTCTACCGCTCAAGCTATTTTCAGAGTTATAAATCTACTTATGAATAATATAGATGATAAAAATTATAGTATGTGCGCCTTTAATGATCTCTCCAAGGCGTTTGATTCGGTAAATCATATATTATTAATAGATACACTCGCCAATATAGGATTATCAAAAACAGCGGTAAACCCTTTAAGGACGGCCACCTGTGGCAGAGCTGTCACCATAAGGACGGGTCCTAGTGACTGTGTATATCCCTAAAGGACGAACAAATTTTGCATTAAGTCCTAATTTGATGTTCCATCACGTGATATTATTGGTAATCAATAATATTTCACTTATTTTAGCTTACTAATATTACTTTTGATATTATTCCTACATTTTCTGAAGATTTCATGTAAATTGATTAATTATTTCCTTGTCAAAAACGATTTTACAGGTTTAAGTGAAATGATGCCTTGAGGCATCATTCGGCCTGGGCCGGTTGATGCCTCAAGGCATCATTCGGCCTGGGCTGGTTGATGCCTCAAAGCATCATTCGTCCTTAAAGGGTTAAACTTTTCGAGTCTTATCTTGGAGATAGAACTCAAAGAGTTAAGGGTAATGGAGTCACAGCAGAATATTCATCTGTGAGGTATGGAGTCCCCCAGGGCTCCGTACTGGGGCCTGTACTTTTTATAATTTTTATAAATGATCTATTCTCCCAGGCAAAGTATTCGAATTTGACAATGTATGCGGATGACTTGATTGTGATAGTAAAAGGAAAGGATCCTAAAAAGATTCAAGAGGAGATGCAACTAGAACTAAATCTGATCCAAAAAAGGCTCGATGCCCATTTATTAACAATCAATGTCTTAAAATTGAATATTTTGTGGGTATGCAGTACAGGGAAACCAATACCACAGAGAACCTGTACCATAAAAGATGTCGAACTGAAATTAGTAAAAAATTACAACTATTTAGGAGTTATCATAGATAACCGAGTAACTTTTAAAGAACACAATAACAATATTATAAAAGAAGTAAGACATAAACTTTTCAAGCTAAGACGAATTCGTTATTTATTAAATGAAAGGGCATCTTGTACAATTGTCAAACAAATGATACTCCCGAAACTGGAGTACGTAGACTTTACTCACTTCCTATCTAGTCAACATGATAGAAATCGATTACAAGTACTTATGAACGATAGCCTCAGAACAGCAATTAAGTGTAGGGTGCCAAGGGACTTATCTACTGTAGATCTCCATAACTATTGTTGTATAAGACCTTTGTTCTATCGGAGATGTGAGCATCTGCTGATGATGCTGTTTTGGTTGAGAAGCGATACTGCGAACCTAGACCAAAACCCCAAAGGAATAACCAGAATCAGTGATAAGATTAAATTTCTTATTAAGAGACCACAGACCGAAAAATTTAAACATAGTCCTCTATACCAGGGTATTGGACTCTGGAATCAGTTACCAAGAAATACTCAAAGTATGGTTAGCAAAGAATCTTTCAAAACAGCTGTTAAATCTTTCTTGTTGGGTGAAGACATCTATAATAAGTTAAAAACAATGTAAAATTCTACTCCTATTAAATGTTCGCGTCATATGACCGTCCTTGTAATAAATGTTAAAAGATGTGTATTATTATCAAACGAAAAAGGGAACCCACTATACAATAACTGGTACCGATATGATCTCATGATTAAAGGATATAAATATATATAAGTATACATTGTAGACAAGACCCATTTCTGTAATTTCCTCAGCGTCATATGACCTGGAAAGTAGTACTTAGTAGTTATAATATGCGATAAGTAATGAGATCGATGTATTGTCCTGTGATGTATTGTTATGACCGCTACAAGGAAGAGCGCCAATAGGCGATTGTATGTTATATTTGTTACTTGAATAAAAAAAAAAAAAAAAAAAAAAAAACCATGGACGGCTGGCCAAAACACTGTCATGACTGCCCAGACCAGTTAAAAGCATTCTGGAACTATCATGAGGACATAGCAATTCAAAAGGGAATGCTCCTTAAAGGTAACCGATAATCATCCCTCAGAGTCTACAGCAGGATATACTGCAAAAGATTCACACTGGTCATCAAGGGATTAAAAAGTGTAGGCTGAGGGCAATGCCAGGAAATTTGATTCAAATGACTTCATAAAATTTGAATCAGATTACATCCTCCAGCACCCCACAGGCAGCCCCAGGTACCCACAAAGCAATGGAAAATCTGAGAGATTTGTAGGCACAATCATGAAGAACCTTGAGAAAGCTCTTGAAGTAAAGGATGATCCAGCGCTAGGTCTGCTATGCCTACAGGCCACACCTGTAGAAGAAGACATTCCATCTCCGGCAGAAATCTTCTTTAGCAGGAAGATTCTATCAAACCTAACCCAAAAGATTGAGATCCATGAGAAAAAGACACCAAGCTGGCTGCAACGCAAAATTCTATTGAGATCACTCCCAGCTCTAAATGAGGGACAAAGTGTGAGGACATATGACCACAACTCACAGAAATGGCAACTGGCAATTGTCAACTCCAAGAGTGGACAACCAAGGTCATACATTCTTGACACCTCATCAGGTGCCAAGTACCGCAGAAATCGCAGACAGTTCAGGACCACTGGAGAGACCTTCGATTTTGGTGATGAGACCCCTACCCAACCAGCCATGCAGGACGAGCCTGCCAGTGTAACTGTAACTGCCAGTGTAACTGGGTGGATGTGGGCAAACCTTTTTTCCCACTGTATACAAAGGCCCCAGTGAAAAGGTATGGGGACTCTACAGATCAAAAAAAGTCCCTTTTGTTATACCTTATAATATGGCAATTTCTTGGTTTAACTTATTCAGAAGATGGATAATATAAAATGCAACAAACGCTGGAGATGTGGACAGGCATTTCTGTAAACCACTTGAGGTTGATGTCATAATACACTCACTAGAGCTTGTGTATTATTATGCGCTAACCTCTCGTGGTTTATGCTCACCTGTCCACAAAACCATTGATTGTTGTTTATTTATTTTCTTGGGTGCAATTTGATATAGGGGGTAATTTTCTTCTATAGGGGGGGACTTAAGTACTTCTGAGTCAGGTGATCAACTTAAATTGAAAAAATTGAAATTTCATGGGGACTTTTTTTTCTGCATTTTTTCTGCATCTGTTGGGGGTGGGGGGGGGGGGGGCAGTTTTTAAAAATTTCCTTTCTGGACCTTTAGGGGTATTTCCATGATGCATCAAATTCTTTTATCTATTCATGAGGGTGAAAACTTTTTTTGTTTCTATTAACATCGATTCATACACCAAAGGGTGTGCATTTAATAGGATCATTAAAAAACAACAACAGCGTAACAGTATTCTCTTGGGAGGATTTCTATCGATTCTTCCAGGTGAGGGGGGCCTTTATAAATATATATACAGTAACACCCAGGTTATGGGACACACTACTTAAGGGGCCACCCCATGTAAGGGGAAAAATTTGCTCAAAACGGAAATTTGTCCCCCTATTAAGAGTTAATTTTAAGCCCACTTAAGGGGACACCCTTGTTTCATATTTATTTGGTATTTATTTTCCATTTATTTGCTTAGAATGTGTTATATAATAAACCTTTTATCTAATAACCTGTGTTTCCTTCGTTTGTATAGGTATACTCTTCTATATAACCATTGGCAGACTGGGGAATTGAAAACTCTGCATAAGGGGACACCCTGCTTAAGGGAACACTTGGCCCGTTAAGGAGGGTGCTCCCTTAAGCAGGGTTTTACTGTATATAAGTGCTGGTTCCACCAAAACACAAGATATAGCGAGATGTCTTGCTGGGTGTTGAATGATAGCGTGCATATTTGCCCCGGTGCATCATGAGGTATCGCGTTGGTGGAGCACCAAAGTATAAACATGATTTTGTGAAAAAGTATGCATACCATTGCGTGCGACGCATCACGACAAAGGAGGCTAGACATATTGCAACACTGTAAGGTAGAGTAAGATATATCGCAGCAAATCCATTGTGTTGGTGGAACCAGCCCTATATATATATATATATATCCTTTTTGGTTACTGGAGAACTTGACTCGGAACGAACCCGACCCATAGTTGTCGGGAGAACTCAACCTGTTTTGGAGAATTCGATTGGAGAACTTGACCCCTTTAAGATACTTACGGATAAGACAGCTTAATATAGAAGGAAAGATCTGACTAGCTAGATTTTAGAAAAACAAACTTGCCGATATAGAAATTAAGTCCAGTAATGTTTAGGTGTAGGGTTAAGGTTAGGGATAGGGTTAGGATTAGGGCTAGGGATTGGGTTAGGGTTAGGGATAGGGAAAGGGTTAGGGTTAGGGCTAGGCGTAGGTGACCATTCATTATTTATGGCAGGGCTGGAGGAAATCTGGTGAGAACTTGCAATAGTTAACTGGACGTTAAATCAAACCAACAAACAAACCAATTATGGCAGAGGGGATGAGCTATTGGAAGGGGGGGGGGGGGAGGGGGGAACTGTGTATTTTGGATGATTTAGAGGCCAATTGTGTCTGATCCTTTGTAGCAGAATTAAGATATTTGCATATATATACAAGCATGGTGATTGTGGCAGAGAAGATAATAAATGAGGTAGAGCAACACCTGGCAGTGCCAAGTCTGTGGAGTGGAGGCCCATCATACGAAGACTTCTTGTAATCTGCCATACAAGAGCTGTTCTGAGATTATGTTCATTGCATTGTTTTTCAACAATCATCTTACTAAAGTTAGCAGCAAAATTGTTGGCCTATTGAGGCAGAGACTGCCACAGGGTTATTGCAGGTCCTAGTATTGTCATTTATGTCCTGAATAATCTGTAGTGGTACCATAAAGGTACATATTTTCAACAAATAAACCCTGATAAAACAACAGCTGCCTGAAGAAAATGTAAGGTAAATACCAGTTGCTGTGATGAATGACTGTTTTGATGAAATTCACTCAACAAACTCACAAATCACCGCAGTAACATTACCCATGAGATAATACCTTCAATTACTTCTTCAGGACCCCAGTTTGCTAGCAGATATCCTTCATCACCAAAGATTCAACAAATAATTTACTATGAGAGTGTATTATGTGACTGTCAGGACATCCTCAGAAAACAGCAAAACCTGCATTCTGCCCATGTAGTAACTGGTTTCAGCACCAGTGTTTCTCTAACCCTTGCAACACCTTCTTCTATGGCATTTTCAGTGATATTTATGGGTATCTGGCCTCTGCTACACATGGTTATAGTACACAGACCAACAACATATGAGGAAACATAGTCCTTATTGACATTGTGTGGTCACTGTTTGCAGGGATCTTACAAAAACTGGTTTGATCTTCATTAGTTCAGTTGGCAGTATTGGTTTGATTGTAAATGGCAGCAAAAGCTAGGTGAACATTCACCTCCATCTGTAATAGACCGCATTCATGTAATGGCATTCTACCTGCCAAGACAAGGCTTTTCCTGTGCTCTGGCGCCAAATATTGGGATATCCTTTCCTGGGTGTATCAATCGGTAATAAAAAAAATGCCTGCAGAATATTTAACTATATTTTGACATTTCAAAAGATGTATCAATGCGACAACATTCTCTGGATTGAGCTCCTTAGAATTGTCAAAGACCAACTTGATATCTATAGAGTTATTTGGATTGGAGTGAAAGGTTGGCATCAATGTTATTTAAGTAAAAATGAGTTTCGTTTTAGTCTTGGATTTTTGTGAGACTGGCATACCTCCCACTGGTAATGAGGGTCTCCTAGTCTCATTGGTGTGATCTCATACACATTCACATGGGAAAAGTCCCTGCACCAATGACTAAGTTCTCTGCACTGGGTGCTAGCCATGGGCACTTGAGTATCAAGCAAGGCATTCACATGGGAAAAAGCTGCAAGGCTGAGACTATGTACCTTGTGAAAGGGAGCATGTCTGAGACTCTGTACTGGGTGTGTCCTTCCATATGAATCTGATCCACCATTTGCTTTCAAGAATGGCTGAGCTCAATTTAAGTATTCTGCTCTGAGGTTTTTGGACAGAGGAAAATTATCAGAAACTGGGGAAAAGATGTAGCAGGTACATAAGCTCCCATGCCAGCATGTCCTGACAGGCTATGAATTCACTTCCTGGATGGTGGATATCTAATCCTGTAACTATGATACACCAGTTTGCAGCCATTGCTCTTAAACCATCATACTCTTAGGGAGCCAAAGTGAACCCGTTGAAACTACAGATACACGTTTACGAATCACCATTTCCGGTGGCCCGCAAGAACGAGGCTTAGTGCTAAACCTATGGGGGTTTGAGGCTAGACTTTCGTTTTTGGTCTCTTTTGTTACTTTTGAAGTGTAGTTTACTACTATCGTCTCTGAATAACTCTGTTTCGAAACTATGATGACAGTTGTTAAGTTTATTAAAAATTTGGATCTAAAAGATTGGAGAATGACACATATAATCTCGAACCTACATAGTCAAAGTACTGAGCGCCTATACCCGGAAATAGTATTTTGTAACCGGCTATCTGTGGTTGCAACGGGTTCACTTTGGCTCCCTATTAATGTAATGATATCTAAGACTGGACTACTGCCATATGCAGTCCTGCCACCTTGTGGCAGACTATGAGCAACTCATCTATTGCTCACTAGATGTCCCCACAACTACTGTACTACTTCCTGCCTCCATCTTGTATGCCATGCTGCTAGTCTAAGTAAAGCTACCAAAACAATACTCATTCTCCACTTCATCTAATACCAAATACCACTTCATGGTGGCAGCGGTGGAGCATGGGTGACAGTGATCATCCCTGAAAAGAAAGTGAATAATAGGAGATGCCATAGACTGTGAGTAGGGTGCATGTTTTGATACAACCTCCAGACTGACTCTACCATGACAGTGCCAGGAGGGCCTCACTTGTGACACCAGAGGAAGAGCATGCAGTCATATGACTCCAGTTACCCCACAATACCATATATATCAATGCAGTAGGGGAAAATGACAGTATCTATGTAGGCTATATATACAGAAATACTTGACACTACCATATATCTGTATAGGCCATATACAGTAGTACCTGTCACTACCCTATATCTATGTTACATACAGGAGAAAGTGACAATACCATACCAAAATTTCTGTAATACCTGCCAAAAAGCCTACTATTCCAAAATGGCATCAAAGTACCCTACCATGAATTGGGATGACCCAAACCCTGCCAATGCGTTCAAGCTTTTTAAACAAAAAATGCTACTTGTCTGTGAGGATAATGAGGTCACAGACAAAACCAAAATAGCACGCAAAATCAAAATAGGTCTAGCTGATGAGGGCTTACGGCGCCTCAACGCATCTGGTCTAAGGGAAGAAGACAGTAAGGACCCAGATAAGATCTGGAAATTCTTCCAAGACCAGCTAAAGGTGGCCGTAAATTTCAGAATCCACAGGCTTAGTCTTATGCAGTACCGACAGAAGGAAGGGGAATCTCTCGATGATTTTGTTACTAGGACACGTACCCAAGCCCTGCTATGCGAGTTTACTGACGAAGAACTCCAAGACCGCATTATCGAGTTAGTGATTGCCGGAACCCCCATCGACACATTTAGACGGGACCTACTCGGAAAGGACCGTGACCTGACGCTCGACACTGTCCTAAAGGAGGGTCGCCAGCATGAAGCAGCATTCATGGGAACCCAACAGATCCGGGATATGCACAACCCGAAGATCGACCATGTGAAGCGTGACGCCCCATCCAAGAAGAAGCCATGTGGGAACTGTGGAACATCACATAAATACAGAGAATGTCCTGCCTACAAATCAGAATGCCATTTCTGTGGAAACATGGGTCACTGGAAGGATTACTGCCGAAGGTCCAAAGCCGAGAGCCGTCGAAAGGGTGATTCATATAAGTCCAAACATGATTCATCTAAGTCCAAGCACAACGCCAAGTTCCGCCGCAAGAAAAAGAGGGTCCATGTAGTCGAAGATAACAGATCTACTTCTGAAAGTGATACATGTGAATCGTATGCCAAAGGATTCTATGCGCTGACTAATTTGGATGCCATCGCCCAGGGCAAAGCCTTCACAAGAATCAATGTGATAATACCCAAATTGTCTGGACAACACACGCTGCATGTTAAGCTAGATACTGGTGCAAATGCAAATGCCTTACCACTTCGCACCTTCTATCAGATGTATGGTGGTATCCGACCAGAGGAAGTTCTAAAACCGAATACCGGGACAAGGCTAACCTCGTATTCAGGAAATGTGATTAGATGCCTCGGTAGTATAGACATCAAATGTCAGTATGGTGAGTCTGACTGGGTAACCACTACTTTCTTTGTTGTTGATGTACCAGGACCAGTACTCCTCGGGCTTCCTACATGTGAGAAGCTAAACCTTGTGTCCATAAACTGTGAGCGAGTGGAAGTTAATAACCTAACTAACACCATTACCTCTGTGACTGATCTTGTCAACATGCATCCTGACCAGTTCGACAAGATTGGAAGATTCAAGGAACCAGCCAAAATTCTGCTGAAGCCGGATGCAGAACCCTATATCGACAGACCGAGGAAGTGTAACGTCAACATTCTCCCGAAGATCAAGATCGAGATTGAGAAAATGGAGGACACGGACATCATTCGGAAAGTTCGTGAACACACAGACTGGTGTTCAAGCCTCGTATACAGCACAAAAAAAGACGGGAGTATCAGGGTATGCCTAGACCCTAAGCATCTAAATAATGCCGTCAAGAGATGCCCCCACAAAATGCCCACTTTGGAGGAGATCAACCCTCGCTTTGTGGGAGCAAAATATTTCAGCAAGCTTGATGCGAAAGCTGGCTATTGGAGCATCCCACTGGAGGAAAGCTGCCAGCTTCTCACTACCTTCCGCACACCGTTTGGAAGATATTGCTTCCAGAGACTGCCCTTTGGATTAAATATCAGCCAGGACATCTTCCAACAACGGATGGAAGAGATTCTAGAAGATCTGGATGGATGTGTGGGTATCGCCGATGATGTGTGTGTCTTCGGTGCTACCGAAGAACAACATGATGACAATCTGATCAAGCTCATGAATGCTGCCAAAGAACATGGGCTTGTGTTCAACTCTGCGAAATGTGACATCAAAAAGCCTTCCATATCCTTCTTTGGTAATGTCTACAGTGAGCAAGGCATCTCACCTGACCCTGCAAAGGTCAAAGATATCCAGGAGATGCCAGTTCCAGAAAACAAAGAAGATCTACAGCGCTTCTTAGGCCTGATGACATACATGGGAAACTTTGTCCCCAACCTCAGCATGATGTCTGCTCCCTTGCGTGAGCTGCTAAAGGATGAAGTACCTTTTTGCCTGTGACATACACCACCAGGTGGCCTTTGAACAGCTGAGATCTGCCTTATCTGCCCGTTCCATCGCATATTATGATGTGAGGAAACCACTGACACTGGAAGTTGATGCTTCCATGAAGGGACTCGGAGCCTGCCTCGTACAAAAGGACAGGCCTATTGCCTTTGCATCGAAGACCCTTACGAAGACACAGGCCAACTACAGCAACATAGAGAGGGAAATGCTGGCAGTGGTTCATGGTATTGAACGCTTCAGCTCGTACCTGTACGGCCGAAGTTTTACTGTCATCAGTGATCATAAACCACTGGAAGTGATATTTGCCAAGCCTATTGCATCTGCCCCACCTAGGTTGCAAAGGATGCTGCTACGTATCCAGGGGTATGACTGTGTCATCAAATATCGACCCGGAGATCAGATGGTAATATCTGACACCCTCTCCCGACTTCCTAACCCAAAGGAAGTGGAGCCAATACAACTCGATGTCCGAGTTGATGACCTGGAACTGGACCTCATCAACTTCAGTCCAGAAAAGCAACAACAACTGAGAACAGAAACAAGACGATGCCCAACCCTCAACGTACTATCCGAGACTATCTACCAAGGTTGGCCAGAAAACATCAAAAGGCTACCTACCAGCCTGAGATCATTCTGGTCATACAGAGATGTACTTGGGCTGGAAGATGGCATCATCTTCAAAGGGAAACAAGTTCTGATCCCTGACACAATGCAAGATGACATCCTGAAACAACTCCATGCAGGACACCAAGGGATTGAGAAGACAAGGATGCTGGCCCGTGTCACTGTGTACTGGCCAAACATAAACGAAGACATAAAGAAGATGGTCAAGAACTGCTCCTTGTGCCAGGAAGATCAGGATGCAAACAAAAAGGAACCACTTTTGCAAACAGAAGTTCCCCATGCCCCATGGAAGATGCTCGGCACAGACCTCTTTGAAATCAAGGGCAGGTATTTTGTTATCCTCTCGGATTACTTCTCCAAATACCCGCTTGTCAAAGAGTTAAAAAGCCCTGTTACCTCTGAGTCCGTCTCCAGGTTTATCGAAGATGCTTTTAGCATTCTTGGACGACCTGATGAAATATGATCAGACAATGGACCTCAATACTCAGGGGAAGCCTTCAAAAATCTCTGCAGGGAATGGGAGGTGAAGCATACTACATCATCACCCCACTATGCTCAGTCAAATGGGTTCATTGAGAGGCAGATACGGTGGATCAAGCCTGTAATAAAAAAATGTCTAAAGAACAGGCAAAACATCCACAAAGCCCTGTTAAACCTCCGAGCAACACCAATCGACTCAAAATTACCATCGCCTGGAGAGTTACTTATGAACCGCAAGCTGACCACTCTGCTACCATCTCATTCAGAAGGCAGAGATGAACAAACGAAAGAGAGGATGGAAGCAAAAGAAGAGATAAACAAAGAGCACCATGACAAAAGGGCCAGAAGAGACAAGCTTCCACCACTGATTCCAGGACAAAAAGTGTGCATCATGGACAAACCATCATGAACATGGTGCCCAGGAACTGTCATCAACAAATGTCCTGAACTGAGATCCTACATTGTAGTAACCCCAGCGGGAACTCAAGTTAGGCGAAATAGGTCACAACTACAGGAACGTGCCACAGAGTCTCCTGAGCCAGGAGCACCACAACAGCAGGAAAGCACTCCTGTCCCTACAGTGCCAACCAGTCCGGAGCCGCCTGTGCCTTCCAGTTTGGAGCCACTCCCACAACACCATCAAGGAGTGAAGACAACACGTTACGGTTGTGTTGTCCAGAAGCCTGTTCGGTACAGGTCAAAGTAGATAGGGACCACTTGGAAAAGAGGTCAGAATAACACCTCCAAGTGGATCAGGTTGTGGGCAGTCTACTCGCTTCCTTAGATTAGTTTCAAAAATAGATATTCAAAGATAATGACACTATCACACATTTACCATAAAGACGCTATGCTGTTTCAACTAAGTTGGACTCTTTATACTCATAGATAACATTCAGTATTAAATATTGTTTAACGTATGAATATATTTTACTACCAGTAACAAAGAATAATATACTTATTCTTTATTTCCGATAAGGGAGATGTAATGATATCTAAGACTGGACTACTGCCATATGCAGTGCTGCCACCTTGTGGCAGACTATGAGCAACTCATCTATTGCTCACTAGATGTCCCCACAACTACTGTACTACTTCCTGCCTCCATCTTGTATGCCATGCTGCTAGTCTAAGTAAAGCTACCAAAA
Organism: Alentia gelatinosa; assembly: GCA_950022655.1. Lineage (NCBI taxonomy): Eukaryota > Metazoa > Annelida > Polychaeta > Phyllodocida > Polynoidae > Alentia > Alentia gelatinosa. The sequence goes on from OX465579.1 coordinate 102,845,412, forward strand.
CAATACTCATTCTCCACTTCATCTAATACCAAATACCACTTCAATTAACAGTCCACATTTCTCAGGGGCTGGATAGCTGCATATTAGAAGATTTTATTATAGAAGTTTAGAATTTGCACGCCAGAGTTCCCCTGGCTTTATTTACTTAACATTACTATACATGTGTACATATACAGTACATGTGTATATGATAAAGAATCAATTTAAGGCTATTGCCTAGCCTGGGAGGAGGGGGGGATGTAAATCAGAACCACAATTTTCGAATCTTGGGCCTGAAAAGTTCTGCCATGTATTCTTTATGAAGTTCTCTTGAATTCTATCTACTTAATTTTAGAAAATATCATATTTTACAAATGCTGCATATGATTGAACTAGATATTGTCAATTTACCCATATTAAACGATCAGGACTATAGAACCCCAGGGACCCGTTTCAATAGTCTGTAGGACGTCCGTTATTTGGTTTAGTGACACAAATGCGGTACTTCGCCTTGCAATAGTTAAGGGACAACCGTTTGTGGGACATAGGATAAGAGACAGCCGCAAATAGTGGCTTGTTCCATTTCAGGAGTGGCTGTCCGGTCACTAAAAGGGTCACTATAGTGTCTATAATAGCGAGAGGGTATACCCTCTCGTTTTTGATTATGACAAACACATAACTTTACTTACCATAGGAATAAAGCTGTGAAACTTTAACCCCAGTTAGGGACACATGTAGTCAGACGAGTCAGACCCTATACACTAGTATACCTAATACGGGAACGTACTGTTAGGGTCGCCCACGACTAGGACACATGCAACTTATAAACATGCCAAATATGAAGGATATCGGTCCATGCAATCTAATGATATTCACATTTGAATTTTGTCATAGAAAATGCTGCTCTGATAGCCAGTGTAGGATTTCTCAAGCCTGTCACTAATTTCTGCAGCGACTTTTACCTTGACACCACTTGTTTCCGAGAGCACTAACACCATCCATGGTAAGGGCTAAGGCCCAGGCAGCAATGTCACTATGTCACCAACAGTGAACTGACACACCACCCCAATAGTGACATGCCTTTTGCAACGATAATTAAATTTTGTCACTATTCCTGTCACTATTTGAGTCACTAAACATGTCACTAAGTGGTTTAGTGACCCATTCTATTGAAACGGGCCCCTGGAAAGCCCACTCACTGTGCAGCCCTGTGAACTAGTGGCGCGGGGAGCAAAACATTCGGGACACGCTTCCGACATGATAATGTCCCCTGGTACCCGTGGTATCCGCTAGAGGTCTCGGCGGCCACTGTTTACATTTGTCGACTGGGTAACCGGAAGTCCTCCTCCCCATAAACATGGCTCGCCACGAGTTCTTCCCATAAGCGCAACGCTGAACGGCCGCGAGTGGGCTTTCCAGGGGTTACAATGATATATTTCCCCATGACTGTGCTATGTAATCCTATGTAGTCCTAGCGCCAAAAGCGCTAGGAAACCATAAACACCAGCTGGTACCACTACGATCTCTGAGCGATAACATAAGAATGCTAGGGCACCAGATTGAGGGTTAACCCTTTGTCGGGGTTGCTACGGTGGCCTCGTTTTGGTGCATACTTTCTGCTCCCGAGAATGGTTGAAAAACAACTTGCCTTTGTCTTGTTAACGGACTAGAGTCCAATAGTCCTATTTACCATGTCATCTATCGATTTAGTATTTAATCCCAGGTAACAATGCCAGTAAAATGTTGTCAACCAAAACAACAGCGGAAGGCAGTAGTACGTCCCGTTGTCGCCAGGGCGAGGGCGTTGAGCTCTCAAACTGGTTCTGAATATTATTATGACAGCATGCCCATTGGCAATACCAGCAATCATCTAGATGTTTTGCGTCTATCCTACATGTTCATGGAAATGATAATCTCAAACGTCTGCATCTTGTAGGTAGAAGATCACAGAACCCTGCAGGGTTATTGAATTCGCTGGTTCCCCGGGTACCTGCAAAAAGGCACGGCGGAATACAAGATAGACAGGCGGGAACTAGTGAAGGTTCCGCCGCGAAAGATTTAGCCTACTTTGAGAGTGGGATTTTAGACTCGTCCGGAACTTTCACGATAACTAAACTTTGCCTTGAATATTTAAAAGTCGTGTGGTTGGGATTGGAACATGATTCGAGCAGACCACAGGAAAACTCGTCATTTTCTTGGATACACTATGAGAGGGTGTATTACCAAGGACACTTATCGCTGATGTGAGAAGGTAGGGTGGAACCGTGGGGTGCCCCGACGGTCCGACTAGGTCCCGAGTGCCAAGTTCTCGCCGGCGGAGGTCAATGTTGATGCTCGTGTCACTGTTGATGAGACAGGTCTCCATATCTTATATGACTCCAAATATGTACCAACAAAGGCTAACGGGACCATGCATTTCCTATTTGCAGTGCTGTCATATTTGAGTCATCGATGGTCAACAACTGCTGAAACAAGCAAAGTGAATAGCCCGCCTCAGCCCAGAGCCCGCCTGGAGGCAGCAGGAGAAACTTCGTTATGATTCACAACCTAAACGGATTTAGATATACTAGAGCATAGGGTCGGACCAGTCTCTAGAGAAACTGGCTAAAGCTGCATTCTGTGTAACTCGCCCACTCACTCGAGGCAGCGTCGTGAATCATATACACCTGAGCCACGAAACAGGATCTGGTTCCCTGACCTTTTAAAGTCCATACACAAATATGTGGTCGCATGTGGAATAGCAACTGTCTGGTGGTCCGTCTGTGCAGTCCATTGAGAAGTTTCCCTTCCATGTACTACTAGGCTCTTGGAACCGCTGCTGTACACCAAATACCTGGCATACCATGACCCATCAAAAATAAAAACGCGTGCCCTAAGCTATTGTCAATGTCAATATTAGAACATTTGGGTGATATCATCCCATATTTGGTTATGGTTCATGATTCAAGCAGCTAAAAATGTGAGGAATTGTAAATGCCAACCCACATGTTGAGTTATGTGGGGCACAGGACCTTACCTCCCCCACCGCTACAGACACCAGTTAGTGTTCACTATTACCAGACGTACCGTTGTTCTTTACTCTAGGCATGAGGCATTATTTTGTCTTTTGAAAGAACTAGAACCTAACATATTACTGAAACTGTTAATGTCTCATTCCGTCCTCGTCTATACATCGGTGACTGCATTCAATATGGATATTGATTCGCCTCAAACCCCTGACTTTACTGGACTCAAAGATTTCCCTATGGGACTCCTTAAGGTCAGCGGTCCACCAAAAGTGAAGTTCTACCCAGCGAAGGAGGAGCTACCTTTCATACCAGAAAAAGAAGAATATCGGGACAGCGGAGTATCCTTGTCGTCTGTGGATTCAACGCCAGAGCCACGAGAAGCTGATGCCAACTTTGTTGACATCGGCAGTGACTCGACTGAGGGGTCTGAGAGTGTAAACGTAGATGAGGGAAAGGAAGTTCTGTGTTCTCCTGATTTTGACTTTGAGATTGACAGGGATTCAACGTGTAGGCTGCAGTCATTTTTGAGTCCACTGAAATCGGAAAAGATGAGTCTTGATGATCTCTCAGCAGGGCCACCGATATTGGATTTAACACGGCTAATGATGCAGCCGCTTAGGAGTTCACTATCTCCCCCCAAACCACAGAAAAGGACTGTCCTCCCAGACAGCCTGTTGAATAAAGTGACTGATGTTGTCAGGGACAAATTAGAAGCAGGCGAGGACATCAACTCGTGTGACAACCAAACTACTGATACTCATACAGGCAGCAATGGAGATGGGATAGAGTTTGTTAAAGAAGAGCATTGTTTACTAGATATTGATATCGCTAAGAATGAGATGCACGAATCCAAGAGGAAAGTGAAAACACGTGCGAAGAAGAGAAAGAGTGGCTCATCAGGGGAGATTAAATCGCCAAAAAAGGAAAAGAAAGCCACCCCGAACTACTTTGTGGCTGTGCAAATAAGAAATCAAGAAGTAAGATGTTTGATTTAATACTTAACCTTCTTTCTGTTGCAGATACTCACATATTCAACTAAAAGGAACATTTAGAATTCAAAATTTGTGATGTCCGCATGACAATCGCTACCTTTTTCATTATAAAACACAATTTCAGTTATGATTCAATTATTACCTTAGTGTATAACATGGAATAACTATCCTAAGTCTATGGACCAATTATTATATTTTAGTTCTTGGATATTCACTAGGCCATTGAATAATATCAGAAGCATCGTCGAGCCCACCCACTTAACCAACCAATCCTAATACGAGTGTTCATAAGAGCTGGTTTACCTAGGTCCACACACACATATCGAGGGTGCAGGACCACTTGAAGGCCACCTGTCCGTGTCTGAGCGCAGCCTTCGTTCCTGTACCCACCCTGCATTTTACCCTGCACGTCTCACACCTGTACGACGACGACGACATTGTGAAGTGAGTATCTGATATGCGTGTCATATTTCAAGGCTAGAGACGTACTGATTCCACCAGAACGAGTTTCGTTTTTGTTTGTTTGAGTTTTTTAATGGGGGTGGGGGAAGTGTTTCTACAGAGATTGGGAAACCTGCAAAATAAAAGAGGTCATGGAAAAGTCATGGAATTTGAAAATTTGCCCAAAGTCATGGAATTTTAGTCATTAGTCATGGAAGATTTTCATATGACAGAAATCATTGAAATTCATGTAAGATGAAACATGCATACCATGGTTGATTATCAAAACGTCTAATTTTTATTCATAGATAATATTTATACATGGCTTTTTATGCCTGTATATTTGCAGTCGGCACTGGCACCAAGCTGCCATACCATCCGACTGGACGGTAAGAGTTTATACAGTAAAACCCCTCTTCCGGGACACCCCTCTTCTGGGACACCCCGCTTAAGGGGTCACCCCGCTTAAGGGGTCACCCCGCTTAAGGGGACACCCCGCTTAAGGGGACACCCCGCTTAAGGGGACACCCCGCTTAAGGGGACACCCCGCTTAAGGGGACAATTTGCTCGGAACAGAAATTTTTCCCACTATTAAGAGTTTATTTTAACCTCGCTTAAAGGGACACCCCGCTTAAAGGATACATTTAATTGGCAAGCTAAAATATCATCAGGCTGTGCCACATTGCGTAATGTTACAGAGAGAATTTTTTCAATTTTCTTAAATTCTTATTCAGATTTAAAGGTAACATTCACCCAGAGTGGGTGTTCTTTCATGTAGTCAGTTGGTAGATAACTTATGTACTATACAGTTAGACATAGTTTGTTGAATCCTTTCTCAGTTTTCAAGCATTACACATAATCCATATGAAGGGAGTATATGCATTAATATTTACCTGTTTGATAAGTAACATAATACAGACATGTTCACATGACAGGATCTTAACATGCATGACATGTACAGGACCTTGAAACTATCCTTGTACTATCCTTGAAACAGCAGAAGGAAGTGAAGGCAAAATGTAATCAAATGAGAAAAAAGAATGAGAAAACTAACAAGTGAAGGGAAGTGGGCAAGATGAGAGTGAGAAAAAGGTGATTATTATAAGGGTTTGTATCCAAGTTGAGTGTCTTATCCTATCTGGTTAGGGTTTGGAATACTTGTTGATAACGTGTCAACAAATCATGTTGCTCCCTAAAGGTAAGAATTGCATAAGGTTTAGCAAATCTAAGTGAAGTGGTTTCATCTATGAGAATCTTTAGGCTGCATTTATATAAAAGGGGCTGCGGGACAGCTCCTGTGAGCGCGGCAATCAATCTAGTAGTAGATTGAAAAAAAAATTTAAAAGTTAGATACATCAGTGTGTAAAATCCTTTCAAATAATCTACCAGGTATTATTAGCAGGTGGACGGTTGGTCTTTAGGTTATGGCTATAGCCTACTGTAGTACAACTGCTTGTAAAGTCACTAAGTGACCTGACCACATTTTTGCCTTTTATAGCTAACTAAGTAGAGATAGGAATATGATTTCTGTTTTGGACAGAAGGTTTTATGGTGGTTCAATGCCTTACAGTTTTGTGGGGGGGGGGGGGGGGACATTTGTAGTCACAGGTCCATTTTTAAGAACTCCTTTATAGACATATTTCTACCCCTTAAACTGGTTGAATCATAATATGATATGCCTCATTTGAAAGACAATAAAAAACAGTAGGTGCTAGGAAGTGGAATTTTCAAGGTAGATTCTATATTTACTGAGATATTCAAGTATTTGTTGAAAGTGGTGGGGGGGGGGGGGGGATTTTGAGTGAAATGGGCATACTCAAACAGATGTTTACTCAATAATGATTTACAGTGGGCATTGGTGTAACATTTAAGTCTACTCATTTACCATCTCCATAAGTGGCACTGACAGTTACTTACCCTCTAGGAAGTGTCATTATTTAGGTTAAACTTTTATTTGGCATGATATTCATGTATTTTTGCCTAATTTCAGAGCATGGGGGGGGGGGGTATCAGCCATCTTTGAATTTTAGTGCAGTCATGTTCCCCCAGAGGACTCTAGTTCCTGTCACTCTCCAAGCATATTGGCACATGCCCTATACCTATATCCTTATAAGATCACCAAGTATCTGGTTGAAGCTCAGCCTCACTTTGAACATGGAGCCTGTAGTATGTCAAACCAACACTAGATGGAGCCATAACTAAGTACAGATAGGCATATGATTTCTTTTTTTCTGGAGAAGTTTTATGGTAATGCAATATCCTAGTTTTATTATTTAGTATTTTGACATTGATTTAAAAAAGACAAACTAGTTTATGAACTTCCCCAAACACCTGACAGGCCCAGTAATCAAAGACTTGTAAGATATGCACAAAACTTGTATAAATTTCTCCTATGGTAACCCAACACCTCTCTTTCCCCCTCCCCATACCTCCAATTCCTTCCAACTACTGGGGGGCTTCCTTGATCTCATAGTAATTAATAATTGGTGGACCCTGTATTGAGTTCTAAATGTGTCCACCTGCTAATTTGGCCTTTAAAGGCCAATATTACTATTTTAAAATGCACTCTTAGCTCTTGTTAGTAGAGATATTGAAGAATAGTCTATAATATTTTGAGATGATATGCACAGCTGATCAATAAGGACGAAAAAACCCATCTTTTAATAGCCATGAGTTTGTATTATTCACATATTTTTTGGGGGATAAAATTTCTTTATTAAGCCAAGGTAGTTATACAGTCATGACATATCTCATGTTTGGCAATTATGCTCAACAAAGTGGGTTGAGGCCTCAGCCTTTTTATAAGGCTGGTCTTAACAGCATAACCGTGACAGATTATCTATAGCAAAACAACAGAGAATTTTAGGAAACATAACTACTGTCAGTCCAAGTTAAGAACAAAATTCCAGAATTTCTTTTTTACAATCTGTGTCCAGGATTTTTTTCAGGGAATGGGATGGTCATACACCTGAGATTACTTGGGAAGATGAGAAGGGGTAAGGTCCGGGAGGCAAAGCACCCCAGAGAGCTTGGCTTTTAGAGTCTTCTTAGGCGACATACAGTAAAACCATGCTTCTGGGAAACCTCACTGAAGGGGATACCTGCCTAAAGGAACACTCTGCTCAGAACAGAAGTTTTTATTTTGTTTATTTTAACCCCGCTTAAGGGATCACCATTAAAGTGATCTTTAGGTCCTGGCAAAATGTTTTTTATTGAGAACCAGAATATTTTACTATCACCCTTATGTCTTTCTAATTCAGCCATTGTGAAAGCCTAACTAGCTAATCTTACAATTTTAGTTGATTCATTCCGTGCCTTCTTTGCGTTAACCCAGTCATCTTTTAGACCAGTTCTCTTAGCTCTTGCTAATTGTCTATCCTTATCTCTAATAGTTTCTAGGATATTAGCCGTAATCCACTGTTCTTTAGAGTTACAAACATTAAAGGACCTATATTTACAATCAACATCCAAATAGGATACAATGGCTTTGTTCAAGATATTCCACTTTTCTGTGCTATCATTTGATTTGACAAAATCAGACCATTCAAAGTTCAGGTGATTTATAAGCCTTGGATAAGAGTAGTTTCTATAAGAACAGACCCTAAATCTAGTTTTTTTAGGCTTTTTCCAGATTGATTTCTTGATTGCAAATATCATTTGATGATCACTCAGAGCAGTTCTAAGGACTCCACTTAAAGCGATATCTGTGAATGAGGTAAAAATTAGATCAATAGTTGAACCCCTATCAGAAAAGCAAGTTGGGTTAACCAAATTTGTTATAATTCAGTAATTAACATAGTCACCATATATTTTGTTTTTACCTCACTCATGTTGTTTTTTATCCGAACATGAGAATTTAGTATTTTGTCCTGTATTTGCTCTCTAACTGACGAATCACAGCGTTTCCTCTTCCTTGTTATTCTTGGGTACAAGAAAATATACCCTAGGCTCGTAGGAACATCAATTCCCCATCAATACAAGGTAAATACCTCGGGTAATTAACTATTCATGTATCTATAGGTAATCTATTTCACTGTGGCTTGTATCAAATGACTGAAATTATGTCCTTCTCCCTACAGGGCAAAAGCAGCCTTGGACACATGTCGGCAGAAAGTACATACATCGTTGAGTGGGCGTCAGTCGCCTTTGCTGCACATTGTAGGGCTGGGAACATTCAGAGGCAATGTTCTATTTGCCAAGCTCGTGGAGGATTCTAGTCTACATGTACTCAATGAACTCGCAGGTACATATCTGGCATTTATCCTACCCCTAATATAAATTCCCATAGACTCATATTTTTCTTAAAGTATGTGAACGATTTTGTATTTTTGATAGTGTATGTAAATAATATTGCGTATGTAGCAAAAAAGGCTAAATTTCAATTATATGCTGATGATTCTGTAGTGTATTTGCATGGTTTGTCGTGTGATGACCTGACCAATGAATTGCAACAGAATCTAGGGTTTTTTTTTTTTTTAGATTCGATTTTTATTCTGGAGGTCATGTAGGCTCGAATAGTGCCTATTTCCACAGTGCTAGGTAGGGTGACATAATGGTGTACAGAAAATTCATTAACGATAAGTGAGGCAAAGACAAAATACATATTCTTTGGCACACCGGGTAAACACAAACAAATTCAAAAATCGCACCTGAAACTGGACCTAAATAGCATTTTTCTCTGGGAATTTATATGGGAATTACACTTGACCCGAACCTGAACCTCAACAAACATATAGATTTAACCTTGAAGAAAGCCTGGCTTAAGCCTTTTATTCTAAGCAAACTAAAGAAACTATTAGACAAAAAAGTGGCATTAGAAATATACAAAACAATGTTGCTGCCCTACCTAGACTATAGTGATGTTTTATTTGGAGTAGCAAATAAGTTGATTTTAGGAAAATTACAGACCCTGTAAAATAGGGCATTCAGGCTTTGTCTAAATAAGAAATTGCACTGCAATATAAGATTGATTCACAAAGAAGATAAAGTAGCATGGCTAAGTGATCGCCAATCAAGTCATCTGGTGAATTATATGTATAAGCAGAAACATAGGGACGAGCTAATTGACACTCTCTTAGCGGATATCCAGTGCTGTAATTCCAGCGACCTCTTGTATCTCTTCACCGACCTGCCTGTTTGGGACAAAATCTTTCTTATCCGCCATTTTTCAAATATTTTAAATTCTGAGCGCTTTTGGGGGTATTTTGTGTTCTATAGAGATGCACATATTTATACGGTAAGTGATATACAATCATTTCTGTTATTTGCTATTCAAACCAGACACAGTTTCTGGGATTACTTTTTCTACATGACATAACTGCCCCTTCAAAGGGGCAGTCTAATCAACTGTGGATTCACAATATGCAGTGGTTTACAGCTGAAAAAGACACATCTGAATTATATATGAAGCTCATATAACAATTCCTATATTTCCCAACTCATGACATATGAGTTATTTGACTTTCATGACTTTTGCCAGTTGCCTTGTTTTGAATCCAAACTGTTGGTTGTTTCTTACTGTCTTTAGTGGATACCCGGGAACCAGCCTTGAGTTGAGGCAGAGATTAGTAAGCGTAAGTGCCGCAACAGATCTGCTGGGAAAGTGGCTAATTGAAACAAGTGTTAGAAGAACAAGAGGGTCATCTGTTATCGAATTTGAAATTAAGCATCCTAATTAAGAAAAATACAAGGTTGGAGCAATGTACCATGGTGCAAAAGCATGGAATAGTCTTAGTGTTGATGTACTTGAAATTCTTATGATTGTTTTAAAGAAAGGCAGAAACGAATAATCCTATATCGGATTTAGTGATATGAAATACAATCTCAGCCCAGATGGTTTCCCCTATTTTATTTTGTATCACATGTAATTTTGATGAATGGCTAAATGACTGCCGAACCCATTTTGTAATATTAGGCCAGCAATGCAAGTGATACTGTAACTATAACTGAGTTGCAAGGCATATTGGTACATGGAATTCGTACTGAAAGTATTTGAGGAAAAGCAAACTCTACTTTATTTGTAACGTTATGTGTGAATCACATAAGACTTTGTGTAACGACTCATAGCTCAAGATTTAACTGTCTCAAAGTTTCTATTTTGAAGAAACACCGTGAATGATACTATTATATAATTTTTTTACTTATCTCAACTTGTACTGGGACTCGTTTTTTAGACGTGATAATCGTTAATAACGACCGTTTTGAGGCCATATTTCCATTGAAATTCATGTTTTCCTTTAGAGAATGAAAAAAATAATTCCTTGTGTAATATTGATATACCAACTGCTAAATTACCCAATTCAACCACAGCCCATGATCCTCCACTGAACCTCCTCACTGACCCATGTAAAAACTTGAGCTTTCCCTCGATTCCCCACTGTAATGCATGTGTAATGTGTAAACCCTATATTTTAATACAAGATATTTCAATGTTTTTTTCTGACCCCCACTGGAATTTGGCGATAATTATCGAACCCATGGGGCCAATTGATGTTGTACTCACCTTGAAAACCGTCTTGAATGTTTGATAATCGCTATTAACGATTATCTCAGCTAAAAACGAGTTCCTAGACTACCTGGCCAATTACAACCAGCAATAGCTGATGATCAGGCAGTATAAATATCAATAATATATAGAAAAAGTACCTGATGTGTAGATGATGATGCGTGTGCCACTAGGGTCTTGCAAGACATTAAACATGTGACCCAAGTATTGACCAATCAGTGAGCAGAATATGAGCACTCTCCCTGCAGATCTTTTTTGGCGTTTCGGCTTACTAATCTCTGCTTCAACCCGGTGATGTCACATAGGGAAACCATATTTAGGATTCAAAAGAGTGTAACTCTCCAAAGTTATAAAGTTCAAACAACTCCTACTAAAACTGGAATTGTTTGATGAGCTTCACAGACAATTCAGTGGTTTCTCCTTCAGGTCTTAACCACTGTACAGTGTGCATCCACAGTTTACTAGACTGCCTCTTCGAATGAGCTCATACATGTGTGATGTTCACAAAACAAAACCCTGCAACACAATAGGTGCTTTGCACTGAAGAGAGAAACTCCATAGACTATACTTAAGTCTACTTTTTGTTACTGGTTGGTCGGAGGTCAATGGAGATGTGGTTCTCGCTGGTTACCAGCAGTGGCCTCCCAGTGGTAAAACCAGAGGATTATATGAGTTGAGAAGCAGGTCATCAGTCCCCCAAAAGCATTGTACTCCATCCCTAACTGAGTAGCTTTTGAAGTCTTGATACACTGGGTTTGCACAGCATTTACCAAGCTTTGATTCAGCCTATGTTAATTAGGTCAAGCAGCTCACCAACATGACAGATGAGCAGGGCTAAGGTCAAAGGCAAATGTGGCCCGCCTAAGACCAGAGCTGAGAAATCTCCCTCGAGAGAGGAGTTGTCAGGTGCAGTCTCACACCAGCCAGAACCGACTGTCCAAGGCCTGAACATAGTGCAAATGGGCCAATTCCGGGAAACGATGGTGGCATACTTCGATGAGAGGGAGAAGCAGAGTGCAATCATGCAGCCCTCGCCAGCGGCACAGGGGAAGCCCTCCCGTAAGACTGCTTGCAGTCTGACTCTGATATTTGCTCTGATGGAGAGCTGGAGTGTGGTCAACTCTCCTGGGAGGAAGACCAAATAGATGATGTCAATTCCCACCATGATGGGATGTGTGACTTTACAAACATGGGCAATAAAATAGGACCTGAGGTCTCCGACATGGTGGTCCAAGCCCTCTCGCGAGTCGTGGGGCCACCATTGCCAAAAGACACAGTGAAGGAGAAGCGCTTCCCGAGACCTGACAATGCATCAATGTTGCAGGTCCCTAAATTGAACAAAATCTTCAACAGAGTGTCTTTCCTACAAATGGACAGATTTCTGGTGGAAACAGAGCAGAATGGTGTTGCTGCCATGTCGGCCATAGCGCACCAGTCACAGGCCTTATATGAGTTGATACAGTGGGCAAAAATGAACAAAGATCCCGAAATCAGGGAGAAGGCAGCTCCACTCGCAGACGCTTATGTCAGCCTAATGGATACTAACTTGATCCTTTCAATGGCTATGTCAGACACCACACACACCAGGCGTTACCTGCTCAAGCAGAACTTGGACAAAATATGGGAGAAGCTACAGTCAGATGACAACCTCGCCATTCCGGAGTGGCTCAGAGGAGAAGACCTGAACGGGGCCATGAAGAAGGCCAGAGACAAAATCAGGCAGGCTGATAAAAAGACCAAAAGGAAATATGAACCCCAGTCAGAGCGGAGGGATTTCATTAAAATGGACTATTGCTACAAAAACAAAAACAAGGCCTACAACAAGAATTAGATGTCTGACAAGGAGCACAAAGACAAGTTCCCGTACACCCGCAAGTCAGGCGCTCACAAATGGGGGTCACAGTATATCCAGAGGTGAGTGACTCCCTTGCTTTGTCAGACTATGGTGTGTTTGTGCCTGGTGGAACCAAATACCATATAAAACAATGGTTGAAGATAACACATGATCCCTGCATAATTGAAAGTGTAAAAGGGGCTCAAATCAAGTTCAACGAGTTCCCAGTACAGGCTGCCCTGCCTAGACCTATCTCTCTTTCAAAAGAGGCTAGTTATACCTTAACTTGGCCATTAAGGAACTCCTGGACAAAGGAATTGTCGAAAAGTTTATCAAAATTAAGAACCAATTTATTTCCAATGTGTCCCTGCATCCCAAACCAAATGGGAAATTCAGGATGATATTAGACCTCTCAGATCTGAATGACAGTGTGACCTATAACAGGGATGCCAGTTTTCTACTTTTCAGTGGAAATTCACGTTTTCATTTTCTAAAAAGAAATTCTTTTTCAGGTTATGAAATTCTGTTATTTGAATTTCATTTATGCAGATAAAAGAGTAGTTTACATTTTATATTAAATCTGCTGAGTTATCAATGTCATAAACACAACACAAGTCAAACAAAAACCGTGATGACAACCCTTGCACCTACCCACACACCCCCAGCCACATGCTGGCAGATACTGGTCTGATTTCCACAATGAGTTGGTCTCATTGAGGCAGAAAATTCTACATAAACATGTGTGGAAAACCCAGGCAGCAACAGGGTCCTAGCCTCTGATTGGTCAAATAAATGGTCAGGTAGGGACTAGTGAATGCCACATTGAAAAATAAGTTATGCTGGTTGTCATAGACCATACTTCGAAACAACGGTACCAGAAAGTGGAGAGTTTGTTTTCCCACAGAGTAGGTGGATTCTGTGATTTTCCTGGGAAGAAACTCTGGCAGTCAGTATGGAAGCCTCATCTCTACCAGAATTAGTTATCTTAAAGTGAGTGTGTGAACCATAGTCTGCTTTGTGCTTTCAATTTGATAAAATTGTGTTGGTCACGAACCACATGGTGCTTGTACCAGTGTAACCCGCCATTTTGGATTAGCAGACAGTCAAATTATACAACTTCTTGTGGTCTGCTGGAGTGGACAGCAATTGCCAATCTGTTCACCCTCTTGGTCGCCTCGCCTCCTCATGGTGCAGACAGGATATGCTTGCATGCAAGCATAACAAAAGCAACCGGGGTGGGGAGTTCGCTCAGTGGTAAAGAGCACTAGACTTGTAATACCAAGGTTGTCAGACTTTGTTGATTCGGGTCCCACTGTAGCCACTTTTCTCCTTCACCCCCAGCAGTGGTAGATTTACTGCTATATCAAAGGCCAATCCTTCTCATACCATGTCTATGTGGTGCGGGAAGTAAAAGAACTCTCACCTTGGTAAATGTGTAGGGGTGAGGTTTCTACCTAAATCCATTTCATAAATTCAATCACCACCTTTGAGAAAGTCTGGTGAGAACCTGCAATGGTTAACTGAACGTTAAATCAAACCAACAAACAAAACATTTACAACTTCTTGAGTCTTGAATCCGGTGGCAAATGTGGATATGTGAAGTATTTAGCAATGAAAAGAACGGATATGGGAGTAAAACAGGAATAATTGACACTGTGCCAATCACGGCCAATTGGGGATTTCACCAGCCAGTGTCAAGCCCAACAGTTACTGACACAATCACATAGTGTAATACGAAAAATAGTGCTATATCTATAGCTCAATGTAACATAAATAACAATACAGTACAGATACAGTATATAATATATGGATGTTATGATCCTTATGCATCACATTGATATGTGGTATATAAGGCTATAGTTAGCCTTTTTTTGTTGTTGTTGGAAAGGGGGGTTAGACATCCTCCCCCCACCCCCCCAAATTTTGTAAATTAGTCTTAGATGTCCAGCCAAGATATTGTTACTTGTGTCTTATACATATTCATGGCTTTTGGTGTCGATATAAATGATTTTTTATCCTGTATTGCCATTACAAAAATTCCACTTTTTTTTTTACCCCCAACTAGCATTCCTAAATGGCATTTCGAAATGGAAAGTTTACAAACAGCCCTGGACATGGTTCATGAAAGGGCGTTTTTGGGGTCCCTGGATCTGTCGGACACTCACTTTTTGATCCCTGTATGTGAAGCAAACAGAAATTTCCTCAGGCTCGAGTGGAAGGGACAACTGTATCAGTACACTTCTCTGCCTAATGTCCTGGCACAAGCACCAAGGCAGTTTACAACGCTTCTAAAGGCAGTATTTGCCCATTTGCAGAGCCAGGGCTACTCCGTGTTTGGTTACATTGATGATACGTTTATCATGGCAGAGACAGCTAGCCAGTGTCTGGAAAGTATTAGGGCCCTGTTGGCCTTACTGGTAAAGTTGGGCTTCAAAATACATGAAAATAAAAGTGTGACCGTGTCTACTACACAACGAACCTTTCTAGGCTATGTCATTGACACTGCACAAACGAGGCTAGCCCCAACAGATACAAGATCTGACAAGTTGCCAGCCTAATTGGCCTTATGGTGGATCTAGCAAAAGGAATTAAATATGGGGAAGCCATTTCAGATGTTAGGAGAGGGACAAAATTCAAGCACTAAAAACGAGTGGGGGGGGGGGGGGGAACTATGAAAGAACCATGAGTGTCTCCACTGAAGCTAGGAAGATATTGACTGGTGGATGAAAAACATCAAGACAGACTCCAAACATGTTAGGGTACAATCTCCTCACCTCACCCTAACTACAGATGCCTCTGATATAGACTGGGGTGCAGTCTGGGACAGTAGAGAAACCACTAAAGGCAGTTGGTCTCTGTCAGAACAAGAACTGCATATCAATGTGAAAGAAACTATGGTGGTGACCTTTGGCCTACAATGTTTCACTAAGTCACCAACCAATGCTACTATCAGATGCCAGTCAGACAACACTACAACTGTGGCATATCTGAACCACAAAGGAGGTTCAAAGAGTGAAGGGTGTGACCTTATTGCTAAAGAAATCAGGGAAATGTGTAAGCGCCAAAAGCAGTGGGTAGTAGGTGGTGCATATCCCAGGAGAAAAGAATGTGGAGGCTGACAGGGAGTCCTGTACAGAGTATAAGGCAGAATGGGAGCTTCCCAGAGAAATATTCCAATTTGTGATGGAAAAGTTAGGCCACTGTCACATGGATCTGTTTGCATCTAGGTTTACTAAAAAAATTGCCAAGATATTGTAGCTGGCACCCGTACCGCAGAAATTATTGATGCATTTTCCTTCAAATAAAATAATGGATTCTATGCCTTCCCACCTTCAGGTTGAGGCTCCGGGTCCTTCAAAAAGCAAGAAAGGACAAAGCCAGGGGTATCCCGGTGACACTGTCGTGGGAAACCCAACTCTGGGATGGCCTCCTGAGGTGGATGTCTATGCAACAACTGGACCTGGGGAAGGTCCCCATGCAGATCCAGGTTTCCGGAGAACTGTAGCCCCTTCACCTTGCGGCATGGGTGATTTAGAGAGGGTGCTTAAGGCCCAAGGACTAGACTCCCGCTCCATGGAGCTCTACATGCAATCCTGGAGAAATTCAACCAAGAAAAAATATGATGTTGCACTAGGAAAATGGATGACTTTTTGTGTGGAAAATGGGGTTAAACCAAACAAACCCTAGGTTTTTGACATCATGAAGTACTGCTCCATGCTACATGATGAAGGGTTGGGTTATTCTATGGTGAATACAAGAAGGAGTGCGCTCTCAGCCTACATGGAGAAAGAAGATGGCACCACCATAGGGAACCATAGCATGGTCACCAGGCTGTTGACAGGCATTTTCAATGCAAGACCCCCAAAGGCATGATACCAACAGACCTGGGATGTTAATATGGTGTTGAACCTTTTGAAGAAATGGTCCCCCATGCATTCGCTAGGAATTAGGAAACTTAGATTTAAGACACTTATGCTTGCCCTGACCACAGCTCAGAGGACTCAAACACTACATGCTTTGAATACAGAATTTATTATTTGAAACAATGAGGACATTGTTCTCCAGTCACAGAAACTAGTGAAACATACCAGGGAAGGCCAAACCCTAGACCAGCTTACAGTAGCAAATTTCAAGGACAAAAGACTGCCCCTATAGGGCCCTGAAGCAGTATTGCACTCAGACTGCACAAAGCAGAGGCCAATACACCCAATTATGGATTACACTAGGAAAGGATCCACATCCAGCGACAAAAGCATGGTCGCCAGGTGGTTAAAGACGACCATGGCAGAGGCAGGCATTAACACTCAAGTATTCAAAGCTCACTCAACCAGGGGAGTGGCCACATCAAAAGCCGATGTCAGGGATTTTACCCATAGAAACCATCCTGAGGAAGGCAAGGTGGACTAACGCCAACACCTTTGCAAGGTTCTACAGATTGACTCTCACCTCAGATAACAACACCTTACAAAACATGATTCTTCGGTCAGAGAAAGACAACTAGATAACCATCCGCCTACAAACCTTTCTCTAGAGGAGCACAAGTGAGTGTTGAAATCTCCGTTGACCTCTGACTGACCAGTAATAAGAAGTGGACTTTTTAGGTTAAATGAGATTTACCTTGGTAAAAGGTGATATTTGACCTAAAGTCTACAATGTTACAGGGTCGTTGGAGAGAGCAACAGTCCCCTCCCCCAACCCCAAAGACTGTTGCTTCCCTGCTCTTTGTTTCTACAGATGTTGCTCTGTGTGGGTAGGTCACTTGTGCCCCTCTGTGCTAAAAACTGCTGGTACCCGGAGAGAACCATATCTCCATTGTATAAATGTTAGGTCAAAAGTCTCCTTTTACCAATGTAAGTCCAATTTAACCTATATAATTTGACATCACACATAACAGGAATAAATATTTAGTATTTACTATAATACAATATGCATCTCTTTTTAAAAGGAAAACACAAATTACTCATCAAAGTGCTCAGCATTCAGGATATATGAAAACTGGTGTATGTGGCAGATTATACCCCAAAAAGACAGGTCGGTGCACAGATACCAAATAGAAAATGTGTGTAAACTCACCGAAATCCAGTTGTGATCCCGATTTTCGCCATTTTGACATCTATCTTTCTGAGTTTCATCAGTATGCAGCATGGTGGCAGTTGTTGGAGGGATATCGTCTCCACAGCGATACTAGCTTTAGGAGTTCGGTCTGACAGTTAATGTCATTTTAACACATTGGCGTCAGGTGGTTACTGAGGTCCCTCGACCTATACTTAAATGTAATATAATCGTTTTAAATATACAAAGACGTCTATTCTTTACCCCTGATCCCTAAACCACCGTGTCAACAGTTTTTTGCTATCGTTTTCCGTGGTGGCTTGTGCCGGTCTGAAAACATTTCATAAGAATCTTTATGTTACACAATCGGCGTCATCAATAAACATCCCACATATACAAGGGTAGTAAAATTTAAATCAATCTACTGATTAAATCGTTCATAGATTAATGTAGCCCAAAAGATGACCAATCTTGAGAGCCACTCGTCAAATGAATAGCTGCCGTTTTCTACTGCTTCAGATACCGTGCATCAGTGTTTTCTCGAGAATAACATTGCCTCAACAGATGAACGGGGCTTCAAGCCGCACCTGACGATTATGAAACTGTCCAAGGCTCCACAGCTACGCCATAAAGGTAACTATTTTGATATCCATAGGGCATTTCTCCATTGTGTATTATTTATATATACAGTGGTACCCCGCATTAGCAATCATTCTCCCTTACACGGGGCCCTTACACGGGCGGGGCCCTTACACGGGCTGTGCCCTTACGCGGGGTTCTGCTGTATTTTACTGCATGTATTTTTCATCTAAAGTGATTATAAAACCACAGGCCTGAAGGTGATCTATCAGCCTTTTTTGCATCAAGGAATTTGTAATGTTGTAAAGACAGGGATGTCAGTTTTCCGGGGTTCTCCGGGTTTCCGGTGTTTTTTTAATTCTAAATTAAGTCAATGAAATGTAGTATACTAGCGGCCGGTAGTGGAAGCCCGGCGTCCGGTAGCGGAGGCCCGGCAGCCGGTAGCGGGAGCACCAGCCCCGGGCCTGCCATAGGACTCAGTGGTAACCAGAACCACCCGTTTAGCGACCAGGTTTTCCCCGGAACACTCCCTGTCCCCATAGACCGCATTAGTGCTGACGTCATTCAGTGGATTCCCCCTCCACCACGTGCGTTCTTGGTGACAAACAAACTCTAGGCCCTAGCCTATCTCTATGGGAGTTCTGACCTTATTTGGAATTATGTCAAATATCTTTGTAAAACTTACCAATTAAAAAAAAAGATCGACTGAGAATTAACCTTAAGACATTTCTCAATTACATTATCACCCTCCCTGCCTTAATGGAGTGATTCCAACCTCTACAGACGAGATTAAATATCAGTAGTCAGGCCAGGACTGAGCTGGTGGGCAGACACTATAGCTAGGTCACCGCACCCACCGCCACTCGACCGTTAGGCAGGTGCGGGAGTCACTCGGCACACATCCAAATCACCAAAACAAAAGGGTCTCTAGATTGGGTATCAAAAGAAATATGATATGACAGCTCGAAAAAATACTATCAGTATCAAGTTTAGATATCATTCTAGGGATACATCTATTTCTTTGTATCTACAAAGTCTCTAAAGTCAGATAAATACGATGATATTCAACATGACCCTGGGTGTACTTGGTAAGATGACAGCTCTCTGTTTGTCCCCACAGCACTGGGATATACCCAGCTGGCCGGGTAGAATGACGTCACACTAATGCGGTCTATGTTAACCTGCCACAGGCTAACAGTGAAACCCCGGAACTCCGGAAACTAAACTTGTGTATGGAGAGTATTGAGGACCACATGAGGGCCAGGCGAGGGCCACGCCTGAAGCTCAAGCATCTGACCTATATTCTCCCCATGCCGGCCTAGACTTGTTTAAGTCTTTATGTACATTTTTTCTTAAATTCAAATTCAAGTAAATTACGGATTTTAATTTTTTTTTATCTTTCTGATATCCTTGTAGGGATACCAATAAAGATATCTCTATAATATGTATACCAATATTTATTCATAATTAATGCAAGTACATCATTAACAGTAAAGAATTTTTGAAAAATAGGGGTTTAAATATTTCCGTTTTTTTGTGAAACCTCACTAGCATCCCTGTAAAGATAATACCGATGTGGCCAATGTTCGCATCCTCCCAGGTCCTTGTATCTGTTTTACCGGTTAAGATTAGATGGTGTGTGTCTGTAATCCCACTGTCGAGAAGAGGCTGGAGTCAAATATGTGGATAGGAGGAGTCTAATTTGTGCCTTTTCCATTCACCAAGCAGATTCATATTAATGAATTACCTTCTTTTTATCAAGGAATGAAGAAACTAGACTGTAGTCTTTACGAACCCTTCAGTGAATGCGAATTTGGTTGGCAGCGGGTTCTTGGTCTGCAGCTCTGCAGTATGCACAAGCCGAAGGATCAATCTGGTTACTACCATGTTGAACACGAAGTCACATTCGGTAAGATATGTCAAAATAGACTTTAAGTCCCTGTATACCCCTCCACCTACCGCACACGTCCTCGCTGTGATTCATGGACCAGTCACATCGCAAAATACTTTGTCCTGATATTGTTTATTCTTTTAATCAATGTTCATAATCAAAGACTTGAGCACGTCTACTGTCAAATCTGAGAGAGAAAATAAATTCAAATTTCTTTGTTGGTTATTCAAAAGTATAACATGTTGGTTTATTATCATTGTACATTGACTTTTGTAAGATTTGTTGCCAATTTAGCGGTCATCGGCTCTGGCCTTGTCAGGTTTCCCACCCTCAGATCAAATTGAATCCACTCTGGCGATCTTGAGTTGCTACCCTATAAGAACTCATCTTGTCGGTATAGAATCCGGATGACTATTTATGCCTAATCACATAAAACCAGACTCCGAAGCTTGGGTAAACAATATTTATTGATATACCTTTCTTGAACAAACCAAGTTGTTACGGTACCTTGACACCAGCAAGTCAAGTAAAACAGAGAGAATAGGTCCGTAAGCCAAGGCAAGCTCCCCTATTCAACCACCGAAAGGGTTCGGAAAAACCTACCACCACAGTTGTAAGGTTCCAAGGGGTCTGCTCTCTACAGAGGAACCCACAGAGTAACATGTTGACCTGCTGTGGACTCGGCCATATATACAGATCAAGCTATGTAATCCAGGCAGACCCATGGCACTCTCGTGAACGGGCTAACCCGAATCACCACACATCAGGGATCAGAACCCGCATCCTCTTGTGAAGAGCATACACACCACTACTCAACTGAACCGACCCCTACACCCCGCGCCCCAGTTTTACAAGGGGAGTACCTTGGAGCCATTAGGCTTTCAGGAAGTTCCCGACCTCTATCATTCACAGCTGGAAATTACTCTCTCCTACGAGAGTCAGAGAGCTCGGTTCCAGCCATTCCTCGGTAAATCCAAGCTATGCCAAAACACATCTTCCACAGACTAACCCGTAATCCAGCTCTCTTCAGGCAAGCCTGCATGGAGCTCCCACGGGCCAGAGGTTTTCATAATTGGGTCCTATGACGGGATTACCATTTAGAAAACCTTCAGCCATCTGAAACCCATATTAACCACAGCAGTCTGATAACATTTAATTATGATTATCTGACGTTATTCAACCAAACCAAACCAAAGCTGAAACCCAAGTTGTGCCTAAGAAACCCAGTGATGGTTGTGACCTGTGGAGGCCTCCAGGAAAAGCAGCTGTTGGGAGACAGGGCCCTCTTTCATAAGTTGTGGAAGATTTTAGCGAGCAAACCCTTAGAATAGTGGCTGGGATAGCGAGACAAACAACGTACCTATTAATTCTGCGTTTCATAACCCCTCTCGCTATCCAGATGAATCGGTCGTTCGTTATTTACAGGCTTTCGTTCGTTGTTTACCCAACATCACTCTCCCAGCCGATATTTTGTGCTATTTATCATATACTGGGCTTCAAGATCTCTGTTTGGAGAGTCTATCAACGCAGCTGGTTCCCTGAGTAACCGCTAGAAGGCAGGGGGAACCAGCTAACAATTCATAATATAAACAATAAAGATAAAAAGATGAAGAAAAGAGAAAATGTAAATAATTTAAAGCTTGCATAAAGGGAAATATAATATTTGTCAAAAAGGTAAAGTAAAGAAACAAAAAAAGAAAAACAATCACTGGCATTTTCAAATAATTACCATCTACTGTATTGAACTATTATATTATCTCACAACTCAATCTAGATCCACTATAAATATGATCAATAAACTGGTTTAATTTTTCTTTTTTTAAATCAAGTCGAGCGATGCAGGAGGTTCTGTAAAAGCCACCTGAGTACTGCAGTGACTGCAGCTATCAGTTTGAAATAGAATTTCCAATATTGGATGAAATAATCATTAGAAAATTTTAAAATTTGGGATAAATATATCGGATACAATTAGAATTACTTGCTACAAATATTATTCAATTTTAATGAGATTTAGTGTTCGAAAGAGAAATATTTACACTGCTATTTGGAGCTGTATGAGAGGGTCGACCCTCTCGTAAATAGTGGGAGTTATTCCGCCCAAATAGCAGACCTATAGTCGAGAGGCAGATATTACCGCCATTTTCTCCCTCTCGCCCGGGAAACGAACGAGACTATAAAGTCTATTTGCTTATGCAACAGATGCTCACACTGTTAACAAACGAACCGCTTTTAACGAACCTTCCGCTGCTTATGAAACAAGGCCCAGATCCAGTCACCCTCTCCATCCAAGACTTGGATATGGGTAATCCCCATATAATGTAAGAACTGAGTCAGTTAATACATGAGAACCCTTTGGACAAGCCTACACACTCAATGTGAGTTGAATGTGATAGCTCATCCAGACCTGACAGGGTCAACCAAGACCAGAAAAAGAATTCCAGTCTCGGACCTCCTGTTGCCCATCCAGCTTTGGTTCTGGGAGGATAAATCTTGCTTGTTAGCAGGTGGACAGTTGGTCTTTAGGTTATCGCTATTACCTACTGTAGTACACATGCTTGTAGAAAACAATTATAATAATTGTTTTCGGGAAAACCGTAAAACAATGTCTGGATAACCAAGCTGAGGTATTTGAACGTATAGAGTCGTATGGCTTAAAACACAAACCTCAGAAGTGTCGAATATTTAAGCGATCTGTGGAGTACTCGGGTAGGATTGTCGCAGGTGATGGAATCCGTGCTGATCTGTCCAAGTTAGAGGTGGTAGCCAATTGGCTGCGACGCCAGAATGTAAAAGAAGTTAGATCTTTCTAAGATTTTGTTCATATTACTGTGACTTTATCCTTGGTTTTTCCAAAACTGCACATCCGCTGCAACAGTATGTAGTCCAAGATAAAGCAGGAAAGCCGAAGGAGATCCTATGGACTTCCGCGGCTGAGGATGCTATTTCAGGACTAAAAAGAAAGTTTGAGGAGACTCCAGTCCTCCATTACCTTTTGCCTCAGGGTCGGTTCATTCTGGACACTGATGCGAAGAGCGATAGTATTGGAGTGGCTTTGTCCCAAATACAGGAGGGGGTCGAGGTTCTGATAGCCTTTGCCAGCAACATTCTGAATAAGGCGCAACGGAACTACTGTACCACTAAAAGGGAACTCCTAGCAGTGGTGGTGTATGTAAGAAAATATTGACATTTCCTCGGAGGTGGATATTTCATCTTACGTACAGATCATTCCTCATTGAAATGGCTCTTTAACTTCAAAGACGCCGAAGGAATGATTGGAAGATGGCTGGCAGCTTTGTCCGAGTTTGGATTGAAGAACTGCCAGACACCTGCCAAGTTGGATAGAGAGACACATTCAACCCCTCGTTGATTGTGTCAATCTGTCCGCCAGCTTCTCAGGTATTAACTAACTCAGTTCTTACCTGGGTATCACCCACATCTGAATTTATTTTCAGATGGCGAGGGTGACTGGCTTGATCCTGCATCAATGTGGTGCTTCTTCAGCGGCCCTCGCAGTTGCTGGGAGTGGTAGTACAGGAGGATCAAGATAGATAAGCGATCGCGAGTTGGGCCGCGGAGAATCACCCACAGGTGAATTTTTGCTGCACAGCTTGGGTTTCAGAGGGCTGAAGGGTCTTTCAATGGCTGTCTGGTAACAGGACCCCATTGCGAAACACTCCAGCCTGCGAGTGTGTTCTGCGAGTCAGGCTTGGCTTGACTGCGCGGAGTGTAAGAACTGTGGGGAGACAAAGACCTGGCTTCAGCAGGTGGTCTTAGTTTCCCACTGTGGGTTGGCACTGGACTCTCTGGCTCTCGCCATTGAGGGAAGTCTCAACCTGTACGGGTAGGGGTTCGGTCTTTATTGGTTCCTTCAACTCCTACTCAGATCCGACAGTTTGTGAGGCACACAACAAATATGCTGATACCAACTACACCAAAGAGAGATGGGAGGTCTTGGAGAGAGAAACGAGTCTATCTTTTTCTTCTCCAAAGGAAAGGAAACTTGGGCAAAGAAGTTATTCAAGTTCTTCATATTTAACAACGGGTGATATGCATTTTATAGCAGAAGGTGTTGATGAGGTCATCCCTTCGTTTCTATTTATCACCCTGTTTGTATTGTCCTCTCTTCCAGGTTAGCAGTTTATATCTGTACATTTTTATCTCACATTCTTCTACACTCTTACATACCAGTATCAGTGAAAATCTTTTGTGAACGTTGAAAGGTTAGGAGAGTACCCAGAACTGCTCGACTTAGTTGTAACTTTTTCGGGAAGTCCCCCGCAGCAGAATGGCTGCATGGTCCACCCCTGTAAAAGCTGTAAAGTAGGGGTCAGGGTAGTCGAGCCATGTTTGCTTCACTTCACGCTAGGTGGCGCGAGTGCCGATCCCCACTGTGCGGTAAGGCTGGCGGACCCGTGTATCCAAATACTACGGGGCCGCCCGCATTATGTAACTCAGTCAGTATATAGGCTGAGTCCGCAGAAGGTTGACAGGTCTTCTCGCGGTGCCTCCCTGTTGAGTGAATGCCTGGAGCCTCAGTATTGGTTAGGGTTCCCAGTAAACCTTTCAACAGTGAAGAGACTAGTATCTCTTCCCCCGCATTACTTGGTGCCCCGCAGCACCAAGGAACTGTAACATCGCTAGGTATAATAAACATCTGTATACCTAAATAGTCCGGAGTCTGGTTTTCTGTCCTAGGCTAAGCTTGGTAGTAGATCCCGCATCTCCCTGCCTACCTCGGATCAATCCAAACCAACCCGTGCGGAAGCGGCAGCACGGGGTAGCGACTTTGTCTCTGCCACTGGGAAGGTAGAGATACTGTGGAGAGTGGTTATACACTCTCAACGACCAGTGGTCCGCTACATATGCATATAAAGTCTAATCCCTGTATTACCCAGAACAATTTTTCCGTGTATTTTTCTGACATCCCTGTTTGGAAAAGGTGTGGTGGTGGACCATTTTGAGAAATGCAGCATGACATACAAAATGACATGAACAAAATATATTGAGTCAATCTCTCTTAGATTTTTGTTTAGGTAAGAAAAAAATCGTTTTCTTAGAAACATATTTTGTATTGAACGGTTACCTTTTTTGTAGTACATTTCCGGTGTTTTGGGATTAATATCTTTATTTTCATGAAAAATATTTCAATGTTTTTTTACTGACCCCAACTTTCATCACTGTGAATTAGCCATATATTGTTACTGAAGTCTCTACGTGATTCTCATGTAGATCTGCCGGACGGGGAGCCCAGGGATGGAAGCGGAGGACGCTCGGCGAACTTCACACCGAAGCCCCCACTGGTCACTCCTATCAAGGCCGTAGTGCATGTGCAGAGAGAACTTAAGTGGGTCTTCAAGTCGCCTCAAGAAGAAATCAATAAAAAATAATAAACACCGGATAAGGGCCACAAAAATGGCGGCGTCCATCACATCGCACACAATCGCTCCAGGCTCGCGTGTGCGTGCGTGTGATTCGACGGATCTCTCTCATCGCACATCTTGGAAGTTTTCATGATTTGCGATAGATTCGTTGCATAGTTATGGAGTGCTCCCTTTGTTACATGTATATAGAAAATCTCCCTCCTCCCACTGGTAAATGACATCTACTAAACCAATTGACAGCCTCCGCTCAGCGACCAGGTTTCAGGTGGTTTGATAACAAAACAAAGCAAGCAGCTGTGGCTGTAGGCCCGTGCTTACAGGCCTACATCAAAAGTGTAATACATTTCTAGTCATATGCATGCATAAACAACACTTAACTAAATAATCAAAATTGAAGAAATGCATATAGGTAGCACCAGAAGCATTGTGGCGATTCCATCGCACAAGAGTGGCATACCCACGTGATTATCCTGCAATTGAGTGCAATGAATATGGGGGTTGTCGTTCAACACCACCTCGTGGTGAATTCCTTAGTTAGGTCATCGCTCAGACAACCACGGTCAAGTCCGGCCTCGTGCCTATAGAGACAAACAGCAATTACACCTATCAAAGTGGGTGTGATTGCAGGAGTATTGTTTTTTTGACAGATACGACTGCCAGAGCATTATCGGACATTGCATTAAAGAGTATGGGTTGTCTAAACTTCAAAGTTGATTATTGTCTTGGTTTTCCCTTGAAAAAAGATAAGCACATGATAGCTAGGCCTGCCATTGTATTATTGTGTTTCAGTTTCAGTGTTCCTGTGGTATCTAAAGCCTATAAGACACCAAAAAAATATCCCGATTCATTCCGACCATCGGCTCGATGAGAGTGCAATAAAATGTCGATGTCTTATACCGATAAGACACCGACATGTAGACTCATCCCGACTTCCCTTTATAATCTCGTAAAACAACCCGAATGAGATCAAAGAGAGCCACCGGGAGCCGGGCCCGGCTGGGCCCTGGCCACGTGATAGGTATATATAGGTAATAATGCAAAGTTTAATAACTTCTGTTCTTATTAAGATATCAGAAAACGGGTTTCAGGTTTATAATCGCCTCTGTCTCCCCTACAAATCGGTATAAGAAAGTTTTAAATCGGACTAGGGGATAGGTAGCAGTGCTATTCAAACGGCCAACTCAGAATCGGTAACAATTGGTGAAAGTGCGTACAAAATCGGGTCGGTGAAGTGCGTACACCGACCCGATCGACGCAGATTGCCACAGACCCGACGGATCCGTCGGGCCAAGGTAGAATTGGGCACAGCCGTCGGGTCGGTGTCTTATAGACTTTAGGCATATCTAAAGTATTATTGAGGTGATGCATGTATGACACATTTAATGATATACACTGGTGTTATAAATGTATTACGCTCATACACTCAGTCATCCCATGTTAAAGAAAACGTTACCAGGTGTTTGTTTGGCTGCAGGCATGGTGTAACCAAGTAGATAAGATGCTACACCGGCCTGTGGAAGAAGGTCTATTTCTCATAGTTGGGGTGATAAAATATGTCCAAAGAACATTTATTGGCCCATAAAACGCATGCTACGTTCGCGCCGCACCAATGGAGCCGGGTCTTTTATAGTTATTGGAATCAGACACTAGCTAACTATCGTTTAAATTTTGTTCTGACATTAAAGTTTGACCATGTATGATTTAAATGATAGTGCTGACGTTGTGACACCTATTCGATGGAATGCACAATGATATACATGATTGGTCGGTATCTAAAAAAAATATATTTAAAATTCCATGAATTTAAGTTCTTATATTTGAAAGTAGCTGTGCCCTGACAAAAAATAATCTATTCATACCAGTGGTCACGCTCTTCTACATGACGTCAAAAACATACTATTGTATTAGTGGAAATTACTTGTAGCTCAGTGAACCCAGCTCGTAAAACTTGTAAAGCTACACACAGGCCTTCAGACTGCCTTTCAGGATCAGGCCACTGCCTTAGACTTGTTCTAAACTCAGTTATTAATTGGTCTTGATACTTTGTTGATAAGGGACCTGGCGTAATGACGTCAACTGTGGTGGTGTGACTGCTGTCTCTTGGTTAACACATCAGTTCTGAGTCATTTTACTGGCACAACACGCTGATTTTCTGGTTGTGAATTGGTCATCCTACCAAGTCTTAGTAGAAAACGGATTTTGAATATATTTTTTCTCAAAACGCCTTTAATCCTTGCTTAGTATAGTGCGAGTTAAAATGCCGTTTCTGAAAGAACGGGCTTACGAAGAATTAAATGATCTTCCGTTGGTGGTACCCGCAGATGTATTGTAGTTAAGACCGGTCTGCTGAGTTTTGCTATAATAATTGAAATTACGGAACTTGTCACTTGGTGATTTCTGACTGTTAACACCTGGTGGAATCCAAATAAAAGTTCACTCGCAATTTTTGCACATATCTATTTAGATTAGAGATTAGTCCAATTGGAATGGACAATAACGAGACTTACTCCAAATGATATATTGTTCACCAGGATGATGTTTCAGAAATCCAGAATCATTGCCTTATATTAATGAACATTATTAACACGTCTACATAAATGCAATCGCTCTAATTGTAATGTAAGTGTGCGACCTGTGTAATGTACACCGATTAGATTTGGATAAATTGGCACCTTTAAACGCGAAATAGTTATAATTTTCTTTAGTACAACGATGTGTTGTGTGTACTTGAGTATAATTAATGGGATTCCTTTGCAGGGTTTTAAAGATGGCTTACAACAGGGAAGTATAAATTTGAGTATTAAACTGTTGACCTAACGTGACTGCCCACTTTCTTGTGGCATATCAGATAGTCTATTCATTTTTTAAATTATTTTTTCTATTGAGCAATCCATTTCTGGTCTAAGTGCCAGTTCTTCCAATGGTGGTACCCATACATTGAATGTATTGGCGTTGTCCCAGATACTACCTAATTTATTGATCTAACTGCTGTTTCTGTGATTTTCCGTACAGACTTAATTGCCATGTGTCATTGGTGGCTCTTCCCGTGTCTGCCTGGGAAAGTATTCCATATGAGGGTATGTATGCTCCAGGTTCATATAAAGCGCGCATACGGAAAAATATGTGCACCTAAAATAAACTAATATCAGT
The DNA here is from genome assembly GCA_950022655.1 of Alentia gelatinosa. Classification (NCBI taxonomy): domain Eukaryota; kingdom Metazoa; phylum Annelida; class Polychaeta; order Phyllodocida; family Polynoidae; genus Alentia; species Alentia gelatinosa. Next base: position 102,874,224 of record OX465579.1, read on the forward strand.
ACGTCACTTGTCAGGAAACGGTGTAAATACAAGAAAGACTGATTTCAGATGAAAGCGGTTGTGTGCACCTCGGATCTGACTCTGCAAAATAGCCTTTCATGCACGCGTTAATTTCTAGGATCATACGACCGTTTGCATCTGAAACCAGTCACTATTATGTATATACCCTTTTTTATAAACTGTATTCTACTGTAGTTACGTCACCAGGGGAGAGGTGATGTCATCCCAGACGCGTGTAGGAAGATACCGGTAACGTGAACGAATTGGCGAAATTTATTCACTTGTTTGTTGTATGCACATCTATAGTTGCCAATTAATTCCACATCAAGTCATTGCCGTGTATAAAGGGTGTTTCCATTTCTGACCGCTAACGGTCTGGACACCGTTCAGTGATTCCGAGGCTCCACGTTTTTCGAGTTCTCGCACAATTACTGCAGACCATGCTTATGCAGTTCTCTCTGGTATCTCGTCTTGGCTCTGACCAAATTGCTCACTGATTCTTTGTCCATATCATCACTAAAATTCTCTCCATTGTAGTTTTTCAATAAATATTGATAAAACAATTGCAGATGTCTGCTTTATTTGTTTTCTAATCGATGTGATGCCCGAGATATTTTAGGTGTGTACCAGTTTTAAAGATCTGAAGCCGTCTTAAATTATTTTGGGTATTTTCCGATTTTAGAAATGAAGCGTATATCCAATACCATTACTTTTTCTGAGCAGTGTAGATCCACGGGCGCTTGCTCTTGATATAGAAGTCCTAGTTTTCAGTTCTGCTTTTATAATTAGCCAAACCCTTGATAAGATTAATAAACTTGTTTTCTTAGATTTGGAATGCATAGGAGAAATAGCATGGGTTTCAACATTTTATTAAATTAGTCCACAGAAATATAAATGGCATCAAGGCATATACAATTCATTTTCATTGGAGATGTCGAAACATCGCCGGCCGAGTCATGAACTTGGCGACCGTTTAACTTCTCCAAAGACCAATGTACACTTAGCAGCTTTTGCATATCGCAAGCAAAAAACCGCCGTAATTGTCCCCTAGGGATATTTTCCCGGTAAGCTGGGATTCACACAGTGGGATGTACCTCACAGAGAGGTTGTCGGAGATAAATCCTGTTGAGATTCGGTACACAATCTCCTCATCTGAATTATATGAGTTCCATTTTGGTGAGAAGTTTTTTCCTTGGAATTGTCGGCAACATTCACCCCTAACAAGGAACAGAATCTCATGAGATTTTGACTTTAAACAGGTTTAGAATTTAGAAGGGTATTTTGGTGAGACAAATGTACTTCAAACTGTCAATTCTTTTCCCTGCGATATTGTACCATTTTTAAGCAACCACCTGCTGGGTGCTAACGGGCCCGCCCTGGCCCGTTAACCCTTTCATTACACTACATAATACCAAATACATACCCTGATATACGCTGCTGTGGTATCCTTTTCACCCCTGTAGTGCACTGTTGCCTTATACCATACTTAGAGTACATCACAACCCCAAGGTAATCCAAAATAAGTAGGAAATCTCTGGGCGTATCTGCTCACACCTTGAGACTTTCTCTTGGGATCCCCCCCCCCCCCCCCCCCCCCACACACACAAATAACTAAATCTCAACGATGGATAACTAGCTTTTATCTATAACATGTTATATTTTATCGCATGCCTTCTGGATTTCACCTCCAGCTGGGAGGGCCGACGGCCTGGGTCCTGGGTCCCGGGAAAGTCTCAAGGCACCCGTGCACACTGGTAGTCTACACTCCCCTTGCGATATACCCTCCTTGCAGCTAGGCCAAAACGAATTAGTCAATATGCTTTTCTTCAAAGAAATAGATCATGAATGAAAAAAAAATTATTATACATCATGAATGTGTCTGGCAAAGTTATATAAAATTTCTCTTTTAATAATAATTTTAAAATCTGTATTTGTCAGGAAAGATCAAGCAAATAGTCTCCTTCAACAACTGTAACAATTGAAAATTGGCTGTGCCTTGCGACGTTTCCCCTTTTGAGATATTAGGCCCCTGGCCATCCCATCAAGAAATATTCGAAATTATATCATTTCATATCCATTCTGTTCCAATATATGTTATAAAATTATTTTTTTTACAAGTTTTAGATTTCTGACTTTTCCTCAGTCCTGACTTTCATCCCTGATACAAATATACTTAAATATTAGTCGTAATAAAAATGATTCCATTTTATTTGAGGATATGGTCGCCATGTAAATATATTCCATCTCAAAGTCTAATTGTCGGAGAACAATGAAAAATGTTACATCAATATCATGATATACTGTCAGCGACTTTCGGCCCTCCTTGTCGGCAAAAGTCGCAAGGAAATTACACCAAGTGTGAACAGAAAGGCCTAGCGATGTGAGGCCACAGCCCCAACTGTGTGGACCGTCATTTCAGGGCTAGGAGGCTGCGACTTTTGCCCCTAACCTACTGTGCCCACGGGCAAATATCACAAGGCAAATATTACCCATATCGCAAGGAGAAATATTGCTAAGTGTGCATTGGGCTTAACTTCAGAATGTCTGATAATGTACAATACGTGATTCACATTGACGGAAACCATGAAACATCTATACATTTAAATTAAGCATCCATGTATACATATTGCTATTCAGAACTACTGAATGATGCGGTTTTGTTTTAGGATATAGCAACTTGCCACAATATATGTTTTGAATAGTATTTCGAATAGTCTTCTTGGTAATAGTACCATGCATTTTTGTTGATTTGAACACGGACTTGAATCGAGAACAATGGGGCCATCCATAAATGTAGTCATGCAGTATGGGGTTCAATCTCCATGACCAACAATGTTAAGGGTTGTATGGCTAAACTCGATAAGGGGGGAGGGGGGGGGGGGGTCGAAAATAGTGTGACATCATTTATGGACAGCCCACATGTGATATATCCTCCTTGTTTCAAAAGCATAATTTCTATGGACGGTATCGAAGGCACTTCTATTTTCAATAATAATGGCGAACATATTTAGGGGCTGTCCTTAAATGATGTCACACATAGTGGGGTGCGAGGTAGATTGAATAGTATGACACATGTAGTTTAATTCTTTCGTTCCAATGTCGTCTTGATGGGTGCCGTGGTTGGAAAAATTAAATAGTGTGACACAGCCTAAAAATGACAAAGGGGTGTCCATGGTTGTTTGGCAAAATATGTCACCTCATATTGTTAATTCCTATTTTCTGTTTCACAGTTCTTTTGCACAGATAACTTGAATATCATAATTCAGAGACCTTAAAGGTAATTTTAAGTATGCTGGAAGGGTGTTGGAAAAAATATGGCCATCTGTGATTATAGATGGACATCCTGTTAAGGCTGAATAGTCAAACAACTGAGCAAAAAGGCAGCCAAATGGGAACATGTCCACATCAAGGAAAGTCAGTAAATGCTTCAAGCGGTTCGGTGTAACAACATAGAGTGCTGTATATGATTGGTGGCTTAAAGTGACGATTACTATAGTAAGGTATCAATAGCTTTTCAGTAATCCAGGAAATCAGGAGCTTTATCTGATATAAGATCTCCCTCTAAAATAAATGTCATAACTGCCTCTTTGTCAAAGAAGTAATAACTTATGTTGTGCTATGTTACATAAGAAAGAAAGGGAGGGGGGATGGTGGTTTGAGAAAGTGTGACATGTCTTGCGGGTTGGTTCGAAATATGTGACAAAGTGTGACAGTGGGGTGGGGTTTGGGAGTCCTAAAAATGCTGTAAAAAGTATGCCATTTATGGACAGCCCCTCTTGTTTGAATACGTATACAAAATGTCTAATTTTAGGAAACTTTAGCGGCACCGTGGAAGTAGGCTGAGGCCAGGGGTGGTTGTTGTTGAGTGGTCTTGACTCCAGAGGGAACTGGTGCCGTGGGGCGCGGGGTAATTACGTCTTTAGTGATGCGTCCATGATGCGACCGCTTCCCACAAGAGAGCACCCCAGTTTGGGCAGTGGAGGTGTCGGCGGGCGGAGCGGGCGGGCAGGTCTGGATGTAAAAGGGTGTCGGGGAAACCCGGCCTGGTGTAGAACGTAGTGGTCGTTCATCGCTCTTCTCGAAAAACTTCGGGTCCAGTTGCATGTCACTGTGCGAAGAAAATTTCAACAGATATAGTTACAGTTTTAAAAATACAATGAAAAGTCTGACATCATTCATGGACAGCCCCTAACCTAAAATACATAGGTGATACTTGACCTAAAATCTACGATGTTGCCGGGTCGTTGGATTGAGCAACATATATACAGCGCTTGCTAAGTACCAGCAGTATGTAATATCCTATGGAGCACAGGTAAACTACCCCATGAAAACTCTCTTACTTTTTTAAAAATATTTTATTGCATCCGTCACCTTGGTGAGTTTTTCTGATACACGTTTACTTAGGGTATGGAACAACAACTTTGGGTGGGCCTATCACCTTCTACCAGGTAAGTCTCATTTAACCTTTAAAGTCTACAGCTTGTTGCTGGTTGGTCAGATAACAACAGTGACTTAGTCACTTTTTCTGGGCTCCTTCAAAGAAGGTTTTGCAGGAGGTTGATTGTTCGCTTGTAGTTGTAGAATTTTGCAAATGTGTTGTCATTCATCAACCTTGCTTTCCTCAGAAAAAGGAGATGAGCAAAATATTCCCACTAACTCGGAGATGGGCTTGTTCCTTTAAGAAATAATGAGGCATTTATTTGTGTTCAATCACCGACATGTTTGGGACTTCATCAGGGTTTACTTTATTGCATAATTTGATACAGTTATACGAGTTCAGGAGCGGTTTTTGGAGCTGTTAGTGTTGCCTGGAAACTTATTATTGGCTTGGTTACGATATGCTGCTTTATCCTACCCCTGATAAAAACCGCCAAAGACTTAACATAGGCAAATTTTATGTGCCAGGCCATGACATAAAGAGTTTTTTTTATGTCACGAGGGTAATAAAAAAATTGACCAATCAGAGTCCAGGATGTCAGTTACTACAAGAAAAAGTTCTGGTTGCTCTCAAAATGCCCATTCAAATGTTTGCTCACTTGATACAGAATATTACGAGTGGTTTATGAAACCAGCTCCACCTTAAACGTCATTAATATCAACAATCTATACACACTTAACGGCTAGATCCACCAAAATCGACGCTCAGAGACGGCCGTCCGGCCGTCCGGAATTCTCTAAATTCTCCGTGCTGGTCCACCAAAAATAGTTATTTCCCGCCAGCCGACGTCCACATGGCGTCCACACGGCACTCGCGGGGACGGGCCAGCCGAGTTCTCCATTGATCCGATAGGTAGCGCGCGCATTTTACTTAGTAATCGAGTTTCCCGATAGGCGGCGCCGCGTGCGGCGATACACTTCGACGCTCTGAACCCGTGAAACCCGCGTATCGAGCGAAGCGGTGTGTCGGCGTGCCGGAATTTGTATGGGAACGGTCAGAAAACATCAAATAACCATGGAAATACACGTTAAATCGAACAATGAAGGTAAATAAAGATAAGGATTGATGTATGAACGGTATGGCACGCTTTAGTGCTAGAATTCCACCGAAAATATCAAAAGTCTCGATGTCCGTTCGCGGCTTCGGGTATCACCGTGTCGGCCGCGCAGTGTTGGCGGCGATCCCTCGCCGCGGGGCCCGGCAAAGCTTGTGTGCGGGTGTCGTACTCTTCCAATGCGTCGACATCTTTAAAAAAACCTAATGAATCAGCTTTGTGTCAGCTAGGGTTGGCTAGGGAGTTTCCAGCCGACTCCACACGGCTACAGATTTTAATATTCGGTGGATCAGCAGAACAGTGACATTTAGGTGAGGCGACGACCGGACAATGCCCGTCCGGCTAGGAATGACAGGGAAATGGGAGAGGTGATTACGACCAACGAGAGGCGAATACGGCCGGCCCTAGCCGAGTGGACATGATTTGCTAATCCACCAAGGCGATTATTTCAACCGGCTAGGGCCGACCAGAGGCGGGAGCAGCCGACGTCCATATTCCACCCACGCGGACATCGGCTGGCCCTAATTTCGCTTGGTGGATCTAGCCCTTTAAGGAAATCGAGTTATAATTGCACACCAATGCTGCATATATATTAATGATCGCTCCAAACTCTGTTTTGGTGAATGTCGCGCTAATATCTAAAAATAGAACATCCGCGAATAACCAGCAAAATTCGCACACTTCCCGTCAGAGTTAGGTGCTGAAATTATGACCTCATGCATAGTTTAAATTTTATAATCCAGCATGTTCTATGTTCTTTTACGGACACTGACGTGAGCTTACACATGGCCGTTCCTAATTTGACAACGTAATTTGTCCAAGTCGCCGCATAGGATGATGCCAGATTCATTGCCCGGTAACGTTAGTAACGACTATCATGGCAACGCGTTTTAATAGCGATGTAAAAATAGAGCCTCGACAAAGGGTTTAATGATCATAATCATCTTTTGTTTGTTAATATTAAACTGATTACACTATGTCTTTATGATGTTATTTCGATAGACGTAACATAATCTAGGACAAGCGCGTAGTGCACTTGTACACAAAACACAAAGGACAATAGAGATCAGCTACACACACCAAAAGGTTTGCAAGAAAAAACAGTAAAAAACAGAGATTAGCAATACTGTAACTCTGTAATTCTCTGCAATTCTGCTTGATACCACCACTTTGATAGCATTCTTGAGGAATGCCTTGGTTTTGGCATCATGCATCTGACTATCTTCATCAAACCTGGAAGTAGGATAAGGTGAAAGTTCATGAGCCATGATTCCCTCAGCATCTAGGCATCCCATGGGTCTGGCATAGATAGTCTCAGTGTTAAAAACCTACTTTGAGGTGTTTCTGGGTGACCATCATTGTATTTACCTTCATGGTTATAGTATCATAAAAGCCAAATGACCAGCTTTTCTCAATTATCTATGTTTGGGTTTCACCTATCATGACAGCATTGTTGACGTTTACCGATGGGTGGATGACAGCTTTTCCAGTCACCACATTGACAAGTCCATCATGATGCTGTTTTGGATCTAGTGGTCCTGTGCTGAATTCTACTTTCTCACACAGTGTATTCTTGTCATGGGAATTGGCCATGATTCTGCCAAGCATCTTTTCCTTGTGGTATGTCTGTAAGGGGAAGTTTTGCCATTCCTCATTTCATTCAAGTCATAAATAATTACATTGCATGAATGTAGATCTTATGCCCAGGTTTTCAGGTATGTCCTGATGTAAGGAAGAGAGGTATCATTTCCTTGATAGTATACAGATGGAATGCCTAGTCTGCCTCTCGCTCAGTATTTGAGGATGGTAAAGACAGGTTTAACCAGGCAATCTACCCAAAGCTGGGATATTTTACCTCTCACAGAAACAGTTGTCAATATGTGTAGTTGGTCATCCACCTTTTGAACATTACTACATATGTGGATATATACATGTGCATATGGGAAAGAATCGATTAAAGGCTGATACTGTGGGGTGGGTGGGATGATGTATATCAGGGTATTTGCCTGGGGGCACTTTATTTTGAGGTATTTCTGAGGGGGGGCCCTTTATTTTAAGGGGGGGGGGCATTTCATTTGGAGGTATTCCTGAGGCGGAGGGGGGGGGGATTCAAAACCCACCCCCCTGCCATAAATAATGAAGGCTCCCTAAGGCCCATGCTCTCTGGACACTTTCACAGACTGCATCGCAATGCTGATTACGGTTCTGGAGACGGACTATCTAAATGCAATGATGTTTGCAATACTCTAATGGTTCTAGGCGCATAGACATGAAGAACAAGAAGACACGAATGGGTAAGTGGAGGCTTGGGTCTATCCTCCAAAGCCCAACCATGAGAGAGAGTTATTTGAAGATCTTCAAGCTGTCTGAAACGATCCAATCTTTGCGTAGCCTAGACGAGCAATCCCCTGCCAAGTGTAAGAGAACAGACAGGGACTGCCAATCCCCGTATAGTTTGATGTCTGTTAGCGGGAGACCTATTCGATGCAGGTATGAAGCGCCTCCACGGCGTAGACTGTGGGAGGTATAAGAGCCAGATAGTCCTGCTCTGTGTGTGACTCGCTTCAAGAATTTAGAAAAATCCGAATAGGATAGTGGCACAGAGTTATTGTCCATACCCGGAATCAGGGGGTCTGCTGGACGTGCTGGATAACGTTTAAATAGCTTAGAAAGCCATTTCACTGGGCATATGAGAGATCCTCTTGCCTTGGTAACAGGAATCATCAGAGATCTCTCCTTGTATTGAATTGTTTTCGAAGAATGGATAGCAAGAGTTAGTCCATAACTTGTAAATGTCACATCTTCCCTAGTGAGTATATGAGGTGAGTCTGTGTAATGCCCCACCCTGAGAAGGCACCTGAAGCCCAAAACTAGCGCACACCAGCCCGCAAATTCATCCTTTGCCTGTAGGTTGATATACTTGAAAATAGACAACAGATCTTCTGGGTAAAGAGGGGTGGCTTGTTTTTTGTAGTCACCTAGTAAGCGGCGTGCACCGAGCATAGTGCATTTAACAAGAAAAGACCCTTTTGCCGGGGTCTGGTAACCGAAGTAGTCATGTAGAGCCCAGACTGAGCTTAAGTAGTTAGTGATTGAACTGTAACCCAACGACTTTGAGAGATAAGCGATATAACAAGATATACAATCTGAGTCCGCCGGCATAGGTGTGAGAGAGAAGTCATCGCAGAATTGTATGTATTTCCTCCATTGTGAACGCCGCGTTAACCAAGTGTTCTGTGACCACGAACGATGACGTAAACTCTCAGCGTCCAGACGTAAGAGTCTCAGACTCTCAATAGTAACTTTCCCCTTTTTAGCTTCCTTCAATTTGGGGTCGAGGCCATCTGGAAAAACAACATGAGGTCAGTTCCTTTGGAACCCACAGTGTTTCCTTACATTTAATATCGAACAATCTTGAGAGAGAGTCAGCTACGAAATTATCCTCTGACTTAATGTAATGAGGCTTTATAACTATATTGTATAATGTTGTGATCCAATATATTTCTCTGACCCAGTCCATCGAGGTCAGATTTCTACTGCGACCTGAAGCAATAGCACTAATCACTTGAGTGTTGTCGCAATGAAAATCAATATAGCTGTCGGCAAATAAGGTTGCCCATCTCTTAAGAGCTGTAAGTAGACCCCACAACTCCAGTTCATTAATATTTGGGCTGTCATACCGATCCCTGGCAGGGGGATCTTCCCAATGTGGACAACCTTGCATGGCTGAGCTCCATGAACCGTAAAAAAAATCATGGTCTGTTATGCCACCGAATCCCGTTAATGATGAGTCTGTAAACACCGTGAAACGAGCCTTTTGAATATCCACAATCTTGGAGTTACCGTTGAATATCGGAAGAAACTTTTCCCACCAGAGTAAGTCTTGCCGCACCACTGAGGATATATTAATCCAGCCTTTCTTCTTCTTGGATAATCGTAACTTGTCGTAAATCCTTCTGGAAAAAGTGCGCCCCCCCTTCACAATCATGGCACAGTGCGCTAGAAGGCCGGCTAATTTCTCTAGAGTCTTATATTTCACTCGTTTCTGGCGTGAGACCTGATTGACCAAGTCGGTGGTCCTTGCCACCTTTTCTCGAGGTAGGCTAATAGACATCGTGGCTGAATCGATAATAATGCCCAGATATTTTGTTTGTCTACATGGGTTTGAAACTTTGTTAAAGTTTATAGCAAAACCTAGAAAACGCAACAGCCTGATCAGACATTGTTGATGAGCCGTACATTGAGTATAGTCATCACCGGTGACAAAAAAATCATCCAAATAATTAATGGAAGTCACCTTGAAAAGTAGTTTCAAATATTTCACAATGAAGTCACTGATCGCGTTGAAAATAAAGGGTGCTGATTTTATTCCAAAGCATAGCATATTATCCGTTAAATAAACTGGCTTATCCTCCAGCCACCATTGGATACCCATAAACTGACGATGGGGGGGGGGGGGGGGGGGGGGAAATATGCACGTTCCTGTAGGCATTGGCGATATCCACAGTTGCAGAGAAACAGTCTGGTTTAATAAGGCGTTTCGCATCATCAATAGATTTGAAACTGAATTTCCGGGCTGTTTGGGACATGTGGTCATTTATGGATTCCTGTGGGCGTGAACAGTCCGTAATAGGGCGGATACGATCCTCATTCCGCCAAATTGCCCCTAACGAATGCACACATTTAGGGGGATCTTTCACAATTGACAATTTGTGATCAGCTAACTCCGATGTAATAATGGCGTCCATTTTTACTCTTGCTAAGGGTTCGGTAATCGACTTGTAGTTAGGTTGAGTATAGTCCAAGTCAGTCTCACTGTTCACAATCCGAAACCCTCTGCATATGCCTGTCAAGATAAACATATCTTCATAAATATAATTACTGCTTTGATAAATCAGGGCAGCAAACCTACACGGCTTGAGGCAAATAGGGACATCATCAATAATAAATTTGCAGCAGCATATCCCTTTTATACAATCTTCGGTGATGGGGATATGACAATCTCCATACACTTCCACTGAAGTCACATATGGGCTGTGTCTGGGCCCATCAAAACGGCAACTACAGGTGCCAGCACAATGAACAAAACGTACTAACTCCCTAGGTGAACTTATGACCTTAGGGGTATTAACATATACGGTACGTTCATGAGGAAAAGGTTCAAATTCCTGTGACAAGTAACGATCCTGCTTTCCTGTGACATTTGACAATGTCTCGACAATGTTAACTTGTTTTAGTGAGTTGAGAGGAGGGCGAACTACGACTGAAGGGCCTAGATCTTGACCCTCCCGTAGCATAGTTTCACCCGTCACTGATTTTGACTTGGTCAAAGTAATCATGACATGACCTACTGGACGTGTCCGTTCAGGCATGACCTGAGTGTACCGCGATGGAACTAAATCAATACCATGTCCAGTACATTTCCCTGAATCGTCAACAATTATGTCATCCGCTAGAGAGGTAGAGAGACTACTCACAGTATGATATCAAGTAGCAGTACTCGAAGGTTGTTGTGATGTTTGAGACACGCGGCAGGAGTGTTGCGAGTGTGTACTTGCATAACACTTAGCACAAATATGGGGGTAGCGGCACGGGGAGAAGGTGCAGCCGTCTGCGTTGTACGCGATGCATACCGGTCTGTTCCCCGGTAATTTGTTTTCCCGCTGTGTACCTTTCTTGACGTATGATTGTCTCGGCGTTGGTTTCTTCTGCTCTCTCGCGAATTCCGTGGACAAGAATCGCATCGCGATCCCCATGTTACCCGATGTGTATGACTTGATACCGCGTTGCTGAGCTTCCATCCGGACGGCCTCGTCATACTTGAGGAGGCCCGCTGTTTGGTAAGCCTGAGAGGCTGCTTTTTCTCCAATAAAGCAATTATGCTCTAGAAGGCCGGTTATGTCGTCCCCCATCTTGTATCTCTCGAGCATAAGGCGGCCATGGCAGAACCATAACCGCTCTGCTGACATGGCCTTCGATTTTTCTTCTTTCGGTAGAAATCTCGTAAGTTTAAACATCTTTTTCCTACCTTTGTGTGTTTTACGTTTAGGATGATCCTTGCGATTGTGGTGCTTGTGGCTAGAAGATTCCCCTGAGGAGTCATTTGAAGAATTCACGGAACTTGACGTAGTACTTGATGATGTGGTAGAAGAGGAGGACGAGTATCCCCCCTCCCTCCTATGGCGGCCTGTATGTTCCTGTGATTTCCTCTGGACCTTCCCACTTTTTCTGTCGTTGTGTTTTGTGGTGCCCAAGACATCTTTCGACTTCCCCAAGGCTTCTGTCAAAAGGTTCTCGATGTTGGAGAGCTTCGACTTCGTGTCGTTCAGCTCAGTTGAAAGACATTTCACTGAGCTCTGAATAGCGTCCATCTTGGATTTGACCCTGGTCATCTCCGCAGTTTGTTGGTCGTTCCTCTTATACCTTGATTTATTTTTCACCCGGTTTTTCTTCTTGGACATCCAGAAGTCGCTGAAGTTGTCACCAGCTGCTTCAGAGTCTGAATAGTCCTGGGTACTCACAGTGTCTGCATGTTCTTGACTCTGAGCCCCCTCATCTGCCGAGTCATGAGGGGATTTCGAAGCACCGGTACCACGATGTGGTGTAGTCCCATCTTGATTCGATTGTGATCTCTTTTTCGCAGATTTCCCAACCTTTTGCTTCCAGCATTTCTTCCCTGTTGGGGCTGAATGCTTAGAATCGCATGTCTTACAATGCCGCTCTCGAGGCATTATAGAAGGTTTAAAAAAGAAAGAGTCTCTGTGGTAGTGTGTATGCGTTGAGTGTCTCTATGGAAGTGAGTAGCCACCCGCACTACCGGGGGGTAGTGGTGAATTAGTGGCGCCCTCTGACGGGATAGAGTATAACCACATCATAGGTCGTTTGATGTTTAAGTCCTTCGCTGTTTGAGATAATGTGTAAATGTGTCTGATGAAGAATTAACAGATGTCTGATGTCAATAAATCCTCCAAATATCAGCCTCCTTTCAGACCAAATTGAAATTAAGTTGCCACTACTGGTACCTATACCTTACTGCTGGTAAGCTATAATCCGACCGACCAGCAACAAGCGCTAAACTTAAGATAGAACCACACTTTAAAGTGTTCCAGAGATGGGAGTGAAAGCTGTAATGCATGGTGTATAGTTGATAAGGCAGGGATGTTTAAAGGTTTTTCAAATCAAGAGCTAATTTGTATGATTTTTCACTCTCAGGTAATGTGACTTTCAAATGACAAAAAGTTTCCCATTTTTCTATAATACTTGGGATGTAGATAGAAACATAATTCAAAGTGTCACAGAAAGGCCTGTAAGAACTGTAATGCAAGGGACATGTATCATAAAGCTCAGACAATTTCAGGTTTTCGAAACCAGAGGACACTTTTGAAGCTTTTTCATGCCTGACCAGTCTCAGATATTGTCACTCTGCAGTGACAAAAAGTTACCTATTATTCTGAAACACTCAAAATAAAGTACAATTCAAAGTGTCCCAGAAAGACCTATAATAACTGTAATGTAAGGGGCATAATAATTTATTATGCTGGGCCACTGTCTTAGATAATGTAAGTCTGCAGTGACAAAAAGTCCTGACATTACGACTGGTGTTACGGAAATACATAACAAAAGCAATAGGCGAAGTTATGAGCTTATGATTGAAGTTTGACTCACTCATGAATTAACACACAATTCTTATATACCTGTGGGTGAACAGTCTATATTTACATAACGTTGCGAAGTACGTTTTCTTACCAAGGAAAAAGATTACTTCTCTCGGCCAAGGCCTCGTGAATTAATTTTTTAATCCTTATCTCATAACTTTCACTTTCTTTAAAACAGTATCAGTTTTCCTCTAGTACCCTCCACTATTGCTGTAGTTTTATTATTTTACGCCGCAACTATTTTCGCCACGTTCTATAGATATCAAATACTACAGTAATACAGTGTTACCTGTTTATGCGTGTTTCTGTTGCTGCCAGGTGGGGCGGTGAGGCGTGGGGGCTTATTAGACCGCGCTCCTCAGGGATGGTGCCCACAGGACTGCTTTTGGCTAGTGGTACAGGCAGGTTGCTCTTACGAGGGGCTCCGGGCTGATACTGCACCTTATCAAACAAAAGATACCAGATGTAAGGTGACAGGTACGGAACGAAATAACAGACGTAAGGTACACGTAGAGTTTGACTTCTGTCAGAGTCGCAGAAATGACCTCAACGAAGAGATGGTTCAATTTTCATTCATCATTGGATAAATATTAGGAAACGTCTACCATGGAAAATTCTTTATAATGATTGCACTCTACACATCTACTCATTCTACCAAATATACAATTTTTCACTAATAGGTAGTGTAGTGAAATGCCTCCAAAATCGGCTTATAGCATTTTGCTGAAGTTTGGGGTCGGCTTATAACCTAGGCCGGCCTTTTTTTTTCTTTCAAATTTCTTCATTGATCATTAAAAGATACATAGAGACTCTTACATAAATGCAGGATTAATTGGATTAGGGAAAATACACCGAAAGCTGTGGTAATTATATGTCCTATTGTAGGTACATAGATGTAGAAAATGCCACAGGGGTTAAAGGCACGACAAACCAAGAAATAATAAACAAGTTTATACAAATGATCAACCCATAAATTGTGGACATTAATGTAAAACTAAACACCCCAAAGTCAATCCCATATATCCAGAAAAAAAACATCTAAAAGAAAAAAATAACAAACTAAACCACGATATTGTTAAAAGATGATGGAATCCACCTGAACTTTTCCCTTTCAAAGTTTTGGGCCTCTGATACGATGAAGGCTATATATATCAGACCATGTAGGCTTTGCTGTCCACACATCATACCGGAACCTGAAAAAGGCCTTACACAGCAGAAGTAGTATCTTCACCGCTGAGGCTAATGCTATACTGCAGTCATTAGCTTGGATGAAAGTGTTCAACCATCAGAAGTTCATTGTCTTCTTGATCTCCAAAACTTGTTTGCAGGCTATTGACAAACACAACCCAAAGTACCCAATCATAAGGGACATCAAGCAGTCCTACACAGGACTGACCTGAGACTATGGCAAAGAGCAAGTTATTTGTTGGCTCCCAAGCCATATTGGAATTGAGGGTAATGAAGCTGCAAATCATGCAGCTAAGAAGGCTTTTAGTTACACCGACGCTCGGTCAAATACTCATCAGTCTATCCTCACACCTATGTAAAAAAATGTTTTACACATGGAGCGTAAATAGTGGTTGTGAGCGGAAATATACCTGGTAAAATTATATAGCTATAGAATAACTTCCTCATACACTTTCGCGTGTTTCATTGAAAAAAGGAGCTATATATATCCCAATGCCATAGGCACAGGAATATATCTGATCAATAATTTCCCATGTATTTTTGACGTAAGAAGACAGAAAGCCAGTTACTATGTATTACCACCTAAACAACTCGGAAACAGGAAACACTGTCAGCCTCACCTGGGGCTGTGATTGAATCTTGCTCTGTGTCAGCTGTCCAGACACTAAGCCCTAATGATCTCCATTTTCTAAGAATGAATAGAGATAATGAAACAGCAGCAAAAACAGGAAACAATGGGAAAACTGGCAAGATTGCGACCATTACCTGGGGTTGTGGTCGTATCTGACGCAGTGTCACTTGTCCAAACAGCGAGCCCTGCGTACTCATTGACGCTGACATCCGTGAGGGGGCACCACTGCCATAGGGGGCACTGTAAGTATGTTGCTGCAAAGACATGACATGGATTTTGATAATTATAAAATAGATTTCTGTAGGATAACAAACTGCCCCTTCGTAACTCCAAAAGTCCACATCACTGACTCTCCAATTATGTGTCTATTTTCTCGTAGAACTCAGGTGGACTCGACTATAACGTACTAATTTTATAGGAATTAAAACAAATTTTCAAGTTAAGTGGTTGTGTTTATAATAATTTACCAGTGGGGGCGGCGGGTGGTGGCGATGAGAGGTGGAGGCCGACACGGTGGAGCCTGTCGCATTCATCTCAAATGGGCCGGCCACCGGACGGTGCTGGTGTAGCTGCACCTCAGTCACCTGCTTGTTCAACCACTGGATCACTGCAACACACGAGTGCCGTATGGATAGAAAAACTTCAGTCACATGTGACAACAGCGTATAGGAATGTTAATTAAGTAGCTCTGTGGATCAGCAAACTGTTCAGAGAACATCTTCATAGGGTTGAATGGACTTAAAAAGATAATATTGTACAAATACAAAATGATCGATGGTTTTATATCCAAAGGCCGTAAAGCATGAGTGGTTGACGCGTAGTAATACACGGGTGATTGCGATTGTATTATACCGCCGACGACGAGTGGTTTACAGAGCCGAGTGGTAAAAAAACTATCGTTTGCTGATTTTGTCATTCACCTTAAAAAATATATTATATCCATGAATTGGATATAATGGATTTGTCATGATATACCTTGGCATATCTTGTTTTATCCTACCCCTAATATAAAATCCCATAGGCTTAACATTGGGTTTCCGTATGCCACGCCGACTGGCATACGGAGTTTTATATGCCACTAGTGGCATACAGCATTGTTATCACGTAATATTCCAAAATCGAGGAGATAGGGTAGGATAAAATCAAAACCTGATTCGTTTTAATCTTGGCCACCACATTCCACTTCTGGAGTTTTGGCTCCGGACTTCACTCGGCTTCGCCTCATGAAGTCACTTTGCCAAACTCCAGTCGTGGAATACGGTGGACAAGATCAAACCTCATCCAGTTTTACGATAATATCTTACAGTGTCGCAATGTTTCGTACCTCCGTTGTCGCAAAACGTAGCCGTGCGGTGTCGGGTGTATATTTTGGTGCTCCACAACTACGACACCTCAAGACACATCCTGACAAATAAGCATGCGATTATTCAAACCTAGCCCGACTTAGCAAGACACCCAAATCGTGGGTAATCTGGCTAGATCTTGTGTGTTGGTGGAATTACCACTTTTATGTCTGTGGGTAAAGAATTCTTCTGTTACTTTCCGTACACGAAGGGACAACTGGAAGTTTAATTTCTCATAAACAGTCCTGATGGTTATGGGTTCAGAAAGCTCAAATCAATGGGTATTGGATTGCCATGGTCTCATACATTTTGAATAGGGACATTGTAATAAGTGAATAATAAAATTGAGGTTAAATGAGACTTACCTTGGTAGAGGGTGATATTTAACCTAAAGTCTACTATGTTACGAGGTCGTCCTTGGTGGGAGCTTTGTTCAAAACAACAACCTCATATCTTGTTACTGGTCAGTCGGATATCAAGAGAGACTTTGACCCCTTAGTTGTGCTCCTCCACAGAAAGTTTTGGAGGTGGTTGGTTGTCTTCCCCTGTTTGAAGAAGCATATCCTGGAAGGCGTTCTCATTAGAGGTGACTCTTTTTGGGAAACCTGGCGAACATATTGGTGTTCGTCTACCTGGCTTTCCTCATGATGTTTTGCAAAGTTAAGTCCCAAAGGGTGGCTTTAAATGTGACCGCTCCCTTGGCTTCACCTTAGATGTGCTTCACCAGTTTCTGTAACTCCAGAACGACATCCTTTTCATTTCATATAATAGAATTTGTGTCTAGAGCGTGTAACGTCGGAGTCCTGTGAGCTGTTGTCAGGACCAACAACATAAGTGTTTTGATCAGAAGTTACCTTTCATCTATTGAATGTAAAGGAAATCACCTCTTTAAGGTTTAGAACTGTGTTAACATCCCATGTTTGCTTTGGGAGGTTTGGCATTACAAAATACCCATCAACAATCTGGTTACCATTTCATGGTCTCCTACAGAGGTGCCTTCTGCCTTCTCAACATAGTCTCAAAGTGCACTCCTCGCTGTAGCTAAAAGAGTAGATAAAACCTAACTTATGTAAGAAGATGCAAAATGTCAAGATCTTGTAGATCAGAGGCTTATTCAGTTTGATCTTTTCTCTACACAGAGGGAAGTCCACTTTTTTTTTTAAAGCAACATCATACTGTTTGACTCTGTCCATGACTGCATATAGAGAGCAGGAGTCTGGACCCAAGCCCTGTACTTGCAATGCTCTGTTATTGTCGCCTATGCAACAAGGTGAAGGGTTCTACAGTTCTCCGAACACTAGCCTTCTAAGTCGTACCAGTCCCAAGTCTAGCTTCTGTCTGGCTGTTCTTCTGAGGAGGCCGTCCCAGGGTTGGGCTTCCCAGAATGGCGCAACCAGGATGCCCGTTGCCCTTTCATTCCTACGCTGGTTCCCGAGGTATCCGCTAGGAGGCACGGCGAAGATATAAGTAGCCAGCGGCGTACACAGGCGAGAACCAGCCAATTTCATTCCTCACTTTTTGGAGTACTCAGAGGTACACCCTGAAAGGTGGGAATGCATAAAAACCATGATGTCCAACAGCCATCTTGTCAATATTTCCTGATATTTCCGTAAAATCCATACATCTTTGTGATCATGATCCCCTTTTATGGGGTGATATTCCATAGTTTTAAAAAAAACCGCAAAATTGTAGATGGGGATATGCATCCTCGTAAATTCGCCTCAACACCTCTCGCCCATGTGATGTGCATGGAACTATAGTTCTGAGCGTTTAAAATGGCACAAAAAACTAGTTTTTTCTAACTTGAAGAAGGCAAATCACAGTTGTGTCGTGAATAATGGGGCGATTTTATAAACAAAACATCGTTAGAAAGCTAAGGCGTTGGCCTATCTGATGGCATATATCTGATATACCTGTGTTATGGCTAAGATTTTCTGTCGTAGATTAAACATCGGAATTTCTTAGGTAAAAAACACCTTTTTTTTCTATTCAGGAAAGGTTCGCTACATTGCTGTCGTGGTCTACCACCATCCTTTATGGGTATAAATGTATAGGTATTGGTATTTAGCTTCATGCTACTCGCAGGTAGCCATATGCGTTACAGTGCGTAACCACCAATATTAACAGTGGTTACCATGAAGTTATACCACCTATACCATATATGAACATATGACACAATTATAATACACGTTACAAGCATCGTATACATCTAGATGAGGAGCAATCATACAATCATATACATATAATTGAACAAAGTTATTTAATTAAATAAGTATAAATAGATATAGATAAATAGAAGAGCAAATCAAGCAAAAATATGACCTCATGTCAAGCCTCTTTGATAAAATGACAGGTGGCGTCACAAGTATGGAATCTTAGGCCTGAAAAGTTCTGTTATGTATTCTTTGTGACGTTATCTTGATTTCTATCTACTTAATTTTCGAAAATATGTGATTTTACCCATATTAAACGCTCAGGACTATAGTACTGTTGATACCCGCAAGGTATTGCCACCTACACAAAGCAGCACTGCGCAACATCATAACAAATGGGCTACCAATGGTTACTGACATATCAAGTGCATCCAAGTTACAAATGCGTTTTAGATGTTGTATATATATATTTATTAAACACCGATTACAGAGTCTTATTAAAGAGATTAGCATTGGATGTGAGTAATTTGCAAGTAGGAGATTACTGAGACCTGTAATCTGATTTTAAAATCAGTAGATTATTAGAAATAATTCTTGGGAGCGGAACATACAAACTAAAACGAGGCTCCATAGCAAAAAGGCTTTTGCCATTTTCGGGCACCCTAGCTTTCTGGTATTATTGCTTGACAGGCATAAATCCTATGCTCCGTTGCGCTGATCCTTGTTCTCCACCTGGTCTCCGACCATTCTCCACCCAATCTCCACCGGAGTTGTTCTTCCCATGATCGGCGCTAATGGAGCAGCATCACCGGGTCCTGCTCCATTAGCGCTTCACTGTTCTTTTGTCAATCTTTTCTCGATCTCCACCTCGCCGCGGCACCTACTCCACTGCCAGTCACCGCTGCTCCATTACCGCGACAGCGGATATCCCCACGATCGGGCGCCTACTCTCACAATTTCTGGTGTACATTGTCTGCATTATGTACAACACATGGTTCCCCATTCAGTCGCTAGGGGGTGGGTCGGTCAATCTCAGCGATTTCCGTAAAAAACTTCTATTTATTTTTTATTTTATCACCTAAAATTGGCCGATTTGGACGATTATTTGCATAGCTTTCGGAAAGTTGACCGTTTTTGATTTTTCTAAGGTAAAAGTTTTGTGTTTTCGAGCTATGTCACCACTACCAGATTGGCCCAGTGGCCACCATCTTGGATTTGTATGGGAGGATTTTCAAGAGCTCTTCAATTTCCGCTAAATATTGTGATTTATCGAAAAATGAAGGTAAATAAAGATAAGCCTTGATGTTTATCCTATAAATGTTTATAGGATACTCTGGTTCTAAACTTGTACAATGAATTTCATCTTTGCAGATTGTGGGTCCCAACCATATCTGATTTTTTTAATGTCATCTCAAGCCATTCTTCCCTTGTCAAGATCGGAGAAATCGGCTCTGAATTGCCGTTGGTAGGGTGACCAGTGAGAGAATGAATCAAGAACCATGCAAAAATCAGTGGAGATCGGGTGCTGATTATGTGGAGTTCGAGTGCTGACGACCGTGCCCTAGCTCCACTACAGCTCCACTGCTGCTCCACTATAAGCGACGAAGGGCCACTTGGTCGGCGCCCAATGAATCGCCCCCCAATCTCCAGTGAATTGGTGCAATGGAACATAGGCTTAACGTAAATCTATGTTTGAACTTACTGTACATGATTAATATGAGTAACTGAAGATAGTTTGAGGTGTTTCTAACAAGATATATTAATAAACTTTGTGCGATAGAAGTATGAATGATTGAATCTGCATATTTAATTACTTTTGAGTAAGTTTTTTTTTACAGTTGTAGCAGCCGGTTATCTGCAATTTAGGCAGATTGCTGGAGAAAAGACCAAATAAAACAATTTTTGCAAAACGAACTAATATAAAGAAACCCACCAAACATCTTCCCCTGCTCTTCATCTCCATACCATTTTTTTGTTTAGTGTCTCTATGTTGGGTATTTACAGAATTATTACCAGAGATGTACAGTGGGTTTAACATTGGTTTCAATGGCGTGAAAAGTCGGTCAAGATTGCTTAACCCTTTGTGGCATACTGCACTACTCCAGCAACTTTCGGGAAAAAAAACTGCAGAGCAACTAACTGGTTCTCGGAGATTACAGCCACATCTATCTGAAACCAGTTAATATTGTGTGTATAAATATAAGTACATATATATATATGATTGAATCCCACGAAAGTATTGCAATTTCGAAAAGAACACGAAGGTCCATTAATCTGTTTCATTAGTGATTTATCTGGAATTATAGTGCTTGGATGTTGGCTGCCAATTTGTTCCTTCACTAATTCATTATATTAGGTTAGTTATATGATATAACAATTTATGGTAGGAATAACTGCCGGATACAGGAAGTTATCCAGGTAAAGACAGTTGGACCGCATGCGCAACTGACATCGCGGCGACGCACCAGCATCATCGCATCACTTCACTCTGATCCGCCTTACCTCATACTACAGATTTTTTTCCCTTGGTCGGTAGTGTAATTGTATGATTTGTATGTATATAAATATTATTCCGCCAATCCATCCTCATCTCTTCATTTGCATGCCCAGTCTTTAAGCATCATGTATGTTAGCCTACGAAACAGCAACCCTTATATAAACAATTCAAATAATCTAATAATCCTTTACTTATTATTATAGAACACATTATTATTTCCTAGAAACCATAAATAATCTGTAAGTTTAACCACCCTTGCAAGTAAAATCGGCCGTTTTGTAGACTGACAGCCGTTTCGTAGGCGGAAAGGTAGAAAGGTGGTGATATATATCATGATTATTTTTTTTACCAAACTACTCTTATAAATACGTAAGTAAATGATTCTGTTAATTTCACTTTAAAAGATGATCTTTAAGACATCAGTAGGCCCTTCAGAAAGTGGTGGTTTCGTAGGCTGACACAGGGTCTCAATATGTTTTTCAGGGTTTTGCTAAGGGCTATGAGCAGGAGTGGCTCAGAAATATGTAAAATCAATTTTCCTAATGTAGATATCACTGGTAGCCACGTATATCTTTAATATTTCCCACTAATCACTATAAATCAAAATAATACAACAATTTTAATGTGTCGTTTCGTAGGCTGACATTTCTATATCTGTAAGCACACTAAATGAAAAGGTCGAGCCTGTCTTTTCTAAAAGTACATTTAAGCAGTTGACTTTTATACCTTTGTGGAATATATATGTAGAACAAGTAACAAATAAATATATTTACATAAAATGGTCATATTATACGGAAACTGGCTTACTGTCTACGAACGTAAAAAATACGCGGTGAAATTGTTGATCACATACACCCCGATGTCGTAGGCAGAGGGATGTATGTGATCAACAATTTTACCAAGTATTTTGACGTACGAAGACAGTCAGCCCGTTTTCGTATTATTATATACCTAAAAATGGCGAAATTTTACCTGGTCACGTGATCACATACCCCGTACGTCACAGTGTGGCGTACGGGTATAAATACGCCATGGGTAGGAGAGGGCAGTATACGTAGTTCATACAGACACAGGTATATAATAATATATTGTTTGGTACATAGAGGGAGGCAATAGGCAATGGATTGTGTGGTGGGGTATAATGGCAATCGATGAACCAGATAATAAATGACATGATCACAATGACTCAATGAGGTGCACAACTAATGTTTAACAGATGGTATGTCACCAGAACAGAAAATAACACAGCATGTTAAATATGAGAATAACATGAGTATTGGTCAATGTTAAGATAATACGTTACCCTCTGAGATGATTGGCTCTCTAGTTGTGTCATAAACGTGAATGCATAGTGACAGGAAAACATGCAAGGAAAGGGGAGTGTCTATTAACGCGCTAACCATATAAGGCTCTGATAAGAGTCCAGAATATTTTTTTAACCTAGAATACGATTAACTAAATACCGAATGGCTTCTTGTTATTGTAGGATATATTGTTATTGTAGGATTGGTTTTTGTGTTTGGTATCCATAGTCCTTTTTGTAGAAGTCTTTCTGCTCAGAATGCGGTCCATACTTCCTCTTCGTCATTTTGTTGGCTTGTCTGATCTCATCTTCAGCCTTTTTCAGGGCCCCGTTGAGATCCTCAGTCCATAGCCACTCTGGTGTAGTGGTGGTTGTCATCTCACAGGAGATATCCCCACATTTAATCCAGGTATTTCTTCAGCAAGTATCTCCTGGTGTGTGTCGTTTTTAGACATAGCACTAGAAAGTATGAAATTGGAATCCATCATACTAAAATAGGCATCTGCAAGCAGTGCTGCTTTCTCCCTGATCTCGGTAGATTTCTGCTCATTGTTTGAGCTCATACAAGGCTTGCGACTGGTAAGCAACACTGGACATCTCCTGGAGTCTCCAGGAGATACTTATCCATGGACCCCCTATTCAAGATTTTGTTCAACTTTGGTAATTGTAGCATTGGTGCATTAGCCAGTCAAGGAAAACGGTTCCCTGACGGTGTCATTTGTAATTCTTTTAAAGGTGTTTATTCCACAATCTGTTACATAAACAGTTTTTCCACGTGGAGCCTAGGTTCAGCTCTGAAATCATTACAATTATTCTAGACTTGGCAATAAAACCTCTGTGTTAAGCCAATGCTACCTTGTTAAGGACAACTTCCTGTCAGTTTAAACCAAGTTACTATAGCATCTCCAGGTCAACGATTGTTCTGGTTTAGACAACATGGGATCCATCCATGGAAACGGATTATAGATCCACTCTACACTCTCCAAACACAAGTGTGGTTTGGGGAAATGAAAAAAAAACAAGAGATTCATTGGTTTTAGCCTATGAATAAATTAAAGGTTGGAGGGACAAGGTTTCATCTGGTTCAGACTCATCAGGCATCTTAGAGTTTAGCTAGGGCAAGGCGTGTGACTTTGTCATGTTTTGAACCCTGAAATAATTGTTTCTGTGTCCACACCAGTTCATGAAAGTGAACAGAATAAAAGAGACTATAGTAACAGTCTTGACCGTCTTGAAAGGGGAATGTCAACGCTTTCACCCCTCTGTACAGGAGGAAACCATTCAAACCCTATGATGGTGATGGGAGTTTCTTTGAGAAAAATGCCAGCAATCCGGTAAGCTCTCTAATAGTTTGGTGCATCTATCAGGTTGAGCCCATACGGAATCTGGGTACGACCAGGGCATATTTGATGCAATAAAAGTGTTGTTGGAATCTGTCCATTAATCAGTGTTTCATCTGTGATGCAGTAGATGAGGTTAGAGCTCTGGCAACACATGTTGTGTTAGGCCGGATAGATTCTACCTGTAGAGGAGTATAGGATTCTCCCCCCTGTGTCGAGGGCGAGGCAGTATCTACAGTTGGTAGTATTACTCGTTTATGATTTTGGCTTTGCTGCCTTGTACAGCTGCTTGATTTTTGTCCCCCCCAGGGTTTGTTGTAAGAGATTTTCGTTTGGACCAGAATGTCCATCACATTTGGGGGTGGGCAGAGGCCTACAACCACTCTTAACTTGTGGAGGGCTTGGGTTTTGGACGCCCGGGACAAAACGTCCCAGTTCTGTCATGAAATGGTCCGTACCCCATTAAAAGTGGGGTGGTATGTGGTGACTACCGCAGTAGTAGTGGTCTTGTTCTCTTTGTGTTCGGTTGGCCAGATCGAGCGATCCGGTCTTGGTTTGTGTAAGATTTTCATTAAAGCCTCTGTCACCAAAAGCGGTGGAAATCCCCGGTTGATGAAGTGGGCCGCATATGAACCAGAGGGAATGATTTCAGAAGGAAAAAAAATTGTCTGAAATCATTACAACACTTATGAGCGTTTACATAAACAGTTCCTCCACGTGGAGCCCAGGTTCAGCAATGTTACAATGTGGTTCGGCAAATGCCCTATCGTGTTTGATCATAGCCATTTCCATACAGATAAGTAATGAAAATAGAACATAGAAACATAATAAGCACCTGATATAATTCCATACAAATATACAGTAATTGTAAATAAGTAATTGAAAAAATGAAATGATACAAATTTCAAGGATGAGGTAATTAATGGAGATGATGGTGTACCACCATCTTGCCATCTCATCGTCCTTGTAGTCATTTCAGTGTCGTTGAGAATTTTTAAAGTGGTGATAATGTATAACACATGTCTGAGATTAAATACGGCCAATCCTAATTTCGATGTTTCATGTCATTTCTCTCGTGTCATATATATCTCATCATTATAACAGTAGATCTTATGAGGTTCTTTTCAATACACCGTATCTCATATATATGTTATCGTTAAATGAAGTGAATCTTAGGAAGTTCTCTTAATTTACAAAAAATCTCAACAACTTTCACGATACATTAATGACAATCTCCCATTTTCATAATAAAATCATGAAGGAAAATAAAATTCATACCGTTTTCATTGGTTTTCAGGAGCTGTTTACTTTCGTCAAGCTTCTGGACTGTTGATTCGAGCTGATCATTTAACTTAGAATTCTGAAAATCAAGGTAACTAATTAAACTTAAGACACATTAAGTGTGGCATAGGTGTGCGACCAGAAAAATTTCAACAATTGATAATGGGGAGGAAATTTTGTATAATCATTGAAGACCAGTCCTACGAGAGACCGACCAGCTTAGTCTTCCATTCTAGAGATTTAGATGACGTGGCTATGACACCTATAACACAAGCCGATGCTACCTTGAAAATGACAATTTCCTGTCTGTTTTGAACCAAGTTGCTATAGTGTTGTCCATAGAATCGATTGTTCTGTTTGACAACAAGCATCCCAACTGTAGTGCTGATGGATTGAGCTGTCACACACTCTCCAAGCAAAGGTATAGGCATGGGAGTGTTGACATCACGTTTATTTCTTGTAGGTAGCCTAATAAAAGTATCAGGGGGTTGGGTAGTCAAGGTTAAATCCAGTTCAGACTCTTCAGGCATCTTAAGTATGGCTATTTCAAGGCATGTGACATTGTCACTATTTAAGGCAGCGGGTATTTAACCTGGGCCTCACCAATACATGCAATTGTCGAAAAGGAAAAAAGAATTGTGTGTTCTGTTCTAAGAGTCAAACAGAATATTGTGATAGAAACTGCTGCCGATCACAGTTTTAGGTTGACAGTACAAATATCGACCTCACTTGAATTCAAATCTAAATTATATTCTCCATACCATATGTTGTCTATTCATACATTTTTCAGACAATTTCGTAAATCAATATAATCCAGATATACATGGAAACTGCATACAGGGGAATGATTAAAACACAATGTCATTCAGAATAGACCCTTTTTCACAGGCCGGTGTCACACCTCATCGTCTTGGTTATGCAATGCCTGCAGCCAAACAAAAACCTGGTAACCTAATCTTTTTCATTGGATGACTCAGTGTATGAGTGTTATACGCGATTACATCATATTATATGGTATTCCAGCGCCAATTTGGGCTAAACATGCATATTGCCTTAGTAATACATCAGACATGGTTGAGACGACACAGAAACATTACACACATGTGACAGTGATAGACTGGCACAGGCCTGGCCACAATATGCTTATCTTCCTGTATAGAATAACGAAAACAATTATCAATTATCAAGTTTAGACAGACCTGGGGCTCGTTGATTTATCTATGCTCATACATAAAGACTCTTTTCTATATTTCGTGAAAGCGGTATCGTTTAATAATAATTAAGTTTGTTCGCTAATATCAAATTCCCATCAAACAATTAGGTGGGTGCCACACACAGTAAAGCAGTCAGTTACCAGTTAGTGCCACCAGCGACCGAGTTGACCAGGGGTAGAAAATCATATCTCTGTCGTCAAGAGTAGACTTATTTGCTTAGGACTAACTCCCACCACCTCCTCTTCTGTATCCCGCTGGGATGGTTACATGTCAGTCGACGCGAAGCGCATTTTGCCTACGACAAGTTCCCCGACACCTATTTGAGAACTAATCTTTCAATCCCAAATAAGTAGATATACATTAGACTTAAGACAGTCTTAGACGTCCATGAGGTGTTCCATAAGTGTTGAATAAAGTTAGCCCACATCGTCCTTGGGTCTTCTTGGCATCCATTAAAGGGTCTTAATGTACGAGCATACTGCCATAGATTAATCAACGGCCCCCAGACTCGCTAATAAAATGTCCTAGTTTGCTTCAGCTATCATATCTATAAAAAAGAGAAGTCTTACGATCATACCTACCATTCAAAACTGTAGCTGTGATTGCAGTCTATCGCTATGTGTGATGCCCCACTCAGCCGTGTTTGACCGAGTGGAGGCCTAACGAAACAATACACCAGGGCCCTGTTTCATAAGCAGCGGAAGGTTCGTTAATAGCGGTTCGTCCGTTAATAGCGTGAGCTCCCGTTGCATAAGGAACTTAGTTTTATGGGGTCATCCGCTACCTGGGCGAGCGGGGGGAAAAGGTGCTAGGTTCCGTTGCATAACAAACTGCCGCTCTGAGATACGTTCACTATTTGGGAGGAAAAGCTCACGCTATACACGAGAGGGTTGACCCTCTCATACATCCCCAAATAGCAGTATAAATATGTCTTTTTCGAACACTAAATCTCATTCAAACTGAAGAATATTTGTAGCGAGTAATTCTAATTGTATCCCATATATTTATGCCAAATTTTAAAATTTTCTAATGATTATTTCTGCCAATACTGGAAATTCTATTTCAAACTAAGACAACTGTGGCCACTGCAGCACTCAGGTGGCTATTGCAGAACCTCCTGCATCGCTCGACATATATAATATATACAGATACATGTGTATATAAATTTATCATAATGTGTGTATATATGTATCTATATATGTATATATTTATTTATATATATTAGATTTGGTTCAATCTATTAACTGACTTATGATTTCACATGTATTCAGTTCTGTTGGATGTCTCCACCCATCTTGTTTGTTTTCATTCTCATGCCTACAGTGCGCATGCACGCCGAGCCCGCTAGCAGTTATGCAGGGAACCAGCTGCACTGAAACACTCTCCGGACATAGATCTTGTGGCCCAGTATAAGAAATGTAACACAAAATATCTGCTGGGAGAGTGATATTGCCCGAACAACGAACGAATGCCCGAAAATAACGAACAAACGAGACTGCTGAATAGTGAGAGGGGTTATGAAACGCAGAATTAATAGGTACGTTGTTCGTCTCGCTATCCCAGCCGCTATCTTAAGGGTTTGCTGGCTAAAACCTTCCGCTTCACAACTTTTATACACTGGATAAGAAATAAGGCTTTTCACCGTGTTTGTTCTACGATATGCGAGTCTCAGCTACGCTTGACCGATGTTGCAGTTATAACGCCGATTTCCCGCTCATCAGCTCTAGCCACAAGGATTACAA
Organism: Alentia gelatinosa; assembly: GCA_950022655.1. NCBI lineage: Eukaryota > Metazoa > Annelida > Polychaeta > Phyllodocida > Polynoidae > Alentia > Alentia gelatinosa. The sequence continues at coordinate 102,902,063 of OX465579.1, forward strand.
ACACCTGGATCATTTGGAAATGAGGGAATTCTGACTGCCAATCCTGGCATCAGATAATCAGGCATAGAGAATCAAGATTTTGAAATTATTCCCATCGTGCCAGGCCTTAATAAAGTATTTCATCAACGATTCCAGGTATATACCTGAATAGAACAGTTAACCCATTCACGTCCCCGCACTTAAAGGGTTTAAATTATGGCCCAAGGTGTGTGGGGATTTCTGGACATGCAGCACATTTTGTGTCACCTTGGTTGGGGCGGCAGTCAGAATTATCAGATAATCAGGCATGGAAAATCAAGATTTGAAATTATTTCTACATTACAAGGCCTTAAAATCTATTTCATCAAAGATTCCAAAATATGTACCTAAATAGAACTGTTCACATTATGGCCCTAGGTGTGATGGGTGTTTATGGGGAATTGGCACAAATTTGGTGACTTTATCTGAATGTCATGATTATTCTCATGCTACCAGCCACGACTGTGGCATTCCTGGTGGCTAACCCTCTAACAATGAGGCTTGTTTTTAATCCAGGTAATTTAAGTCCGTGATTCAAGCTATCATCTCTGCAACATGTGTGCAACCCTTATGTTTTTCTTAAGTTTATTCAAATACATAGGCTGCAATCAAAATGCACATGGAAGCCCACTATGTGACTTCGTTATGTTTGATTAGATTGATAAGAAATTGCATCTTACCTCATCTGCCTTATCCCGAAAACTCGCCTTTGTTGCTTCCAAGTCCCTTCTCATCTCCTCCATTTCACGGCTCTTTTCTCCAAGCAATTTCTCCTGCTCTGTTGTCACCTGACTGCGCAGTTTTAACTGTAGAACGAAATTCAATGTGTAAGAGCTACATGGGTATTTTTCTAATTGTATACATGAGTGGAGTATAATTAAAAAGATATACAAGACTTGGAAGCGTTTTTATCCCATATCTATCAATTTTAGATATGAAATTCAACAAAGTGTAATTGAAAAACCGTGAGACCTCCGCTCCGACCACTATCTTGGGTACGGCTGTCAATCAGTCTAGTCAGCAATATTTTTTGGTATCATAATTGGCAAGATTTTCCCATGTAAATAGTGAAAATCAAAACAGATGGTGAGGAGTTTCTGTTGGCTAATGTATACGCCCCGACTCAGAATTCAGAAACTGACCAACAGAAAATATTGAAAAGATTTTCAGACATCTTGGTGGATTCTCAGATCTGCCGATGATAGTTGGGGGTTTTCGATCTGTCTATGCATTGTGAACTAGATGAAAAATGTAAAAACGCCTTAAGAAAACATGTAGGTATAGAAATAGAATGCTTTCCATGATCAAAGCCTTAGAACTTACTGACCTATGGAGGGAAAGAAATCCCCAAACGAGAAGGTTATCTTCCATAGGAATAAACAGGCGTCAAGACTGGATTATTTCTTCATATCAGAATCCCTTAAAAATAGAGCTATTAGATGCACTATTGGTATATCCTATAGATCAGATCATAGCCCAATTAACTTAGAAATTTGTATGAAAAGAGAAAAAAAAAGAGGCCCAGGGTTATGGAAGCTAAATAATTTCCTCCTCACCAATAAATCATATAGAAAGGGCATACAGGATGAAATAGCGATGGTTCTAAATGATGGTAAAGATATGAATCCATCTGCCAAATGGGAATACCTGAAATATAGGATGAAGAAATTTTCAATATCCTTTTCCAAAAACAAAAAGAGAGAGGACACAGATTTTAAGAAAAGACTGGAAAAAAGGTTAGAACTTCTAGAGGAAGAAGGGGATCAGATGGAGACTGACTGTGAAGAAATAGCTTCAATTAAGAAAGAACTAGAAGGGGTATAAAAAAGGAGGCCTTAGCTTCTATTCTCCGGAGTAAGGTGAGATGGCACAATATGGGGGGAAAATCATCCAGTTATTTTTTAAATCTTGAGAAAAAGAAATACAATGACAAGTTAATAAATCAGGTAATGGATAAGAAAGGGAACCTGATAACTGAACCAAATGAGGTAAGGAAGGTTGTGTACGAATATTATAGGAACCTATATAAGTTGGATAGCCATATGGGAAGAAATGAGGAAATGGATGAATTACTGGGGAGGGGGGCCCTCCCCTCAATACCTAAGCTGAATGTTTTTGCAAAAAGAATTAATGGATAGCTATTTGTCTAAAGAAGAATTGACAGCTGCTCTGAAAGAATTGAAAGTTAATAAGACTCCAGGATCGGATGGCTTAACAACTGAGTTTTATAGAATGTTTTGGGAATATTCGCGGGATCCTCTTTATAAAGCCTTATTGTTCTCTCTAGAGAAAGGAGAAATAGGTGTGGAACAAAGGAGAGGTGTGATCACACTCATTCCTAAATCTCAAGAATCAAAACAAAACTTAGACAACTGGAGACCAATTACTTTACTCAATTACGATTACAAAATATTAACTAAAGCATCAGCCATTAGAATTAAGATGGTTATTGGTGAACTTATTCACAATGATCAAATGGCTCATATTAAGGGTAGGATTTTGGGCACCAATATTCGCATCATAGAAGATGTGCTTCTGGGTGAGGATCCGGAATTGGGGGAGGGGGGCCTTCTCTCCTTGTATTTTAGAAAGGCTTTTGACTGTCACCTGGTCCTCTATACACAGAAGTTTAGAAATGTTTAGGTTCAGTGACCACTTTTTGGAGTGGATAAAACTCATCTACAAAAATCAAGAGTGTTGTATAATCAATAATGGGAGAACAACAAGATATTTTTTCCAGAAAAAGGTGCTCACCAAGGGTGTTGTATCTCTCCATACCTCTTTATACTAACCACTGAAATACTGGCTCATATAATACGAGAGATGGAAGGTATTGAAGGAATCAAGACAAAATGGGGAGAGGTTAAGCTCTCAATATTTGCTGATAATATAACAAATTTTGAATAGATATATGTAAATCCATTGTCAATAACTGGTCACACAGAAACCTCTCACTAAAGGGTAAAGTTTGTATCATTAATTCATTGTTAATACCAGTACTATTTTACCCATCCTCAAATATGCATGTACCGAAAGAAGTCTTCAAGAGGTTCAAGAATTTAATTGTATCCTTTCTATGGAAAGGAGGAACATCAAAAATAGCTTATGGAACCTTATTAATGGAAACAAAGGAATAGAATGATAGAATACACTGCACTATTCAGTACTGTCTGAAAAAGCGAAATCAGCTTAACCCTTTAAGGACGGCTGCCTACGGCCAAGGTACCCCCTAAAGGACGGGTGCTGGTGGCACTTTATACCGCTAGGGGACGAGCACTTAGTTGTCAAAACCCATAATTTGAGTGTTAAATCACGTGATACGATATATAATCTTAAATGTTTCTTTTTTTCTGAATATAAATACCTTTTGCGGTGTTAGACCTACATTCTGTGAAAATTTCATTAATATTGCTCCATTATTTCCTTGCTAAAAATGAATTTCTATATTTCTGAGAAATGATGCCTCAAGGCATCATTGGCCTTAAAGGGTTAATAAGCATAGAATGGCTAAATAATCATAGATTTGACAGAGTGTGCCATAGGCACAATTTTTCCTTATTTTTCTTAGAATTAAATTATTTTTTATTTTCAAATAGTTATAACTCAAAATGCTGAGCCCATACAAACTGGCACGAAGCTGATTCGGAATCAGAAGATTCAGGAGCTCTAGAAACAATCCTAAAACATCGTATGTACTACCAAACACACCTGACCCTTCAGACTGGCTCTGACCTCAGGACTATTTGCTGTTTACACACCGCACAAAAACTCCAAATGGAAGATCTGTATGACAGAATGTGGAATAAATAAATAATAAAAAAAGGTATGGCCTTCCCCTAAAACTGCAGATACTATGTAGTGGCAAACAAGTCTGATGTATGGTGGAAATATTGTAGGTGTTCCTTCAAAGACTGAATATTTCAAGGAAAAAGGCTGAAATATAGACATGTCTAATTGTTATCTTAAATAACATTATCAATATTTTGATTGTTAATAATGGTATGCATGCGTTTCAATGACTTTTCTCCTATGAAAGAAATCCATAGCTGGTGACGAAAATTCCATGACTTTGGGCAAATTTTCAAATTCCATGACTTATGACCAATTCCATTACCCAGGTTTTCCCAGTCTCCAGGGAAACTCTGCGTATTTGTTATTGAACCATTTCCTAGGATGATTCAGACCAAATCATGTGTTAACCTATACGAGCACAAATAAGTAAATTATGTATGGTCCAATGATGAAAAATAACTGAACCTGAGATCCTTACCTTTGAATGATAGTTCTTGATATCATTTTGAAGCTTTTTGATTATCTCATTTCCTTTGGTAAGTTCTTCTGTCATCGTTTTCAATGACATTTTCAATTCCGACACCCTTCTTTTCTCGCGCTCTAGGTCGTCCTCCACCTTACGCTGAAATAGCCGAACATAACTTCATCAAAATAGAAATATTGTATTCAGTATTACTAAGATATCGTACAAGTACATTATCTTAGTTGTTGCTTAAAAACCTTTTTTCAATAGGAAGGCCCACGGGATCCTTCACTTAACTCCTTAAGGTCTTACGGGAGTCCTTCTTTTATAGAAAAACATTTTGACGTGGCATTGATGGTCAGAAAAGGTCAGTGACCAAACTAACCCATGGAGGTTTTTTCTGTCAAAACATTAACAAATTATGAATATCAGGATTCATCAATAGACATCCCAATAAAATTCCAGGCTTTTTCCAGGCTCTGATATCCCTTTTCCAGGCACATCTAGTCACTGTTTTAAAAACCACGTCTGATTCATCACCAAATTTGGTTCAAATTTTCTTACTACCTTACTACCTATGAAATTTCAGTGGTTTGGGATAGATATCTTCAAAATTATTTTTTTGTCACTTTAAATATGAAGACATATAATCAAACCCATGCTATATTATTTGCAATTTGCTATACATGTTCAAATAAAGGCTTTTTTGGAACTATTCAATCCTAGTCAATGAAATTCCATAGGCAGTCAGGTACCATAGTTAAGAAGAGCTAATTATGACCAGAATTTCATAGAAAAAAATTATTGTTTTTCTGCAAAACTAAATTTTCCAGACTCTTCCAGGTTTTTCCAGACTCTCTGTGAGAATTCTAGGCTTTTCCAGGTTTTCCAGGCTGTGTACGAACCCTGAAATATTAATTAACCCTGGGACGCCCAGGATCAGGCGTCCAGTCAGTCACTTGCTCAATAGTCACTTTTAACAGTGGAGAAAGTTCTAATGGGACACATGGGTCTTAGGAGTTTGCTTGTTTATTTGTGTAGTTTTACGTCTCGGTAGGCTAATTACGTCCTTTTGAGACTGACTCATTGGTTGACCTATCTGGTTCTTGAAAGGTATACTAACTCAACTTTGGTCTGCTTGTAGCAGTGGGACCCTATAACCGTTTTATAGTGCTGCCTCACTGAAGGGCTGTGCCACAGACCATTGACACAACACTCGGCTGGTCACATTATACTGACAATGGCAAACCAGTCACTGCACCATACCAATCGGGTAAGCAAGCATGGACATGGATGTTGCACATTAAATGTACTTATCCCTGCTTTTCTTTGTTGCTTGACAGTAAAGCATAAGGTGCTCAATAGAAAGAGGCACCTGGCAGCGCTGGCATGTGGATCATTCTTCACCTTGCATGAGGTGCCTATATGTCAGCAGTGAGTGACCTATCGGAAGACGGGTCAGTCTTGTCACTTCACTTCTTGTCAAGTCTTAGGAGTTTGCAAATGCTTTCAATGAAGTAGTTTCAGGCGTCCTCAGATTGTCTAGATCCCATAGTTGGGTCCCATTTGTGTTTTTTTAGGGTCTGGCTGAAAAGTTCCTGATTTTAATTGAAGTATGTTCTTCCTACAAAGTTAAGTGCCTCTTTTGGTGGGCTATGTTTGTTTAGAGTAAAGTAGATCATTAGATGATCGCTAAGCTTGATGGGGATCGTACCAGAAGTCACTTCACCATTGATAACATGGTCCAATAGGCTTAACTTAGAAGTTGTTCAAGTCCATTCTGCTGCAGAAAGGTTTTTAGTTGTTTTGTTTCTGGATCCGTTTTTATCAGGTAATCAATGTTTATGTCACCTAGGATTAGGAGTTGGTCAGCTTTTTTCTACAGTAGTGTGGCTCAGACAATCTGAGGTATACTCTAAGAATTGTTTTAATCTATCCCTTGGGGGCCTATATATATTACATATGAGTAACTTCTTGATCTTATTCTTAGAGAGTTGGAACCATTGAGCCTCTACGTCCTTGTTTGAGGCATAAAGCTGTGATAGTTCCATATTCATGTACATAGTCATACAGCTGTTATGGATGCACGTGGCAATGCCTCCTCCTTTTTTATTCTCCCTTTTATCCCAATGGCCTGGTGGTCTAGTCTTATAAGTTTATAGTCTGGTATTTCCACTTATCTATTAGGTATCTTTTTATGTAGTCAGCTTTCAGATATCATTGCACAAGATATATTACTACCCACAAGGTAACTCTTGATTTAGTCAATGCTTGCTAGTAGGCTACGAATATCAAGGTGGGTTAGGTGTGTGCCCAAGGTTCCATCAAATTCAAGTGGTTTACTCAATATATATCAGCTGTTCGGTATTTCCTATGCTACCCATGTTGTAAGACTTTATGCAATTGTCACGAGGGGTCAGATTACTAATGTAGAGCATCATCCTTACACCAGCTGTATACCAAACTGAGGTGATACAAGTTGGTGTAGCAACACAGAACTCACCAGTGTCTGGTTGTAGACTAGTGTAAGTATTTAGTATGTTCTGTCTTACTGAGTCTTATAGGCACGACAATGAGTAGGTGGTCGAGGTTATGATTTGGGGTGTGATAGGGTATGAAGATAAAAGTGATGGGGTTATCATTTTCATTTCAAAAATAAAAAAGAAGAATTTTTCATTGTAAATATGAGAACATTGATTTCCTTGGAAACAAGGAAAACTGACACCCCTGTGAACCTACCTTCAAAGAGTTTGTTATACATTCTTGTAAGATGTTTTGAACTGTTTTGTACACCTGATTCATGGCTTGGCAGCCAGTGGCAAGTGCCGCAGGCCATCTATTCAGAACATACACTTAGACAGAGGTTCTGTTGCTGATTTAATATCACACCAATGATGTAGGCAATGGCCACACTTACCCGCTGCTCCTTCTCCGTGGAGCCGCTGTCTGAGGCCCGCATAAGCAGCTCGGCCTTGTCTTTGAGCTCCTGCTCGATCACAGCCAGACGCGTGCGCAGCTGGTGCACGAGCTTGTCCTTCTCATGGAACTCAGCATCCAAGCCAGAGTTGTTCTTGCGCAGTGCGGCCAGCTCGGTCTTGGCCCTGAGCTGCTCCTCCTCCAGCAGACCCAACTTAGCATGCAGCTCGCGAACAGTTGCCTCAGACGAGTACTTCCGGTCAGTAAGATCCTGAATAAGGCATTATTATGAGTCAGTCTGCGATATGCTTAGCCACCCTTTTAGTTGTCACTTATCAACATTATTTGTCTCGCAGTTATATGATGTGGAGTTTGCGACAGAATTTAACAAGATATGGCGTAACTAAGGTATACACTAAATACGTGTCCGGGGAATTGGCACTTTGTATTTTTTTAGCAGCGAAGTGTACAAAGTGCATGGTAAAACACAGGAAGATATTTGAATATCTCTTCTTCCCCATATCTTAACTAAATTAGATCAAAACCTATCGCTCTTTGAGTTATGTTCTCAAAGAATTATCACATAAAGGCTCAGCACTGGCCGCGTGAGTGGCAGAATTGTGTAGATCAAGTGTCCAGCACATAAATCAACACTGTTAGAAGTTAAACATTTACTATCGCTTAACGTGTTCCATGTATTTAAACAGCAGTGTATGAATCTCGAAAGGAGAAGAAAGCGGCTCACCTTGTTGAGTGCTTCCAGTTCGTAGAGACGACTCTCTAAATGGTTGACGGTCTTGGAATGTATCTGTTCGAGTTCGCGCCGATCTCGCTCGTACATTTGCTGCGACCCCGTCTGTTTGTTGAGAGCCTTTTCCCTCTCATCACTCAACTAACGAGACAACAGAGCATTTTTGGGGAAATAAACACCAGAAAAATTGGGGTGGAGGAGGTGGGGTAGGGGCTGCTGTCATATGCTTTCGGGGGCATTTTTAAGTGTCAATCTTATTGATTTTAATAGTGCCAGTTTCATCCCATATCTACCCTTTCTATCATAAACTTCAATATTAGATAAAGGCGTCATGTATTTACATATACATTGGTTCCTATAAAGTTCTTACTACGAAATATTTCAATGGGGAGAATATGCTAACAAACGGCCGCACTATCCCACTTCCCTATTATTAATAGCGTGATTCATTGAACTTTGAGTATGTCTTTAATACTGTGGAACCTATACTTAAGACAAAATCAATTCGTGCTGATATTCAAATGTCTTTGAAGTCGTATGTCAGTTACAGAGTAACGCTATGTGAAATGTAGACTTGAGACTAGGTTTATCGGAGGGAGTAAATATACTGCACAATTAACAACATTGTAGCTTTTTGTTCTATTCGGCACTGACTTGGTTCAATCCAGCATTATCACCTCATGATCTGCGCTTCCTGGTATTTTTCACATTTGTCTTCTCACTTTAGAGTCATGGCGACTAAAATCAGGCATACCCTACCAGTGTACGGTATACAGCTATCCTTTCCAAGAAACTAAGAGATATTGTGTAAGAGGTGGACCAATAGGCTGGAGACTCCAGTCAGAAACAAAATATCTAAAACACCAATCATTTCAAGCACTCCAAACGGAAAACGAAACCACTTGTTTAAGAGTACGACGATCACGACTGCCTACCATCCAATACTATCGTAAAACTGGATGATCTTGGCCATCGTATGCCACGACTGGAGTTTGGCATAGTGATTTCACGAGGCGAAGCCGAGTGAAGTCCGGAGCCAAAACTTCAGGTGTGGAATGTGGTAGCAACGATTAAAACGAATCAGGTCTTGATTTTATCCTATTCCGTCTCCTCGATTTTGGAATATTATATGATAACACTTATGTATGCCACTAGTGGCATATAAAACTCCGTATGCCAGTCAGCGTGGCATACAGAAACTTAATGTTAAGCCTATGGGATTTTATATTAGGGGTAGGATAAAACGGGTAACTGAAGCAAATACCAACACATCGGAACCAACTGAATCCAAGAAACCACGCCAAAAAGGTGCACCTATCATCGGGAATAACTATCATAAAACTATACCTGAGTTAAAAAAGACATGTTCCACTCCCATGTTCAAAGGAACTTACAAAATGCAGATGATCGGTTTACCAATGAGGACATATGTCCCCAAATGCCATCAAAATTATGCTCGAACAATACTTGCACACCATCCTTGGGTGGTAAATACGAGGACCTTCATACTTATAACCCTAAGCTACTATGTCCTCACTAAAGAACTTCTACTGGAAATACATGTATGCATGTATGGATGATGAATCTGATGATTCTCATCAGCCAGAAGCCGAAAATGTGTTCAATAATCTAATTCGATACTCTCGTTGCACAAGACCCAACAATATGGACTAATGAATTATACCAGAGACAATTTTTCAATGTGAAAATTTGTTTGCACTAGTATCATGATTATCAGACACAAAATAAAATCTTAAAATTCTGAATTACCAAACTAAATGGACTCAATCTAACTTAACATGACCCATGATTACTATGGATACCACTCTCAACTAGAAACCGCTCTGAAACCCATATAACCACCAGTATTAAGCAATCAAAATCACACCTTGATGAAGGAACAAACAGTCTGAAACATGTCTTCTAATTCATTTCTTATACATAATACGGTAACGGCCCTTCGCCGAGTTAGTGGGGATATTTTTTCCTTTTATCATACATAATATCTAAAAATGAGAAGTCAAGCTGTACTCTGACTTGCGGTCAGTGTACTCACATCTTGTTGTTGTTTGGCATTGAGTGTGGAGAGTCTGTTGGCCCACTCGGCTTTGAGTTGGTCTAACTCAGTGGTTCGTACAGCGAGTGCCTCGCGTGCTGCTCGCAGCTGTGAGCTAAGGTCACCCTCTGTGTGCTCGAAGCGCTCCGTCAGCCGTGCATTCTGCTCCTGTACACAGAAACTACGATCAGAGCACACACCCAGACAGTTGTGGTTTATTCAGAAAGTTAAAAACATAAGACAGAAGGAATGAATGCAAAAAAAAAGGATTGCAGTGATTATCCTACTGCGTATTTAGGTCATTGTATGGAAAACCGTACAATTACAGCTTCAGAACAGAAAAAACACCTTATTTGCCATTTGTTAGACAAACTCTATTTCTTATTAGAATACTTATATCTATTTATAAGAAAAATGTAATCATACTCATTTGCTATCAATTGTTCAGTTTTGGCACAAATTTGAAAAATACCTTACTTTCTCAGGGAACATTCGGAATGAAACTTACTTTTTAAAACACAAGTAAATGTAAGTTTCCATTCCAAAGAGAAATTCTCTTAGTATAGCCAAGTATATCATCAAAAACAATGGAAATTATGAAATCTATCAAGTGAGAATGAATATTGATTTGGCACCATGGGAAGAATGTAATTAGGCTTGATTTAAGCAGTTTTTTTTACCTTTTAGGAACGTTTGGTATAAAAAAAGTATTGAATGTAATGCACCATACTAGGAACTAAATACAGGAGTTAATTTTTGTATTAGGAAGCCAATATTTCCAGTATTTATCTTAAACATGTTTGACTTTCAATGGTAATATTTGCAGTTGTTATAAATCTTTTAGAGATATATATGAATATCTTTTTTTTATACAGCTTTAAAATCTACATATCAAACGTTCCATACTGAATATTGTCCTTTAAATAAGGCTATAGGGACTTAACAAACACTTGAAACAGCTGTAGCTTTTTAATATTATATCCTGAAAGATTTGTAGATGTGATTATTTCAATTTATTTGGTTGGTATTAAGTGATACATACTTATAAGGTGAGTTCTTGATATATTTCTAAAAATGTTTTTACATGTTTCGATGACTCCAATGTCATATGTGTTGGTAAGAAACCCCAAACAGGCCTAACAGCGGTTAAGGCTTAAAAAGGTCCGTTTAAAAGGTTGTTTAATCAATGCAATAATACACAAGAGATGCTTACTTTTGGCTGATAGCAGCAATAGAGTAGCTTACAGGAAGGTCTGGAAGGCTTTTACAAAGATTGTTTGTTTGTTTGGGTAGTTTGACATCCAATTTGTTCAATTAAGACTTACTTTGGTTTATTTTACTTTAGTAAGACGTGGCTATGACACCTCTGTAATAAGCCGATGCTACCTTGATAATGACAACTTCCTGTCACTTTTGAACCAGGTAAAAAAAAAAGAAATTTGGTTTATTTTACTAACATTTGCATATGTCCTGTTGGAATAACCGGGTATGTTGCCTTGTTGATCTGGACATCAATCTCTTTTTGATCATACCATATCAAGTTCTTACATAACCTAAGGAATTGTTTGTTTGTTTGGGTAGCTCAACATCCAATATGTTCTATTAGACTTACTTTGGGATGAATTTAGGTAGAAATCTTACCCCTACACATTTACAGAGGTGAGAGTTCTTTTACTTCCTACACCACATAGACAAGGTATGAGAAGGATCGGCCTTTGATATAGCAGTAAATCTACCACTGCTGGAGGTGAAGGAGAAATGTGGTTGCAGTGAGGCTTCCCTAAGGAAGCAAAGAATGTCTTACCGGTGTTATGGATAACACTTCACATTGCTATTGCATTTGTGAAGAATTTCTTCCTGTGTCTTTTTTTTTTTTTTTTTAAATTTTGCCTGTCACAGGGTTCGTACATAGACAACCAAATAAAATTCCAGGCTTTTTCCAGGCTCTAATATTTTTTCTCCAGGCACATAAGAATGTGAATCAATACCTTGAGAGTTTTCAGACAGTTCGCCAAGTATTTTTTTACGTCGGCGTCAGTGCCTGGCAGGAATTTGAGGGCCAAGTGCGTCAGATGTTTGAATGGGTTAGTTTCAATCACGTTGAGAACTGCCGTAGTGCCACCGAGACCGGAGGCCCCCATACATACAAGATCAAGGACGAACCTGTGTGAAATACAAAAGCAACATGTAAAACGCGACTGGTTTTAGTCCTCCCATATCAATTTATACCATGATCTATGATTATTTTAAAAGAAATCAAATTTACAAACAATGTTGGCAGCCCAAGTAATAATACCATTTCCAGTCGCTTGGGGGCGGGACTATAAACACTTTTTGTCTTGTTTATCATCGGCTTAACGGTTGATGTTTAGAAATAGAGGGAAATTGGTTCCGGGTGAAAAATATCAAAGTTACGAGGTAAAGATCTACAAAATCAATTAAAAAGCTGATTAAGTAAATTGGGCTCCACAAACCCTCTGCCCTAAAAAATATAAGAGAAGCTCTTCTCACCGGATTTACACTGATCCCCAAAAATGGGCATGTTGGATGAACCTTCCATCGAGATTTCTTCGGCTAGGATTGTCTTCGTGAACGAGTTTGAACACTATTTAACAATAACCCTTGTACAAGGTCTCCTTGTACCCTGTGCTTTCATAGGCATTAGTTATTTAACAGACCACTGGTTTGTTTCCAGTGTCCTATTTTATCGATTTATCACTCGCATATTGGGAGCATAGTGAGAGTGTATTAAATAGATTACCTATCGCTCGTTCGCTGCCATAAGTCCAGGCTGGTTGACCAGCTGAGAGAGGGTCAACCCTCTCGTACAGGTCTTGACAGAGTCTAAAACCTTTACACAGATTTAAAGGTTGTGGACTCTCCCTTCGGAAGACCCAGTGCCATGTTTATCAAAGTTAAATAAAGTTTAAAACTTATGTTTTAACACAAACCCCACTTTTAGTTGTTTATATGCATCATATAAATAAACTCAAACATCGGGAACACTTTATTTCCATGAAAGTTGACAGACACTGCTTCCAGGTTGCTACTTGACAACCACAGTAGTGGCAGTCACAAAACCATTTTCTCCAAATTGATTGCCGCACCCCAATAAGAACTGTCTAAAAGATCTAACTGGTTAATGCAGCCTGAAGATTCTCAGAGATGAAACTGCTTCACATACAGAATTCCCACACTGGGATTATGTAATAGAATAGGGACACTGAAAAGTTGTTGACACAGTTACAAACATAGATTCTAAACCCTAACAAAACATAAAAAAGTAGTCAGCCTGATACGGTTAGCACTGTGATTTGTCGATAGGGGTCACGTGGTACAATATTATAAAAGACGTGACAGTTCAAACTGTCAACCGTTCCACAGCTGCTGCGATACTGAAATTAATAAACTCTTGTTTTCCATGGACTGAATTCCATTCAAATCAGAAAACATATTTTCAGTGGATAATGCTACATGTATATGATACATGTTTACCAAATTTCAGCATATTTTATAAACGATCACAGAGATTTTATATTTCTTTGGAAAAGTCTCAATATTTTCATGTTGTTACTATTTTTTCCGTACTTTCTTCTCTTTTCCTGCACTATTTGACAGTTCCGCACGATATGTTGAACAGTCAGAGGTAATAGAAAAATTGTTTTGTAAGAAATAAAAAGGGATCGCCATATGTTGTTTTGAGGGAGGGAGGGAGGGAGGGAGGGAGGGAGGGAGGGAGGGAGGGAGGGAGGGAGGGAGGGAGGGAGGGAGGGAGGGAGGGAGGGAGGGAGGGAGGGAGGGAGGGATAACCATGAATAGGGAAGGGCCTGCAATGATAGGATATTTAAAGCCCTACTCCTCTGTGAACTCAGCAGTTCATGTATCAATGCACATGTATATTTAGCTACCTGAGGGCGATTTCGTTTTGTAGTTGGTGATAGCTTCATGGATGAGTGCACACAGACTGATCTGCATGCAGCCTGGCCATGTGCTGGGGCAAAACCTTGTTCCTATGTACACCAATTAAGTAGGTCAAGCCAATATCTGGTATTAAATGATATTGCAAATGATTTTACAAAACAATATCATTTGACTGTGTCTTGACTGATTCCTAGAACAATGTTATGAACCATTTTGACTTCTGTTTGTGTGTAAATATGCTGAATAAACCATCCTTTCATACACCTGCTGCCTCCCCCCCCCCCCCATTATGAGATTTAGAAAAAATACATGAATAGCATATCAAATATGTATTTTACCAAAATAATGACACTTCCTAGGGTGTAAGCAACTGTCAGTTCCACTTATGGAGATGGTAAATGTTCCACTAATGGTCACTATAAATCAATATTGAGTAAACATCTGTTTGAGTATGCCAATTTCACCCAAAATCCCCCCCACTTTTAACAAATACTTGAATATCTCAGCAAATATAGAATCTACCTAGAAAATTCCACTTCCTAGTACCTACTGTTTTTTATTCTCTTTCAAATGAGGCATATTATATTACGATTGAACCAGTTCTACATGTAGAAATATGTCCATAAAGGAGTACTTAAAAATGGACCTGTGACTCAAAGAGTCCCCCCCAAACTGAAATCTCTTTTTCTGAAAATTCATGCCAAAATACTAAATTCTAAAACGGCAAGGCATTGTACCACCATAAAACCTTCTGTCCAAAACAGAAACCATATTCCTATCTCTACTTAGTAAGCTATAAAAAACAAAAATGTGGTCAGGTCATCTAGTGACTTTACAAGCAGTTGTACTACAGTAGGCTATAGCCATAACCTAAAGGCCAACCGTCCACCTGCTAATAATGTAGGGAATAATTGTTCAGTACACATGAAACTTCCCCAGCATCCATTTACAGTGTATTTCAAAACACTGCTATGAAAGAAATTATGACCTTTCTCAAAAAAGGCTATAAAGAGTATATCAGAAGGGAAAGTTACATGATCAGGACTGTCCTTGCACGTTTATGGAGCACCTAAAAATCATTGGAGTAATCTATCATTCCAAAACGTCTACAATGACAAATCTGGAAAGAACCTGAAATGGTCGACCAGATATAAAATCATTCATGCTAACAAACCAGACTGTCCACATGGGGGCAGGGGACTCTAACAATGAAACTCTAAGTTGTTAGTATCATGAGCAGCCCTCCTGTCATGTGCGACAGGCTGGAACAAGACTGGTTATCCCTTATTGGCTTTTGATTCAACAGCAAATCACAGCAGAGCTTGCAAGCTCAACATGCCACAAAAGGCCTCCCACCTTGTGTATGTAAGAATCTCTAGTTGTCATTAAAACAATTAAGTTCTTGAAGTACCACATACTCGTGTCCAAGTTAGGTTGGACTCTAGACTTTACAGCATAGTAAGGTTATCAAATCACCATAACCAGCTTTATGAGTCCCATCACTAGCATTCCCTGACCTTGACAGACTTAGGAGCATTTGGAATTATGTTTCACGTGGCATACTTTTTTTTCTTTCAAAACTCAGCATATAAAAGAGACCAAGGTGTTATTCTGAAAGAAATACTTGAAATCTTATAAATGATAACAAACATTGCCTAAGAAAAGTACAAAATGAATTTTTTTTTTTAAAGTAAGAAAATGCAAGCCTGGCCCCACTGGTGGCGCCGCTTTTATTACCCTTGCCCAGCGTTTATTACCCTATTATTGACTTGCGACGATAACATCGCTTCAGTGGGGCTGGCCTTCATAAAACAATGCACCGCTAGGCACGCTCAGCGTTAACACACATATTCAAGATCAGATAAAAAAAAACAAATCTAACATGACATACTAACTTGGGACAGTCCTTGTGCTCTTCCTGGATCACCATCTGTAGCAGGTCAATAAAGCGTTGTGGAAATGCCCCAAAGTCCACCAGTAGGCCTTGCTGAGCTTTCAGACTGAAATTGCAGATTTTACAGCATGTCGCATTTCAGTGAATAAAAATTGCCCTCTTATTTTTCATAGAAAAGTATGAAAACATTGATTCTTCATTACCTAATCTTAGTTGCCTAAAGTACATGGGCCAAGGATAATAATCATAGTAACAGTCTCTTCATCGATTGCACGTGAGCAGCTTTTCAAGCCTATTGAATAGTCAACTTTGTGAAACATGCTCTGAAAAGAAATTCTTGGACAGAATTCCAGAGAAAGATAAAAACAATATTTCTTAAATTTCAAATGATTTTACTTAAAATATCGTAGACGGACCTTTGAAAATCTTCTTCGCCAAGCTGGAGTGTGTAGAGGAAAAACGAGTCACTTTCATCTGTCAGACGCACTACCAGCTCCTAGAAATCACAAATGTATCGTTAATCAGTGTTCACATAAAGAATCAAAATAAATGTTGATATTAATCATGTGCCACGACTTGTAGCTTAACTGGAACTATCTAATTCATCAGAACATCATAACCTCTATCTAATTGTTATTGTGTATTGGGTCGGAATATATCATAATATTATTACATGTATTTGTAAATCGATTATCTGACTCAATTATAACATTGATATATATATGTCCCCTAAACAGACAATGCTTATTATAGTCTATGTAAACTTTACCTTTCGATGTGTTGGCGCTGTTGAGGTGTGTATTTCAATAGCTATCTGAATGGAAACTTTCCTGTTAAAGAACAATATAAACCACATAAGACAAACACATCAAGTGAAAGCGTTCTACGCCGTTAGTAGATCTTCATATGTTTTGTACGATTATAATACGTTTTGTTTGTTTCAGGAGTTTTACATGCAATATGTATGATTAGACTTCCTGTGGTTTATTTTACTTACACATGTTTATCCTATTAGAATAACCTGTCATACTGCCTGGTAGGTCCTGGCCAGTAAAACCACCCTGCGGTTAATGAACCGTTCATAATGGATGGTAGTCGGGGAGGAGCACACTTTTCGCAACATGATTCACTAAAAAGAAAGTCCCCCTCCCCGGAGAAATAAAAGGAGAAATTTGCCCCCCCCCCCCCCAGCAGTACTGGTGGGGGCGGGGGAAGTAGCCTTTCCATTTGTAGGTCCAGGCGGTCTTCCATTACAGCAGTATACATGTTGTTATAAGAAACAATTTGAGGGTACAGATTTAATTTTGCATATCAGTCAACTGGGTAAAATGTACTCTTTTAGATATAAGTCTCTCGTTTTTAATAAAGTCATTTTATAAATTGCAAGACAGTCAATACATTAAAAAATTACGTAGGATCTAAGAATGCAATGTTAGAAGATGAGGTTGATGTGAGAGATGACGACTCATGTTTATGTTTGTTTGGGTAGTTTAACGTCCAATTTGTTCAATTATGTTGGTGACCAACATCGTGGAGGATCGCCTGGAAATGGGTGAACGATTGTAACGTCTTAAAATATACTTGAATAATAAAAAAAAAATTACGACATAAAAGTATGTGTTGTAGTGTAGGGGTCAGGGTAGTTGAGTCAGTGGTTTGTTTACTTCACGCTAGGTGCCGCGAGTGCCGATCACTGCTCTGCGATAAAGCCGGCGGACCCGTTTATGCAAATACTCTGGGGTCGCCCTCATTACGTAACTCGGTCAGTATATAGAGGCCTAATCTGCAGCAGGTCGACAGGTTACTTGTACGTTCCTCCGCAAAGAGTGAACTACTTGGAATCTCACAGACTGGTAAGGTTTCTCTGTGAAGCCTTGCAGTGGTTGAGGGAACAGATCCCCTCACCTTACGCTACCTAGCACATTCCGTGCTAGGCGACTGTATACGCAGGTATGAATAAAGACAGTAATACCTGAACTGTGCAGAGTCTGGTTTTGTGTTCGCAGGTTAGTCGAAAGTAGTAGATCCTGCATATCTTTTACTTACCAAGTAGACTCCAAACCAACCTATGCGAGAAAGTTCATAGGGTATCGACTCGTCTCACTCACTCTGCAACTCACTCGACCAATCTCATCTCAGGTGTTGAGTTAAACACTTTAGAACCGGTGGGCCACTACAGTAGTGTGTTAACAATATCTCATGTTCTTTTTATTATTTGACTAGGCGAGATGAGCATAAGAAATGGGTGGGCGATTTAGGCAACCAAGATGGGCATCCTGGATGGGCAAGGGAGTTGAGTTGGGTGAAAGAGATGGGCATATGAGATCAAGTTGAGTGAGCAGGCAAAATGGGTATACAAATTGTGAGCACACATTTGGTCGGCAAGTGGGCAGGTGGGCAAGTCGGCAGGTGGGCAAGCATGCAAGTTTGCAGGATGCAAGTTGTGCAGGATGGTTGAATGGGCAGATTGGGCAGCAAACTGGAGAAAGGTTGGGTATGCAAGCATGCAAGTTGGGCGGGATTGTTTGTTTGGGTAGTTTAACGTCAAATTTGTTCAATTAGAATTTCTTTCTTCTCAGTGTTATGGAAAACCCTGCGCATTATTGTCACATTCTTAAGGAATTTCTTCCTGCTCTCTTTGGTGGTCTGACAATGTAGCATGAGATGTTTTACACTCAGCGGAGTGTTGCATGTCTGGCACACAGGCACTACTTCACCTCTTAGGAGGTGCCCATGTGTCAGTTTGGTGTGACCAGTCAGCAGACAGGTCAGTTTCACCTGTTCAGTTTGTGTCAGTTTGTCTTTCCTAAAGTTGTGACTAGTAGCCACTACAATTTCTCGTAGTTTGTTGTCTCTGGTGCAGTTCCAGAGTTTCTTAATATGCTCCTTGGCCATTGGTTTCAGGTCTGTATGTGGAACTGTGTGTGCTCCAACTTTTCTGCTTAATTCAGTTTTGGCTATTTGATCTGCAGCCTCATTTCTGGAGAGCTGAATGAGCAGGTTGGGCAGGCAAGTTGGGCATGATGTTCGGTGGGCAGGACAGGCATACAAATTGGGCAGATGAGATGGGCATGCAGAAAGGTAGATTGGTAGTCAGATGGACAGATGATTGGGTAGTCTGGTGGATGGAAAGCGAGTTTGAAGCTGCTATGATGGAGAGTCAGATGAATTGTCAGTCAGGTTGATGGGCAGTCAGATTAATGGGAAGTCAAGTGGATGAATAGTCTGGTGGATGGGCAGTCAGATCAAAGGGCAGTCAGATCAAAGGGCAGTCAGTTGGATGGACAGATTAGTGGGTTGTCAGGTTGAAGGGAAGTCAGAGGGATGGTTAGTCAGAGGGATGGTAAGTCAGATTACGTTACTGACATGTTTATTCTGTTGAAATAACTTGGCATGCTGCCTGGGTCAACTAGGGAGCTTATTCTTCCATATTATATCTTATCAAAAATCTTACATTTCTATAAGCATCATTGTGAAAAATGTGATCCAGACGGAACAAAAAGGCTGCCACATGAAAAATTATACCTTAAAACCAGTTTGAGAAAACCTACCTTTTGCCTGTTTGACAACTCTCTAGTCAGGCATAAAAAACACTGAACTAAGAGACACAAATTTGAAATGATCAAATAAACAGTCACCTTTTTCTCACACTCACCTTGCCCACTTCCCTTCATTTCTTAGTTTCTTTTCATTCTGATTTTTTTTTATCTAATTGCATTTTACCTTCACTTCCTTCTGCAGTTTCAAGGATAGGTTCAGTGACATCAGGATTAACAGACTATTTTTGACTATAGTGATACAGTATACCAAGCAGGCCCACATTATCTACTCAAGAAACTGCAACTAGCCCAAAACAAATGTGCTAAACCAAATACCAATGAGTTACACAGGCTATGCAATTTGAAGGAACTCTCGACTAGACGAAAACGTAAGTTAATTATGATGGCATACCAAAGGTTAGATGAAGACAAATATGTAGACAATCACCAAATCCAAACTACATCACATGATCAACTGCTCCTCTTATGTCAGATACCAAATGGTGCCAGCTACACGAAATGTTTACTTTATAAGACAACCAAACTCAGGAATACCCTCCCTCTGCATACACGCGCAATTAAATCCCCTAATGCCATTAAACGTTACCTGAAAAACAACTTGTGTTCATAAGATAATCCATCCTAATTACCTGATACATCCTACCATTACCTGATCTAAAAACCAGATCTCAGAATAAAAGACAAATTCGTTTAAAACGACCACGGACATCATTTTATAAAAGGAATCTGATATATGAGGGAATGTCACTATGGAATGCATTATCATTAGAGATATAAAATTGTTAAATTTTTCATTAAAAAAGTTCGTAAAGGTGATGGTAAAGGTGCTGTTAGAGAAGTCTTAAACAATATGGAATATGTAAATGGTTATCCCTCTGGATTTATATCATCCACCTCATCCGATCTCATTGACATCACATCCTGTACTCATGTACGTGTGTATATACGCATCTTAATGCTTGACTAGAATTGTTCCAGGATATTAGAACCTGTAAAACGTTAGTAGAAGGCACACAATACCTGCAATTTGCAGAAGGTCTTATTGTATATTCTTTATTCTGAAAAAAAATTACCAACAAGAAAAATGTCTTCCCATACAGACCTTTATCGACCCCTACATGGAATATTAACTAACTTACATGTGTATACCACAACCAAATATGCTTAATGTTTCAAGCCCGACATTGTACTAGGTGTGAGGAAGACAGGCCTGCGAGCCTAGACCTTTCCAGTATAAATAAATGAATAAATCCCCCTCCTTGTTAATAGGTTCCCAATGTTCCCTAGTTCTTGGGGCCTGTTTTATTCTTAACTCTAGGGGATGACAGGCCCAATGAAGGAGACCTCCACAGACGACCTATTGGGGGAGAGCTCATCAATCATGTTTTATTACCCCTATCATCCATTCAGGACTTGCACACTAGCATCATCCTGTAAAGGCCGCCTAAACAGGTCAAAAGAAAACGAGGCGATCACTATCCACTCAGTCCTGAGTAATGATTAAAAAAACCTAGTGTTTTTTCTCACCTGAAAGATGGAAATAGCTCTCACTTATTAAAATACTAGGCCGATTTTTATAAACAATAAAATGTTAGAAGGGTGGGACTTGGTATATATATGAAATACCTATGTTATGGATAAGATTTCCTGTCGTAGATTGAACATCAGAATTGTTTATGTAAAAAAGCACTAAAACATTTTACCTTCGTGTTTTCACGCTGATTTCATGAAAAATCTATTGCGCAGACCTATAGATACAAGGATTAATAGTAGGCATGGCATTGCCATGATTTCGGTTTCAACAAGTAATGTATACATGTTTTAAAAATACACCACTGTCGCCAGGTGCAGACCACATCTGACCAGTACGGGCCCCACCCCCTATAGTAGGTATTCATTGAACCGCAACGGGTGCCTGCGCAATATATAAAATTCACTACTGTCGCCAGGTGCGGACCACATCTGACCAGAGCGGGACCCACCCGCTAGTATGTGGGGTGCGTTCGATCTGTGTATTTATGTTACATTGAGCCTCTGACTATGTTTTGTTTTCTGGTGACCTATTTGACCTGATTCCATCGAACACGTCTGGTATCGGCGCCCGCACCCGTTGTCTAGGGCTTTCAGATTGAGGGAGGGAGGGAGGGAGGGAGGGAGGGAGGGAGGGAGGGAGGGAGGGAGGGAGGGAGGGAGGGAGGGAGGGAGGGAGGGAGGGAGGGAGGGAGGTGGAAGCCTGTTGCAATATATAAAAATACACTACTGTCGCCGGGTGCGGACCACATCTGACCAGAGCAAGCCCCACCCGCTAGTAGGTATTCATTGAGCCGTAACGGTTGTACTGGTGACCTATTTGACCTGATTCCATCCAATGCGTCTGGGGGTTGTTTCATAATCTAGGATCGTACATGAAGAACCTTTTCTGTACCTCGTACAAGGGTTATCGTCTAATAATATTTAAGTCTGTAGTATAAGACAATGTTGGCCGTCCATAAATGTTTAATGAAATTGACCCGCATTGTCCCTGGGTCTCTATGGCGTAAAAAAAAAAGGGTCTACATGTACGATCCTGGATTGTGAAATGGGCCCCTGGTATCGGCGCCCGCGGGACACACCCGCTAGGGAGGGAGGGAGGGAGGGAGGTGGAAGCCTGTTGCAATATATAAAAATACACTACTGTCGCCGGGTGCGGACCACATCTGACCAGAGCAAGCCCCACCCGCTGGTAGGTATTCATTGAACCGCAACGGGTGCCTATACAACATATAAAAATACACTACTGTCGCTGGGTGCGGACCCGGTATCGAGGGTATCAAGGTTCTAATTATTCAGAATATATTACTGTAATGTATTATAATGTAAGCCGCAAAAAACGTTCCCCGTCTCCCCTAATATATTTCGGTCTTGACCTACAGGTCAAACTGAAATAATAAACAAAATATCTTATTAGGTATTTCATGATGATTAACCCTTTCATGCCGGGTGATGCCTTGAGGCATCAACTAGGGCTGGCCGGGTGATGCTTCAAGGCATCATCCTGGGATTTTGTTTGTTTGTTTGGGTAGTTTAACGTCCAATTTGTTCAATAAAGCCCAATGCCCATCTACAGATTCCGGTACATCAATGTACCTTTGTCGGCGACAAACGGACGGTAATTTGTCTCACCAAAGGCATCCTAACGGAGTCGGCCGTAGTCGGTAGATGTAGGACAGCTAGGCAAGGGTGAGCCACTGATTAGTAGACTGATTTGCTTAGGACTAATATCCACCACCCCATCTTCTCAATGTCCGCCGGTCAAGCGAAGAGTTATGTAATTTGCCTGCGACAAGTCAACCGACTCCTATACAATTTAGGAACTAATCGCTCAACCCTGAATCGGTAGATGGGCATCAGGCCTTAGACTTCATCATCCTGGGATGGCCGTCTTTATTGAGCAAATATTTCTAATTTTCTTCACAAAAGCAAATATTTTGTAAATGATGCCTCAAGGCATCACAACATCATCCTGGGATGGCCGTGTGATGCCTTGAGGCATCACACGGGAGAGATTTTTAACAGTATAACCATCTCTCCGGCAGAATTAGCATTGATGGGAATAAATGCATTACAATAAAAGGTTTTTACACTATTTCTGGATGATAGTTTCTAAAGTGTGGCCTTGGCAAAAACTTGCAGTGATTAAGCAGTGGCAAACAAGTCTGATACTCGCCATATTTGAGGTGTTCTCTCAATGACTGAAGGTTTCCCGGAAAAAGCCTGAAATATACAGGCATAGAAAGCCATGTCTAAATGTTATCTATAAATAGAAATTAAACAATTTGATAATCAATCATGGTATGCATGTTTCATCTTATATGGCATATCGTGTGTTTCAATGATCTCTGTCATATAGAAAAATTCCATGACTGATTACCAAAATGTCAGGTCATATGTTTGTATTTGGAAAAGGTACCGATGTTGGATTTTTGCTTGTCCAGACATCTGTTATTATCTTCTGGTGTGCCTCTTTTCAATTTCCTAAGTAAATTCTCTGGAATAGGGTCAAGACAGTCCCTTTCACCTCATTAATACTTTCATTGGATATTGGTTCCAGAAGTAAATGCATCTATTGTCGGTATTATAGTGGTAGCGGAATATATTTAGCAAGTCCATCATGAATAGGCCATGTCTATTGATAGGATATTTAAATGTCTGTAGTCTATTTAAGCATCTGGACCAGATAAAACTGTTATATAACAATATGGACTACATGGCCTTTAGTGAAATGTGGTTAACTAATCTTCACACACCCGGAATAGTGCATATTGATGGGTTTACGTTAATAAGGATGGACAGGACTACCAAGATAGGTGGGGGTATATGTTGTTATGTAAAAAATAAACACCTAAAGTATTGTGGAAACGATGTATAGCGGAGGTTGAATTGGATCCCAATCTTTTAAGTGATCACAGGGCCATTCTTGTTAAGAGACAACACACTCCACCTAAAACAGAACCTTGTGAATTTAAGGGTCGTTCCTACCGTAACTACAATTCCTTAGACCTCCAAAGTTACCTATATCAACAAGACTATACCTCGTTGTATAAATCAACAGACCCTGAATTACAATGGAATATTATTCAGACGTACATTCAAGCTTATTTAGATGAAATATGCCCCATAAAAAAACTTTAAATTCCGACAGAAACGAGCAGACTGGATAACTGAGGATATCATAAATCTTATGATTGAAAGACGAGAAATGGTGGCGGAACATGCACAAAAGCCCTAACATAGTTTCTCATAAAGACCTAAAGAGAATTAAAAACCTCATAAATTCTGAGATAAGAAAAGCCGAAATTAACTATTGGAAAGACAGACTCGAAAATGCTAAGAAAAATCCGAGAAAATTTTGGAAATATACTAAGGCCTTGTATGATCCACAGTGTAATAAAGAAATGTCTAAACTATATGATGAAAAGGAAGATATATATTACGAGGGGAAAGAAATGGTGGATTTTATTAATAACTATTTTGCTACAGTTGGAGATATTAATGAGTTCAGAGATAAAGATGGATCTAACAATGATATTACTTATCTATCAAAAAATGCACAATGTAATCCGGTATACGATAATCAAAATTGCAACAAACTAGGACGGATCGTATTTAAATTGGATGAAATACTACAAGCCGTAAATGACATAGACGTAAATAAATCTAGCGGAATTACTGGAATCAACTCTAAGGTACTAAAAGATTCCTTCTATGTCTTATGTGATCAATTACGATGCATATATAAAAATATTGTTGATTTCTCGAAATTCCCAAAGACATGGTCACATGCTACAATTATCCCAATACCAAAGGTAAACAACTCAAATAACCCTGGAGACTGGAGACCAATTTCTCTACTACCTATCCAATCAAAGATTTTTGAACGAATTGTTCATTGGCATATATCGAACTTTATTGAGAGCAACAACCTTTTTAACGACAATCAATATGGCTTTAGAAGTGAACGTGGGACTACCGATGCTGTTATGTCAACGACCTCTATAATCATCGGTATAATAAACGCTTAACACCCTGCCTTTTTATTGATTTTAGTAAAGCTTTTGATCGGGTTAATCGAAATTTAATTATTACAAAACTTTATAGCAAATTTAACATGGGAAACGACTTGACCAGATGCATAAAAAGCTACTTAGACCACAGAACACAAAGTACTAGAGTTGGCAGCTCTCTGTCCTCTAGCCTCCAAAATAGCACGGGTGTTCCTCAAGGTAGTATTCTTGGACCTTTATTAGTCAACTGTTTTATCGATGACATTAAAGATCTACCTTTTTTATCTAGCCACATTTTTTATGCAGATGACCTTGTCCTATACACAAGCGATAGTAATGTTCTTAATAGTATTAACAGGCTCCAACACGATGTAAACCTCCTAGAAGGGTGGTGTAAAGACAATTTTATGCAAATTAATGAAAAGAAGACAAAATTGTGTATCTACGGTTTTACAAACTTGTTACCTAACAAAAATGATGAAGTACAACAGTTTCGTATTTTTGTGAACCAGAAGGTCATACCTCACTGTAACTCGTTTAAGTATCTCGGAGTGTCTATTGACCGTACCTTAACATGGAAAAATGCTATTAATGATGTTTCTTGCAAAGTAAATCAGCGACTATACCAACTCTCAAAAATACGGAAATATGTTAATGAGAGTACTAGTATCTGCATTTATAAAGCTCTTATTGCCCTTTTTTTCGACCATTGCGGCTACTTTATCAACGGTGCTTCTGTAAATTTGTTAGATAAGCTTCAAAAACTGCAGAACAGGGCCTTGCGAATCTGTACCAAGTCACATATGAGAGAAATTAGCATTGAAGATTTACACGCTAGATGTAATGTTGACATGCTAGGAGTAAGACATTCTTATTTAAAAATGGTATTCATGCAAAGATATGCTAAACATGTGACAAGAGAAGAGAACCCAAAACGAGGGGTCAGAATAAGAGAAATGTGAAACTAAAACGACCGAGAACTAGTTTCTTTAAAAAATCCTTTATACAACGGAATGTTACTGTGGAATGGTTTACCAATGGCTATACAGGACTGTTCTTCGATGTATGCTTTCAAACACCATGTAAAAGCAAAAAGTAGGTTGATTATGTCAGGGCAAGATCCCTAGATGGCTATATATATGGACTGTAACTCATCGCATCACATTAGCCCATACCAATATCAATATGTACATATTCACATTTTCTTGTTGAGGTCAAGGTTGTTATCGATAATAATGTGATAGATCTGGTCATAGACAGGTACACAAAACCTGCTGACTGCAGAATGCCTCTAATTTGATTATTTTTGCAAATAAAAAAAATAAAATAAAAAAAAAGAACTTTTCAGTTTCTTCCTTGTCAATCTTTAAGTGTGTTCATTCCCCTTTTACCTAAGGTATACTTCGAAGGAGTTTTGGGATAATTGTTATTGAGTTTCACCTTTTCAGTGCAACATCTGTCTCAAAGTCCCCAGGCTACAACTTGATGAGTGAGGTTTAGATTTGACATGACTCTCTCTGCTGGATTACATGAGTTCTGTACTGGAACACACTCTGATCCTATGTATAGATTAATATCAAGCTTCATAATAATGTAGATACGACATTTAAGAAACCCAAGTGTAATCTGATGGTCAGTGCCTCCATCAGAGTATTTGATAAGAATATTTGGCCTTTGTGCCTTGGATTATTGAACCTGCTTGATAATGAAGCATGCCTGAAAGGTATTGATTGTTGCGTGATTTTACACTTCAGAAACACCAATGGTGTAAGTGATGCTTTCATGGTCTGAGGCTACAGACTTGGAAGCTGCTGTATCCGGCTCACCCAGGTTTCTTTTCACAGGCATATAATCTTCAGAATTAAGTACAGCATACCTATTTAAATATTTTAGTAACAGTATGTGAATGAAACAGCAACTTAGAACTGTAATTTCTCTAAAATATAATGAGAAAATTAATATTTCTCTGTGGAAAGGTTCTTTATGAATTTTTTAGAGCCCATATTTTGCTGTATGTTTTGATTTTTGAAAGAGAAATCCTGCATCACAAACTCTGTAGAGGCAACATTTTTAGGTAGGGGGGTAACCAGAACACACTTTTTTTAGGGGTGGGGGGAAGAATACGTTGTTCACTTAAAGGCTGCTTTATATCTTTAACTGATCAACATCACCCGAGCTCAGGCAAAATCAAAGGCGCACTAAAAATACAAACTAAACATACTAATCAAATATTGATGTTAATAATAATAATGATGATAATAATAATGATGATAACAAGAGCTAAGTGTGCATTTCGAAAATAGAAATATTGGCCTTTAAAGACCAAATTTGCAGGTGGACGCATTTAAAGCTCAATAAGGTTCAAAGGTCTACCAGTAATTAATTAGTATGATAACAAGGAAGCCCCCAGGCCAGGAGGGAGGGTAGGGAGGGTAGCTCCCTAGCCATGTGGGGGACACAACTTTGTTTCTATGTACACCAATAAAGTAGGTCAAGCCAATATCTGGTGGTAAAGGACATTACAAATGATTTTACAAAACAATATTATTTGACTAGGCCTTGACTGATTCCTACAACAAAGTTATGAACCATTTTGACTGCTGTTTATGTGTAAATATGCTGAATAAACCATCCTCTCATACACCTCATGCCTCCCCCCTCCTATTATGAGATTTGGCAAAAATACATGAATAGCACATCCAATATACATTTCACTTAAAAAATGACACTTCCTAGAGTGTAAGCAACTGTCGGTGCCACTTATGGAGATGGTAAATGTTACACCAATGCTCACTGTAAATCAATATTGAGTAAACATCTGTTTGAGCATGCCCATTTCACTGACCCCTCCCCCCCCCCCCCCACTTTCAACAAATACTGGAACATCTCTGTAAATATAGAATTTACTTAGAAAATTCCACTTCCTAGCACCTACTGTTTTTTATTCTCTTTCAAATGAGGCATATCATATTCTGATTGAACCAGTTTAAGGGGTAGAAATATGTCCATAAAGGAGTTCTTAAAAATGGACCTGTGACTCATAAAGTCCCCCCAAACTGAAATCTCTTTTTTTTTTACTGAAAATCCATGTCAAAATACTAAATACTAAAACTGTCAGATATTGTATGGCCATAAAACCTTCTGTCCAAAACAGAAACCATACCCCCCCCCCAAACTGAATTCCCTTTTTTTTTTAAATCCATGCCAAAATACTAAATATTAAAACTGTAAGGCATTGTACCACCATAAAACCTTCTTTCCAAAACAGAAATCATATTCCTATCTGTACTTAGTTAGCAATAAAAAGCAAAAATGTGACATCACGCAACGTAGTAACAGGTAGGTCCAGCCGCAAAAATGGACACTGCGCCACTCAGGTTTATCGATCAGTAGTTTATTTTTGGGAAAGCGGTGCAGTGCACTCTGGTACGCATGAAGGGTTTAGAAACTTTTCACCCCATTGAAACCAATGTTAAATCCACTGCACGTCTCTGGTAATATCTCAGTAAATATCTAACATAAAGGCACAATCTGCCGAAATTGCAGATAACAGGCTGCTACAACTGTCAAAGTAAAAACTTACTCGAAAGTAAATAAATCTGCATATCTATTCAATCATTCATACTTCTATTCCACAAAGTTTATTCATATTGCTTGTCAGAATAGCATCAAACGACTTCTAATTATGCATACTAATCATGAAATGTGAGTCTAAACATCGGTTTACGTTACGGGCGTCGAGTGATAATAGAAGAAAGCTAAGGTGCCTGAAAATGACAAAACCCTTTGCCTCGTTTTGGTTTTACATTCCGCTCCCGAGAATCCCTGTTGTATTGTATTTCATGTTCAGAAGAACAGATCATGTATTTGATTACAAGACATAAAAAACCTTTTAAAAAAAAAAAACTTTTCAAGGAAACATTTTTGTGGTGGTTTTGGAGATTTTGTTGAAAAAATATCATCACAGCAACTGTCATGTACATGATGTAGGCCCTACCCTCCCCCCACCCCTAACTGCGAAATAATATCAAGATTTTATCCTACCCTGTTACATGTTTTTAACTCCATATGTCACCAGTGGCATATTTAGTAGAAACCGAACAAGAGTTAGACTTGACAATGTTTATGCCACGACGGGAAGGTCGCGTATTACTACACAAGGCGTAGCCGAGTGTAGTGAGGAGCAGACCTGACCAGAGTGGCATAGACATTGACAAGTCTAACTCTCGTTCGGATTCGTATTTATCCTACCTCGTCTATGCTTTTGTATTACTAAAAGATAGATATTGAGTCAATGACCAACAGAGCATAGTAGCTGACATCCTGCTCTCTGATTGGTCAATATTGTTATTACTCTAGTTGCATAAAAAACACTTTATGTCACGGCCTGCCACATAAAATTTCCCTATGTTAAGTCTACGGCGTTTTTTTATTAGGGGTAGGATAGTTAAGCAGAACTCGAAAGCGGTTCTGTTTTTATCTCACCCCCAACACGGACCTTACAGTCGATTTTAAGGAATAATATAATCATGTATTGAATTGTTCAAACAATAGCTTCGGAACTATTTTTTTTTCCGCGACGTTCATCGGTTGTTACGTTGCTACGTTCTCTGCCACCACCATGGCGTAGTAGTGTAACTTTACGTAGGTGAGCGTGGCGTATTTTATTTCAACGTTAACTCAATGGCACAACCTGTACCAGGTGTGGGATAACTAGTAGAAACCGAACGAGAGTTAGACTTGACAATGTTTATGCCATGACCGGAAGGTTGAGTATTACTTCACTTGGCTACGCCTCGTGTAGTGAGGAGCAGACCTGACCAGAGTGGCATAGACATTGACAAGTCTAACTCGAGTTCGGTTTCGTATTTATCCTACCTCGTCTATGCTTTTGTATTATTAAAAGATAAATATTGAGTCAATGACCAACAGAACTTTTTTTCATAGTAGATGACATCCTGCTCTCTGATTGGTCAATATTGTTATTACTCTAGTCAAAGAACTATACGACCAAGAAGCACAACTCTATGGGACTTCCGGTTACCTGACTGGACGGTGGCGCCTCACAGTGGTTGGCCTTTAGGAACTAAAATTTCGGAGTGTTGAAGCTCATCAAACTTTCTAAGAATGTTCGATTCTAAAGGTATAAATACAGTTACAATGCTGAATTTTAGGAAATCAATTCAACACATATACGCTTTATTTTTTTTTACAAAATGTAACCCATTCTCTGCAGTATGTGAAAGAAATAAAGAATTTTACCACATTTCTTCCGCTCACGAACGGCACACGGTAGTATGCCAAACTACATGTAACCTATAACCTGGTTCAGAACTTGAATAATTTGATTCAAATACAAAATGGCCATAAATAGACACACTCAAGCCTATTTATATGTCTATTAATGATTGTCTAGCAAATAGGCTCCTTAAATTGGTAAATACAAGAGAATGAGATAGACTATTTCACGCCATGGGAACACTGGTCACCAGAGCAAATGCCTGCTTCACAAGTTTTGTCAGTCAAGCATATACTAATTTGAAAATCTAAGGCAAACAGAAGTTAAGATAAACAAGTTAAGTATTATTAAGTTGTTTTCTGTCTTGAAGTATCAAAACATGAGATATATTTTATATATGACACACTTCCGACGATTCCCGATACTCTAGACGTTTAGTTGATACAGGCCAACCACTGTGCGGCGCCACTGTCCATGCAGTGTCACGTCATAACATGGGAGTCGGGCTTCTTGGGTTATAATTCTTTGCTCTAGTGGCATAAAAAACACTTATTACTCTAAATCTAATGGCATAAAAAAACACTTTATGTCACGGCCTGCCACATAAAATTTCCCTATGTTAAGTCTATGGCGGTTTTTTATTAGGGATAGGATAAAAACAGTTTATGCCAACCGCGGCATACGGTCACACCATGTTAAGTCTATGGAGATTTATAAATATGAGGGGTAGGATAGATACACTCTAGCCATGAGTCGTATAGATGTCCCCCCCCCCCCCCCGCCGTAATTATTTACGACGGGGGGGGGGGGGGGGTTGTTACTAAATAGTGCACGGTCCCTAACGTCCAGATAACTGGGCCTTAACGTCCCGACTTTCACTGATTCAGGTGGTGGGCCCTAATGTCTGCATACCGATCTAACTAAGTTCTTAGCCTACCTGTTGTCCCGATCCGATGACTTGAGCGCCACAGGCAAGCGCTTGCAAAACAGTTCATCCGCCATGTAGAGATATTACAAGTATTTCCTCAATTGCAATAAACCTCAGGCTTATGTCCTGTTTCACAAGTTTATATACCATATATACTGACGTTTACTGTCATAAACAGAACAAGGCATCAATAATATTCTGGTATTTTCGCCCGCTCCAACCAAGTTTGTTTGGGAATTCCGTCGATCACGATTCGTCAACTTGATGTCACGTGACAAAAGTATATACTGTGTACGTAGTCTCTTTCACAAACACTTGGAGGCGCGCAAGGCAGCGTGTCCTGTTAGACTGTAGTACGTCCCGTTGTCGCCAGGGCCACGGCGCACTAGATTGGCCGCCACCTCTGTCTACGTTATAGCAACGAGTATAGAGAAAGAGAGGTGCAGCTCTGGAGGCCCTGGTGGGGGCGGATGTCACCAGCTTATTTTCGGTTTGTCACGCTCAGTGGGTGGTGACCACCCTCTCCTGGTGACCACATGTAATTAGGGTGAGGGGAGGTGGGTAGAATAAGACAAGGGAACTCTTTGAACAGAATTATATGAAACCATAAATGTATGTTTTAACAAGAAGTTCTGGGGGCTGGGATTTATTTCTTAATTCATGTGAAATTAATTCATAATCTCAATTATTCATGTCAATTTTATGGTTGTGTAGTTTAAAGAAAGTTCTTTGAAAAAGTGAAAAATATTCAGGATTTTTCTGACATAAATCAAGTATCACTTCCAAAGATTTGATAATTTTTCAAAATACAAAAAAAACGACCTACAGCTGGCTGATTCCCCTTTCTTAAAAACTAGTTCATGGGGTCCTATGGGGGTTCCTGATAATGTGACTTTTAGGTGTCCACTCCAGGGTGGCAGCATAGTGACCAAAGGGGGTGCCGCCCAATAGGGGGTGCTTATATAAGCAGGCGGCCATGGGGTAGTTCTCTCTGTAGTAGTGGAGGTGGTGGGGGTTCTAATTGCTGATAAGGCAGAGAGAAACTCTCAGATGTTCCTGCACCCTGAGCTACACCTCTCTTTCTCTATACTCGTTGGTTATAGGCAGCCTGTAGTGCGGTAGCCTGTAGTGCGGCCACCATTCACCAGACGGCGTGTACACGGCTCAAGGAGGCGTGCCCCAAGCGGTCGTGAAAGAGACTAAACCCGAAGGCGGCGAGGTGCGTGGACGGACCTGTGAGCCTCAAGCGGTCCTGAAAGAGACTACTGGGTTCGCTTGTTCCCGGGGTATCCGCTAGGGGTCTCGGTGGAGGCCCACAGAGTAAAAAGATACTCTAATCGAGGAAACATATGAGAGTTTAGGGTCTGAGCAGAGGAGGTGAGAAGCGCAGCGCCCCCTATTGTTTTGAGCGACAATTCAGAACCAAAACAAAGCACCACGAATGCTCTGACAGGCTGCTATGTAACTCACACAGAATCAGTTATACAGACGTTTTAGAGTGTTTCTAGATGAGGATTCGCCACAGAAAGGTCCATACTACTTTGTTTTATTGCTCTAATTCTTGTTTTAGGAGTGTCATTATTTAGAAATTATGTAAATCGACCTGGACTTAAATGACAGCTGATGCAGATTCCTATACAAAAATATTGCAAAAATGGGCTAATTATGAACAGCTACTTCAGACAATCTTTTAGAGCTCTATCAAAAATCTTTTCAGATATTGATAGAGTGGCATCTAATTTATTCCAAACCACAATAGAGCTCAATAGAGCTCCACATTTTATGGTTGTTTTGTGTTGTGGAATACAGCCTTATTTCTCACAAATTCCAATGTTCAACCTACGAGAAGGAAACTTAACCATAGCACAGGTATATGACATGTGTTTCACTAAATAGGCCCATGTCTTAGGTTTCTAACAATGTTTTGTTTATCAAAATTGACCTATTATTCATGACACAAGAGCTATTTGCATTTTGCATGTTTAGGTGTGGGCTCTTCTCAGAGCTCCTTCCCTCTTGATGGCTTGTTTGGAAGTGGCGCTGTGAGGCAGCCGCGATCGTATATATGAACCAAGTCCCTATAGGGGGCGCTGCGCTTCACACCTCCTCTGGGGTCTGAGCTCGTATCCCATCGAGTTTGAATCACGTGGTAACTCACAACAAGGCGAAGCCGAGTGAATTATGTAGTGATTTAAACGAGATGGGATCGAGCTCTGACACTGACACTAAACATGAATGGGTTTCTGAATTTATCTCACCCTTAACATTGACATAGACTGCATTAGTCCTGACGCCATTTTGGTGCCAAACAAATCCAAACTCCAAGAAGCACTGCATAGGCGTAGCATCGTGGCATAGTAGAGTTAAATATAATGTAGAATTAAAAAATTTGAGATGTCTAGGATCGCCGACTGCTGCACTTATGGTTATCCCAATGTTTGGCACCAGAACGTAAGGGAAACCCCGCTCTCGGCAGGTCAAATGACGTCACACTAATACGGTCTATGGGCTCTCATTTGTGACATAAATCCCCCATTGGATATTTTCCCTAAATATCTGATTGGCGTTAGATACGAGTTCCCAATGTTATGTCTATTGGGAAAAAATACCAGGGATGAGAATATATACCATTGTTAGTTCACAAAGCAGTCACTAGGTGGTCGGGGGACAAACCTGTATTCTGGCTCTTTGTTCTTACAAAATTCAACTGCCTTTCAATATTTTACCATGGTTCCCTTGACTCTCTACACCCATCCCAAAGCAGGATGACATTATGATTAAACCCAAGACATGATATTTTCCATATGGAACACTTTATACATTTCCCAATTATCACTCACTTCTTTTCCACCTCCTTTAGTGAAGAACACCTACTTTTTCACCTCCATTAGTGAAGAACACCTACTCGGGGGGCGTCATGGCGGTGCCCATGGATCATAGGCTATATGCCGTTTAGGTCAGGAAGGCATATTAGGGACGGTTCATGGACGCCTTGAGCCCAGGACGATTTGAGCCCTGGAAGCCTTGAGCCTTTCTGTGGACGCCTTGATCCTACCCTGTGGACGCCTTGAGCCTACCCTATTTTGGTTTCCTTGTACATATTACCTGCCCGAGGTGAAAATAAAACAGGGCCCTGATCTACTAAGGGTTACTAGAAATATTGGAGGAAAGTGGGATATGCTCCTACCACACTCTGATTATACAGGAAAGAGCAGCTATTGACCCAGAGTCCGTCTGACTGACTCGGGCCATGAAAGGTGGCTATGAACATGTGTACATACCAATGTAACTTCTACTCTGTTTGCATGTATGTACATCTATACATATATCTATGGAAACTAAATATAGTTAGTTGCACAAGTATGGTTGTATTTCCTTTATGTGCTATAGGAAAGTACAAGAAAAACTTTCAGTGGCAACTACAATGCAAGTTATGCCAAGAACGCCATATTAGAAATATATCCAAATAAATGGGTGTGTGTAGACCCTGATATATAGTATATATATTTTAAAATTTCAATTGAAGCCATAAATAAACCAGTTATTTCCAATATATATGAACATATGAGGCAATGGAATATAAGCAGGAGGCACTGTATGGTGGGGGCCGATTTTGGTTGGAAATATCTGCATTGCAGACTTTCACTGGTGTGCATCTGGAGTTGAGTATACATATGTAACTAGGAGTTTGTGACCGAGGTAGATTGGCCACCACCTCTGTCTACACTACGTTCCAACTAAGAGGTTGGTAACGTTAAACCCTTGGCATGTCCACGGTTTCTCAAATACTTGCAAAGAAATCTCTACATATTAATAAATTGATAAAAAACCTTATTTCTGTGGCCATTTTATTAAAAATACACATTAAAATAAGATGAGAACATGGAAAAGTGGCTTCCAGGGTAAGAATGTGTGTCATGGCAGGGTCAAGGGGGCATGGCCAGAGAGTGGTCGGACCACAGAGTAAAAATAGATACACAGAGTAAAAATAGATACCAACCCCTAACAAACCTCCCTTACCCACTGCAATGGCATAAGATACCCGCCACCACGCCATGTCAAGGCCCCTCTCAATTTAACGTGACCAGAGCTAACGTAGTGTAGCTCGGGTGGCCAGTGTATGACCGAGGTTGATGAGTGTTGGGCCATTAAACAGGGCAATGGATGAGAAATGGATGAAGGGGGCCAATGGCGTGAAAGATACGCTGCACAACACCCCTTCGGTGATACTCGCAATTGGGTTACCACACGCCACACACAGAGACCCAGCACCGTGGCAGTCAAAGGTCAGCTGAGCCGGTCAATATCTGGACCCCCCCCCCCCCCTCCGTTGGCCGACAGAGTACAGAGACACTACAGTCCCCAGGCCCGATGTGCTCCAGTGGCGGTGCTACCTCTTCCATTCAAACAACAAGCATCCAGATGTGGGCAAGACACACACCAGTAGGGTTAAAATAAACTAGGAGCTAATAGTATATTCATCATTGATGAATGAGCGTGCAATTATAAATGAATAACAATTGAAAGTTTTGGGTTAGATTCAGTATATATGATCCTTCTCTATAACACACTTGCACCCAGTCAACTTGCCATTTCTTCAACTGCTTATCTAGGATCCAAACAGATCAAGCACAAGTGGGTCATGAGGTATTTCGGTCTTGAGTGATTGGTCATGGTCAGCTGGGCACACCTCTAAGACCCTGAGACACTGGCACCCTGCTCTCTTCCCAATAGCACAGTGAATAGCACACAGATAGTAAAGGGATAGTTTTCTGGAAGCACACTGAAAGCTCAATGTGACCACTCTAACCCTGACTCTAACCTCTAGATGATGTATTTAGCACGTGCAAGCACGCTCTAAAAGGGGATGTAGGGAGTTGTGGGTGAATTCAGCCCAATGAAATACAGCCTTAACCAAAATGGTGACTGTTCCAATTCAGTCAATTTGTTCCTTACTAATTCTTCTCATAGAAACCAATATTACTTGGCCATGTTGGGGATGTATAGACCAGAACTTTACAATATGTTAACATATTCAAGAGTTGTTTTAATTCACAAAATACATGTGCACATTAAGCTTCAGATGTGATACATATTGTAATGACTATCATTTATTCATCAAACATTAATTTATGAAGAAAATGGCGAATTCTACCACCACCACCTTCAAAACAAGGGATGTGCACCACCCATGGGAAAGCAGGCCAGCGTTATAAATGTGTATCTGGTATACAGTTGGTGCTCCATCGCGCCGATTGTTGGTCTCCGAACAATCTCCACCTGTTCTCCGATTGTTCTTGCCTCATGCGATACCATGAGGAGAACACGGGGGCTGCCTAGAGGCTGCTAGAAGTTTGAGTGCCGAATGTAGCTCCACTGCCGCTCCACTATAGGCGACTAGCTACCGAGCAGCCAGCGACCAAGTGATTGTCACCAAATCTCCACTGCAAATCGGCAGTTTATTGAGCGCGGGAAATCGTGCTCATATACGTAATCTAGAGTTTAGAATGCTCACACAAGGTTTCAGCTTACTGCAGAGAATCTAACACTTCACTATCCATGCTCCAACTATAAAGGCCTGATTAGATGAGCAGGGGTCCAGTATCAAGCCTTACCATAACCCCTGCCCACTACTGACTTGGTCCCTTTTAATAGGTCAACTATGCCACTCAGTTCGCTCTCTGATAGCCCCTTAGCGCTTGATACACTAATGTTTGTTTGGCTTGAGGGTACTTCATTTTGAGCACAACTGGTGCCCTTGAGAGTCCTCTAACTAACATGTTTGTTAGAGCGTGCTTGCACGCCTATATACATCATCTAGAGCTTAGAGTCAGGGTTAGAGTGGTCACATTGAAGTTTCAGTGTGCTTCCAGGACATTATCCCTTTACTATCTGCATGCTGTTCCCTGTGATAGTGAGAACAGAGGAGGGAGCCAGTGTCTCAGGGTCTTAGAAGTGTGCCCAGCTAACCATGACCAATCACTTAAGACCGAAATACCTCATTGACCCACTGTTTTTGATATGTTTTGATCCTAGACTCAGGCAGTTAGACATATGGCAAGTTGACTGGGTGCAAGTTGGTTGTAGAAAACTATCCATAGGCTAAATCTAACTGAGACCTTTTATTTGTTATACGTTTATAATTGCACGCTCATTCATCTATGATGAACTTACTTTTTGCTCCTAGTTTTACCTATCCTTCTATGAATTCTTTTGACATCTTCTGGAGCATCCATATATTAAGGACTATTATTATGGTCCATTGAGATCATTTCTCCAGGTTAACTATCAGCTATACAGTCAATCAAATTAATATTCACTATTGGTACTCACACTTGATCGTTCACAGTTCAGTGTGTCAGCATTTTGAGGGGTTTTGCACTGAAGTACTGATCGTTTTTTGTACACTTCTCACACTCAAAATACCATAATTTTCCTTTCTCTGTGATTTTGAACCATTTATAGAATCCTGGATTTCATCTTGGGTATTTTATACATTGGAAATATGTGATTTCTGTTGATTAGCTACAAGGCAGCGCACACACCATCAGAAGGTCACTCAGCCATGAAAGTTCTATTAGCCAGGGAAATAGGGCACTTGACTAAGACCCTCAGTGAAAAATTCAGTCACAACTGTGACGAGTCAGGGTGATGCGTTGAATGGGATACTTAGATCCATATATGACTTGATTAAGAAACATTTTTAATGTATTAAGATACACCTATTTTTATTAAATAATCAGTTGCCATATGTTGGCACATGTAGATTTCTATAACATGATAGATATTCCTATTGGTGATACTTGAGAACAACTATCAAATCCATTCTCTGAGTTTATTGAAACATTCTTACTTTTATTTAATGAAATGATTTAGGTATACCGCGCTCTTCCATTATAAATGGAAATAATATTTGCTCCTAGTTCATATGTACGCCATCATGTAAGTGCATGATGATAAAATGATAAAAATAGAAATTGTGACTGCCCTGCCCCCACCAACCCTGCCACCCTTGATCCCCACCTTCAATTTCTGACCACCCAACTATCACCTTTTCCCCACCGCCGCCTCCCCTCCTCATCGCCAAACAACTGGGGACGGCAGTGGGGGCGGGGGTGGCGGCGAGGAAGTTATATCTGATGACACCATGTCTGTATATATACAGTACCAGAATCATAATGACAGAAGAATGGTGTTTTAAAGTGAAATCTATAAAAAAAAAATAAAAAAAATGCTGTGTTAATTATTTGTATTTAATCAGTTGATACCTTATCAAGTTATATAAAGGTTTTATAAAAGAAATTAGTAATATTAGATTGCATTTTTCATATAACACAGACTTGGATGGTTAATGGCAAATGAAAAAAATACAACAACAGTGGTGTCCCCTAGTTGCAGAGATCAGAATTATTGGATAGTGGGGTAAATACATAAGAATCAGGTGTATATATGATATATATATTTGACTGCAACATGGACGCTTGTTTGCGTCTATAGATGTCTTATACACAAAGAAAGTAGGACTACCTTGTATACGCAAAATGAGACCTATATACACCGGGTGTATACATACGTAAAATAGGGGTTTTCGCGCATTTCAGTGGAGAACGGCCTGTAGAAGCCTGCTGTGATAGTACATAGGAATGCATAGTGGGCGTGGCCCGTTTTGGCGTGTGGCATTAAAAGGGTTAATAAACGCCATTTAATCCTAGGTCTTTCCATTTCTCATCATTGCTCCTAAACCAAGTTTTATTATATCATCATTATAAGTAGAATATAAATGCAGTCGCATAGTACTCATAAATAGGTACTGTACTGTTATTTAAGTAAAATACCAATGACAGCTTGTAGGCAAGACGATCTTAGACCATCACCACCACATACACCACCACAGGAAGTCACGTTCGTATGGAGAGAGAAAAAAGTTCGCAGGGAGTAAAACTTAAAGATTTGTTTTGGCATGTTGGTGACTGACAGTGATGATGGACAACGATGGTCTTCTTCCCTGTGCACTGAACGCCCAAGAAGCGGCGTGCGGCGGGTGGCGGAGGGCTGTAATCATCGGGTGATATTGGTTGTCTGGGGCCTGGCTGCTCTCTGTGTACTTGTACTCGCAGAAGACTGACGTACACACCCAATTGCCACGGATACATTTCATTCTAATCCTGTACCAGTTGTGTCCTTGGATTGCATTCATTTCCGTATCGGGCAGGCTATAACGGGGCTTGGGAACATGCATTATCCCACCCGCCTCGCGTTTGCCCCCTGCCCGCAATCTGCATGATAACCAACCACCACCCGCCTGCCACAAAACGGTGACTCGCCCACTTACCTGCTCGTCAGCCATCTTGTCGCTCAGTAATAAAACCTCTGCCTTTTTTAGCGTGCTCGCATGCCCTAAATACATCGCTTAGAGGCTAGAGTGCTCACATACAGACTTTAATAGTCCTGCAAAAAATGTATCCCTTCTCTATATGCATGCATTTCAATGTTATATTGAGGACGGAGCTGCATGGTGCCAGTGTCTTAGGCACTTCGAGTTATGCCCAGTTGACCATGACCAATCACTCTAGACCGAAATAACTCAAGACCCACTGGTGCTACAGACGTTTTCATCCTAGAGTCAGGCAGTCACAGAAATGGCAAGTTAACTTGGTGCAAGTGGGTTAGAGATAACTATCCTAGACTAAATGTAACCTGAACCTTTTCATTGTTATTCATTTATAATTGCATGTTCATTCATCAATGATGAACATACTTTTTTCATCTAGTATCATTAGCGCACAATTCATCCAGAAGGAAGGGCTTCCATTCTTGCTCCATTACTACGTCTAAATGGTCCAGGGAGCTTTAACATGATCATGAAGCTTTTCCAATATTTAACAATATTCATGATAAATAGTTGAATGGCAGCTTTATATCGTTGGTGAAGGGTTTATCACGATCCCCACGGGGAATAAAGCGTTTAAGATTAAACCTACATTTAGTCTTCTTGTGTGATTTCATCCCATCACTACGCCTTGACTTCTGATGTTGTCCTCTCAGTTTTGATGGCGATTTTCGGTGCTTTGATCCTCTCCTACTGGAGGAACTGCTAGATGAAGACGATGTTGAAGACTCTGTAGAGGTCTTGGATGGGGATGACGACGACTCGGACCGCCGGCACCCTTTACGTCGGCCTTTACGCGATTTCCTGGATTTTCCTCTGGATAGAGAAACGTCCTTCAGGTTGTCAGGTGCCCGAATAGCCTTCATAAGAAGCCCTTCGATGTGATTCAAGCGATCTTCAGATCCGTCAACCTTGGCTGAAAAGTCCCCCATTTACCTGTCCAGATCCACCATGTTGGATTTAGACTCTGTCTTTCTTGTACTAGATTTCCTTTGTGAGAAATTAGCAAAGCGACTGGATTGCGATTTACCTCGTCGCGGGTGGCGGGTCAGTGTTGGTGCATCCTCTACCAACACCCACAGGACGGGGTGGGCCGCGGGTCGCATTTTTTTTTTGTGTATCATATATACGCCTGGCGTAGAGTATGTTTTATCTTGGGTACACCAGGCGTGAAATACAGCCAAGTCGCGAGCGTCTACATATGGAAACTGTCTCGTAGATGCCCGAAACGCAGGCGCGGATAAGAGGCATATATAAATATAAACAAGCCACTATACAGCCGATACGTGCGTTATCGCGATGGCGTATATACAGTAAAACGTTTTCAGTCTGTCATTGGTTATACAATAGAGAATACTTACATAAATGAAGGAAACGATGGTTATTAGGTTAAAAGGTTTATCAATAACACATAAATAAGCAAATAGATATAAATTATATAATATAAATTAATATAAATTTACAAAAAAAAGAAAAAAGAAAATAGAGATTGAAGTTGGATATACCTTCCTTGTGAAATTCGCTCCTTTTTTATACCCCCGGTCAATGCCCCCCCCCCCCCCCCCCGTAACTTCTGAGAAAAATCAGCAGCCCTATAAGGGACTCACCGTGAGCCGCCCAGAGCCGCGACGGCTCACTGAATACCGCACCTTCAAAGCCCCCAGCCCTCCCTGTGTCGCCCACAGCTAACCTGTAAGCGGACCTCTAACCTCCTACCTTCAAATGGTGCGAAAGTCGCTCATACTAATATCCACTCACTGTGCTCCATAGACTTGGATTTTCAGTGTTTTTGATATGATGTCCTTCCAAACTGTCCCCTTAAGCGGGGTTTTTAAGTATTTCTGTACCGAAAAACTGTCCCCCAAAGCGGGGTGGCCCCTTAAGCGGGGTGTCCCTTTAAGCGGTGTTAAAATAAACTCTTAATAGTGGGAAAAATTTCCGTTCCGAGCAAATTGTCCCCTTAAGCGGGGTGGCCCCTTAAGCGGGGTGTCCCGGAAGAGGGGTTTTACTGTATATGTAAAATGGTGGTTTTCGTGCAGTGACAATTAAGCTGGAGAAGTTACAACTGTTGCATGGTTCCTAGTGTCCAAGCACCAAGCAACAGTGAGGTGGAGCCGATGCGATGAGTCGTTGCGGGGTGCCTGGGACCACTTCTGTACCTATGGCCACTCTTACCGATGGTCGGTAGGAGGTGCCTGGATGACCATTGCTGCGTCCCTGACGATGTGGGGGATTGCCTTTGATTACCGCAGGTACCACGATGTAGTGCAGATAACTCAGTGCCCAGTCTCAGGGTCCAGCATAGTTGGGGAGAGCGGGCGCCGACATCGTGATTCGATTTTTTTCATATCCGCTAGACCCGATACCTTTATAACCTTTGATTGTGGCACACAACTATCACTAGTGGTTCTTGATCTTTACTCCACAGGTAATATCTGCTGCATGTGTGGTTGTGCTGGGGATTTCCATGATTTTCGGATTATTTAGCGGAGCTGATAACACAGACTTCAAATCTGTTCCGAGCATCTGGATCGGTTAGTGTTCCCAGGAAGGGTTGACATTCAGGTCCAGGATGGTGCCTCCTGCTTTCGAGAGAGGGAGTCTCAGTTCTCCTCTTATAATTACTAGGCAATTTTTAATTATCCTCAATGACACACTATAATACAGAATCTCTATGTCGTAGCCTTGTCGGAGTGAGTTGGAGTATGTCGAAGCGGTCTTTGCAGAAATAAACTGAATAAGTATAACCAAGCTGGGTAAAAAGGACAGCACAGTTCTGACCCTCCACCATGGAGTTGTCTCATTACCTTAATTCCATGTAAGGAATACAGTAGACCGAGTAGCCAATGACTGCATTCGCAGCAAACCCCAACCTTTACCTTGACCTCCTTACATAATATTTTCTCACGCCTTGGGACGGCTCTGCAGTCGAGAGTTGACCTTGAATCTTAGGGGCCACAACCACCCTCCACACTATGTAGTAGAATTAGAGTAGATTATATCAGAACGAGGCGTGATCTCTGATGTGGCTTCACTGTGTAGTGGGTGCCTATAGATAGAGGCTTACATTCACAAAAACAGGCTGTCTTTCACAGCTTGTATAACCTAGCTATGTGTAATGTTCCCGGTTACAGGAATAACTAGAAGATGAAGCTTTTAGATGATTTAATGTAGAGCATAAGAGAATATCCAATGAACAGTAAATATGAGGGAGATGTTGATGTAATCCACATCAATGTGCAACATCCAATGATACAGCAACTATGAATATCCAGCACACAGTAGTCATTTCTCAATTCTACACAGCAATATCACTGACTGTAACACAATATCAACACACAAGTCCTATGGTTGGAGTAAGTCCAGCATAGAGGATGTCCCGTCACATCGCTGGAGCTTGTAGCGTGGTCCCAATTATTATCCAAGCTTCCATGGCAATAGCAGCTGGTCCTGTTAGTCTGCTGGTCAGGGCTGGCCTGATGACCAGGGCTGTCTCCTGTTTCTCTTATAAGCTGGCTTCATTTAATATTCATTAAAAATAAACATCACCTACATGATGGGAATCCCCCTACACATAGTTCCCGGCAAAGCTGTCTAACCATGAATCACACTGATTCATTGATGTTGTCCACTGCCCTTTTTCCGGAACAGTGCCTGTCATTGCAGGAAGAGATACTATAGACCAGCTCAGAGTCTATCAATTATCTGATTATGGGTTTGCACCGGGATGTTACAGTACACTACATTTACAGTTTTATGTATAGAACTATAGGCTAAAATACTATTACACTTGCTTTACTCTGACACCTCCTGAGACCTAACACCTGAGTGGATAGTCTGGATATCTGGGATATCGTTGAAAACACTGAGCTTGGCACAGCATAGCTGTTAGAACTATGCACTGGTTTTTTTTAGCAGTGGTTGAATTAACCTGATATCCACAGGTGTATGTTTTTCAGAATTATTATGTTTTTTAATCGTTTCTTTATCTTGTCAACGTTCAACATCTTATAATGCTGGTTTCAATACATAGACAGCGGTACACTTGATTAAGTTCAATCTGACTTCATTCTGTAGTAGTAGAATAACAATTAACAAAGAAACAGGGTTAACGTATATGCATACATGCATACATACATGTACATATACATACATACATACATACATACATACATACATACATACATACATACATACATACATACATACATACATACATACATACATACATACATTCATACATACACACACATACATACATGCATTACAGTTCAAGTGAAAAATAAAAGGAAAAACTTGCACCTTACTACAAAAGCTGGGGCACCATAAGTCCATGAAAGTCCTATGATAATATGTTTGACAATTTATGAATATTTACCCTTTCCTTATCATAAGCCTATATTTAGGCAGATATAGGCCCTATAGTGCTATTTCGGACCTACAATTTTTAAATGGTAGCTACTTTGGGTCTGTTGAAGGTGCACAATTTAAAATTTCCATCTTAATTAAATAAGACATGTAGTATTCATTTTTTGTAAAAACATTCTAATCACCTATCAAACCTTTAGTATTACACAGCTTATGAAGGGGGACACGTATAATTTTTTCCGTAGTTATTTAATTACGTAGTAATCCTTCCGTATGCATTAGTCCCCCATATCCGACCAATTAGTTATATTATAATGATTGTCGTCTATTTATCAAGAGGAAAGTGCTTTAACACCCATACTTTAATTAAGAAAGAACAGGACAAAGTTATTGGGTTTAATTTTCAGATGGCGGAAATAGAGATGACAGAGATGTGTGAAGTACCAACCGCGTACCCTTCAGACTCGTACCCTTTGCAGCTGAGTTCTACTATGATGCCTGGTTCTCTGCAAGCAGGGCCTAGTTACATGCAACCAGCGCAACCCGATCGCAGCGCCACGCTTATGTGCAAGTGGTGAATAGTGGAGGAAGGATCACTGAATAGTTCAGAGAGCAGGTGAGATTGGACTATTCTATATGTACACCTCCGACACATATAATCGCAAGTGTATATTAGATTAGATGATCAGATTAACAACGCATTGATACATTTTTAATATTCTACTGTTATCAATGATGTCTTTGTGTCAGTTTACAATATCATACGAGAATAAGGAAGCATTCAGCGTATGAGGT
Source organism: Alentia gelatinosa (assembly GCA_950022655.1). Taxonomy (NCBI): domain Eukaryota; kingdom Metazoa; phylum Annelida; class Polychaeta; order Phyllodocida; family Polynoidae; genus Alentia; species Alentia gelatinosa. Next base: position 102,946,696 of record OX465579.1, read on the forward strand.
TTTTGGTGGTTGTAGACTGTAGTCCGTCCCGTTGTCGCCAGCGCCAGGCGCTCAGGCTCTCAAACTGGGACTGTGAAAGGGTGCCATTTTCGGTTGGAATTCCCACCAGTGTATCCAAGCAAGCAATAGGGAGCCAAAGTGAACCCGCTGAAACCACAGATACCCGTTTACAAAACACAATGGATATCAGTGGGTATTGCGTGGCCAATATTAATCAGTTTATTAAGGTAGGTATCTGTCAGTCGTCTTTATTAACAGTCTAGTTTAATAATATAGCTTTATAATGGTTTCTGATTTGTGAGAAATGACCATTATACAGAAGGAAGATTATTGACAAGGAAAAAATTTAATTTCCCTCAAATTCTGTCTGATTTCTGACAATCCTCAAAGACTAGAAACATAGTCTATGGGAAAGTCCAAATGGAATATTTGTAAAGGAAATCTCTACACCCTAGTCAGACTGGTTAGACTTGTGATGTCATTCCTGCGCCTACTGAACTGTAGGCTAGTAATAGCATAGGAACCGAGAAATGTTATCAATTACTTGAATTTATATTAAATATTGGCCTAGACATATTTAGCTGTTGTTGGTTTTCTCAATGCACTTTGGTCAATAAATTTAATTGTGTTGTCCATGTTCTATCATTATCTGAAAACTGTCAATACTAGGAAAAGTCACATAACACAATCTTCGAAAAACTATGGAAAATAAAGAGACCTAAGTTGAAGATATAAGAAACAATATTTACAGCACTGCATCGATTTGAATCCATAGAATGTGTCAGATCCAAGTTAAAAAAACC